>OY728131.1:1864624597-1865874597 GCA_963277665.1 Viscum album
CTAGAAACTCCCTCCCCCTTGGGAAATGTATGTGATCACCCAAATTATCTACTAAATATAAAATTTCTTCGATCTAAAATTTTGTCAACTTCTGAATAATTCTCCTCCACAAGTGTAAATGATCTTGTACACTCATGTATAGTTCTTCAAATATTTTTTGTTAATAATATAGTATTTTTTTGTCTTTTATATTATGATTCTCATATAGAGTAGTGTGTCAGTTATGGTTTTATATAAAGTGAACAATTCTCATTTACTTAAATATATTTTTGATGAAACTTCAATCTTATTGAATTTTCCTTTTGACAAAATGACTTATAAAAATTATTTTTTTAAGAATGAATAGAAGTTGGATGTATGAAACTGATTGGATCTCAAGCGATTTTCAAAACAATTTGGAGAGTTTTTTGGATTTTTCATTTCACAATGCTTTAGATAGTGTCGCATACACTGCCCATGTTCCAATTATGTTGGAAAACCTTGGTTGAGCCATGAAGAAGTCAGTTACCACATAACCAATATAGTTTTCAAGAAACTTCTATGTGTGGTAATCACAATGGGGAGAAAATGAAATCTCAAATTGCTGATGATTCAAATGAGAGACTGGAGTGGAGAATTTGTTATATGACCGTTTTCTGTTTATTCATCATCCTAAAAAATAAAGTATTCCAACTCAAGAAGACTTTGATATGAGCACACATGATGCATGTAATGAAAATTATGATTTTGTAAGGGTGAAAAAATTGAATGATGCTGCCACGACTCCAGTATATCGAATGTGTGATAAAATAAAAAGCTGAATTTTTAATCAGAATTGTTTCAATTAGAAACTATGTATGAGATTTCTAATATAGCAGTCGATTACATTCTTACCTTCTTGAGGATTTATTTGTAGATGATGCAGATATACCCTCAAACCGCTATATGGAATAAAAGTTAGTTGAGGAACTTGTATTTTCAAGAAAAAAATTCATGTTTACCCAAAATATTGCAGTTTATTCTGGAAGGAAACCGCTGAATGAAATGATTGTATAAAATGTGGAACATCATGCTAGAAGTCAAAATCTGATGGAACCCCATCCTGCATGCCACAGAAAGTAATGTAGCACTTTCCATTGATCCCCAGACTCCAGAATCTTTTTAAGTCTTATGAAATATCAATAAAAATGAGATGGCATGATACTGAGAGAAAGAAGACTAATGATGAGTTGGTTCACCCTACAAATGGATTTTCATGGCCGAGATTTGATGCTTGATATCCATGATTTTGATACTGACGTGCGTAATGTGAGGCTGGGTCTTTCATGTGACAGTTTTAATCCGTTTGGGCAGATGCTTACTTTGCACAGCACATGACCAGTTTTTATACACATTTATAATCTTCCTCCATGGTTGTGTATGAAAAAACCTTTCACTTTCCTGAGAATACTCATATCTGGGCCTTCTGATCCCGACATTGATATTGACCATAAACATTCAACCTTTAATAAAAGAGTTGAAACTTCTTTGGGATGTGGGTGTGCGCACATATGATGCATATTCAAAAGACATATTTCAAATGTGTTCTACGCTTATGTGGATGATCAATGATTTTCCAGATTATGAAATGATGTCTGGATGGAGCACGAAGTGAAAACTGTCATGTCCTATTTGTATGAAGAATACACGATCCAGAAGAATGAAACATCGTTGTAGTTTCAGTTTTATGGGACATTGACGATTCTTTCCAATGGACCATCCATATAGAAATAATCATCAAAGATTTGATAATACCACAGAGACCGATGATCGACCTCAGTGTATGTCTGGAACTAATGTGCTTAATGAATTGAAATATTTCGGTTTTTCATTCGGGAAGGGTCAAAATAAAATCTAGAAAGAGAAAGAATGTTTCCACTGAAACCTGTTAAAATTGGAAGAAGAGAGTATATTTTTTGATTTTCTTTATTGGTCAACCAATTTGTTACGTCATTTATTAGATGTAATAGACATTGAAAATAAGTATATGTGAAATTTTTCTTTTGATACTTCTAAATGTTAAGGAAATACAAAAGATGATTTATAGTCTCGGTGTGACTTGGTGGATTGGGGCATCAGACCATAATTGCATCCTATGCATATTAGTGAAAATAAATGGAAAGTTCCATGTGCTTCTTATGTGATGAAACCTACAAAAAATCAATTTTTGGAAGTATTAGAGACTATTAGAGTTACTGATGGCTATTTGAGAAACATATCTAAATGGGTCAACAGAAGAGAGTTGAAGTTAAAATCTTTCAAGACTCATGATTATCACATTCTTCTGCATGAGTTGATTCCAATATCAATCTGTCATCATTTTTCCAATAATGTAAGGGTGAATTTTATTCGTTTGTGACATTTGATTAGAGAACTTTGTGCTAAGAAGTTTTCCAAGTCATTCTTGTAAAAAATGTTGACAGATGCCCCATTAATTTTGTGTGAGTTGGAGAAAATATTTCCTCCATTATTTTTTACATGCATGCTGCATCTGACTGACTATATTCCCAATAGAAATATTACTGTTTAAAATAATTGAATCAATATTTAATTAAGTTTAGTATTCATTTATATTGAAGATATTGAGTTTTCCTGCTGAATCTATCTCTGAGGAAATAAGAGCTTTGGATTTTGGTCCAAATACTGTGGTTTGTGGCTGTAAATCAATTGTTATCAATGAGTACAAATATATTGTCACTGAATGAGTAAAGAACATGAGAACACAACATGATGGTGTTATAGCTACCGCCATAACAAATTGTTATTCCAGTGCATCAGATAGTAGACTGTGATTTGAAAATTTGGGTTATTATGGAGTCGTTGAAAAAATAATAATGTTGGATTATTACTCTCATGGATGAGTCACGATGATGAAATTCCATTGGTTTGATTCGATGAAGAGACATGGAACATTTATTGATGATTGTGGATTTACAGTAATTAATATGACTCACACTCTTGCTACTGAAGAACCATATGTATTGGCATCAATGGCTAAACAAGTTTTATATTTCAAAGACCAACTTCGACCTGAATTTGGTGTCATAGTTGAAGTAATTCCAAGAAATATTTTTTATGATGGTGATGATGGATTTGACACCATCCCTACTATCATTGGAACCAATCCATTTATTTCTTTTGATGAATCCAATAGCTCAATTTTCAGAGTTGACTATGAACCTGAAGTTGTGGTGGGAAATATATAAAGTCATCCATTCATATTCTCAATTCTTTTGGTTTACCTCAAGTTGGGTTGTTAAGGTTGGTTATATTCAAATTTATTTAATATTGAAACCTACATCATCTACCTGAGCAAAAGAAATTAAATTTTCCTTAATTTGACAGTTTATTTTACACTTATGAATCTAGTAGAATCAATGTTCCATGATTTTAATAGACGGATGACACTTAGTAAATAATCATCCTACTAAAAATTAAATTTATTTATTACATCTTGTACGATTTATTGACTTCATTATATATTTGTTCATGATCACCTAAAACAATGGTTAGTTAAATTTTCCATGAACCCCCCTATTCCCTCTCATTAATTTTGTTTTTTTAGTTACACATTAGTTATCCTTTTATATTTACTTCCATATTTTCTTTCAAATGCAGGAAATGAAACCAATTGAAGAGAGGGAATGGAAACAAATTATGGACAACAATCGTTGCATGACCGAGCTGGGAATTCCATCACTAGTTCCTGTAGTGAGTATTGTATTTCAAATATATTTATTTAAATTATATATAATGTCATGTGATTAATTTTTTTAAACATTTTTTCAGGATCCATCTATTAGGTGACAATTATTTGAGGAGCATCCGAGTGGTGGTCCCAATACTGGGGGTGTTCGTACGAGGGGGGGGGGGGGGGTTGTACAGGAGATAGATGAGCTGGTCGGCGTACCCAATTAGACCCTGCCCCTCCCACTGACATACCATCCATCCCACATTCTGATCTTGGTGTGCTGTTAGGGACACACGGGATATTTAGGCCTCCCATGTTTTCACCACCATTTACATCTGACCCTCCTCACCCCCTTTCTATCATATCCGATGATGATTCCCACTTTCCATCCAGCATTTGGACAACCATCCCTATCAAATTCTTTTACTACTGCTTCGATCTCTCCGAGCTTTTAAATTCCATCTTCTTCGACTACTGCTCCGCCGGAGTCTTTCCCTGCGGAGCATACATTGGGACCCACTCCATCAGTACAGGGTGTTCCTTTAGTTTTTGAGGATCCAGCGGCGCCCATTGATCAGACTACCGCAGGTATACTTATAAAACCCTAACATATTGTTACAACATTATTTATTTTCATTATAACATGTATTGATAAAATATTTGTTTTTATTTCATAACAGATACATCTACTGATAAGAGGCAGGGGTGGGGGCGTACACGCATGAGTTCGGTGTGGAACCGCTGCACGCAGTTGATGGTGGAATACAATGAAGATATTTAGATGATTGAAAAATCTGGGTAGCAACGTCGGAGTTTTTTGGCGACGCTTGCCAAATACTCCGACATCATTCCTGTCAGCCCAATTTTTTTGGCGACGCTTAACATTCCATTACTATTACTTCAGTTCCACTCACCGACCACATACCTTGATTCCGGAGACAATCACACTCTTAATTCGGTGTCTCATATCCCAATCTAAGTTCTCTTCAGAATTTACCCTAAATCCCAATGGAAAAGAGGGTTTTAGAGCTTTAGAAGAATATGAGGGAAGAGTGAAAACCCTAATAAAAAATAGGAAGTAAGGAGAGGATTATACTCACCCGGATCTTCAATCCTCACTTAAAGGCACTCAAAACACCCAAGTGACATGTAAGAGTTAACCCTACCTCAATCTGAGGCATGGTGTGGCCGATACCACTCAAAGTGTCCCACTTTTATTTGAAATGGACAAAATTTTAAGTGAAAACAACAACTGGAATACATACAACCAACCAAACGCATTCAGATTCTGTTGATACTTTAGACTAAGGATCCATGGGTCATTTTTGATGAGTATGAGTCAACCCCGCCTCAATTCGAGGCATGGTGTGGCTGGTACAACTCAAAGTGTATCACTTTTATTTGAAATGGAAACTCTTTTAAGTAAAAAAAATGGCATATAGAAAACTGACCAAACATATTCGGATTGTGTTGATAATTTAGCACAACAATCTATGGGTCATTTTTGACATGTACGAGTCAACCCTGCCTCAATCTGAGGCACTATGTGGTCGGTACCACTCAAAGTGTCTCACTTTTATTTGAAATGGACAACATTTTAAGTGAAAAGAACAACCAACATATGGAAAACCAACCAAAAGCATTCGTATTGTGTTGATACTTTAGAAAAATGTTCCATGGGTCATTTGTGATGTATACGAGTCAACCCTGCCTCAATCCGAGGCACGGTGTGGCTGGTACCACTCAAAGTTTCTCACTTTTATTTGAAATGGACATAATTTTAAGTGAAAACAACAACTGACATATTAAAAACTGACCAAATGCATTAGGATTCTATTGATACTTTAGTAAAAGGATCCATGGGTCATTTTTGATGTGTAAAATTCAACCCCGCCTCAATCCGAGGCACGGTATGGCTGGTACCACTCAAAGTGTATCACTTTTATTTCAAATGGATACTCTTTTAAATAAAAACAACTGACATAAGGAAAACTGACCAAACATATTCTTATTGATTTTATACTTTATCAAAATGATCCATGGGTCATTTTTGACATGTAAGAGTCAAATTTTCCTCAATCCGAGGCACGATGTGGCTGGTACCACTCAAAGTGTTTCACTTTTATTTGAAATGGACAAAATTTTAAGTTAAAACAACAACTATCATACAAAAAACCAACCAAACGCATTCCGATTGTGTTGATAGTTTTTCAAAATGATCCATGGGTCATTTTTGAAATGTAAGAGTCAATCCTACCTCAATACGATTCACGATGTGGCCTGTACCACTCAAGGTGTCTCACTTTTATTTGAAATGGACATAATCTTAAGTGGAAACCACAACTGGCATATGGAAAACCGACCAAACGAATTATGATTTTGTTGATACTTTAGGAAAAGGATCCATGGGTCATTTTTGACATGTATGAGTCAACCCCAACTCAATCCGAGGCACAGTGTGGCCAGTACCACTCAAAGTGTATCACTTTTATTTGAAATGGATACTATTTTATGTAAAAACAACTGGCATATGGAAAACCAACCAAACATATTTGGATTGTTTTGATACATTAGAAAAATTATCCATGGGTAATTTGTGATGTGTACGAGTTAACACCGCCTCAATATGAGACACGATGTGTCCGATAACACTCAAAGTGTCTCACTCTTATTTGAAATGGACAACATTTTAAGTGAAAACAACAATTGGCATACAGAAAACAGACCAAAGGATTTAAAATTGTGTTGATACTTTAGAAAAATGATCCATGGGTCATTTTTTACGTGTACGAGTCAACCCTGCCTCAATCTGAGTCATAGTGTGGCTGGTACCAGTCAAAGTGTCTTACTTTTATTTGAAATGGACAAAATTTTAAGTGAAAACAACAACTGGCATACAGAAAACCAACCAAACGCATTAATATTCTATTTATACATTTGGAAAACGATCCATGGGTCATCTGTGATGTGTAAGAGTCAACCCTGCCTCAATCAAAGGCACAGTGTGGCCGGTACCACTCAAAGTGTATCACTTTTATTTGAAATGGACAATAATTTAAGTGAAAACAACAACTAACATACGAAAAACCAGTCAAACAGATTCAGATTGTGTTGATACATTAAAAAAATGATCCATGGGTCATTTGTGATGTGTACGAGTCAACTCCACCTCAATCCAAGGCACGGTGTGGCCGGGACCACTCAAAGTCTCTCAATTTTATTTGAAATGGACAACATTTTAAGTGAAAACCACAACTGCCATACACAAAACTGACCAAACGCATTTAGATTCTACTAATACTTTAGGAAAAGGATCCACGAGTCATTTGTGATGTGTACGAGTCAACCCTGCCTCAATTTGAGGCACGATGTGGCCAGTACCTTTAAAAGTGTCTTTCTTTTGTTTAAAATGGATACTCTTTTAAGTAAAAAAACTGGCATATGGAAAACTAGCCAAATGTATTCGGATTGTGTTTATACTTTAGAAAAACAATCCATGGGTCATTTATGATGTGTACGAGTCAACCCCATCTAAACATGAGGCATGATGTGGCCAGTACCACTCAAAGTGTCTCACTTTTATTTTAAATGGACAACATTTTAGGTGAAAACAACAACTAGCATACGAAAAACCAACCAAATTCTTTCAGATTGTCTTGATAATTTTGGAAAATGATCTATGGGTCATTTGTGATGTGTACAAGTCAATCCTGCCTCAATCCAAGGCATGATGTGGCTGGTATCACTTGAAGTGTCTGTATTTTATTTAAAATGGACAACATTTTAATTGAAAACAATTGGCATATGGAAAACTGACAAAAAATATTCGGATTTTGTTGATACTTTAACACAAGGATCCATATACCAACCTCACACAATCCACTTCTCATGTAACGAACTACTACCCCTATTCTAAAACACATGACATTTAATACCCCAATCCCATCCTCAAATAGTGGGTTCTAGGACCAAACCAAAGTCCCTTTGGGAACCCAATACCAAAGATATAATTGAATATTTATACCCACTACCCTAAATGGGGATTCATCTCACATCACACCCAAGAGACCAAATTAAAATTACCCACATACCCCCTTATTCTAATTGAAAAGTCTATGAAAAACATGTAGGATATTCTGGTAACCCATCCCATATGTCGAGATTGGCCAATGTTTCCCACT
The DNA here is from genome assembly GCA_963277665.1 of Viscum album. NCBI lineage: Eukaryota > Viridiplantae > Streptophyta > Magnoliopsida > Santalales > Viscaceae > Viscum > Viscum album. Next base: position 1,864,632,488 of record OY728131.1, read on the forward strand.
AACACATCAGGAACCATTTATACATGGATACATAGTCATTAGAGGAATATAAACATCCCATGTGCTTCCTATAACTCATATTAGGTCTATGAACATGACCAATACCATTGTCTATCTTATGGTTATCATGATATTTATCCACTATACCCAATCCACTCTACCCAAGTTTTTCTGTTGGTTTTAAGATATTAACCCCAAGACCATGAGTAAACATCCCATGTGCTTCCTATAAAATGTAGGATTTTTCTCATGTGTGTATTGGTGTTGTGGTTTGAGTGATGAGTGAATTATAAATTTTTAATACTGTTATGGGTGTTATTGCTTTTCAATTTTAAATTTATGAATTCTGGATGTTTTGGATTTTGGCTGTATTGGTAATGAATTCTAAATTTTTAATACTATTATGTGTATTGGATTCTGGATGTATTGGATTTTAATTTTGTATTGGCGTTATGGGTGTTATTTTATTTTAATTCTGGATGTATTGGAATGAGGATTTTTCTCTTGTGTTGTGGTTTGAGTGAGGAATGAATTTTAAATTTCTAAATTTCTAAATTTTGGATGAATTTTAAACATCCCATGTAGTATTTTCGATTCTGGGTGTGTATGTGTTTTTGAAGGTCATGGAGAGTTATAGGTTGGAGGGGGATGATTGCTGCTATGAAGGTGCTTCTGTGGAGGTGCAGGGCTGCTGACTATTGTGGAGCTAAGCAGATGTATACCAATGGTTTTCAAGACCATTGGTATAACTTTTTGAGGTATATTATACCAACGGTTTTGTTATAACCATTGGTATAAACTTGTACCAACAGTTTTAAAAACCTTATGATTTGGCTGAATATAACATATACCAACAGTTTTTAAAACCATTGGTATATCTATTACACTAACACCTATACCAACGGTTTACACAGAACCATTAGTATATCTCTTACACTAACACCTATTCCAACAGTTTACATAGAACCATTGGTATAAGCCTTTACCTACAACTTACTTGGACATGGTTTGGAAAACCGTTGGTATATAATACACCAACAATTTCCAGGCCTTTACCAATGGTTCTGAACCATTGGTAAAGGGTAGACTTCCAGTAGTGAATCACTTTTGGGTTGGAATCCCTCACACATCACACCAAACATTTTCTAAAAACCAATAAAAAAATCATCACATTCTTAAATCATCTTGGTGTGATTTCTACATGGATAATTCCATACATCACCCCTTGATAAGAACTCCAAATAGGTTCCTTCATCATAGGTTCATCTCTACTCCTGAGCCACACTTATCCAATCCTTAGAAACACCTATTAGGGACCAAGCTCATATTGGTCATATCATGGTACTAAAATTTATTTTTGTCTCCCACATCAAAGAGAGACATATCTAAACCTCATCGAGAACTAAGTCCTACACAACTGTAGGTATATCATCCATTCCATTGGTCTCTTATCATATCCAAAATTTATCAAAACCATCAGGATAAGCATCCAATTGATCATAACATCAAAAACCAACATAACTCAAGGTATCAAGGTTAATCATCCACATAATTTAATAATCATTTTCCTATTATGAACTATGTTAAAATAAAAATTCCCTTGGAATTACATGTAGAACTCACTTATAAAACCATTTTCATGCACCTCACACCCAATTAAACTATTATGTAGGGGTGTGTAGGGTGAAGGGGTGTGCAGGGTGTAGGGGGTGTTTTGCAGGGTGTAGGGTGAAGGGGTGTGCAGGGTGTAGAGGTGTTCAAGAGTTTAGGGTTTTTTTTCAAGGTTTAGGGTGGGTGAACTGGGTGAATGGTTGGTGTGTAGGGTGCAGGGGTGTGTAGGGGTGAATGGTACATGATGTAGGGGTGTGTAGGGTGCTTAGGGGTGAAGGTTTGTGTAAGGGATGTGCAAGGGTGAAGGGGTTTGTAAGGGTGATGGGGGTGTGTAGGGTGCAGGGTGGGGGTGCAAGGGTGTGAAAGGGTTTAGGGGTGTGCAGGGGGTGTGTAGGGGTGTGCATGGGTGCAAGGGTGTAATGTATAAAGTATCTCCTTTTTATTCATTTTCTACAGCATTTGAAATTGGGGATATCATCTACACTCAATCCATGAATGTTGAATAGAAACATATGTCTTAATGTTTCCCCGCTATGATTTGTTACTTTGTTAGACATGATATATTTCGCATTTCATGCATGTTTTACTAGATACTATTTCATTTCTAGTTGGAAATGTCTATCATCCCAACAATCCTGAAATCCTAATCATGTACCAGATGAACTCTATAAAATCTTCTGGAGATATAGTTCTTCATACTCCCCCTTTGAAATAATTACGAACTGATGATCCAATTTCGATCACTCAATCCCCAAGTGGGTAGGAAAATCATACTAGATTAATAAATCAATTTTTTGATGTATAAAATTTGGATATTACCTTTATTTCACCCCAATCATTCTTATAGTAACCTTTCTTCACATAATACTAACACAAGGGATGAACTTTATGAGAGATGCTGATACTCAAGTGACATGTCCAAATAGTGGTTTGTCTACATAATTACATACTATACATGTCACCAAGAGATGCATGGATCTCTTTTGGGTTAATATATTTGATCAATATTACTTCTCGAAAATCCACGAACATGAATTCATAATTTTATCATGAATTAATCCCAACAAGACCCATCAAATCCAACAATTAAAGTACTGGTGGGGGTGCGAGGGAACATTTTCGTGACTATAGAGGATATAATAATATGTGAAATTACTCCTTGAACATTAATATAGGAAAAGGTAGTTAATATACCAGTAGAAATATTTGCTAGAAAATAACATGATGAGGGCCATCCTAGAGTATTATAGGTTGGTCCTTAAGAAAGAATCATTAATAGTGGATCATCCAGTACTCTAATAGTTGGAGAAAAAGATGGATATTGATTTGATTTAGTTCCACCACCTCCACCCATGTAATCAAATTGAATATGACCCAAATGTAATCAAACTAAATCGATCAGAACCCAAATGAATGAAATTATCCAATTTAATATAAACAAAAACAAGAAAAACTAAATCTAATGAAAATGTCCCAAAACAACTTGTATCGAATAAAATCAAACTAAGTTCAAACTAGATATAAACTAATTATATACCATTAATAGGAAGAGTAATTGTTAATTAATATGAATTTACTATTTGAAAGTATCATTTTGAAACTTGGATCTATTTCCCCTTTCTCATAGGAACATGATTTAACCCATGGGGCATTGTGGTTCTTATATGTTGGGTGATGACTTGTATAATCACAGAAGACAAGTATTTTGTACTTTAGTTTTTATTTGATTTTATTTATCACATCGTACATTTAGTACTTTTACCAATTTCTACAGATAGAGAGTAGTTATATTTTGTGAAGTGGGTCATAAGGGAACTAGAGGCAGCTTCATAGGTTTCTTTGCAGGTGAGGGAGATCAGTGTAGTGGAGAGATTAATTAGTGTATTTTATTTTTATGTACATTTATACTGTGTTTCTTCTATTTTATTTTTCTTCAGCATGGATGTCTGACACATGGAGGAGTAATTCAAAAATACTACTACTAAAACACCCTTTCCTATATAGTGCCCCCACTATAAAAGCGACCTAAGGTATGATATACCTGACTTTCCACTGAATTTCAAATTCCTTAAAAATATTCATAGTCAAAATAATTTTAGAGAAATAGAATTTCTATTTTAAAATCATATATGAAATAAATTTTCAAAAAATTAATTTTTTGAAAAATAAACACATTTCAAAATTCAATTTCAATTAAATGATTTTCCTAACTTTACTCTACAAGATAGTCCCTAAAAAACCACTTTCAGAACCATCTCCCATTGAAAACATAATGTTGTAAAAACATTTCCTTTATTTTATGTTTTAAGTAGGAATCCATTTCTTAATTTCAAAAACCCTATTACCCCTTCATGACTAATTAAATACTGAAAAATTATAGCATGAAAATAATAACCAACATGGAGAGGAAAAATATTTTTAAAACCATCCTATCAATACATTACAAATAATGAAATTGTAGAATGAATCGGGAGGGGAATCCTTTAGTGTGTTAGTGGAAATTTTATCTAAGGGTTAGCCTATTTTGATTAATGAGTGATAGGTTATATTATCATTATTATTATTATTGTATTACATGATAGGATGAAATGTAAAAGATGTATCAATTAGGATACAGGCATGCTGGATATTTTAGAAACTAAAAGAGTACTAGGATTGGGTTCCATATTCCATATGTTATTTTGATTATTTTCTTAATCTTGGTTCCATATCTAAGCCACCTAATACTCACAAAAATGCACCACTAAGACCTTAAATCAACCTATTAACCCATCCAAACTCGACTTGAGTTGATTTATATTCTTCTTTTCATCTCTTCATAGCCATATATTTCCTTATATACCAACCAACACCCCAAAACCTCCAATATCCCCTCAAACCATTACCTTCATTATCAAAACATAAACAAATTTGGATGAAGATTTCCCACACCCCTGTCTAATCTTTCACTCCTTACCCTCTCCAGGGATCATAGAAAACAAGTCCAAGACATTGATTTGTAAGTGATTTAATATCATTATAGTGTGTAATAGAGTGGTGTTGTTTTCCACTTCCCATTCTGGTTTGTCCAAGACATTGTGAATTCTTAACTATAGTCAGTGGCCTCAATGTACTATCTCTTATGCCTATGTTGTCAATAAATTATTATAGTTGACATGCATATCTACTTGCAACACTTTTTTCATGATAGGTATATGATTATCTCTAGAATGATAGGTATGTGTTAAGTTGTTCAAACTTCATTTGGTATTGGTGTTGGTTTTATGTTTGGTTATAGGCCCATTTAGTAGATTCAATATTACTCTATAGTTCTTAGCCTTTTTTCCATAGGCTCTATTTAAACTTGAATTTAGTTGTTGGTATGTGTTTTTTTAGAGTATGAAGGGGGTGTACAGGGTGTGGAGGGGGTGCGTGCAGGGTGTGGAGGGGTGTGCAGGGGTAGTGCTGGGGGTGTGAAGGGGGTGTGTGCAGGGGGTGAAGGGTTGTGTAAGGGGTGTGGCGTGTGTGTAGGGGGTGTGGAGGGCATGGAGGGTGTATGTGAAGGGTGTGTAGGGGGTGGAATGGGTGTACATGGGTTGTGATGGGGTTTGTGAAGGGTGTTTAGGGGGTGGTGGGGGTATGGGGGTGTGCAATGGGCGTGGAGTGTGTGGAGGGGGTGTGGAGTGGGTGGAGGGGGTGTGTGCGGGGTGTGGAGGGGGTGTGTAGGGGTTGTGATGGGGGTTTTTTCAAGGGGTGGAAGGGATAAGGGGTTGTGTGTATGGTGTGGAGGGGAGAAGGGTGTGTGTGTAGGGTGTGGAGGGGGTGTGCAGGGTGTGTTCAGAGGGTGGAGGGAGTGTGTGCAAGGTGAAACAAGTGGGTAGTACAACAACTATTTTTTCTTCTTTTGAAAATGAAGGCTATGGCCTACAGGGTGTGTGCAGGGGGTGTGGAGGGGGTGTATAGGGTGTAGGGGGTAGAGGGTGTGTGTAGGGTGTGAAGGGGGTGTACAAGGTATCTATAGGAGGTTCATGGAGTGTGTTCAGGGAGAAGGAAGTGTGCAGTTCAATAACTATTTTCCCTAAAAAATGTAGGGTATAGCCTGAAAGGGGTGTGCAGGGGGTGGGTGCATGGGGTGTGTAAGGTTTAGGGGGTAAGGGGTGTGTTCAAGGTGTAGAGGAGGTGTGTAGGGTGTGTGTAGGTAGTGGAGGGAGTGTATGAATGTGTCAAGAAGTGTGTGGTACAACAACTATTTTTTATATGAAAACGCATTCTATAGACATGGTTTATAATCATAGATATAGAATTATTTGATATTTCAATAGCCATGGTTTCCAACTGTGGATATAGGTGTATTTCCCTGGTGGAAACCATGGCTATATGTGTATTGCCATGGTGGAAACCCTGGCTATAGTCCTATAGCCACAATTCATAATCATGGTTACACCTATGACCCTATTGCCACACCAATAAGATCCATAATTGTCTAAATCATGGATCTAACCTATAGCCACAATTTATGGACCTATATACATGGTTATAAATTGTGGGTATTTCTTGAATTTCTATTAGTGAATCATTCACCAATATCACAACGTAATCAATATCTTAAGTCATGATGTGTGCTTTCGTATTTATAGAATATAATTCCTTTTACGGCATGGAAAATTAATTCATAGTTATAAGGACATGTGTATTTGGAATAGTGATTTGAGTTGGGTTTTGGATCAACCGTGTGACTTTGGACCCTATATAGGAGTTAGGGGTACTGGTACAATCCATTGAATAATCCTTGGGATTTGTCCTAGGCTTAAGAGGGGGGGGGGTAAATTTTTATAAAAATTTTTTATAGGTGTTTATATAATGAATCTTCTATTATTTAAGGGCCTATAATTTTTTGGAAGGGTTGGAAGGATTTTTTTGATATTTTTTGGGTGTTTGAGATATGTATAAGATTTATTGAAATTTAGAAAAGGATAAAAACATAAGGGTCATTTTATAGTGACTCAGATTCATTTTTCCAATGTTTGGTAAAAAATGGACAAGTTTAGAAAAGTAAGGGTTACATTGTCTTAGTGAGAGTAAATATTTGTCAAAGTAAATGAGTAAGAGGAAATTTTTAGTAAGAGTAAACTTTTAGTAATAGTAACTTCATTTTTAGTAAGAATACATATTTATCAAAGGAAAAATGATAATGGGTAACTTTGGAGTCACCTTGTATGAGCAAGACTAAATATTTGGAAAAGGAAATGAGTAAAATCAACATTTTAGTAAAAGTTTTTTTTCATTAAGAGTATCTTCATTTATAATAAGTGAAAATATTTGGAAATGGAAAAAATGATTAAGGGTAATTGTAACATCCCAAGATTTCATAGTACATTATCTCTTCAAAGTAATTTAATAACTTGCACAACACGCAACACCAAGTTTGAGCGCACAACAACTTACCAAACTAGCCGTTCAAAAAGCGGTTATGAATAGTATTAACTAAATTTTGAATTTTATATACTCTATAAAATTTTAGAATCCATATTATGTGTTTCTTATACACAATATAAGAACAAATTCATTTTTTTTCAGATAAAATAAGTATTTAAAAAAAAATGCAATTTGACCACCTTTTAATGGAGAACCCTTTTTAAATCCAATATTTGATACTTTTATATATTAAATTTGAAAAAACAATCTTTTTATTTAGAATCAGGACATAAAAATTTAGTTTTGAAATTTTTTTGGTGTTTTTCTTATAACACTCATATTTGGGTGAATAGTGAAAAATACAAAATTTTAACTGAAAACAACCTTTTTAATAAAAATAATTTAAAGTGTTAAATTATATATTTTAATGTTTTTTAAGTATAATTAGATTATATTTTTATCATTTAATACAATTTTGGTCATTATAAGTAATTTCAGATTTAAATTTGACATAAACACATGTCAATCTTTTGATAGTTTTTACTTTTTAAAAAACCCGCCTTTTGGTTTTGACAACAGGAATTAATTTTAAATTAATAAATGCAACTTCTATGTTTTTAATTTGGTAAAATAGACTTAATTTTTGAATTCGTAATATCAAAATTATCTTAGGGTGAATTTTTGGTATTTTTCTGAAAACTTTCAGTTTTTGATGAGTTGTGAAAAATACTAAATTTTAATTTAAAACAACTTTTTTAATGAAAATAATTTATAGTGCTAAATTATACTATTGAGTAGTTTTAAAGTATAATTTGATTATATTTTTACTATTTAATACAATTTTGGTAATTGTATTTAATTTCACATTTATACTAGACATAAACAAGCATCAATATTTTGATTGTTATTATTTCTTAAAAACACGTATTTTGTTTTGACAGCGGGAATTAATTTTAAATTAATTTATGACACTTATGTATTTTGAATTTGGAATAATGGATTCCATATTTGGAATCAAGAGGTCCAAATTGTGTAAATATGTAACTTTTATTTTTTTACATTATGAATAATTACTTCAGTAAATATTTTATTTACCATGGTTAAAGGGTAAATCTGGTAAATAAGGGTAAACAAAAATAATATTATAATAATAATAAATTACCCTAACATGTATCCTATTCCTATTTGTTGATTAATTCCCAAACATGGGAATCCTTGGGTTGACTTTGGGACCCCATAGAGCCATATGGGTGTGATAATGACATTTTATATTAAATAATCTAAGGTAAAGACAAAAATAACAAAAGAAAATATCTTTTAGTAAAACAATTTTTATATGAGGTAATATAATTAATATATTAGACTATAAATATTCATTATAAATATAAAAATATTTCCTATATGATTATATTTTATTTATAATTTTTAGACATAAAATAAATATATTTATATATGACACAATAGTGATGCAGTATTTTCCTTATTAATGAAAGATTCAAATAATTGATATTATAAATATTACAATAAATATAATTTGAAGGTTTTGATTACATAAAAGAATTTTATAGGTTAATATGACATTTTAAGGTTGATTCAATGAATTTCTTTCGAAGTAATAGTGCTGTTATGACTTTAACAAAAAAAATATTAAATAATGTCAAAATTGACATAATTGAGTTCTTAAAACAAATACAATATTATTGGTTGATATAATATTCCTAAAAGTCTAAGGTTCGGAGAAAGGTACCAAATAATATTATATGGTTCATTAATGAACCTATTGGTGTTCTCTTGGTAGTTTATAGTATGTTTATTAACCATATAATATGAAAATACAAAGGGACATGGTAAAAGTCAAACTCTTTAACTAAGAGTTAAATCTAAATGATAAAGTTAATATGTTGACCTAAACTTATATAAAACCTATTGTTTGAGATTATTTATACCCATACCCACCATATCCTTGAAATAAATCATTTTGGAGCCATTAGGAACTGAAAAGTATTTTATTATAAAATAATATTTCAAGCTTTCCCTAAAGTGACCTTCACCTCTCTTATAAAAGGGCACTCCACCATCTCTTAATTTCACACCTCCAAAGCCTTTTGGTTTGGCCAAAACCTACCCAAATATCCTTTAAACTATCCTCTATTCATCATATAGGCCTTCCTTTGGTCATAAATCCAACTCAAGGAGCCCTTTTGATCAAATCAAAAGGAAGAAACCGAAGAAGAGATAATAATTTCACCACCCTTTTTCAAGTTATTTTCTTCTTCCACTTCGTATTTATATGTTGTTTCCATTCTAAAATTATAACTCAAATATACTCTATATACTGTGATGTTATTATAAATATGTTACAACCATATTCATTATTCTATCCATCCTATGAATGACATGTCACCATACGTGCGTACGTACGGCTTACTGTCTGCACATCGTGGTGTAGTTGTTATTCAAATACATTATTATTTGGATGGGTATAATAATGATGTATAATTGATGTCAATAATAAGTATAACATGATAATTATTCTGTGTATATGATATATCATCCAATTATATACTATTTTAATATCAAAAAATGATATTGCCGCTCGTGTGTACGTACAGATTACCGTCTCCACAAACGCGATAAGATTCATTACCCATCGTAACCATTCAAGAATAATTTTCATTTGGTTATTAAAAATAATGATTGAGAACATAATATCATTCTGGATATGAATAAATTACATCCTATCCATATCAAACATGTCTTATGTATCAAAACATATAAAGTAAAATGAATCAGTTAACACCCAAAACGACGATACTACTGAAATATCATTATCAAAGCAATATTAGAAGATCATATATGATATCACATTAATGCATATGATTCTTGTATAATTTAATAATAATTATTTCACCATTATACATGAGGTTAACCTATCCTCGGCCAAGGAAAATTACTAGGTAAGGGTTAATTTCACAATCTCTTTATTATTCGAGGTTGTTTTATACGTGAGTATCTACATGGACCTCTTTATCATGCACATCCGTGTTTTCTTAAAAATGTATTTCAAAACACTTTTACTATTTAACAGACTATGGGTTAAAGTCATTTATACCCTTATACGACCTTATATGTTTTAAAATTAATCTTTTTGTCGTTTTCCAAACAAGGTACTTTACGACCTTTTCGACAAAATTATGGTAAGAATATCTTTTTTTAACTTATAAGGAGAGTATGGTTATTCTCTGCCGTTATAACATCATCTAAGTTTCCCTTACTATATTATAAGAATATTCTCATATTAAATGTTTTCTTTTATAATTATGTGACTTTAAATGATTTCAAAAAATAAAGAGATATTTCTATAAAATAGTTTTTATTTCATCTATGTCAACATCCATTGATGGATTTTATACTTGTTTGAAGTCGATTCATTATGATACAAATCTTCCACATTTTATTGAAGTATTTGTGATATGTTTGACTATGGATGTGTTATTTTTATACCATTCATGGTTTATGGTTAAAGTATTGACATTTCATATGCTAGTTTTAATACGAATGTTTATGTTATATTTCAACCTTTTCATATGTGGAATGTATTGGACTTAGTATGTGACGGGTGGATCCCACTATAGCTCCTTGTTGCATCGGTAGGTCTCATGATACAATTAGATGTGGAATTGGACATGGCCTTTCCCAATTTTATATATGGTTTTGGCCGAGGCCTTAATCATTTTTAGACGTCTTGGACGAGGCCTTGACAAGATGTTTCAGAATGTCCGGTATTATACATTCTCTCATTATGAAAATAATATTGATGGTTCATGTGGTTATTCGACTAGTAGAATACCCATGACTATGTTTTATTATGGAATTATTTACTCATCTCATATTCCTACCATAAAATTGTTTATGTTTATTATTTGTAAAGGCATGTGATTTCAATTATTCACTATGCTTAATATTTATGTTATCTTTCGCTGTATTGCTTACCCTTACTGAGCATTTGAGCTCACCCCATTCTTATGTTTCATTTTCCCAGGATATGAAGAAGTTATTTATGAGTGACATGCAGGAATAATATAGGAGTCTTGGATGTTTCTGATGGAATAAATTAGTGTTGTATTTATTTTCAAGTTGTAAAGTTGAAATTATGTATGAATCTTGCTTCCAAGGCTACTAAAATAATTGGTCTTTCGGGACATGATTTCCTTGTATCATTCCGATGTTATGTAATAATGCACCGACTCTGGGAAATTGGACTCAGAGCATTGCAGCTGGTATCGGAGGAATTTTAGTACTAACCTTGGAAACTAGATTTAGATAAACTTTGATTAGATCACATTACCCTAAAATAGACTTTGAGGATTAGTATAGAAGAACTTCCTAGAATTTTGGTAATGTAGATATTCTGTGAGTTTTCCAAGAAATAAATCCCTATATAAATACGAGCAGGTAGAGGCTGCTCTGGAATAGATGCACCTAGGGGTAAAACCTGAAAACACTACTTTGAGCTAGACTCAAACGGGAATTGGTGCACAACAATGGGCCTTGCTGCACTCTTGGTTACGACACTCCCAAGGGATATGCTTAGGATAATTATAATTTTATTTACAAACCATTATGAAGGATTTATGAGTATATACTTCTCAAAGAAAACATTTTTATGATTATAGATTATATCCATAAACTGTTCAATTCATGTTAGGTATTTTAGAAGTTTGGAATTATTCATTGCGATTCATAAACTAACCTAGTGTATGCCATTGTTTACAAATGGCGCCCAATAGAAGGAATGAGAACTCCAACAATACGTGTGATCTAAAGAGTAAGATGAATCATATATTTCATGGTATTAAGCCGACATTTAGAAGGGAAATAGTCTCCCATGTATTCTCAACATATGAAGAAATAGTATCATGTGTTAATAAGATAAGTAAGGAATTATCTGAGTCCTATTCCTTTGAAGGGAAGCAAGAGAAGAAAAGGATGGTATAGAGAAATATGGATAAAGAGAAGAGGGGAAAGAAGGATTTTCCCATATGTGATAACTGTGGAAAGAATCACCTTTGTAAATGATCAAAGATAATGAGAGTTTGTTATAAGTGTGGAGAAAAAGGACACCAAGTACGTGATTCCAAGGGTAAGAAAAAGGTTTCAAATGTAAAATGTTTCATCTGCAAGGAGTTGGGACACTACGAGAATCAATGTCCCAGTCATCAGAGTATATCACAAATGATGCTATTGGATAATAATAAAGTTATGATACTACCACATATGAAGAGGAATGACTAGTGTTATTTTGTTGTTACTAAAGAATTATGTAATTTTTGTATTGAATATATGATATAACATTCATATGAATTATGTAAATAAATAAGGATTGTACTGCAATATTATTTCATTGAGAATTTGAGATTATATGGTTCTATGAAAAGGGACTCAACAATAAGTTAATTTTTTTGAAAAATACATGGTTGGAGTAAAGGTAATACTTAATATGGTCTTGATACTGAGGTAGTGATTTTGGAATAAAAGATGGTTTATTTGGATAAATTATATTGGATATTCTTGACTTCCTTGGAACTGATTAATGGTTTGTTTATTCCATCATTGCTGGAGTATTCATGATTTTCACATATAAGAAATATATCCAGTATTATATAAGGAATAAGGAAGCATGAATGTAATAAATAAGGTTGTTACCATGTTTTGAAAGAATACATGATGAAATTATACACATGTTATTACGTGGAAAAAAGGATCTTCATTGTGTTTACCTTCCTTATAAATTTTGGATTGTGAGTTTGGATAGAATTATTTTGGATAAGTATACAGGTTGGAATATATTAAGTTTGACATTGGATACTAATCTTAAGAATAAATAATTTTTTATGATTATATTTGGATTGTTATAAAAAGGATAACTCAGAGGTCGGGCAACAACCCGTCGCATCTGACAAGGCCACGAGACTTGAACCCGCAACCGAAGGGTGGAAAAGGTGAATCACCTACCACTGGCATACATGATGTCTTGGTTTGTATAATGTCATTTTTTAAATAATCTCACAAATGAATTATAAATTCATTTTTTGGAACCCTGTATGATTAGGATAAATGAAGTATTTTTATGTTCTATTATCTTTTAGAGTGAAATATGAGTTTGTGGTAGAAATTAGTTAAAGGATTGAACATTAATTATAAAGTATAATTTTTATCTTATTCTATGAAGAAATTAATTCTTAAACTTTACTTAAGGGATCTAAAAACCAAAAATGTATGATCTTAATACCTTATGTTTTGTTGAACTGATGATATTTTAAATCATCATAGATTGATGGCTTTGAGGCTTTCAATTTTACACTTGTTTGGGATTGATGACCTCAATCAATCCCTATAAATATTTACATATTTACTCTAATTATGTGTCTCTAATTTCCACAAATGTTCTCCTAAGAGAGTTCATAATTTGGTGGTGACTTTTCATTTCCCTTTCCCTCTTATTAAGACTAAATTTTATTAACTCAATTTCCAATGCGGGTTTTCCACAAAGGTATTTTCTATTTATTACCTTTTATTTTCGAAGAACAATTTCAAATTGCAAGGAAGAAATTTATTGAAGGTGGCAAGAATGTAACACCCTAATATTTCATACTACATTATCTCTTCAAATTAACACAATAACTTGCGCAACACGCAACACCGAGTTTGAGCGCACCACAACTTACCAAACTACCTGTTCAAAAAGCGGTTATGAATAGTAATAATTGAATTTTGAATTTTATATACTCTATAAAATTTTATAATCCATATTATGTGTTTCTTAGACATAATATAAGAACAAGTTCATTTTTTTCAGATAAAAGAAGTATTTTTCAAAAAATGAAATTTGACCACCTTTTAATGGAAAACCCTTTTTAAATCCAATATTTGACACTTTTATATATTAAATTTGACAAAATAAACTTCTTATTTATAATCGGGACATAAAAATTTAGTTTGGATAAATTTTTGGTGTTTTTCTGATAACATTCATATTTGGGTGAATAGTAAAAAATACTAAATTTTAACTGAAAACAACCTTTTTAATAAAAATAATTTAAAGTGTTAAATTATATATTTTAATGGTTTTGAAGTATAATTAGATTTTATTTTTATAATTTAATACAATTTTGGTCATTATAAGTAATTTCACATTTAAATTTGACATAAACACATGTCAATCTTTTGATAGGTTTTACTTTTTAAAAACTCGCTTTTTGGTTTTGACAACGGGAATTAATTTTAAATTAATAAATGAAACTTATATGTTTTTAATTTGGTAAAATAGACTTCCTTTTTTAATTCATAACATAAAAATTCGCTTAGGGTTAAGTTTTGGTATTTTTCTAAAAACTTTTAGTTTTTGATGAGTTGTGAAAAATACTAAATTTTAATTTTAAACAACCATTTTAATAAAAATAATTTATAGAGATAAATTATAATATATTGAGTAGTTTTAAAGAATAATTATATTATGTTTTTACCATTTAATCCAATGTTGTTCATTGGATGTAATTTCAAATTTAAACTAGACATAAATAAGCATCAATCTTTTGATAGTTATTATTTCTTAAAAACACTTTTTATGTTTTGACAATGAGAATTAATTTTAAATTAATTTATGCCACTTATGTATTTTGAATTTGGAATAATGGATTTCATATTTGGAATCAGAAGGACCTAATTTTTTAAATAGGTAACTTTTATATTTATACATTATGAATAATTACTTCGGTAAATATTTTATTTACCATGGTTAAAGGGTAAATCTGGTAAATAAGGGTACACAAAATAATATTATAATAATACTAAATTACCCTAACATGTGTCATATTACTATTGGTGTATTAATGTCCCACCTTGCTCATCCTTGGGTCGACTTTGGGACCCCATGGAGACACATGGGTGTGATAATGACATTCTATATTAAATAATCTAAAGTAAAGACAAAAATAACAAAAGAAAATATCTTTTAGTAAAATAATTTTTATATGAGGTTATATAATTTATCTATTAGACTATAAATAGTTATTAGCAATATATAACTATTTCCTACACTATGATATTTTATTTAAAATTTTTAGACATAAAATAAATATATTTATATTTGACATAATAGTGATGCAGTATTTTCCTTATTAATGAAAGAATCAAATAAATGATATTATAAATATTAAAATAAATATAATTTGAATGTTTTGATTCAATAAAAGAATTTTATAGGTTAATATTACATGTTAAAGTTGATTCAAATAATTGTTTTTGAAGTAATAGTGCTCTCATGACTTTAACAAAAACAATTATTAAATAATGTCAAAAATGACATAATTGAGTTTTTAGAACAAATATTATATTATTGTTTGATATAATATTACTAAAAGTCTATATTTTAGAAAAAGGGACTAAATAATATTATATTTGTCATTAATGAACCTATTGGGATTATCTTGGTAGTTTATAGTAAGTTTATTAACCATATAATATAAAAATACAAAGGGACATAGTAAAAGTCAAACTATTTAACTAAGAGTTAAATCTAAATGAAAAAGTTAATACGGTGACCTAAACTTGTCTAAAACCTATTATTTTAGAGTATTTAGACCCATAAGCACCCTATACTTGAAATAAATTATTTTGGAGCAATTAGAAACTGAGAATTATTTCATTATAAAATAATATTTCAAGATTTTCCTAAAGTAACCTTTACCTCTCTTATTAAAAGTAACTCCCACTTATCTTAATTTCACACCTCCAAAGCCTTTTGGTTCGGCCAACCCCTGCCCAAATATCCTTTAAACTATCCCAACTTCATCCTAGAGGTCTTACTTTGGTCATAAAGCCTACCTAATGATCCCTTTTTGTCAAATCAAAAGGAAGATCCCGAAGAAGAGGTAATAATTTCACCACCCTCTTTCAAGTTCTTTTCTTCTTCCAATTATTCACTCTTTGTTGTTTCCATTATAAAATGATAAATCTACTATCCTCTACATACTATAATGTTATTATAAATATGGTATAACCATATTCATTATTCTATCCATCCTATGAATGACACGTCACCATACGTGCGTACGTACGGCTTACCGTCTCCACGTCGTGGTGTAGTTGTTATTAAAATACATTATTATTTGGATGGGTATAATAATGATGTATAATTGATGTAAATAATAAATATTACATGATAATGATTCTGTATATATGATATAACATCCCATTATATGCTATTTTAATATCAAAAGAATGATATTGTCGTTCGTGCGTACGTACGGATTACCGTCTCCACAAACGCGATAAGATTAATTCCCCATCGTAACCATTCAAGAATAATTTTCATTTGGTTATTAAAAATAATGATTAAGAACAAAATATCATTCTGTATACGAATCAAATACATCCTATCTATAACAAACATAGCTTATGCATCAAAACATATAAAGTAAAATGAATCAGTTAACACCTGAAACGACGATACTACTGAAATATCATTATCAATGCAATATTACAAGATCATTTATGATATCATATTAATGTATATGGTTATTTTATAATTTCATAATAATTATTTCACCATTATAAAGGAGGTTAACTGAACCTCGATCAAGGAAAAGTACAAGTTAAGGGTTAATTTCACAGTCTCTGTATTATCCGAGGTTATTTTATACGTGAGTATCTACTGAGACCTCTTTATCATCCACATCCGTGTTTTCTTAAAAATGTATTTCAAAACATTTTTACTGTTTACCAGACTATGGTTTATCATCATTTATACCCTTATAAAACCTTATATGTTTTGAAAGGAATCTTTCCATTGTTTTCCAAACAAGGTACTTTATGACCTTTTCGACAAAATTAAGGTAAGAATGTCTTTTTTTAACTAATACGACAGGTATGATTATTCTCTGCCGTAATAACATCTTTTAAGTTTCCCTTACAATATTATAAGAATATTTTCAAAATAAATTTTTTCTTTTATAATTATTTGACTTTAAATGATTTCACAAAATAAGGATATATTTCCATCAAATAGTTTTGATTTCATCTATGTCAACATCCTTTGATGGATTTTATACTTGTTTGAAGTCGATTCATTATGATACAAATATTTTATATTTTATTGAAAGTTTTGTGATATGTTTGACTATGGATGTGTTATTTTTATACCATTTATGGTTTATGGTCAAAGTATTGACATTTCGTATGATAGTTTTAATATGAATGTTTATGATATATTTCAATCTTTTTATATGAGGAATGTATTGGACTTAGTATGTTATGGGTGGAGCCCGCTATAGCTCCTCGATGCATCGGTAGGTCTCATGAGACAATTATACATGGGATTGGCTGAGGCCTTTGCCAATTTGATATATGGTTTTGGCCAAGGCCTTAATCATTTTTAGATGTCTTTGCCGAGGCCTTGACAAGATGTTTCAGAATGTCCAGAATTATACATTCCCTCATTATGAAATTAATATTGATGGTTTATGTGGTTATTCGACTAGTAGAATACCCAGGACTATGTTTTAATATGGAATTATTTACTCAGCTCATATTCCTTCCATAAAAGTGTTCTTGATTATTATTTTTAAAGGCATATGTTTTCAATTATTCAACATGCCTAATATTTATGTTATCTTCCGCTGTATTGCATACCCTTACTGAGCATTTGAGATCACCCCTTTCTTATGTTTCATTTTCCCAGGATATGAAGAAGTTAGTTATGAGTGACCTGCAGGCATAATCTAGGAGGCTTGGATGTTTCTAATGGAATAAATTAGTGTTTTATTTCTTTTCAAGTTGTAAAGTTGAACTTATGCATGAATCTTTCTTCCAAGGCTACTAAACTGATTGGTCTTTCGGGATATGATTTCCTTGTATCATGCCAATGTTATGTAATAATGCACCGAATCTGGTCAACTAGGGTTGAGGCATTACAATAACTTTGGTTTTGTGTGGGTAAGGGTAAAAATTTGGAAAAGGAAATAAGTAAGTGTAACTTTAAAAAATGTAATGGTAAATATTTTGTAAATAAAATAAATTTAAGAATGACTATCTTTATAAGATTAAAATTTTTTTAGTAATGGAAATTTTTTTGAGAGTAAGGGTCCTAGTGTTTGTAAAATTTTAACTATGATAATTTTTTTTTCAAAAATTCATTAAATGATTATTTAAATTTGGAAAAAAATAAAAAAGGGAAATTAGTAATTCTTTTCAACTAATATTTTTGAAATACATTTGAAAGAACATCTTATTCTTCTCATCTTCTCCAATTATGGTTAAAAATATTTATTATCAAAGTCTTATGTCACCTAAAACAAGGAGGATTCATGAGTAAGACCAATAGTTTGTGTGCATCAGTTATTTGAATTTATCATTATTCTCTTTTATTTTACTAAAATACCTTAATTTAATGATTTTTTTTTCAGATTTTTGTGAATCTTATAACTAAATGAAAATCAGTTGGAGTTGCATGGAAGTTTTAGTTTTGTGTACTCTGAGTTGGTGGTTACTAGATTATTCTTGAGTAATACATGTGTTATGTGATTTGTGGTAAAATGGAATAGGTGGTGTAGTCTATATGAGACCAGGTTTGGAACCACATGGGGTTTTTTGTTTCTAGAAGATACACAGAGTAGTCTAATGTGGGAAATGGTGGGTTTGGCCTAGTATGGATTGGTTGAGTAGTTTTAGAGTTTTATGGGAATTAGGTCACATGTTACGGATCAAGTATTATTGATATTTGATGTTGTTGTGGTTAGTTGGTGTGATGCAGATGGTGTTGACCATTACTATGGTGGTGAATGTGGTTCCCCAATGGTTGACCTAGGATGTTGGTGATTTCTGCTCACCGTGGGGGGAGATAGGTTTTCAGGGTTATATCTACACATAACATGAACCATGAGGTGGTTTAGTCGAATTTTTCTGGGTGTTTTACTCCATAAACTAAGTGGAATAGGGGGATGTTGTTGGCCATTGATACAGAGAGGGTTCAAAACCTAGAGGCCATAGTTTTTGGTGGGGGAGACCACTAGATGAGAGTTTTTTTTATTATGTTGAGATATATGTTGGGTTTTTATTGGGTAAAGGGTAAAAACATAAAAACATTGTATCATGGTAGATTTGTGATGGTTATAATGGTTATTGATGATGTATAACCCAAGTGAAATGTGTTTTATTGGAAGGATAAGGACTCTTATTATATGAAAAACCACAGTTTCATATTTCTAAACCAGTTTTAGATAAATAAGGAAATGGATCACTCGAGGATGGTTGATCTTGAGTGGATTAGTTTGTGTAATATGTTTTGGGTACTATTTTATTATGATTTTTACACACTGGTATACATATGGATGTAATCTAGGGACATCATTTGTGGCATCATACTTAGTTCATACTCACACCCACCATGGCCCATTCAAGATGCATGTAGAATATATATATCATGGAATAGGTGAGGTAAAGGGCTCAATTTTAGGATATTAATTTATAGGGATTCTTAGATGGTGCACGTGCGAGATGGTGTAGTTTTTAGGTGAGCCGAGTGGTTCCTCGGTGCTGGTATAGTATTAATTTTTAGTTATTTTGTACATATACATGTGTGATCAGCCCATGAGAGATATTGTTTACAATTATATGATTTATATGACATGGTAAATATTTATCCAACTTATCATATGTTTATAGTTATATTATTTTGTGATTATTGTAAATTTATTTCATTTTTATTATTATTAATAATATTCCAAGGGAATAGTCTCCCCACTATCACCCATAAACCATTACTTCTAGGTGAAAAACTTTGGAATATAGAGAGCCACACCTAAGGTAAAGTGACACTTCAATATAGTTAATATGGTGTGATCCAGGATAGGGTGTTACAAAATGGTATCAAAGTAGGGTTGTTACCAAGTGGTATTAGAGAAGGTTGATTACAAAGTGGAATCACTAAGTGGAATTAAATCTAGGTTATTAAAAAGTAGAAATTGATCCTATTGTTATTTTAGTTTTGATAGATATAGATTTATAAAATTTTTTCTAGCATAAATCGAAATGTAATTTAGGATGGATGTTGTGTTTTATGCTTGTAAAACACAAGTATGGGATGAAGTCAAAGTTACTTGTGGAAGATGGATTATTTTTCTAGTTTTCAAGGTTATATTTGGTTTATTTAACTTGGATTAAACTTATAACTGGATTTTATTGATTTATATTTTAGAATATTATCCCTGAATGGTAAGGTTGAATACTCATGAATCATATTTTTAATGAACTAATCAATTTAAATTTGAGTGTTTCTTACTATTATTGATTATAACCCAAAATAAAAAGGAAGGGTTAGTTATTTAAAATGACAAAACCATGTTAAATAGTGTCTTCCTATATAGTATCTTGGTAAAATTATAATTTTCTAAGCTAGGAAGGGTAGCAGTTCTAGAAATGAAAAGGGGTCCATTTGTTTAAAGTTTCATAAGATACCTATATGGTGTTTTCTTGTATAGATTCTTAGTAGAATTATACTCAATCAAACCATATAAGAGACTCTTTGTGTGAATATGTATATGGATCCTATGTGAGTATGAAACATGATTTTCATGGGATGTGAAAATAATAATTATTTACTAAGTTAAAAATATAGTAATGTGGTTAATAAAGGTTGTCACTAGAGAGGAGCGCACAATAATAAAGTTGTCACCTTTACTTAGATAGAAAATGGGGTGTTTTGGAAATTGTTTGATTTTGAATAGAAAAGAATGAAACTAAAAAAAGGAAAGAAATTAAGAAAAATATTATGAACCAATTTAAAATGTAAGTGATTGAAAAATATTATATGATAAGGATTATTAGGCTAGGTTCTATTTTCTAATTTTAATGCTATCATAGTTCAAATTATACAATCCTCTTCTGCTAAGTTGATAAAAGTGATATTCAGAAATATCTTCCTCTCACTCCCTTGGTCAAATTGTAATGGTGAGAATAAAATTTACCAAAATATTATCCTGGTCTACACTCCTTTAAATGCATGATAAAGTTTTAAAGAATACCCCCAATTAACTTAGGTAATTCCCAATCAGGTATTGTTCATCCCAAACAATCAAGAATTTCCACTACCCCTCCCACATGTACTGGTGATCGGTGAGTACTTCACCACAAAGACCTTGTATATTCAATATTCTATAAATAAGAAACTAGGATAGGGAGATAATTATCATTTAACAAATAAATAATAACAATAGAATCTAAAATCAAATACCATCATGCAAGATAATAAAAACCTCTACAATAAATTGAAACTAACATCACATAAGAGATAAAGGGAACTCAGACCATTAAGAGTAAGAACTCGAGAATTACATAAGGGAAAAACTATACTTCCCCAATCACATAGAATTTTACACCCCCATGTGAAGTGTATCCATAAATAAATGGGAAGAAGAAGACATTACAAAATTAAGAAGAAAAAAAGTGTGGAAAGAAAGAAAAGAAAATATTCTCCTCTTGAATATGTATTCCAAAATTTGTCTTTTATTTTTCTAACTATATGAAAAAAATATCCAATGTAAATTATTAAAAGATATTCATAATTTAATTGGGTTTTGAACATAAAATTTTCAATGATTTTGGACTTGTGTACAAGAAGTTATGGCTTCATTAATGAAGTTGACTATTTCTGGATGAAGAATACTATTCCACCTACTCCACTTTGATATGTGAAAAGGTTTACTTAATGAGTTCATTATTCCATGAAATTTAATTTTAACATTCTCCTTCAAGTAATATTTAGAACCCAGGTGAAATAAACTTAATTTGAAGTTGGTATCCCAAGATATGTTTCATTTAACCAGATGGGATCTATTCTTTTGGCTAATATAAATTTTCAATATGATTGATTTTCTTGGGAATGTGGGAGTTAGAATGGGATCTGGGTCTAGAAGAAGAAGTTGAAGCCCACTAAAAAAGGAATACTAAAAAACTCACTCAATTGAGATCAAAATTGTAAAATTTATATGTGAAATACTGGAGTGATAGAAAACTATTAAAATTCCATAATTAATAAATTTTCACATTCTATCTAAAAAATTCACAAAAAATACATACATGATGTAAATCAGCTCAAATAGATAAATTTTAAGAGATTTAATAATTTAAATACACATGAAAAATAATTAAAATATTAGTTCTATCAATTCCCCTGCACTTAGCACCTGGACACCTGGACAAATAAGCATCAAAATCAAATAAATTTTTTTTAAAACATATATCATTGAGATCCACCAATTTAACTCCAAAAAAAGGTATCATGCCTACTAAAAAAAATTATTTGAAGTTATCTATTTATATCATTCAATATATTTCCTCTTCATTTATCTTCCCATTTACACAAAACACTTTCCACAATTTAATTTTCTCTCATCACACAAATGTTTATTCTCAACCAAGATTTTCTCATCCAAACTCATGAAAGGGTCACCATAAGCTTGAATTTTTTTACATATCCACCTAATGTGAGTCAAGGAAATGTGTTTATACAGAGGAAATTTCATGGTTGGTTTGTGTATTTTGGTTGGTAGGATTTAGATGTCAAAAATTATGAGGCTGAAAAAGGAGGGTTTGGATCTTTTTGAATAAAAATTTCTTGATTCCAATCATCACACAAGAATGGTCTAATAATCACCCCTTAGTAGAAATTGACCTCCATAATCATGAAAACTAATGGAAAGTGTACACCACTAATCATTTCAGCAGAAAAAATTACAATGTTCTCAAACACAATTTTTTCTTTAAAGCTCTAGAAAGAAAAAAAAATTCTTTTATCATAAAAGCTCTAGAAATGAACATATTTTGATAGAATGATTTTTTCAATAGTAAAATCATTTATTAAAAATTTTAATTTTTACCCAACGTATCTCTAAATGTGGTATCACAACAAAATACAACCTCCCCCACACTTAAGTTCAACTATATCATGCAATTTCACTTCAAGAGAAAGTTAGATAGGGAAAATTGGCTTGTAATGTGGCTAAAAAACAAGATATTCATAGAATATAAAATATAAATGGATTAATTTTTCAAGGTATGACATATTAAAAAGGATTCAATTGAAAAGTGATCTTTAAAACCAAATAAATTACTCAATAATTTAAAACAAAGGTACCTCAAACCCTCATGTTTTGATAAGAATAAATCATTTTATAGTTAAAGAAATCATGATTTGGTTCTCTAAATAAGTGAGGTGAATGTAACTAAAATTTAAAAAAGGGTTAAGAATCCTCACAATAAAGTGATTTCAGTGATAAATACAATGATATTTGACATGAGATTTAATAATTAGAGGACATTTCCAGAAATTTACATTGTTTTTAACTTGAAACACAATCATTTTCAGCATTCAATTAAACTCATTTTTTTAGTATAAATTGTTGAAATCATTGAAATGGGTTTAAAAAATGGAAAAGATAAAAATTTTAGCTCATAATAATAAAAAAGTCACAAAAATTGAAAAATAACAATTTTTTTTGATTTTTTTGGAAAATAGAAAAAACATGAAATTTGTAAACTAAAAAGGATCCCTCCCAAACAATTAAATGATGCAGTTTACTAAATTAATTAAAGTAGATTTAATATATAATAAGATTTTTAATTGAATCACTACAATAAATAAAGTGTTTAGGAGAGGTATGACTTAACTTATTAGTAGTGAAACATTGAGTTAATCTCTTAAGTGATTCTCTCTAAAGACCAACAAGAAAAATCAGAGAAAATACCATAAAAAATTTATCAAAAAAAAAACGAAAAAAATAAATTGAATTAGAAAATAAGGATAGATCTTGGTTTAATCTCCCATGTCGGCCATGGGTTTTGACTACCTCTATATGGGTGGTTCTAGTTGGTTATCCCCAATCTGATGGAGGGTGTAGTTTCTTTGAGATGAACCACCAGCATTTCCTCTTTATAGCTTTCACTGATTCCATTTTATTAAGGAATCCACAGATATTGTATGCCAAATCCACCCCCATGAAAATAAGATGCATCATTTATGGTGGGTTTAGGACAAATACCAATTACTACTCTTTCTTGGTTGACACTTTCACAACCTCTTCTTTATTCTCCAGTGATTTGTCAAGGTATGCTGCATTAATTGAATAACCAATGAAAAATTTATAGTTTAATTATATTTGAAAAAAATTTAAAACATAATGAATGCATTTCAAAATATTACATTTAAAAGTAAAAAATATTGTCTATGTTTCTTCAAGAAAAGACACTTTGGTCACCTCTTGAACACCTTCAAATAAGTGTTCAACAAATTCAGGGAGATCTATATGTTCTTCATCAGGTGTATCTTCTTTTTCTTCCTCATCCACCAAAAAAATAAAAGTATTGGTCAAGTCTAAAAATTTAAAAAAGGGAGGTAATAGTCAATTCAGCTTTAATAAAATCACAATGAAAAGAGCTCAATAATAGATCATCTCTCTGAGTTTGTTCATCTTCGATTGCTTCTTTAGTGTAAAGTTCCTCTTGGAGATTAATTTTTCTCAATATTGGTAGGTATTCATACTCATTTATTTGAAAGATGAGTGAGGGCATCACTTAAAACACTAGTTTTGATTCTGGTTTATGTTGATTCCCATTATAAAATATAAATTCTACCATATCCTTTAGTAATTGATAATCTATTTTTACTTTATTAACCATGTCCAAAAGTTCCAGAAAAGAGAGACTTAAAAAATAGAAATTCAAAATTTTCTTGGCCAAAATAGTGAGTTCATCAACATTTTGTAAGAGGGACACGTCATTATTGTCTACCATTTCTCTATGCACCTGTATGTTTCCAATCTAAGAAGAATAATTTTATTTTTCACACATCAAGGAATTTTTTTTAAATAAATGAAATGGAAATTATTTAGGAAATATGACAATTAAATTGTAGGCACTGAATCCATAAAAATGGTGCCAAGTTTTGATATGTTCTTGTCATAGGGTGTGATAAAAAAATTATCTACTATGTTAACAATTTAGAAAAGTGGTTAACCTAGGTTGTATCTTGAGAGGATACCACAAAATAAATATGCCACATTTAATTAGATGGAAAATGTTTTGTATTTGAAATTTCTTGATTTTGAAAAGAAAATAATAAAACTAAAAAAAGGAAAGAAAATAAGAAAAATATTGAGGAAAATTGAAAAAATAAGTGATTTAAAACTATTATATGATAAGTGTGATCATTTCAGGGTTAGTTCTCTAATTTTAATTCTATCATAGTCCCAATTTATCCAATCATATTCTACTAAGTCAATAAAAGTTAGATTCAACAATCACTTCATCTCACTCCCTTAGTCAAATGGTAATGGTGAGAATTAACCTTACCAAAATCTCATCTTGGTATACAGACATTATAATGTTTGATATATTTGTAGATAATACCACCAATTGACTTAGGCAATTCCTAATTGGATCTTTTTTATCCCAAAACAATAAATAAGGTCCACTACTCCTCCCACTCATATTGTAGATTGACGAGTACTTTTACAAAAATACCTGGTCTATTCCATTGTATATAAACCAGAACCCAATGGATGGAGATAATGATCATTGACAAAAGAAATAATAAAAATATAATCTAAAATAAAATATAATCATACATGATAATAAAAACTACTATAAGAAATTGAAATCAACATCCCAGAATAGATAAAATAATATTAAACCATTAAGTGTAAGAAATCAATAATTACAAAAGTGAAAAAAATATAATTCTCAAATCACACATAAATTTACCCCTCTATGTGAATGGTATCCATAATCAAGAGGGAGGAATAATTCATTAAAAAATTAAGAATAACAAAAGTGAGAAAAGAAAGAACACAATATTTTATCCTCTAGAATCTATCCTCTAAAAGTGAACTTCTATTATGCCAACCAGATTGATAAAAATAACAAAGGCCCCTTATTAAAATATGCTCATATTTTAATTTTTTGTCGACCTTCAAAATTTAATATCATTTTGAAAAGTGTAAAAAAATTTATGGATGCAATAATGAACATGACATTTTATGGATGTAGAAAACTGCTCCACCTACTCTACTTTGAGTTATGAAAAGGATGTCTTAATTACTACATTTATCCATGAAATTTAATTTGAAATTTTCTCTTAGAGTAATATTTCTATCCTAGATAGAATAACCTCATTTTGAGTTTAGTAGTATGATATATTCCTCATTTAATGAGGTGGGGTCCATTCTGCCTAACAAAATAATTTTTCAACTTTTGGGCATGTGGGAGTTCAAATGGGAGATGGTTATTGAATGATAAGTTAAATAACATGAACAAAGGAATAAAAAAAAACCACTAAATTTGGATCAAAATTGTAAAAATTATGCATAAAATACTGGAGTGATATAAAACTGTTAAATTCCATAAATAATTAATTTTCACATTTTATCCCAAAATTCACCAAAAATCCATAAATGATGTGAACCTAATAAAAATGATAAAATTAAATAGATTAGATAGTTTAAATAAACATGAAAAATAATGTGAATATTATATCTATCAGAGTATGATGAATGTGGTGCTTGATCTTTATAAGGGTGTGTGAGGTAATGGGGATGGATGATATGCGACTTGGGTGCTGTAAAAAACTGTAAGGGCTAGTGGGTCATGATTTCCATTGCTTAATTATTTCTTTTAAATATATGAATTTTTATATTTTTATTTATAATGATTTTCATGTGATGGTAAAAAAGAAGTTAGTTCATAAAAATAGTATAAAAGAGTTTGGGAAATGGTTGGAAGACCAGCTCAAGATGACCTCAGTATATATTATCTAGGGCATAAATTAGGGAGTTAGAGGATCCAAGCTGATTATGGAATAAATATCATGAAAATTCATAAAATAGATACTAGAGGAGAAATTACTTATATACCCAGGTGAAGGAAGATACTTCATTCATAGATTATACAATGAGATTCATGATTTTTTTGTGGTTTGCACCGATGATGGAACGATATGAGATCACATGTTGTAAACTTATTTGCTATTAGGGTGTAGAAAAATATCCTAATATCAAATTAATTATTAAAATAAATAAACCAACTGATAATATTAGATAAAAACCTAATATAATAGAGTGTATCAATCCAAATAGTCGTGTCAAGTGAGACAGGTAATGGAGCTCTAGGTAGTAGGAAATGGAGCCTTGAGGAGAACCGTAAGTCAAAGTATTAGTGAGATTATTCTACCATGGAGTGGGTTTTGATGAAATTATTTTAGTCTATATAGGTGGGTAATGTTTAGGAATAGTGAAATTGACCACCTAATGAGTATTATACGTGCAGCTAGATGGGGAATTTTGAGAGGCTATGTTAAAGGTCCTCATAGACAGTTGGAATTCATGGACTGGGATAGAATCATGGAACTAAGGTAGGACTAAAAGAGGGAAAAATATCAAGTATCTATGATTCATATTCATGAATGGTTCTTGGTAGTGGAATGGATTCCAAGTAGTGGTGGTAGTGGAAGACAATGAGTAGGACTCCATAGGGAGGAAAAAAATCTGACGGTCGTACATCAGGTCAACTACTTGTGATCGTTCCAACATACTAAGAGATGTTTTGAGATCTATATACAATAATAGTTATGTTATGTGAATGCAGATATGGTTTTATATAATGGTATGGGTGTATGATTTTTATATTTGATATATATATGATGCATTGGCATCGAGTATCAAGTGGGTATTGAGGATGATACGGGAAACAAGTGGGCATCAATATGATGTGGGGTGGAAATGTGTGGATAGTTTGGGGGTACATATTGAATAAGTATGATACCATATTTATGTCAGGTAAATTGGTTTTGGTGAGATTGAGTAGGGTATTTATATGGTGGGGAGTACCCATGTAAGGGATTTGTTTATCTAAGTTTAGTATCCAGGGTAGTAAGGGTAAATAGGGAAGAGATGAATGTGTTTGACATCATCACTGTATTTAGGAATGTGGTGAGTGAGATGCTTGAGTTTTGGTAATATTTGGTCAATAAGTGGGAAAAAATATATTAGGGATGAGTTATCATATGATTTGGAGGTTTTAAGTTCTTGAGTATTTGGAATAGTTATTTGAGTCATGTATTGGACCAACAATGTGACTTTGGACCCTATAGGGTTATTGAGGGTATTAGTATAGGTCGAGGAACATGCCTCATGAGTTGGTTCATTATTAAGGGGTTAATTTCTATAAAATGGTTTTTAGGTGGTTTTAGTATTAATATCATATTATGTAATGGTTTGGGCATGATCATATGGGTTATAATAATTGTTTTTTGTTTTGGGGGGATTTTTGAAAGTTGTGGTTGATTTATTAAAATTTGAAAAAGGGAACAAATTTAATGATCATTTTTATTGAGTAAGAGTAATTTTTATAGTTTTTGGTGAAAAAATGGACAAGTTTTTAAAATTAAGGGTTATATTGAATATTTAATATTAAAAATTTTCAAACTAAATGAGTAAGAGTAAATTTATTATAAGAGTAAATTTTTAGTAAGAGTAACACTATTTATAGTAAGAGTAAATATTTGGAAATGAAAAAATGTTTAAGGGAAAATATGGAGTAACCTTATATGAGAAAGAGTAAATATTTGGCCAAGGATATGAGTAATAGAAAATTTTTAAGAAGAGTAATTTTTTAGTAAGAGTAAAATCATTTTTATTAAGATTAGATATTTGGATAAGGAGAAACAAGCAAGGTTAACTTTGGAGTTTCCTTGGTATAACCTTGGAAGATTCATTGATTAAGAGTAAATTTATCAATAATGTAGGAGTAAATTTAAAAAAATGGGTGATTAAATATTGGTAAATTAAAAAACATAAGATTTTCTTATTTTTAGTAAGCATAACATTTTTAGTAAGGGTAAATTTTTTATGAGTAATAATCCCAATATTAGTCAAATTTTCACTATGATAATATTTTTCCTATTTTTCCAAAAAAATCTGAAAATGATTAATTAAGTTAGTAAATCATTTTAAAATATAAATTATGGATTTTCTCAATCAGAACTTATAAAACATATTCAAAAGGCCCTATTATTCTTATCTTATTCTATGAGTGAGATTCAATTCATTGATTTTTGGCAACTTATATCACCTAAAGTAGGGTGGATCTATAAGTAAGGTTAAATATTTATGTGAATTTTTTATTTATATATCTTGTATCTATCTCATATTTTACTTAAAAACCCAAATTGAAGGGATTTTCAGATTTTTTGAATATTATAATTAAATTTGAATCAGTTAGAGTTTCTTGTCATGTGGATTCATACACACTCTATTTAGGTTTTACCTAGATTTTTCTTGATTTATGCATGTGTTATGTGATGTACAGTAAATGGGCGTAGGTATGGATTTATAGGTGTGACCAGGAATAGAAAATCTTAGGGTTTCTATTGTTCCTTAGAGATTCCAACGGGTAGTCTCATATAGTAAATAGTGGTTTTATCCTAGTATGGTTTGGTTATGTGGGTTTAGAGTTTTATGGGAATTAGTCCAACTATTAAAGATTGACAGTCATTGAGGTGTGATGTTGTTATGGTTAGTTGGTGTGAAAATAATGGAATTGAAAATTTCTATGGTGGAGAAATAGGTTCATCAATGGTTTAACCTAGGATATTGGTGATTTTCACTCACCATGGGGTCTGGGAGACTGTTAGGGTTAAGTACACCTATAGAAATTACCATGACGTGGTTTTATCCACTAATTGGGGGTGTTTTCCTCTATATACTAAGAAATATGTGGGGATAGTGTTGACCATCAGTATAGAAGAGGTGTATGCTATAGAGGCCACAATTTTTGGTGAGGGAGTCCACTAAACGGAGCATGTTTCTTAATATTTAGAGAGATATTTTGGGAATGGATTGTGGAAATAATTACAAATATACAGGAAGGGTGTTATGGTGGACCTATGATAGAAATTTTGGTTATTAATGATGTATAATTTGAGTGACATGGGGTTGAGTGGAAGCCCAAAGACTCTTTTGGCATGTCAAACTATGGATGCATCATTCCACTCCGGCCATAGATGGAGCTAGTAATGGCTCACTCATGGATGGTTAAGGGAAAGGTATTGTCATCAAGAGCTTAATGGAAAGGGAAGTATAGATGGTACATGGTATTGATAGTGTGGTTTAATAGGATGGTCAGGTGACTCTATAATATTGGTTTGGAAGTTCTTTTTTTTTTATTTTGTACAAGTACACATGTGATTATCCCACAAGTGATTATGTTTAGTTTTTTATGTTTATAATGAAATTGTAAATATTTATCTAGATTATTATATGTATATATTTGACTCACTATTTAATTTTTTTTAAATTTCCTTCATTTTTTAGTTCTTATTATTAATTATATATCGTCTCCCAAATATCACCCATATATTCTCACTGATAGTCTACGACATGTGGAATTTAGTGAGGCACACCTAAATTCAAGTGGTTCATCAGTCTGGTTGATGTGGAGTGAGTTGGGCCAATGTGTTACAACAATTCATTTCTAAATTGTCACTAAATAGAGTGTTACCTTAAATTCATGGCCCTAAAACTACAGTGTGGACTCTCCTCACAATC
Source organism: Viscum album (assembly GCA_963277665.1). Taxonomy (NCBI): domain Eukaryota; kingdom Viridiplantae; phylum Streptophyta; class Magnoliopsida; order Santalales; family Viscaceae; genus Viscum; species Viscum album. The sequence continues at coordinate 1,864,663,147 of OY728131.1, forward strand.
CATATGAATAAATTCATTTTTTTCGTGATTCATCTCAATGTAGTGAGATTTATTTTACTAACCTATCTAGTTATAAACCAATATTTCATAGGATTCTCACTATAGTGTGATACCCTTATTTTTGATATGAATTAAACGATTAAAAAATTACATACCTACCCATTTTCTAGCTTTCTTTGTTCAAAACCACCTTTTATGATGTTATCAAAATGGTTTCATCATACTTGTTTTGATACATCAAAAGGAAACATTTAAACAATCACCAAACATATCTATATCTTTTTAAAATTGGAATCCACCTTCAATTAACAAAAATTCCAATATTGTAACCTATGGTTTAAGAATTATCCCCCATTATATATTTTTTATATTCCTTAATAAATTTTTCCATAGACCATACATTAACTTTGAAATCTAAAAAAATTAATTTCTTTCCCTAAAACCTAATGGTTCACACTTTTCTCTCGACCTTTGATAATAAAAATAAAATGTCACATTCTCTAGATTTTATCTTGTCTTAGTGGTCACCAAAACTCCCTCATTACTATATAATTTAATCATGATAAATCAAATTAATTAAATCCAATATCCTACTATAATCTCCTTTTTTGTAGCTAATAAAAGATTCATTAATAAATTATTTGAGTGTATATGAGTCTTGGTACTATAAATAAGATAATATGTAAATTTCTATAGTGTTGTGATTTTTTTATATATTTCTATTCTTAAATCCACTTCAACATGTATAACGTCACTTATTTATTTATATATGTTTAATCCTTATATATATGCTTATTTCTATAATTTCCTATAAATCATATCTCCCTTTATATTATTAAAATCAACTCAAGATAAACATCTATAATACACGCAACAAAAATAACCAAATAGAAAATTTTATGTATCGAGTAGAGTGGATTTTCTAACCTCCTTGGTTTGATGTAAATGGTTGTAATTCTAAATTCAACTAATGCTTCTCGAAAAAATGAGTAGGCATAAAATTCATAAATATATCCACCACTTAATTATGAGTATAGAAAAATACATTTTAAAAATTCCTTTCTCAACCATTTATTTTTTAAAATGATAATATATCTCTCTATGTTTCATGTGAGAATGTTACATAGGGTTCTTTCTTAACTTGAATGAAATATTTTTCTCAAATTGAATCATAATCAGTTGTCACAAAAATTATATAAGATCTTATTATTATTTCTTTTTCCACATAAATTTAGTGTAAGCCATTGTGAATGAAATATTATCTACCTTTTCTATGATCAAGGATGTACTTTCCTATTTTTTACTCAGCAATCCTATATAATTTCTTCTAATGAAGAATTATCTATTCCTTATAAATATTTAATATACTTTATCTCCATCCCATTCCACATATGAGTAAGAAAAAAATCACAATGTTTACTAGATATAAATACCAATCCACAATCCAATGTTCCTAGGATATATCTCATGATTCTCTTTACCACTAAGAGACAATCTTCCTTTAGAAAAATATAAAAATATTTTTCCAAGTAGATTGCCTAAAATATATATTTTCTACATTTTTATGGGATAAAAAGTGCTTTTAATAATCATTGTGTTCAATTTTGAGTCAACTTACTTATTATAGTTATTTTCTTCCAAGTTTAGTTCCAACCACTATTAGAGTTGAAACATTTTGTAGCCTTCCATTATGAACTTATTTAAAATACTTCTTGCATACTTATCCTATGAGATGAATGTGAACCATTACTTTTAATGTACTTATAGTTTTAATTTTATAATAATTAATATCTTAAATTCTTAACATATTAAATTATGAAACATTCCAATAGAATTATACATGTTTCCACCAAAGATAATTTCATATACATGCACCATTACTATAAATTTCTCTTCAAATGAGATCTTTACATAGAGGCTATGATCAACCCCTCATGTTTTGAAATCTAGTTTTCCAATATATGTTTTCAGCTATGAACAACAAGCACATGGTTTTTATTCAATCCATATAAATCATTTTTCAACATGAAAAAAATTTTCTTCATCATATCTAACAATTAATCCTATTGGTTTTTTGATTTATACCTCATATTTTGGAAATTCATTTAAGAATCTAATCTTCACATCCATTTGATAGACCTTGAATATTCTCTAAACTATAACTACAAAAAAAAATCTAATGGAATCCACCATCACCACTAGTGTGAATGTTTAATCAATGATAACTCCAATGATATGGGCATACTCTTTATCAAATATAATTTTAATATTTTAGACCAATCATTTATATTCATAATTTTTTTGAAGACCCATTTTATAACAATCAAATTATGATGTTTTAGTCTATCTACAAGCTCCCATGTTTGTTTTATAGAAATTTAGTCAAATTATTTATTCATGGATTTCACCCATTACACATTCATGGCTACTTATTTTAATTTTTGTGGTTTCACTTGTGATAATTGAGTATTTTTATCCATAATGATTATCCTATGAGTTTTTGTTGGAGCAGATTTGTCTCCAAATTTTTTTTCAAGTCATCTTCATTTATTCACATTCTTGTTTGAGTCATAGAATGAATCTATTTAATAGAATTTATATCATATTATTCAACCCCAAAATCATTATCATTAGGAATTTTTTTAACTCTGAATAATTTATATCAACATTATCCCATACATATTGCATTTCATTAATTATAATATATCTAATGTTTTTATTATATTCACCTTCAATAACTTTTACACCACTACATTCAAAAAATTTGTTGAGCCTCTTACTAAGAAATTTATTGGATTTACTGTCAGTTTATTAGGTTAGAAATATTCCTTCATTGGATGAATCTATACACTTACAATGATTACCTTATTTATTCCAAAGGGAACATTTACTTTTAAAAAAACTAATGTTTCTTAAATAGTGTTTCATTACATTTTTCCCCTCATACAATATCTATTTCTATCTAGGGATAATCAATGCCTAGTTTTGAGTGTACATATCTAACTTAAATGTTTCCTTCTCATAGTGGTGAGAAATTACAATATTAATCAACAAATTATTAGTCATTATGTCAATCTTGTGATTCACCATTTATATAAATCCATTCTATTGAAGAAGTTTTACCAGAGATACCATATTATTTATTTGATGTTTCTATAAATAATATTACAATTCAATTGAAGTGTATTCAGTCCTATTTTCTGACTAAATGATCTTCATTGTTCTTATAGTTTCATTCTATGCTCTCCCACAAAATATTTTAATCCCACCCAACACTAATTTCTTATAAAACATGAACATAACATATCCCATCCTACTAAAATCATTAAAAATTAAGATGAAATATTTTTCACCTCAAGTTACATCTTGAGTAATTGGACTGTATACATTAGTATAGACTAAATATAATATAATTGATGCTTTATTATTTTTTCAATGATTGTATTTTCTCACCATATTTTTCCCTGAGCATACATCACATATTTTTTTTATCTATTAATCTTCAAGTTATAGTTATCCACTACTGCCTTTAATTTTAAAATATTTTCCATATATTGGTCACAAATGGAAAGATAAAAAAATAGCCAAGTTGGGGGGGGGGTGGATTGGACTTTTTAAAATAAATGAATGATTATATCATAATTTAAAATTAAATGCATCAGATTGAAAAATTATTGAACACAAATATTTTTATAGTGGTTCGAATCTAAATGATCCTAGCCCGCTCTTCACCCCTCTCATGAACTGTGATATATGGAACCCACTATAATGGAATCTTATATTACCTTTTCACACTTGGAATAATAACCCTTTTACAAATCCTTTTTACCATGAAGGATTAAACCCAAAACAAACCTTCCATTTTATATTCCAAGGAATAACTAGAATAATCTCACCTTTTCCCACCTCGAGTCATAACCCAATGAATAAATTTTTTTAGGAGTCATAACCCAACTTCCTACCTTTTTATGGGTTGTATAACCCGTTACAATTAAAAACATAGAAAAGAAGATATAGAATTTAAACCATAGAACCAAATGAACAGTTACAAGTTTGGATGTGAAGGCTGTAAGGATATCTACAACAATGAAGGATCATACTATTGAAGATTAGTTGAGAGTAGTAGTTGATTTCTAAAGAATAAAAAACTTATAAAGTTCAAGAATATCTTAAACATTGTATGTATTTCACTGGTTCTATCAATTATATATATAGAGTTTCTCTATAAAATTCATCAGTAAAATTTGAAATCTATTTTAACATTATTATTCTAAGAGAATAAATTGAGCATATGAAACTAATGAAAAAATTTATAGTTTTCCATGATTATTCCCTAGATAAAAATCCATGTGTAAATGAAAAATAGTATTCTTATAAGTCTTCCTTGATATTACTTAAAATTAATACACAATACACAGTGGATCTCATTAGATCAATTAATATAGAAGTAAATAATAAGAATTTATATCCTAGGAAATCTCCCTAGTACTATTCATGACTAACCATTCACATTTTAGTAGATTTGATTTTGAATATTTGATGTTTCAAAAAAATTAATGTGAATATCTATATAGCCTTAATCCCATTTGAATCACATTTAATTGATCATAGGAAAATTAAAAACATGTTACCATGAGTTCTTGATAATTAATTAGTGTAAAAAATAAAACAATTTAAATATTCATTAAAAAATTACAACAAGTGGAAATATGAAACAATATGAAAAATGTATATTTTAGTTTTTAGAACATCTTGTAGATCGAATGAAATAATAAGAAAATTTTCAGCACCCTTACGTGAAACAAAAACATAGCATAGGAGTAATGGATTTTTACCAATACACAACTTAATACCATTTTGAAAATATTGGAGAACTCTAATTACTATTTCACAAGACCCAGTTTACACATACATGGTTATTGAAAAAGTAGTTGTACCCTTATTCATGTATGGATTACCCTCATGTGAGAATCAAGTTATCCTTATGTGATATTTTGAAATACACAAGTACCCTTACACAAGTATATCTTACCTTTATATGAGCCTCAAGTTACTCTTACATGAATATTAAAAACAATCTTATGCCCTTATTCAATGTTTGTATACCTTTATACAAGAAATGTAATTTACGGGTTACCCTTACATAAGGTTTAGGTTACCCTTATATAACTAATAGAAAGTATAGGTTACCTTTATGTACATATTAAAAATCACTAGACACCTTTACATAACTTTTGTCATACCTTCACACAACCCATATAAAATGATACTTAACTTTACGAAAATCATAAAACTTTATGGTTACCTTTACGCAACTATTGAAATTTGAACCTTACCTTTACACAACTATTGAAATTCGAAGGCTACCTTTATGAACATATTAATAATCTCTGGTTACCTTTGTGTAACATGTGTAATACCTTTATACAACTTATATAAAATGATACTTACCTTTATATAACTCATATAATGTTATGGTTACCTTTACACAATTATTAAAATTCAATGGTTACCTATAAATAACTCATTGAAATTTATCGTTACCTTTAAATAAATCATAGAATGTATCAATTTATCATAAAAAACTAATATAAAGTATAATTTATCCTTACTCAACACATGAAAAATGATACTTACCCTCACATAACATATTTAAACTCAATCGTACGTTTACAAAATACTATAAAATATGTATAAATGATATTTAATGTTTTAAATAATATATTTATCCTGGGAAATCTTCATTATACTCCTATAAAGTGTTATAAACAATTAATACATGATATATCAAAATAATTTAGGTTAATAATAATAAAATATAACCAAAGTTAAGCAGAATTTAATCAATACATGACATAAAAACTAAGGATAACACTTAATAAAGTCGTGACAATTATAATTAATCATAATATGATATTTTATAATTAAAAAACATAATCAGATAAATGCGATCGGAATATCCACTTCAAAATTCTTCCCCTTTTTTATAATTACAAAACAAATCATAATTTTAAAAACTACCCCATTTTGAAATAATACATATGATAAAGTATTAGTAGAGAAATTAACTATTTTAAATAATTTATTTCCTCCCTCAATGTTTTAAATAGATTTTATATTTCATAAAAAAGAATATAACCATTGTGAAATTTTTTCCTAAACATGTATATTTTAAAACATGCATCAAGGATCCATTATAGAGCCTTGCATTTTGAGAATATGATTGTCTAAAGTGAGTAGAATCCTAAAATATGTTTATAAAAAATACAATGAAAAACCCTTTTTAAAATAATATTTTATATAAACTAAATTTTTAAACAAAAATTAAACATCAATTACTAAGTATGTAAATACTCAAAATTATAATATAATAAATAAAAATTTACAAAATTTAATAATAGTTAACTAAATAAATTTCTTCATTTTATATATTCTATGTATATCTAAAAAATTCAGCATATAAAAACACTAAAACTCCCTCTAAATTAATGCTATATAAATTTAAATTACCAACACACCAAGTTCAAAATTAATTTTCTCAAACTTAGTAAATACCAGGGGATTAATAAATATATCATCGAGATGATTTCATGTATAAATAAATTATATATTTATATTTAATTTTTTATCATGATCTCAAATAAAATGAAACTTAACATCAATGTGCTTATTCCTAGAGTGTTATTAAGTATTTTTGGAAATTGAAATAGCATAATTATTGTCATAGAATATAGGAATCTTATCTAAATTAAAATTAATTTAAAAATTATTTTCTTAATTCATAATTATTTAGCATAAAAGAGATGAAACAACTATATATCTATATTTAGTTGTTGTAAGAGAAAAAAAATTACCTTTTTTAAATCCCAAAAAACTAAAACATTACTATGTAAATGAAACAAGCCTGAAGTGTTTTTTATATCAATATCAAATCCACCAAAATCAGAATCATAATAAATTATCAAATCAAAAGTAGTTTTAGTAGGGTAAAATAATCTAAGATTCGATGATCCATCAACATATTTAATAACCCTCTTAACGGATTTAATGTAACTATACTTGAGGTCACTTTGAAATCTAGCACATAAGAAAACTAAAAACATTAAATCAGTCCTCGAATTAGTTAATTATAACAAACATCTAATCTTTCATCTCTAAGTTTTAATATTAAAATATTTTTCCTATTTATTTAACTCTGATTTTCATATAGTACTATTGAGATTATTTTCACTTTTATAGGATTATAAACAAAATCTATTAACAAAATATTTATAATACACTTATTTATTTTAAAAAATACCATCATTTCTTTGAAATATTTAAAAACTAAGAAAAGATTTCTATTCCCCCGTCATACTCATATAAAATTGATAAGTAATTAATTTTAAAAGTTCATTACAAATATTTTCACAAAAAGATCCAAAAATAATTTCACCAAAAAAAATTTCACAATCAAGATATCATTATAATTTTTCTTAATAAATAATTTTGAATAAACCTTTCCCTTCCCAAAATGGTTTTTCAAAATAAAATTCGTTAACCTTTTATATGAAGGTTAGGGATATTATTTTAAACCAAATTAAGCCTTAGACATTTTAAACACTTGATTAATAAGCTCTACATTTTCAAAACCAAGGGGATGTATGAAATATAATAAGTTATAAATATAACCATTTAGAAAATTGGTATTAACATACATTTGATATAATTTAAATCCATGAAAATAATAATCAACTAATAATATTCTAGTTGAATATAATCTAGAAACAGGTTCAAAATATTCTTAAAAATAAATATCTTATTCTTTATAATACACTTGAGTAACTAATATATCTTTATTTTAACTATATTTATACATTATTTATTCTTCTTCTAAAGATCAATTTATTTCCAATAATATAAGAATCATTTGGTGGAACAACTAAAGTCCAAAAATTATTTCTAGTAAAATTTTTTAATTAGTCTTTCATAATCAAGATCCAATTAGAATCATTTAAAGCCTCATCAATATTTTTAGGAAAAAAATCTGAAATAAAATAATGATAAGAAAAAATATTCATAATAGATTTTATAATTTAAATATTTGACTCCAAATTTACAATAAAATTATCTATAAGATGATTCATATGATTCTTATAAGATCGTGCATCGACAGTTTTGGATTAAGAATAAATATACCCCTAATTTTTTTTATATTTATCTTGAGGTTTTTCCTCTTAAAAATTAAAATCTCTAAATTATCCCTTATGTTGACCAATATCATCGTCCCTTTTATTCAAATATTTTTCATCAAACTTAACCTGAATTGATTCTTCCAAAACCATGGTTGTTTTATTGTAAACTATATATAACTTACTATTATTTGAAAATCCTAATAAATTACCTTTATCAATTTTTTTTATCAAATTTAACTAAAGTATCCTTCATGTTGAGAATAAAAAATTCATACCAAAAGACTCTAAAATAGATAATTTGTGGTCTCCCCCTTATAAATATCATAAGGTATATTATTTAACAAAAGTTTAAAAATAATTTTATTATAAATATAACAAGATGTATTCACGGTTTTAGCCCAAAAATATTTAGGTAAATTAAACTCATTTAACATGGCCATATCCATTTCTTGAAGCGTTATATTTTTTCTTTCCATTGTACCATTTTGTTGGGGTATTATAGGGGCCCAAAAATTATGAAAATACCAATATTATTCACAAAAATAGATAAATTACATATTATGGAATTCACCACCATAATCACTTATAATTAATTTAATTAAGTTTCCCTTATCATTTTAAACCAATTTATAAAATGTGATAAACTTAGATAATATTTCAGTTTTAAATATAAGTTATTAAACCCATGTGTATCTTGTAAAATCATCAATAATAAAAAAACAACATCTCTTAATTCCAAAAAAGTAGGTTTAATAAGACCAAATAAATCCAAATAAATAAGATCAATATGCCTTATTGTTTTTACATATTTAATTAAATTGAAACTACTTTTATGTTTTTTACCTTCCAAGAAAGATTCACAAAGAAATGTGTTGTCCTCCTTAAGTTACGATAACTATAAAACTTTTTGGTTCTTGGAGATCTTGTGAAAAAATATAAAATTAAAATGTCTTAACCTCATATGCCATAAGATGTTATCAAATTATATATCATTAAAAAATTTTACATTTTGATTAGTTAATTTAGTAAGATCAAATAAATAAATATCATATTTTTTATTTTCTCAAAACAAAATAGATTTATAACATAATAAATTTATCTTTTTATTATTTAAAAAACATTCTATCACAACATAGTTGCGAAATTATTAATAAATTATTTATAAATACTTCAATATTTAAAAATTTATAAATAATTATAGAATTTGAAATTCCAACGTCCTTGAAACCTTTTACCTTTGACTTATAATTATCACTAAAAGTAAAATTAACTCCATCACATTTATTGAATGATAGAAAGTCTGATATATCACAGGTAATGAGTCTTGAACATCTATTATCCATATAGAAAACATCCTTTTTGATGCTTCCAAGGAATATTTCCTATAAAAATAGATTTCGGAAATAATGGGAACCCATGAAATTTGGGTCCAATTGGATTATCATATGAATTATTTAGAATCCAAAATGGCTTAAAAAACTTGTTTACATGTAATCTAGAAGATAAAATTTAAAATTAAAGCCCTATAATGTCTAAGATATTGTGGAAATATCAAGGATAATTCAATTTCATAATGACCTTTCATTTGACATCTAAAACATGTAACAATATATATACTTCCATTAATGGTATTAAAAAATAATGTCTTATAAATTTTTTGTAAATTGTTTTCATAACCAAGACCAGACCTGTTTTTGTTCTTTTTATTTAAATTAATCATTTTATCAAAGTTTTCTCTACCTTGAAACAAAAGTGGTTATATTTTAATTTAAACTTTCAATATCATTTTTAATCAGTTAATTATCTTATAGAAAAATATAAAAATTCATTACTTCATCCTCAAACTACATTTTCGTGAAACTAAATTATATTTTTAATACTTCATTTTTAAAATGTGTAAAATTTTCATTTTTCTTTAGAATTTCATTGACTCTAAACACTCTTATATAAACAGGTTATTTTTTAACTTTATAATACATTATATAAATCTATTTAAGTAATTCCACTACATTGGGTTTTCTAAAATTAGATTCAGAAAATGAATTATAAGTAGATTCACTTACTTGGTTTGATGAATCCATTAGGAACAAATTTGACACATCCTTTTTGAACCTGATGCTTCATCATAACTTGAATCCACATTGAAACTCTATTTCATTTCCATTGATTTATTTTCATTCTTGTATTGATTTCTCTTATTTTTTCCTTATTTAATCTTTGAAAATTAGTCTTTGTGGGCCCCCTTTTTCTTCACTCATAATCTTTATGATATACTTTTAGAGGTCTTCTTTAGTATCATTTCTTTATTCTATATTCACCCTTTGTGACATATGCAGTATCATTCCTGTCACTCTTCTATAACTTAGAATCAAAAGTGTAAGCATAAACATTTGACATAAAATCAATTCCACTCTTATTTGAGTTATCTTCTTTAGAAATATTTTTAATCTCTAGCACATATTGTAAAAATGATTCAAAAATATCATCAAGTGTATATTACTTGAAGTTTTTAATTTTATCTATAATAAAATTTTTATAATACAATTTCATAGGAAGTGTTGTAATAAATCTTTCAAAGAGAAAATTATTTTCTCTAGTTTCTCCTAAAGAAATTATACCATTTAAAATATTAGTAAATCTATGAAAAATTTGATTAACAGTTTCAGGTTTACTGATTTTTAATTCTTGATATTCATATCTCAATATACGTAACTTAGTTCTAGTATGATTCTATGATCCAAGATATTCTATTTAATGAGTTTTCCTAGATTCCATGAGTAGTTTTATATATAGATAAATGGATATACACATTTCTTTTTTACACAATATAAAATACCCATCACCTTGTAATTCAAGACATACTTACAGCATCCTTTCCAATTAATGTTTTATGTTCAACTTCAGGTAGATTGTAATTTTTTCCATGACTATCAAGTGATCAATGATGTGTTTCTTTAATAATGATTTCATTTGGGATTTTCATTATCCATAATCCGTACCATAAAAATGTGGTTTCCTTTTATGTATCCATGCATTATTTGAACTAGTTCATGCCAACTTAAATAGGTCTTTTCCCCTTGACATTTATGTTAGGAAATTATTACCACAAATAAAAATTTATATATGGAGATTAGAGTTAAGGTATGAGGCCAATTGTTGTTCCCAAAGGGAAAGATAGTATAATTGGAAAGAGAGGGGTGAATTGGCCATTTTTAGTCAAAATTAAAGATCATATCAGAGTTGTGAAGTCAATGTAGTGGAATTAAGAAAATTAACTCCTAGATTTTTATAGTGTTTTAGATCTAAATGATCCTAATTCAATCATCATGACTTTCATAAACTAAGAGATATTCTATCCACTATAATGGAATAATACACTAACTTTTTCACACATAGAGTCATAAACCAATTTCAAATCTATTTTTCCGTGGAGGATTAAACACAAAAATAACATTCCTTTTTTGACCCGGAGGTACAAAAAAACAATATCCCATTTTTCCCACCTGGAGGCACACCCCAATGCATGAATTTTGTTTAGGAGTCACAAACCATATTCCTACCCTTTAATCGGTAGTATAACTCATTACAATTATACATATACAAAATAATAAATATAATTAAAACCACAAAACAAGATGAACACTTCAAATTATGGGTGTTGAGGAAATAAGGAACTCTAAAGTAATAAAGGATCATACAGTTGATGTTTAGTTGAGATTAGTAGTTATATCTAAAGAATGCATCACTTATACAATTCAGGAATATCTTCAACCTCATAATTCTTTCACTCATTATTTTAACTCCATATACAGAGTTTCTTTTTCAATACATCTTTAAAATTTGAAATCCACTACAACTTTCTTTTTCATGGAGAAAAAATTATGAATATAAAACTAATGAACTACTTTAGAGTTATCCACACTTATCTCCTAGATAATAATCCATGTTTAACTGAAAAATAGTTATACTATATATTTTTCTCAATATTCTATAAAATAAACACACACTACATTATGTAACTCACTAAATTAATTAATATAGTATCAAATAAGAAGCATTAATATCCTAGTAAAACCACTTTGTGATATTTAAGACTAACCCTTCAAATTTCTGCCGATTTAATTTCAAATATTTAAAGTCTCAAGAAATTACTGTGTATATCTAAAAAACATTAATCTCATGTAAAATCATATCAAATTATTTTTAGAATAATTTAAAACATCTTCTAATGATTTCTAGATAATTTATCACCAATTTTAGAATAAATAAAATAATAAAAATATTCATAAAAAACTTGCAGCAAGTAGAAATATAAAAAAATAGGAAAAATAGAGTGTATTTTAGTTTTTAGAACATCCTTTAGATCATAGTAGAAAATAATAAAATTCGTACTACCCTGGTGTGAAACATACATGTTTTATAGGGGTAAAAAAAATTTATCCTTACACAACCAACTATACTTAGGTAATTATTGTATAACTCTTCTTACCTTTATATGAGACCCATGTTACCCCTACACAGGTACTAAAAAAGTATTATTACCCTTATGCGAGCCTCAGGTTACACTTATGTGAGTTTTAAAATACACTGGTACAATTACACAAGTACATATTACCCTTACACGAGCCTCAAGTTAACCTTATGTGGGTATTGTAAAACTACTTACACCCTTACGTAAGGTTTTGTTACCCTTATATGAGTAATAAAATTTAAAGTTTACCCCTATGTAAGGACTAGGTTACCCTTACATGACTAAAATAATTCTCCAAATAACTTTATGTACCTATTATAAATCACTAATTCCGTATACGTAACTAGTGTAAAACCTTTAAACAAATCATATTAAATGATACTTACTTTTACATAAATCATAGAAATATATTGTTACCTTTTTATAAATATTGAAATTTAAATGATACCTTTATAAAACTATTGAAATTCAAAGGTTATCTTTACATGCCTTTTAAAAATCAATAGTTACCTTTACATTACTAGTGTAATTATTTTACACAACTCATGTAAAATTATATTAACCTTTATTAAATTCATATAAAATTACAGTTACCTTTACTCAACTGTTGAAATTCAACGGTTTCATTTAAATAACTCATATAAAGTTATGGTTACTTTTACATAAGTCATATAAACCATAACTTATACATATGAAACTAATAGAAAATTTTATATACCTATATGTAGCACATGGAAAATGATACATACCCTTATGAAACACATGTAACTCAATGTTACATTTATGAAACACTATAAAAACGTTAATAAATGATATTTATAAGTCTAAATGAAATATTTAGACTAGGAAATATTCATTAAACTTGTAAAACATGCTATAAAAAGAATTAAAACACGAAATATAAAATTAATTTAAGTAAATAGTAATAAAATATAATCAAATTTAAGATTACATTAATCAACATATGAAATAATAAACTAAGGTTAACACATAATAATTTTGTAAAAATTATAATTAATCATAATATGATATTTAGTAATTATAAAAAAAAAATTAAATAAATGTAATCCAACGAGCCACTTCAACATTATACACTTATAATGGATGTGAAAAAGCCTTGAATTCCCTGAATTTTTCCCTCTTATATAGTAAGACTATAAGTTTTCTCATTAGTATCCTCTTGAAAAAAGTTTCCATTGGTTCTATATCCCTATATTATAACATTTTGGTTCTTTCCTTTGATAAGAAAACCTTTATAGTTAAAAATAACTTCCAATTCCAAGTTACATAAATAGATCACACCCAATAAATTCTTCCTTAGAATATTCCTGTGACATTCTATGTTTTTGAATTGTTGAATTTCTAGAAGAATTCTGAACTTTTCATTTAATGGATGGGATAAATAATAAACTAATATTAAGAATGTAAATATTATATTTGGAATGGTTTAATAGGTTGTTTTTAGACTATGTTTAAGGACCAAGTGGTGTCTCATATGGTTGGAAGAGTTTTAGGATTTTCAGGATTTGAAAACATAATTTTTGGGAGAAACACACAGGGGGACATGGCTGGTGCATGGTTAGTACTAAATGTGAGCCCCAAACCATGTAATATTATTGTATATGGTTATGGTTTACTAAAAATGTGCACCACACTAGGGAAAACCATGTGGGGTACTAGAGATCTCCCCATAGGTTGCACATGGTTTACAAAACCTATCTACCTAGCCTATACAAGTAGTGCTGCTTAGGCCGTTATACCACACGATTAGTGCATGGTTTGGCCAAACTGTGCTTCCAAACCTTTTTTCTCATTCAAATGGGTGATTTTACCCCCTTTCCATATCATACTTAAAGTATTTTTGTCATATTATCTCCTTCATTTTCTCCATGTATTGGAGGCTACTAAGGTCCCCTCTCTATCCTTCTAGGCTCCCTTGGTTCTCTACCATCCAATCATGGAATCCACTACCGTTCATTATGTTGGATCACCCTCAGTGAGTATATAACTCATACTTCTTCTTTTATTAGTTTCATTAGATATATTTAATTCTATTTCAATGTAATATTATATTTTTTATTTTTAGTGCATTAGAAGATTCATCTAATTCTCTCATTCTAACTCAAATAAAAACTTGATAATGGATTAGTAAAACATCCAAATCATGAAGTAGGAAGTCTATTGATTTTCCTTTAAAGTTCCATTAATTTATAATGTACTCCGTTGTTCTGTGCACCTGATTTTCTAGGTTTCACCCTTAAAATTTCATTTTTTATATAGGTTCTAACACCATATATTAAATAGTCATTTTGCATTTAATAGAACCATTGGATATTTCTCACCCCAATTAAAACCAACCCCTTGGGATGTGTTACTTATGAACCATGAATTTTATGCCTTTTCTATGAAACTAGACCACCCTTGGGGTGTGTTAGTTTAAATTCTTATGATTAGAAATTGTTTAGTATTCTTAAAACACCATTGAGGTGTGTTGGATTAACTCTAATGTAATATGTTTAATGGGAGTTAAATGATTTTGTATGATAACCATGATTCGTTTTGTAATAAAACCACCTATGAGGTGCACTGTATTATTTAATAAAAAGAGGAAATCAAATGGAGTTACTTGAAATGATAAATGGTATAAACATTTATATTGACTTATTAATTACCTATAAATTAAAAGACCCTAATTTTATTCTTGAATTTTGATATGGATTTCTTTTGGACATGATCTCTTTATTATTCATACATGATTTGATATGTGTCATGATTACTAACATGGAATTATTTATTACTTAAATTTAAATGGTAGATTAATTTTATTAAGCCTTGATTGGTACTTTGGACCCTTCTATAGAATACCTAGGATGGGATCATATGATGAATGAATTATGTAAAACTTGACAGATACTTAATTTTCCTAATACATAATTCCTTGGATGAGCTCATAGGATGTTTGATACTACATATACAATAAGAAACACTTGGGTTCCTTATAAGGAACACCTTAGATGGGATAATATGTTGATTGAATTATATTACTCTTTGAGTGATACCTTGGTTCCTTATATGGAAATCCTTGCACAATATTATCAGTTAAATGGATTATAATTGTCCATGGAGTGATACCTAGGTTCCTTATATATACCACATTGGATGGGACCATTGGTTAAATGATTTTCACCACTCCTTGAGTGATAGATGGATTCTTAAGTAGGGTGTCCATGCATGGGCTCATCTGAAGATTGATATTTTATTACTTTCTTGATCACCATTATATGTGGATTCCATGAGTTTACACTAGGTCCTATGCATCTGTTATAATTTTATCTCCTTGGATATGTTCCTTGGTTGGGATGTTTTGGAAGAGGCCTTAGTTAAATATGTTAATATTTTATTATCATTATTATTATATATGGATTCATTGGTTACTCTTTGGGTCTGGGATAGTCTTTCATATCTATATACATGAACACATATGCATGTACATATATAATTCATATATATATATAAATAATTTTTTATATATACATATATACATACAGATAAATATGGGGATACTTGTTCAGATACATTCCATCTTGGGCTGAAACATGTATTGTCGACCGAGTATCCCTTGAGGAATCCAATTCTAACTTGTTTACATATATTTATATATTACCTTATTGAAACAACTAAACACTAGTATATAGTTTAATAAAAGACTAGATAGAATTATATTCCATTGGTGGTGGACTACTGATTTTATCTCACATATTTTTAAGGTCGTTGTTTGGTACCTGGAAATACCTCATAGTTGTAGGACCATGTTTTGGACTTTTATTTCTTTCTATTATTCATTCATGTTGTTACATGTAGATATGGGATCTTAGGAGCACATTATTGAGTCATTCTCAAGATACTCTTGGGGATAGAATTTAGGATTAGTTATTCTCTAATGAATTTTTATGTATTTTCTACTATATGTATTTTACTTGTATATTGTAGCATCCCAGGGACATATATGGTTGTATCATTTAGAAATGAAATTTTATTTGATTTATTTTCAATGTATTTAATTTTCAACACTTCTACTGGTGATTTATTTTTATGCACCATTATGATACTCTAATCAATAGGGTATTATCTCTCCGCCGTACCACTCTTAGACCCTCATAACTTTTCAACAGCCTCTGACATACATTGATGCATGATTGAGGCCATGTTGTGAACCTACATGGGGTACCATCCTAGTGGCTCTTAGGTCAAGGAATTATAATGTTCTATCGGAGTTTTATTTTCATTTGTATTATTATTGTAACATCCCGGATCCGGGTGTCACTCCATGGGTACCCCAAACCCGGTTGGTCACATGACCTCAAGCACATTTCCCCAAACGCCAGAGGCTGCCGACTAGCAGTGAGGGTCCAGGTCTGATATTGGGGAAACTATGCCCTCATTTGTCAAAGTGTAGCGTAGTGGAATAAAATATACAAACATACAACAACATTGGAAGCAATAAACTATACACATTTAAAATTAAAAACTGCTGTAAAAGATAACCAACAATCATATAGATAATGATGCAACATGTCTCAAGTTCTAAGAAAATAGCCAGAACATGTTACACAACAATATAGTACAATACAATACAGCTCAAGTATAGGTACAACAAAACAAAACAGAACAGCCGGTAGCATCATGAGCCGACACACGATCCCATGCTCCCCTACTCCTCAGAAACAATCAAGTACCTATACAGGGGCCCTTTCCCTTATCCATACCTGTAGAAATGTAATCTATTTGGGGTCGAAGACATAACCTTAAACAGGGTGTGAGAAATGAATCCCAGTAGGCACCCACCAAAGGCCTGTGCCCAACTTTGTGGAAATATGTAACAACAGTGTGCAATAGTAAATGAAATAAACTAAGCAGTACTCTAAAGTAACTAACTACCAGTTATATTGACATTTTAACATTCATTTAATCCTTCAATTTAATATACCACCATAGTGAATATTTTAAGTAAACAGTCAATGTCCTCATACATGCAAACCTTACCCTCAGGTACAAAGAATCGAAGCCCTCAGGTATCTTCCCTCATCCATATCAGATACTGCCCTCATCCGTACACAGTGTCACCCTCAGGCACATAATCTATTTCCCACAGCCATAACGAATATTTCCCTTGAGATAAAATAACCACTACCCTCAGGCTAAATTGAATACAACCCTCAGTATAAAGTAACCGGGACGAGCCCAAAGAACAAACATGCAATTTATATACAAATCCTCTCAAGAAAAAAGTAATGCAAAATATAAACATGGAATACCCTCGGGTATCCTGGCCAAACGACTAAACAAAGGAACGCACCCTCGGGGTGGTCCTAGATCCAAGCAGTGATCCCAAACAATAGTTTATTATCACATTTAATTATCTATACAATTCTAGGTATTTAAAACAGCCAAGGCCTCAGCCACACGACACCCCAACGTGGGTTCGTAGCACAATGGTACACACAAATGCACAATAGTTGGAATTTAAACACCAAGACACCTACCTCGATCGCCCTTGATCGATATACGTGAACAACGCTCCTAGAATCACCCACGAACAATATAGATATGAGGTAAAAGAAATTATGTTCAAACGTAAATAACTTCCCTTAGAGGAAGAATTGTCAAGAACGTTTCCAGGAGAAGGAAGGGCTTACCCGTACGATTCCAACGTGATCGACATAGGTTGAATCAGATTCCCAGTGCTCACTCGGGTGATCTACGAAGCTCTGACCGTCTCTCCCAAACCCTCCTCCAGTTCTAAGAATTCCCTGTGAACAGGGGAGGATACTGCCCATTTTAAGTGAAACAAAACTACATAGCGTGTACTATTGACTACACGGAGTTTACTTTCCATTTTTTAACTATTCCTATAACGGATTCTTTCCACCGTGGCACTGTTCATCTACCGACATGAGTACATGATGTGTATTCTTGATCAAATGGCATGTACTGGTGCTCAGCTGTCGGCTGCTTCCACCTCCTTACTATTTGCCTGTCGACTGACTACACGTCATGTACATACCCACTACACGGCGTGTAGTCAGTCTTTACAGCTTTCCTCGTCGTCATGGCTACACACCCTATGTACTCATCCCACACGGCCAAAGTACACGGTGTGTGGAAAAGTACACGGTGTGTAGTCACCAAATTTGGGATTTTCCCCCTATTTTCCTTATTTTCTCAAAAATACTTAAGGAATAGAGAAAAGAAGAAACCCGTACCTCAAGAATAAGAATCGGGTTCTTACAAACTTCCCCCCTTAAAGCAATTCATCCCCGAATTTCCCTTCCAATGGTGGAGAAGATAAAGATATGAACAACTCAGGCCACTAAGCACGTACGTCGGTCTCCCACTCCGAGGTTTCATCCTACACTCGGCCATGCTGCCATAGAACCCATACGAGAGGAACTGATCGGCCTCAGAGAACCTTCGTGCTCCTATCCACGATACAAATTGGATTCTCCTCAAAGGAAGCATCGATATGAAGCTCAACCTCCACTGGCTGAAAGACATGAGATGGGTCTGAATGATAACGGCACAACTGAGATATATAGAAGACTTCGTGCATGGCCCGGTACCTCTGTGGTAATTGAAACCGATAGTCAACTAGACAGACTCTCTCCAAAATCACAAATGTCCCCACATACCTCGGTGAAAGTTTACCCTGTCTCCTGATCCGCCTGTGTCCTAAACTCGGTGAAACACTTCAGAAAACCTGATCCCCAACTGTGAACTCCAAGGGTCGTCTGTGGCAATCAACATAATATTTCCGACGAGACTGTGTGGTAGCCATCCGATTCTGAATCAACTGGACCTGCTCAGAAGTCTCCTACATGAGATGTGGTCCCAGTAAAGCTGTCTCACCCGCCTCTAACCAGCACAAGGGTGATCATCATGGCCTACCATATAAATCCTCGTAAGGTTCCATCTCAATAGTTTCCTGAAAACTATTATTATAAGAAAACTCAACTATGGATATATACTTCTCCTAAGATCCCCCAAATTCTTGGACACATGCACGCAGCATTTCCTCTAGCACTTGTATCATACGCTCTGACTAACCATCGGTCTGAGGGTGGTAAGCTATTCTTAGAAGCACCCGTGTACCCAGTGCCCTCTAAAAAATCTTCTAGAAATGAGAAGTAAAATAGGCGTCCCTATCTAAAATGATAGAATGAGGGACCCAATGAAGACGTATGATCTATCGAATATACAACTTCCGGAGCTCGTCAACTTCAAATCTCTCCTTGATCGGAAAAAAGTGAGCTACCTTTGTGAGTCTATCCACAACAACCCACACGAAATCATTGCCTCGAGGTGACCACGAAAACCCAGTCATGAAGTCCATCACGACATCATCCCATTTCCACTCTAGAATGGGTAACTGCTGTAATAGTCCGGCTGGCCTCTGATGCTCCGCCTTCACCTACTGACAGGTGGAAAATCTTGTAACAAAACCAGCTATCTCCCTCTTCATACCCGACCACCAATACTGACATCTCATGTCACGGTACATTTTGGTAACTCTGGGATGAACTGTCTAAGCTGAAGCATGAAACTCCCACATCATCTCCTCACGTATATCCTCTAGAACCCACACTCGTCCATGGAAATGCAGTACCTCATCATCGCATATCATCTAACTAGGAGAAGGGTCTCCACTTTCCACCATCTCCCATAGGACTAGGCCTTCCGAATCAGATATCTGTCTCATCATCACTCTATCTAGGAGGGTAAAAGTCACAACTAAAGATGGAAGATAGGTTTGCCTTTGACTTTCGTGCACCTCCAAATACATCTCAGAGAAGAAATCCATAAGCCGCCACTCACCACTGGCCTCATGCACTGCCCATATCTGAGTCCTTCTTCTCAATGCATCAGCTGCTGCATTACCCTTACCAGGTGTATATGCAAGATCAAAATTGAAAGACTGAAGGTATTTGACCCACCTTCAATGCCTCAGATTCAATTCACACAGAGTAAAGATATACTTGAGACTTTTTTGGTCGGTGAAAACCAAAAAAATTCTCTTCCAAGAGATAGTGCCTCCAAAAGCGTAACTCATGAACAACTGCAGCCAACTCGAGGTCATGCGTTAGGTAATTCCACTCATGTGGCCTCAACTGCCGAGACTCGTATGCAACAACCCGATTGCCCTGCATCAACACAACTCCTAGATTAATACCAGATGAATCACAATAAACTGTATAGCTCTTTACCTACTCTGGAAGTATCAAGACTGGTGCTGATGTCAAACTTCCTTTCAAGTCTTGAAAGGATGCCTCACAAGCTTCTAACCAAACAAACTTTACACCCTTCTTAGTCAAACCCATCAACAGCGCTGCTAAGCGGGAGAAGTCCTATATGAAGCATTTGTAGTAACCATCCAACCCCAAGAAACTCTGTATCTCAAACATGTTCTTAGGATGATCCTAGGAAACTACTTCTCTCACCTTCTCTGGGTATACTACAACTCCTGTCTCTATGATGATATGACCTAAGAAGTGAATCTGGTCCATCAAAAAGTTTCACTTTGAGAGCGTAGCATATAGGTTATGCTATCTTAGTGTACTCAGCCCGATCTCAAGATGGGTGGCATGGTCATGTCGAGTGTGAGATTACACCAAGATTTCATCCACGAATACTACCATGAAAGAATCCAAATAAGGATGGAACACTTGATTCATCAGAGCCATGAAAACTTTTGGCGCGTTCGTGAGTCCAAACAGCATAACCAAGTACTCATATAGACCATATCTTCTCCAAAAAGCTGTAAGTGGTATATCTGATGGTCTAACGCATAATTGATGATATCCCAATCTCAATTCAATATTCGAGAACACTCGTGCACCTAGAATTTGATCAAAAAGATCATCAATCCTTGGTAAGGGATATCGATTCTTGATCATTAACTGGTTCAGCTTCCGATAATCCACATAGAGTCTGAGGGTACCATCCGCCTTCTTCGCAAAAAGAACAGGAGAACCCCAAGAAGAAGTACTGGGTCGGATAAAACCTCTTGACTGTAACTCCTCTAACTGCCTCTTGAGCTCCTGCAACTCAGGTGTAGCCATTATATAAGGAGGAATGTACACCAGTGCCGCTCCTGGCACTAGCTCAATAGAGAAATCCACCTCTCGCACCGGAGGTAGTCCTGAAAATTTGTCCGAGAAGACATCCCTAAAATAATCAACCACTGGAGGAAAATCCTTCTAAAAAGTTCCCTGGTCATACAGATATAAACTCGCAATCTGGGATGTGACTCCACCTCGCCTATGATGCTCTGGTCCAGCTCGACTCGTCTGAACATCCCAATCGCCCTGGTATAGAAACTCTCCGCCCTCTGGTGACGTGAAACGCACCCTGCGACGATAGCAGTCTACAAAGGCTCTAAAGGGAAACAACCAGTCCATACGGAGAATGACATCATGGCTCATCATCTCCAAGACATAGAGGTCCCAAAGAAAGTGGCACCCGCCAACCTCTAGGGGGCACTCCCTGCACTGACGCACACCAGCCGTTCTAGTCCCCAATGGAGTGTCTAGAGTCATAACATCAGAAGAAAACGAAACACAGAGCCCAAGGATCTCCACAATGGGTACATATATAAAGCTATATGTAGCACCCATATAAAAAAGTACTGAAGATAAATAGAAGCTACTAGAATAGTACCTCTGACAGTAGAAGGTCCGAGATCCTGCTTCTGTTGGGTATGTTGCTCTGCATATGCCTGCCCAGTGCCATGGCCCTAGGCATAGCCTGACTACCCTGATCTATCCCACCATGCTTCCTCTGAGATCCCGGTGTCTGTCTACCACGACCACAAACACCATCTCGGCCTGCACGCCCTGATGTATTCTAGTTTCCTGACTAGTAAGAAGCTGCTGGTCCAGTTCCCACTCACGGAGTCTGTACAGAACCCCGCTCACTGGCCACTAGTAGAAACTCCCTACAAAATCACTACAGATGTCCCATCTTTCCGCACGCTCAGAACTCCACTGGGTCACGTGGACACTACGGTCTCTTGTGCCCCTCTTTACCACACTGGTAGCACATGACTTGACCACCTAAAACATTATTCTGGTTGGTACTACCACCGTGAGAGAAGTCCATCTGTCTCTTCCTCTTCCCAGTAGAAAGAGTACCAGAAACTGGTTTCGAACTGCCCTGGGCCACACCACTAGCTTACCGAAGGTTCCTATCTATAATCAGCATCTGGTTCACAATCCCATGTACTGTAGACAACATGAAAACATTCACCAGTGCTCAGATGTCATATTGAAGACCAACCTCAATGTTTCTGGCCCTCAATGACTCATCACCCACCAGAACGGGTGAAAAACGTTGATGCTAGGTGAAGCGAGCAGAATAATCCATCACCAAAATAGCGCCCTGTTGCAGATTCATGAAATCTCAAGCTCTGTCTACCCTCAGCATCTCTGGGAAGAAGAAGTCATAGAAATATGTCTAAAAATATTCCCACTCCATGTTTATGTGGTGCTCAGACTGAGTGGTGACATCCCACCACCTCTTGACGGAATCACACAATATGTAAGTAGCGAGATTGACCCTCCGCCCTAGAGGTGTCTCAAGGTGCTCGAAAATAGTCTTCATAGACCCCATCCAAGACTCCGCAGCCTGTGGTCCACCATCCCCTAAAAATGTAGGCAGTTGTTGCTGATGGAAGATACGAGTCAACTCTGCCATAGATGTTGCAGCCGACGGTGCTCCCTGAAAGGTCTACTTGAACCGCATAAAGATTTCACGGAACTGTGCATCTGTGCCTGTGTCCAGTATAACGGCTGGCGCCGCATCTGGATCTGCTGGAGGATCCACTAGTAGCCCATTTCCCACCATCTCTAGAGTATAATCATTGCCGCTCTCCTGGTGAACAAAACGTGGTCTTCTTGGCGGCATGAATTTACAAGGTCAACTTCACACCTTAGATCCAGATTATCAAAGACTGAAAATGAAGGGACCAAAAAGGGAACAGGATGAAGAATGCATTCAAGATTTTCAAAAAAAGACTACATGGTGTGTATAATGACTATAAGGCATGTCCCTAACTTTTCTTCCCCTTCCTGGGTCCTTCTACACGGCTAATCCATATGGCTCCCATTGAAAAAAACTACACGGCGTGTATATAATCTACACGGCGTGTATGGTGCAGTTTCCAACTGCCCGTGCCATTCGTGACATGACTGAATACTCAGCTAATTCTACATGGCATGTGACACTCAAACACGGTGTATACATCACCCCGTTTTCTAGCCACATGGTCAGGTCCACACGGTCTCTCACCGGCAAGGACTACACGACGTGTCCCTTAGGTACGCGACATGTTCTAGAAGAGGTGACACCAACCCGTGTTTATTAGCTACACGACCGGGTCCCCATGCCAGACTACATGACGTGTTCCACAGTGGACACGATGTGTATGTCTTAAGGTATCCTCCATCTGTGTTGTTCGTTACATGGGCAAACTCCGGGTCAAAACTAGACGACGTGTACATCCAGTACACGACGTGTTTTTCCCTAATCATTTCCCTACCCCGTTTCCCTGCCCACACGGTCTACGACACGATAAGAGACTACACGGCGTGTACTTAAAAAGTTTTCTTTTCTTCTCGAACAGAAGATAACACGACGTGTGTCCGAGGAACTACATAGTATGTATCCTGGGTTTTCCAGACAGTAAGCCTTTGAAACTACTCCGGAACCCAGTAAATACTGAAAAACAACACCTAAGTGCCAAATTCCAATCCTTGAGGGCCCATACTCCCCAAGAATCAATGTTTGGTATCTTATATGTGTTATAACAAGATAAACATTCAATGATCCACCAAATTCCGGTCAACGAGGGCCCATACTCCCCAAAAACCAAAGTTTGGTGTCTATTCTATCAACAGACTCACACAAAAATACCCTATCACATAGTAGGTATTTATCAAAGTAGCTATCACAACAACATGCTTTTCTAGCACAACAACTATCACAACAACATGAATATTCTAATGCACCTACATGACATGGAACTATGCATGGCATGTGATTTCTAGCATATGCCTAAATGATGCATGAGATGGCATACCCTCATCTCATCAGGTTGCAACTAAATAGAACCCATTAATACAATATAAACAGCATAATCACAAGTGCGTCACCCAACGGTGAAAATCAATTCAACTATAAAAATTGAAAAATCAGAAGAATTGAAAAAATACGAGGTAGACTGGATTTTCCCTATACACGGGTTAGCTACTCCCGGGCACAGCTTATTACTGACTACCGTTTCCGTCCTATCCCTGAATAAGGCTCTAAATAGTAATTCAAAGAAAAGAAACTCCTTTGATACCACTTTGTAACGTCCCGGATCTGGGTGTCACTCCACGGGTTCCCCGAATCCGGTTGGTCACATGACCTCAAGTGCATTTCCCCAAATGCCAGAGGCTGCCGACTAGCAGCGAGGGCCCAAGTCTGATAGTGGGGAAACTATTCCCTCATTTGTCAAAGTGTAGCACAATGGAATAAAATATACAAACATACAACAATAGTGGAAGCAATAAACCATACACATTTACAATGAACAACTGCAATAAAAGATAACCAACAGTCATATAGATAATGATGCAACATGTCTCACGTTCTAAGAAAATAGCCAGAACATGTTACACAACAATACAGTACAATACAATATAGCTCAAGTACAGGTACAACAGAACAAAACAAAACAGCTGGTATCATCGTGAGACTAAGACTGATCCCATGCTCCCCTACTCCTCAGCAACAATCAAGTACCTATATAGGGACCCTTGCCCTTATCCATACTTGTAGAAATGTAATCTGTTTGGGGTCGAAGACATGACCCCAAATAGGGTGTGAGAAATGAATCCCAGTAGGCACCCACCAAAGGCCCATTCCCAACTGTGTGAAAATATGCAACAACAGTGTGCAGTAGTAAATGAAATAAACTAAGTAGTAATCAAATGTAACTAACTAAAAGTTATATTTCCATTTTAACATTTATTTAAGCCTTCAATTTAAGATACCACCACAGTGAATATTCTAAGTAAACAGTCAATGTCCTCAAGCATGCAAACCTTAACCTCAATTAAAAAGAATCGAAACCCTTAGGTATCTACCCTTAGTAATATCAGATATTTCTCTTAGGCGTACGAGGTGTCACCCTCAGGCACATAATCTATTTCCCACAGGCATAACGAATATTTCCCTTAGGCTAAAATAACCACTGCCCTCAGGCTAAATTGAACACAAACCTCAGGATAAAGTAACCGGGATGAGCCCAAAGCACAAACATGTAATTTACATAAAAACCCTCTCAAGGAAAAATTAATGCAAAATATAAACATGGAATACCCTCAGGTATCCTGAAAAAATGGCTAAACAGAGGAACGCAGCCCCGAGGTGGTCCTAGATCCAAGAAGCGATCTCAAACAACAGTTTTTTATCACATTTAATTACCTATACAATTATAGGTATTTAAAACAGCGAAGGCCTTAGCCACACGACACTCCAACGTGGGTTCATAGAATAATGGTACACACAAACGCACAACAATTGGAATTTAAACACTAAGACACCTACCTTGATCACCCCTGATCGGTATACGCGAACGACGCTCGTCGAATATCCCACGAACAACGTAGATCTGAAGTAAATGAAATTTCATTCAAACATAAATAACTTATGTTAGAGGAAGAATTGACAAGAACAGTTCTAGGATAAGGAAGGGCTTACCCTTATGATTCCAACGAGATCGAAGGAGGCTGAATCAGATTCCCGGTGCTCGATCAGGTGATCTCCGAAGGTCCAGCCATCTCTCCCAATCCCTCCTCGAGTTCTAAGACTCCCCTGTGAATAGGGGAGGCTACTACCCATTTTAAGTGAAAAAAACAAACTACACGGTGTGTACTATTGACTACACAACATGTACTTTTCATTTTTTAAACTGTTTCTATAGAGGCTTATTTCCACTGTGGCACTGTTCATCAGTAAAAATGAGTACACGATGTGTATTCCTGATCAGAGGGCATGTACTTGTGCTTAGCTGGTGGCTGCTTCCACCACCTTACTATTTGCCTTCCGACTGACTACACAATGTGTACATACCCACTACATGACATGTAGTTGGTTTTTACACCTTTCCTTGTCAACATGGCTACACACCCTGTGTACTCATCCGACATAGCCAAAGTACACGGCGTGTGGAAAAGTACATGGAATATAGTCACCAAATTTTGTATTTTCCCCCATTTTCCTTATTTTATCATAAATACTTACGGAATAGAGAAAAGAAGAAACCCATACCTCATGAATAAGACCCGGATTCTTACAATTCTTTTAGGTTAGTAGATGGGAGACTCAGAATGTATTAATACTTGGTAAATAGTCATTCCCAGGATTGATCAACCCACACATGGGGAAAAGTCCAAGTGGTTAGCTATGAGACTTTTGTTCATGTAGTTTGTTATTACAGTTGACTATTATTTCACCTTAGGTGATTAATATACCGTCTTATTCTCACGGATTTATAGTATTTATGGTATTTTTACCCTTGTTCTAGTATGATAAGGAAGAATTGTTACATGAATCATTATAGACACATAGAGATTCACATGACATTCATATACTACCATATAGGTAGCATTGATTAAATTACTGATATATATTGGATGTGACATGTTTAACATAACAAAATTCTTATCTATATATAATGTTTAGGTGATTATTTAGCATGATTACTTTTATAACCTATTTGGGTGAGTGTTTCCATGCTTTCTTGTATTCTCTGATTATGTAGTATCTTTTCATACCGAATCTTATTCATTTCTCTATCATAGTAAGACTTGTTATAATTATGATATATGATTGGTTATTAAAGAATCAGTATCAATATAAAGGGTGTATTCTGATATATCTTGATGGCGGAACTTTAATTAACCAATTATGATTTTTTTTATCCATGAAACATTGTTTTCATGGGATAAAACATTTATTTTTTTATTAAATTGCATCCAATAGAAATTTATAAAGTGTATGGGACTTTATAAATTGTGAATGGTAACCCATGTAATCAAAAAATCATATATGAAATTGTTATATTCTAAGAACGAAATTAAAAACATGGTTACCATTACATGAAGTGCCAATTGTAACTTATAAAGTCTTGTACTTTTAAAATTTTAGAATGGTAATGCATCTAACTAAACCATGGTATATGCTAAATTTAAATCCATATAAAAAATCATTTCAACAAAATGAATTCTTATTTAAGATTATAAAGGCTTGTATTTCTATGTTTTGGGCATGATTATCCAATGACTAAATCCCTAAATTCACAACTGGACAAAGGTAGGCTAGTTGAGGCATGTTTCTCATAAGATAATCCCATTATAAATGTTTTAAAATTTTAATAATTTAACTATTATCGGTTTCACTAATGTGAACCTAGAATAGATTGATTAGACCCTAGTAGGTCCCCTTTATCTTTTATGGTTTAGTGATTTACCCCATGGGGGTAAACTGATGATCTATAAATATGGTTATTTAAAGTGTTAGTAACCACCTATATGGTGCTACATATAAATGAATTGTGGCATCTTATTAAACCAATGAACTTAAAATGATATAAAACTTGTGATCTGCTTTTGGCCATTATTGTTATGTGATTATTTAGTTAATTAAAATTCAAATTTCACCCTAATGGGTGTTTTCCTCTATAGATTAGAATAGAAATTTTCATTAACTAATCCCAATTGTGAAATCCTTGTAAATGAACTAATGGTTAAGTGGAATTAATGAGATAAATTGAATAAAAAGTGATAGGATTTAAGCTAAATAAATAATTTTTATAAAGATGTTTTGATATAATTTACCTATGTTACCTTGTAGAATCAGTTAAATAAAGTACCAAATATAGTTGTTATTCCTGAACGGTACTTGAAATTTCTTTAATTGAGGTGATTCAAATGTTTATAATAAATTTAATTTGATGAAAATGGAATAAAAAAACCTTAAAGTGGTGTTCTTATCTTCAGCCCTCATGAAAGGATTGTTTAAAGATTTTCCTAGGATTTTCCTTAAATAGGAACATGGATATTACCTGTGGAACTCTTTTACTATTTTGTTATATTGATATATATGTTAGTCCATTAATACTAGTGACCTTTTAATGTAATGAGCTTATTTTAGAGACAATTACTTTTTGATATGGATGGACCATTTTTGTAGTGCCTCAGGATTAAGAAGCATTTTTGGATGATTTACTTGAGTTATAGGCATAGGGAGTTCCATCCTTACACCATCTGGCTTGATGTATATTTCTTAGTAATAAAACAAAACCCAAGATGTATAGGTGGTTATATGATGAATATAACCTTGTTAGGTATGTGAGCATCATATAATGTTCAAATTCAGTGAGTTAGACATGATTAAGGTATAACTAGAGAGTTAGTAGACTATGCGACCCTTATACTTCTTTAGTGATGGATGACATGGGAGGTCATTAGACTAATTAATACTAGTATGGTATAATACGATTCTAGGATAAATATTATGTATGGTCCATATATACAGGGATGTACAGGGCCAATAAGAATATGTATAATATCAATTGATCTATCATTGTGTTAGTGAAATATTTGCGTAGTGCTTGTTGATAAAGATGGTGCCCATTAAGTTGGTAAAATGGTGGAGTGAACCATAGGATTTTGGTAGAAATTTTTAATACTCGAACTATTGTGATATGTTCTCAGGTTTTCTCTACAGTATATTCTCCTAAGAGTTATGGGAAATTGAGTTTTCTTTGTACTCAAAATAACATTGCAAAATTATTAGGTGTTGTATCACTGTCGATCAATTTAGTGTTGGATTACATGCCTGATACTAATGATGTGCATAAGCTCAGCTCGGGAGAGAGCCACATGTTTTTCTAAAGTAAATCAATCATAACATTATTTTAAGTAGATGATTTCCCTCTCTTTTGTTTTGGTTCTCTGTAAAAGAGTGTTATCCACATCCCTAAAATGTGTTTGGTGGTGGATGGAGCATGTGACATGAGACGAGTTATCATTCTTAGTAAAAAATGACTAGGAAAATCCTAATGTGGGGAGTGTCTCATCGAATTTGTTCTAGAGTATCCTTCAAATTAGATGGAGTACAACCATAAAAGACCATTTGGGAGTTTTTACGTTTGTTTTTGAAATCCTCTAAGGATAGTAATTTTAGGTATCCAATACTTGAGATGATAATTGAGGTAAAACTGAGTTTTGGTTTGAGAATGAGTATGGACACTAGATTTAGACTCGAGGTGTATAAGTGACCCAATAAGTAATGATTCATAGACATTTTAGTGTTTTTAAGGAAGCACAATGATGAATTGGTGGGTGTTTAGGACACCTTTGGGAACACTATGAGTTGAAGTTAAATCATGGTGGTGGTTTTTAAAATAATCACAGGATGCCTCGATAATAAGGAATAGTAGTTCGTAAATGTGGATGCATCAACAGGTTTAGCCGAACTATTTTAAGTAAAATCGACTAATAGAGGTTAAATTTCTCTTCTTACCTATAGTTGGATAAGGTTGGATAGAAGCCATGTCAAAAACATCACATTATATATGAAGGGGGTGTATTGGGTCTTATTGGTAATCATTGATACCCTCTTAGTGTACTCTTGGATTAGTGATAATCATTTCACTTATATTGACATCATCCACTATAAACTAAGAGATCATCAGTTATACGATAAGATAAATAAATAAATTAAACACCTTGTTAGCTTGATAATATACTCTTGAGATTTATGTTTTGGGAGTATGGATAATCTTATAGGTATGGGTTGTTCTGGGTGATACTAGGTTTCCCATGTCAGAGTGACCTAGACTTACTCATGGACACCGGCTTACACCTTGACTCATTATCCAGTCGAGATAATATAGTTGGTCTCAATCATTATTCTTGATATATGTGTGTCTCGATTATGTATTGATGTCTAATTTTGAATATCCTTACAATGGGATACCATGGATGAGCTCCTTGGACTTGAGTAGTTGATTTTGATATTAATCTGGACTTACAGTCATGATCAATTGATATTATTAAAGTGTGTCAATCCAGGGGAACTAAAACATGTATACACCTATATTAAATTTTTGGAACAGTAACATAAATTAATGTTTGGTTTGGAGACATCATCAGAAGCTAGTTATAGGAATTAATGATCATGATCAAAGTAGAATTGAAGTAACTTGGATTGAAGGCATTATGACAGGGTTTGGTATGTGTCAGCTGTTAAAGTCAAGCACCTTCAATATAATCGACCAGTAGTTTTTTTTAATTTCTTTTCTCATGGTTGGTTGAATGTGGTCAGTGAGGAACCAAATCTAGAAAATCCTTAGTATGAGGTGAGTGCAGTGAAAAGGTATCCAAGGATTTTCCTGGAAAAGACAACATGGGAAGACTAAACAAGCTTAATCGTGAATCGACCATTCGATAAAGTTGTTAAATATTCCATGATCATCATTTGAATTCCAAATAAATGATTAAATAGACAATTCCAATGGTGGAGATTCCATGTATTGGAATTTTCTATTAAAGGTTAAGACCTATTATGGGGAGATCCATAGACCGGATGAAGAAAGAGATGATGAAAAGATCATTTATTGAGGTTGATGGGATTGGGTCAGCATCGTCTGAATGTTTTAGCTTTAGGTATGAACGTGGTCCCATGATTTAATGTCTTAAGTACTATATATTGAAATTAATACTTATAAGTGTTAAAACACAAAGAGGAAATTTCTACAGAAATTTCATGACCTAGGTAGGTCGAGTGATGTTTTTTCACTAAGTATTCTCTAGGATAAGAAGTTATAAGGTGGGTAGATTGTAACATTTAGTGTGTTTGAACTATTGAATTTCTAAAGGAGTTTTGAAATTTTCATTTTTTGAATGATACAAATATTTAACTATGATTAATAATGTAAATATGAGAGTTATAATTATTTAAAGGGTTGTTTTTATTCATGGCTTATGGATAGAGGGCTGTATCAGGTGTTCGAATGAGTTTTAGGAGTATCGAGCTCTAAAAACTTAGTTTTGTGAGAAATAGATAGGGGAATAGGGTTGGTGAATTATTAATGATAACCATGAAACCTAATCCATGTGGTCTTCTTTTATATGGTAATAATTTATTGAAATCTTGTACCCCTCAATGGGAAACCATACATGGTGTTGTAGAGGGTCTTCAAAGGGGAGCATGGGTTGTGCCCTATTTTCCCAAACCATGTGCCTAACCTACATGGGTAGTGCCACTTATATATTGAGCCCATATGGTAGGTGTACGGTTTGCCCAAACCCTATTGAAAAACCACACACCTCATTTAAAGGGGAGATTTTACCATTTTTCCCTCTCATCCTTAAATATTTTTTTCCACTTACCTCCCTCATTTTCCTAAGAATAGGAGGGTACTTGAGCTCATTATCCTACTAGGATTCCTTTGTGATCCTATATTCAAGCTTGGAATCAGTCATCATTCATTACTTTAGATCACCATCAGTGAGTCTATTATTCCTCATTCCTCCTTAATTTGTTTCTTTATCCGTATTGAATGTTATTTCTATGGGATCTCATATGCCCTATTTTCAGGGTGTTTGATGATTCTTATAATTTCTCTCATTATGGATCAAATAAAAGTTCAATAATGGATTAGTGAAGCATAATAAGATAGATTTAGGTGGTATATATATATATATAAATAATTTTTTATAGATTCATAATGTACACCATTATTTCACGCACCATATTTTCCATTATTTTTCAGTTAAAATGTAAATTTATTTATGTATAATATAACACCTTATATTAAATAGCCACATTGTATCTAATTTAATCATTGGAGGTTTCTCACCT
The DNA here is from genome assembly GCA_963277665.1 of Viscum album. Taxonomy (NCBI): domain Eukaryota; kingdom Viridiplantae; phylum Streptophyta; class Magnoliopsida; order Santalales; family Viscaceae; genus Viscum; species Viscum album. Next base: position 1,864,695,763 of record OY728131.1, read on the forward strand.
CAACTAAAACCACTCCCTTGGGGTGTGTTTCTTATATTTAATAACTTATATAGTTTGCCTTGGTATTTAGATATCCCTTTGGATGTGTTAGTGTAAATGACTGTGATTATAAAGATAGTAGTTTTCGTAAAATAACCTTTGATTCATGTTATATAAATTATAATATAAAAGGTTTAATGGGAATTAAATGAGTTAGTATGATAACCATGCTCCGTTTTTTAATAAAACCACCTATGAGGTGCACTTTCTTATTTAATAAAAAGGGGAAATAAAATGAATTGACTTGAAATGATAAATGTAATGGACCTTGACATGGACTTCTTAATTACCTTTAAATGGAAAGACCTGAATTGTATACTTGAATTGTGATATGTCATGTTTATAGACATTAACTCTTTATTATTCATACATGATTTGAGATGTGTCATGCTTACTAACATGGACATCTTTTTTACATAAATTTAAATTGTAGATGAATTGAATTAATCCTTGAACGATGCTCAATATCCTTATATGAAATTCATTGGATGAGATCATTGGTTGAATGAATTATGTATTCATTAATTGATACTTGGGTTTCCTTATACGTAACACCTTGGATGGTTTCATATGATGTTTGAGGCTACATGTACCATAAGTGAAACTTAGATTACATATAAGAAATTCCTTAGAGACGTGATTATAGGTTGAATGAATTATATTAAACCTTAATAAATACCCAAGTTCCTTATATGAGGACCTTGGATGGTATCATCAGTCAAATGATTTATAATAGACCATGGATAAATACTTAGGTTACTTATGTAGAACACTTTAGATGGGATCATTGGTTAAATGATTTACATTACACCTTGAGTGATACATAGATTTCTATGTAGGATGGCCATGCATATGCTCACAGGATAAATGAGATTTTATTACTTGCTTGATCACCATTATACATAGATTCCATGAGTTTACTATGGGTCTTATACAACTGTTATAATTTTATGACCTTGGATATGTTCCTTAGTTGGGACGTTTTTGTTGATTCCTTAGTTAAATAATTTACTATTATATTGTCATTATAATTATATGTCAATGCTTTAGTTACATGACACGTGACTGTCATGGGGTGTGACAAAAAAAATTATTTACTAAGTTAAAATATAGTATAGGGGTTGACCTAGGTTGTCTCTAGAGAGGAACACTCAACAATCACATAAGTCAGTTTAATTTTGATAATAAAGTGGGGTTGTTTATGATATTGTTTAGTTTTGAAAACAATGAAACAAACCTAAATAAAGCAATAAAGTAAAATATTTAAAACAAATTGAAAAATAATGCAATTAAAAATAGTGATAATAATTGGGTGATCAGGTTGGGGTTGTTTTTTCAATTGTAATGTTATCATAGTTCCAATTTTATTCAATCCTCTTCCGCTAAATCGGTTTAAGTGATATTTCAAGATTTCTTCCTATAACTCCCTTAGTAAAATGTGATGGTGCAAGTATACCTCACCAATATCTCATATCAATCTAATCTGTTTCCTATGTGTTAAACAGATGCAGCGAATACCCTCAATTGAGTTAGGAAATTCCCTATCGGGTCTTGTTTATCCCAAACAATTAAGAATATTCAATACCTCTACCACACGTACTAATGATCACTGAGTACTTCACTAATAACACCTGATCTATTCCTTCATATATAGACCAGAACCTAGTGGAGGGATATTATGAACATTTACAAAGTAATAATAATATCAGAATATTAAATCAAATACAATTGCATAAGATAATAAAATGGTTTATTAGAATTTGTAACCAACACCAAAGAAGAGAGAGTGTTTTTATTAAATCAAATGTATGAACACAAACATTACAAAATATAAAACCTAACCTTACCCAATAACTCAAAATATTTAACACACCATGGTAAGGGTAATTGAGAATAATTGGGAAGAATAAGGCATTATAAAACTAAGAGGAACTAAAAGAAAAGGAAAGAAAGAACTGAACTTTTCTCTTCCATAATCCTTCCACCAGAAAGATAGCTTCCGTTATACTACCATACCATCGAATCAGGAAAAGTTCCCCTCTTATAGGATGTGATTAATGGAGTATCCAATCTACCCATGAAGTTTAAAGGCATTTTGAGCCGTGTGGAATGAGTTATGTCCGAATTAGTATACCTGACTGATTCTAGCTACCAATCACTATTCCACTAACCATATTTTAACCGGTTGAAGGGAGGACTATATAAAATCCTTTATTCATAAAATTTAAACTGAATCTTCCTCATTGATTTGGATTTTCTTACCCAGTTGGAATCACCCCATTTGGTTGTCATTAGCCTGATATATGGATCATTGAATGAAATAATGTCCATTCTTCCTTCCAGAATAAGTGTTCACATTAACATATTTGTTTTGGCTTGTTGGAGTTAGAATTGGCTTTGGGTACTAAATACTTATATGTATAAAACAAAACATGTCATCCTAAAAAAAGGAATCACGTGAATTAGATGAATATTATGGTAGTTATGCTCAAAATACCGAGGAAACATAAAACTATTAAATGTCCAGAATTAGCCAATTTTTACACTTAAGCTCAAAACTCACAAAAAGTCATAAAATGATGAAAATAAGATCAAATTGATTAATGGGAAGGGATTAAATCATTTAAAAACATATTTAGAAATATGAAAATATGATCTCTATCAATTCCCCTACACTTAGCACTTGGACTCATGGACAAGTACACATCGATAACAAATCATTGAAAATTTAAAACACATATCCATGAGATCTAACAATTTAACACCATGAAATAAAAGATATCATGACTCATCAACAACCATTATTACAAGTTATCAATTCAGTTCATTAAATATGTTTCCTCTTCATTTATTCTCCCATGTATACAAAACACTTACCTAACATGCATTTTCTCTCATCACACAAATATCAATTTTCAACAATGTCTTTCTCATCCAATACTCATGTAAGGGTCACCATAGGCTTGATAATTTCAAACATCTCCACTCGATGTGAGTCAATGACATATGTTTTATCATTAGGACTTTATAGGGTTGTTTTGTGGCTTTAGGTTGGTAGTATTTAGATGTGAAAAATTCTGAGGCTGAATAAGGAGTGCTTGGCTCTTTTTGAAGAAAAATTGCATTGTTCTAATTTTTACTTAAGTGCGGTCTCCTCCTCACTCCCCTTAGTAGTAAATCAGCTCCATCAGCAAGAAAAATTAGTGAAATTAAATACCATTCATATATTTAGAAACAAAAGTATCAGTCATCTCAAACATGATTTTTCTTGAAAGCTCAAGATAGGAACAACTTTGTTTTTTTTTCATTGGAAGCTCGAGAAAGGCACAACCTCTTTTACATGAAAGTTCCAGATAAGGCACAACTTTCAACATAATTTATTTTTTAGCAACAAGAAAATCTCTTCAACATATTATTTTCCACCCAAAGTATCACCAAATTAGGTAGCATATTACAAGACAACTTACCCTACACTTAAGTTCAACTAGATTATGCAATTTCACTTCAAGAGCAGGTTGGATAGGGAAAATTTGATGATGATGTGGCTAACCTAACATGTTGTTCATGGATTATATGGGCTAAAAGGATTAAATGTACAAGGTGGTCCATAATAAAAATAATTCGTATGATATAAGGGCTTTCATACTAAATAAACACCTCAATCATTTAAAATAAATGTACCTCAAACCCTCAAGTTTTAATAAGAATAAATCCAATTTTGGTTAAATAATGCATGGTACGGTACTCTCAAGAAGTGAAGTAACTGCAAATAATAAGAAAATTAGGTTCAAAAGCCACATGGGAAAGTGATTTCAAATATAATGATAGTGAATTGTGGCATGGTATTCAAAAAGTAGAGTACTTTTTATGAAATTTACAAATATTTGAACTTGAAACAAAGTCAATTTCAGCATTCATTTAAGCTCAGTTTCCTGGGATAAATTGTTTTACACATTGAAATGGGTTTAATTTTTTTTGATGATAATCATTTCAACTCAAAAGATTTAAAAAAACACAAAAAATTGAAAAACACACAATTGAAAATACTAAACTATAAAGGTTACATCCCCGACACTTAAATGATGCTGTGTCCATAATGTATTTAAATTGATTTAACATGTAAGAATATTTTTAATTGAATCATAGAAATTAATAAAGTGTAAAGGAAAGGTACAACCTGACTTATTGGTATTGAAATTTTGAGTTAATATCTTAAGTGTTACACACACAAAAACCTACAAACAAAGGTAGATAATAAAACATAATAAATTTATTGAAAGTAAAGAAAATAGAAATAGATTGAGAATAAAAGGATAGATCTTGGTTTAATCCCCCAAGTGGGCCCCAGGTTTTGACTACCTTTAGAAGGGAAGTTTCATTTGGTTATCCCCAATATGATAGTGGGTGAATTTTCTTTAATATAAACCACCATAACTTCTTCCTTCCTTCGCGAAAATCTTCTTTTTTGTTGAGGAATTCATGGATATAGTACAAAAAATCCACCCTGATGAAAATGATATTAATCTTGCATGGTGGTGGTAAAAAAAATAATGAGTCCTAATCTTTATTAGTTTCAACTTTAACAACTTCTTATTCATTTTCCAGTAGTTCCTCAAGGTATGCTACATCAAAATAATAGTCAAAGAGAAAATCAGAGTGTAATTCTATTTGAATCAAATTAAAACATGATAAATCAATATCAACTCTTCCCTTTAAAATTAAGCATCTTCTATCTCTTTTTCGTTAATCAAGTCCACTTGGATCACATCTTTAACTCCTTACAATAAATGATCAACATGTTCAGGGAGCTCCATATGTTCTTCTTTAGGTGTATCTTCGTTTTCTTCCTCATCCAACAAGGCAATAGTTGTGTTGGTAGAATCTGAAAATTTCATGCAAGGGGAGGTGATATTCAATTCATATTCTATATAATCATAATGAAAAGAGTTAAGAAAAATATTATCTCCCTTGAGTGGATTGAATTCAATTTCTTATTTAGTATGAGGTTTCTCTTATAGTTGAATTTCACAATATAGAGGTAGGTAGTCAGGCTCCTCCATCTTTTCTTCAAATTCCACTACTTTGGTGGTATCTTCCTTCAATGGTTCTGGATCTTCTACTTTGTAAGGAATATGTGGATAAATTAGTTCTTCACACTCATTCCATAATCCAACTAGATCTTTTTGATCCCCCATATGTAGCTTATTAGGTAATTCTTCCTTCTTGTCCTCCTCAGGTTCATTCATAAGTTCTGGTTTTTCAATCAATGCACATACATATTCAAATGAAAGTTCTACTTTGTTATATAGTTTTTCTATGTCATTTAAAAGTTCTAACATCTAAAATATATCATAAATAGCCTCATATACTTATTCCAAATGTGGGTAGTTTTCCATGAATTAAAGATATGATCATTTGAAAAAATCATGGAAAATTATTTTTTATGTTTTTTTTAATTGAAAAATGTTAAATATTAATAATTAGATTGTAGCACTGCCTCCACAAAAACGGAACCAAGTTTTGAAATGTGCCTGTCATGGGGTTTGAAAAAAACAATTATTTACAAAGTTAAAATATAGTATAGTGGTTAACCTAGGTTGTCTCTAGAGAGGAGAATTCAACAATCACTCATGTCACTTTAATTTTGATAATGAAGCAGGGTTGTTTTTTATATTGTCTAGTTTTGAAAACAATGAAACAAAACTAAAGAAAGATATAAAATAAATTATTTAAAACATATTGAAAAATAATTCAATTAAAAATAGTGATAATAATTGGGTGATTAGGCTGGGGTTGGTTTTTCTATTGTAATGTTATCATAGTTCCAATTTTATTCAATCCTCTTCTGCTATGTCGGTTTAAGTGATATTTCACGATCTCTTCCTATCACTCCCTTAGTAAAAGGTTATTGTGAGAGTATACCTTTCCAATATCTTAGCTCAGTCTAACCTCTTTCCAATGTGTTAAATAGATGTATCAAATACCCTCAATTGAGTTAGGCAATTCCTAATCGGGTCTTGTTTATCCCAAATAATTAAGAATATTCAATACCTATGCCACATGTATTGATGATCGCCGAGTAATTCACCAATAATCCATGATATATTTCATAATATATCGACCAGAACCTAGTGGAGGGAGATTATTAACATTTACCAAAGACATAATAATAATAGAATATTAAATCAAAAACAATTTCATAAGATAATAAAACATTTTATTAGAATTTGAAACCAACACCATAGAAGAGAGAGTGTTTTTATTCAATAAAATGAAAGAACTCAAGCATTAAAAAAGATAAAAGATAACCTTCCCCAATCACTAGGAATATTTAACCCACCATGTTAAGGGTAATTGATAAGAAGTGGGAAGAATAAGGCATTATAAAAATAAGAAGAACAAAATAAAATAAAATAAAGAACTGAAATTTTCTCCTCCAGAATATTTCCACTAGAAAGATAGCTTCAGTTAAACTACTATATCATCGAATCAGGATTAGTTAACTTCTTATAGGATATGAGTAATGGAGTTTGAAATCTACCCATGAAGTTTCAAGTCATTCTGAGCCATGTGGAATGATTTATGGCCAAATTAGTAGACCTGACTTTTTCTAGCCGCCATTCACTATTCCACCAACCATACATTAACCACTTTAAGGGAGGCCTATATGAATTAATTTATGCATTAAATCTAATTTGAATCTTCCTCATCGAGTTGGATTTTCTGACCTAGTTGGAAGCATCCCATTTGGTTGTTGGTAGCCCAAGATATAGATCATTGAGTGAAGTAATGTCCATTCAATTGGCCTAAATAAGTGTTCACATTGACGAATTTGTTTTGGCTTGTTGGAGTTCTAATTGGATTTTAATACTAAATAACTATATATATCACACATTAAATTTCATCCTAAAAAAAGGAATCATGTGCATTGGATGAATATTGTGGGAGTTATTCTCAAAATACAGGGGCAACATAAAACTGTTAAATGTCCAGAATTAGCCAATTTTTACACTTAAGCTCAAAACTCACCAAAAATAATAAAATGAAGCAAATAAGATCAAATTTATTAATGTTAAGGGATTAAATCATTTAAAAGCATATTTATAAATATGAAAATACAATCTCTGTCATTACACCTTATGTCCTGGACTGTCTTGCATTTATATATATATATGACTACATATGTATGTACATATATAATCATATACATACATACATACATACATACATACATACATACATACATACATACATACATACATACATACATACATACATACATACATACATACATACATACATACATACATACATACATACATACATATATATATACATATGGTTATAACTGTTTAGAGATATTCCTTCTTTGGATGAAGAAAGTATTGTCAGCTGAGTGTCCTTTGAGGAACCAGAGTCCGACTTGTTTACATTTATTTATGTACTGACTTTTGATATACCTGAGCACTAATATATTTTATTGTCACAGATTAGATAGAATTAGACACCATTGTCGGTGTCCCACTTTTTATATATCACAACCTCTTTAGGCCACTTTTTAGTAGTCAAACTAACCACATAGTTGCATGGGTAGGTTATAGATTTTGATTTCTTTATGTTATTCATTTCAGGCTATTACGCATGGATATGGGAGATTAGGAGAAGATGTTTGATTATGGATTAGGATTCTCATGGATATATCCTTTTATATTATGTCTTCTCTTATGTACTATTATTTATTTCATATTATATGTCTTCTTCTTGTATATTATAGCATCACATGGAATGCATGGTTGTATCATTTGGATTTTCCAAGTTATTTGATTTAACTCCACTGAATTTTTTTACACTACTTACACCATTGATTTATTATTATATACCAATTGATACTCTAATCATGAGGGTATAGTATACCCACTATACCACCATTAGATCCTGGAATCTAGTTGGAAACCTATCATATACGAGGAGGCATTCTTGAGGCCATGCGACAAATTGGCTTGGGGAACAATCATAGTGGATCCCAAGTTGAGGCATTACAAAGTGGCATCAAAGGTTTATTTTCCCTTTTCTTAATGTCTTTTAATGGAATACATAAGACTATGAATGTTTCACCACTTCTTAAATATCCACGTCTAGGAGTGATCAACCCCGTATAGGGAAAAGACTAAGTGACAAGGGATGTGACTTTTGTTCTTGCAGTTCATTATTATAGTTAATTATTATTTCACCTTGGTTAATTGATGTATCTTATACTACATAGTAATTTAATGAATTTATGGCATTTTCCCTTGTACCATTATGGAATGGATGTATTGTTACATGCATAATTATAGGAGATTAGAGATTCACATGCCATGCGTATTACATGTCGTGTAGGTTACATTGCTTAACTTCTTGATATATTTTTTATATGCCTTGTTTGACATAGAAAAACACTTATATTTATACCATGTTTAGGTGATTATTTATCATTATTACTTGTATAACCAATTTAGGTGGTTATTTCCATTCATACCTATATTCTAAACTTATTTAGTCGCTTTTCATGACTACTCTTATTTGTTGCTCTGTCATAGTATGGCTTATTATAATTATGATATATAGTTGGTTTGTATAGTGTAAGAATCAACATGAATGGTGTTTTACTATATAGATTTATTGTATAACCTTAATTAACCAGTTATGATATGTTTGAGACATGAACCATTGGTTTTATGGGTTAAAAAATTTATGGTTGTGATTAAATGGGCACCGATAACAATTTATAAAGTGTATGTGCCTTTATAAATTTGAGAAGGGCGACCCATATAATCAAACCATAATATATGAACTTGAAAAATTCTAATACTGAAGGTAATAACTTGGTTATAGTTACATGAAGTGTAAATTTTAACTTATAAAGGACCAAACCTTTAAAATTTGGGAATAGTAATGCATATAACTAAACCATGGTATATTGAAATCCTTATAGAAAATGGTTACTGAAAAATTAATAATTATTCGAGATTATAAAGGATTTTATTTCTATTTTTTATGAATAAAAACCCACACGAATAAATCCCTAAATGCAGAACTTTATCCAAGTAGGTTAGTTGGGGAATTTTTCTTTTGGGATAAACCCATTAATGGTATTTTGAAATTTTAATAATTTTAACTATTGTGGGTTGCACTTAACTAAACCCATATTAGCTTTATGGGACCCTTGTAGGTCTCCTTTATCTTTTATCATTTATTTCATGACCCCATTGGGGTAAACTAATTCTATATAAGGGTGGCAATTTAAAGTGTCACCAACCACTCATACAGTGCTACATATAAATGTTTGGTGGAATCTTAATAAACCAATTCCCTTAAAATAGTGTACAATTTATGGTCTTCTTTTGGCCCTTATTTTTATTCAAGTATTTAGTTAATTAAAATTACAATTAAACACTAAAGTATTATTTCATTTAATCCTTGGAATTGAAATTTATTATAACTAAGCCTAATTTTGAAAACCTTAAGGGTGAATAAACTGTTAAAAGGAATTCATGAGATAAATTTCATAAAGTGTGATTTGATGTTTAATAAATAAATAATACTTGGAAGGATTTTTTTTATATAATTTACAATTATTTCTTGATAGAATCAGTTAAATAAAGTTCAAAGTATAATTTTTCTTCATGACTAGCACTTGGTGTTTCTTAAATTTATGATATTTTAATGTGTATAATAAATGTCAATTGATGAAAATGAATTAAAAAAACCTTAAATTAGAGTTCTTATATTCAAAACTCATGTATGTGTAGTTTAAAGGTTTTCTTGGGACTTTCCCTAAATGAGAATATAGATTTTACCTATGGATCTCTTTAACACATTCTGTTATGTTCATATAGAGGTTTAGACATTAATCCTAGTGACATTTTTATCGATTGACCTTGTTTTAGAGATAGTAACTTTTGAGAGGGTTAGCCTATTTTGGTACTTCATCAGGATTATGAAGCACTATTGGATAATTTCCTTGAGTTACAGTCACAGAGAGTTCCATCCTTACACCATTTGAATTGATGTAGGATTATTAGTTATAAAATGACACTTGGGTTGTATAGGTGGTCATGTGATGAAAGTACCCTTGTTAGGTATGTGATCATTGTGTAGTACTATTATACAGTGGGTTATCGGTAATGGTCAACTGCATAGTAGGTCATGTGACCCTTCTTCACCCTCAGTGACAGATGACTCAGGAGGTCATTAACAAAATTAATAGTCGCATGGGATAATAAGGATCTAGGATAGATATTATTTCATGGTTCATCAATATAGGGATGTGAAAGGCTAATAGGACTATGGATAATATCAATTTATGTGCCTTTGTGTTGGTGAAATATTGGGGTAGTGTTCTCTGATACACGTGGTACCCATCAAGTTGGTAAAATGGTGCAGTGAACCATAAGAGTTTGGTGGAAATTGTTAATCCTTGAGAAATTACACTACGTTATTATGTATCTAATTTAGAGTGACCTAGGAGTCACAGGGAACTAATTTGTACCAATATTTGGGATGATGCTTCAAAAGGACCCGGTGTTGTAGAACTATTGATTAGTTTAGTTTTGTCTTATATTCTTAATACTATTGATGTATATGAGTGTGTCTTGGGAGATAATCACATGTACATCTAGATTAAATTTTATTTAGCATGATTTCAAGTGGTTGATTTTCCTCTCTTTCATTTTGGCACTTAGTGAAATCATTTTGCATACATCTGTAACCCATGTTTGATGATGGATGGAGCATGTGTAGTGAGATGAGTTTTGATTCTTAGTAAATAATGACTAGGATACTCCAAAGGTAGATGGAATCATATCAAAAGTTTTTTAACATGTCCTTCCATGTAGAGGGAGTGAAACCCTCAAATACCATTTTGGAGTAGTCTCCCTTGTTTCTAAAATCTCGTGAGGCAGGTAAGTTTATGTATATAGTCCTTGAGATGATACTTGAGGTAAAACCTTGTTATGGGTTAGGATTAATTCTAGGAACTAGATTCAAACATGAGGTGCATAAGTGACCAAATATGTAATGATTATGAGATGTGTTAGTGTTTTAAAGGCAGAATAATGATTAAATTCTTGGCTGTGTATGCCACCTTTGAGAACACCATGAGTCGAGGTTAGAAATTGGTGGGGATTTTTGAAATAATCACGAAATCCCTTAGTAGTAAGTCATAGTGGTCAGTAAATGATGATGTGTTGGTGGGTGTAGCTGAGCTATTTTAAAAAAAGTAATCCAGTAGTGATTTAACTATTATTATAACATAAAGTTGGATAGGAATGGTTAGAAACCATTCTGGTAAATTCATCTTAGATATTATGGGAGTGTCTAAGGTCTTATCGGTAATCATTGATACCCTCTTAGCATACTCTTGGATTAGTGAAGATCATTCCCTTTATCTCAACATCATCTATGGTACAATTATAGAGAATCAGTTATATGATGAGGTAATGAAATAAATTAAATGAATTGTTACCTTGATAATAGACTCTTTAGAGTTTCACTCTATGAGTGTGCATATTCTTATAGGTATGGGTTGTCCTGAGTGATACTGGGATTCCTATGTAGGAGTTCCCTGGATGTACTCATAAATGCTGGCTAACTCCTTGAATCTATTTCTAAGAGATACTATCATTAGTATTATATAGTGTTCTTGATACATGAACGTATCCGCTGTGTATCATGTATCACTTGTGAACTCTTGAAAATGGATTACCTTAGATGAGATCTTTGGACTCCAATAGTTGATTTCAGGGTTACCATAGACTTATGGCCAGTCTTGGTTGATTTGATTAAATTTCGAGAATCCAAGGGAACTGGACCAGGTATACACCTATGTTCATGCTATGGCATGAAAACATAAATGAATTTTTGTTTTGAAGACATCATAGGAAGCTGGTTATGAGCTTTGGTGAGCAAGCACTAAGTAGTCTCGAGGTAACTTGGATTCAAGGACTTGATATTGGGTTTGGTATGATTTGGCTGTTAACGATGATCTCCTTCAAGATAATTGAGCAATAGGGATTGAATTTATTTTCTACTTGTTAGTTGAATGCAGTCAGTGAGGAACCATGTATAGAATGATGTCAATATGATGTGAGTTCAATGAAATGGTTAGAAAATTCATTTCATGGAAATGTCAACATGACCGGGAAAAATGAGGCCAATTTGGAATCAATCATTTGATCATGTTGAGAAACATGCTAGGAGAATCGTTGGAAAGCTAAGGACATACATAAAAATACAATTCCAATGGTGGAGATATCATGGATCCTAATTTTTTGTTAAATTTTAGAACCTATGGTGGAGAGAACCACAAGTGGGATGATGAAAGAGACAATGAAGGGATTGTGTCACTTTGTTGATGAGATTGAGTAAGCATTGTCACGATGTTTTAGATTTAGATACAACTTTTGGCCTAAGTTTCAATGGATTAAGTCCCATATATTAAAAGTAATTCTTATAGGGGAATTTTGAGTTTAAAATGAAACATGACTATTTCAATGGAAATTTCATTACTTGAGTAGTTTGAGCGATGTTTTCATTATTCCAAAAGTATTTTTGAGGATTAAAATTTATAAGGTTGGGACATTGTAACCTTCTTTGTTTTTGAACTGTTGAATTTACAAATGAATTTTTAGGATTTTCATTTTGTGGATAGTACAAATATTAAACTAATCCTCTTAATGTAAATAAAAGAGTTTTGATGATTTAAAGAGTTATTTTTAGATTGTTTTTTAGTATTTAGAGGTTTCATGGGTGTTCAAATGAGTTTCGGGAGTGTTGAGCTCTGAAAAATCAGTTTTGGGGGAAACAGATAGAGACACATGGCTAGTGCTAACTGTACTACCCAAACCATGTGGACTACATGTATAAGGGAATAGTTTTCGAAAACATGAACCACTTCGAGGGAAACCATGTAGGGTTCTACAAATGGTCTACAGAGGGTCTCATAGGCTATGCATAGTTTTCCAAAACCATGCACCAAACCTACATGGGTAGTTCCACTTACGAGTGATCCCACATGGTTGACACATGGCCTGGCCAAACCGTGTGGCCAAACTGTGTGGAGAAACTATGAACCTAATTTAATTGGTTTATTTTACCCTTTTTTCCCACTCCTCCTTAAGTGTTTTCCATCCTCCTTTCTCCCTTAGTTCTCCCATAGACATGAGGCCACATGAGCTACCTATGCTCCTTTCAGGCTTCCTTGGTTCTCCTCTATACTATCTTAGAATCAGACACTATTCATTACATAGGATCACCCTCGATGAGAATAATATTCCTATTTCCTCCTTTATTAATTTCTTTAGATATATTGAATTCCATTTCAATGAAAGATAATATTCCTTATTTTTAGGGTGTTTGTTTATTCTTTCAAATTCTCTCATTCTATATTGAATAAAATGTCAATTATGGATGAGTGAAGCACCCTAAGAATAAAGTAGGTGGTCTATGGTTTTTTCTATAAAGTTTCATCAATTTATAAAGGACACCATTTTGCTGCACACTATATTTTCCATGTGTTTCCCTTAAAATTTAAATTTATTTATGTATAATCTAATGAATTATATTAAATAGCCATTGTGTATTTAATTGAAATATTGTAGGTTTATCACCTCAACTAGGACCACCCCTTTGGGGTGTGTTTCTTATATTTAATGACTTTTATAACTTTTCTAGGAAACTATACTAGTCTTGGGTTGGGTTAGTGTAAATTCATATGATTATAAAGTTTGTAGTATTATTAAAAACCCTTTGAGTTGTGTTGGATTAACTCTATTGTAAGAGGTATAATGGGAATTAAATAAGTTGGTATGATAACTATGCTCCATTTTGTAAAAAACTACCTATGAGGTGCACACTATTATTTAATATAAATGGGATATTAAATAGAGTTACATGAAATGATAAATTTAACAGACCATCCCATGGACATGTTAATTACCTATAAATCAAAAGACCTAAATTTTATACTTGAATTGTGATATGTAATCCTTATGGACATGGACTCTTTATTATTCATACTTGATTTGAGATGTGGAAAGATTACTAATGAGGTATTATTTATAAATAAATGTAAATGGTAGATGAATTTTATTAATCCTCAAATGATAATCAAGATCATCCTACAAAATGCATTGGATGAGATAATTAGTTGAATGAATTATGTACTCCTTGAGTGATAAATAGGTTTCCTTATATGGAACACCTTGGATGAGATCATATGATATTTGATATTACATGTACCATGATCGATACTCAGGTTGCTTATGTGGAATGCATTGGATGAGCTCAAAGGTTGAATGAATTATATTAAGCCTTGAGAGATACCTAGGATCCTTATATAGAACAACCTGCATAGACTTATCAGTTAAATGAATTATAATATACCATATAGTGATAATTGAGATCTTTATGTGGAATTCCTTATATGGGATTGTTGGTTAAATAATTTACATTACTCCTTAAGTGATATATGGAATCCCAAATAGGTAGGCCATGCACAGGCTCATAGGACAAATGATATTTCATTACTTTCTTGATCAATATTATACATGGATTCCATGAGTTTACTCTGGGTTCTATATGATGGATATACTTTTATGACCTTAGCTATATTCTCTGATTGGGATGTTTTAGTTAATGCCTTAGTTAATTAAGTGACTCTTATATTATCATTCTTATTATATGTTGACGCCTTGGTTACATAGCGGGTCCTTTATAGTCTTTCATATATATATATATGACTAAATATGCATGTACATATATAGTTTGCATATATACATATATACATATGTACATATATATATATATATATATATATATATACTTATATATACATATATATACATATATATACATATATAAACTTATATATACATATATATACATATATACACATATATATACATATATACACATATATATACATATATACACATATATATACCTATATATACATATATATATATACATATATATACATATATATACATATATCCAACTTGTTTACATTTATTTATGTACTGCCTTATTGATATACCTAGATGCTACTATATTTTATACTCATAGACTGGATAACATTAAAAAATTTTGGTGGTAGCCTTTTGATTTTATCTCAAACACTATTGAGGACACTGTTTGGTACCCAGATGGACCTCAGGGTTATAAGGATAGGTTTTGTAATTGGCTTGCTTAATGTTATTCATTTCATGTTGTTACACATGGATATGGGAGCTTAGGAGTACAATACTGAGTTGGTATCAGGATTCTCCTAGAGAGAGACTATGGTCTTAGTTATTCTCTTTTTTATTAGTATGTATTACCTACTATATGTATTCTTCTTATATATTATAGCATCACATAAACATGCACGGTTTTATCATTTGGAATATCTAGGTTATTTGATTTAATTACATTGTCTTTCATTTTCACAACTTCCACTGCTGATTTATTTTTATGTACCACTGTACTACTCTGATCATAAGGGTATAGTATCCCCACTATTCCACCATTATACCATCACTACTAGTTGATAACCTCTATTGTATGAGGAGGCGTGCTTGTGACCATGTGGAAAACAGACTCGAGGCACTACCTTAGTGGATCTCAAGACAAGGTGTTGTAATATACATAAATAACATTAAGATTTTTCAACTTATCTCTAATTAAATGAGTTTCCCACTTACTTTAATATTTAGAGCTTTATCATTGTCAAAAATAACTATTCCATCTACTCTTCCTTCAGCACTATTGATAAGATTCATGTTTCTATCATGTCCGATGAACACCCACTATTAAGAATCTACTCATGGTTATTCTTCATAGTTATTAAATCCATCTCAATAAGTAAATCCTTCTCCATCATCTTTAACTTATTTTAATTCTAAAAAATTAGATGATTTGTTTAGATATTCGTCATTCTCTCCTAATTATCTTTTGAATAAGCAACAAGGTCATTCTATTTTTCTTTAATTGGGTAAAATATAATTCTCAAAGGAATTTTGTTGGATTTTCTCACATATATCCTTCTCAGACATACATTATAATAATTATCACTTATTATTTTACCATAGTCAACAAAATTTGGACCAAAATTTAAACAGTAAAATAAATACCCATAGAAATGACTCATTCTGTGAGATGTAGGAAATTCTTTTATTCTCAATTATTTACTCTCAGGTGACTCTACATTCAAGTAAATATCTACCTTTTCACAATATGACATCATGTTTTCTTCTTAGCTATATAATTTACACTTCATCAAAGAAATTGTTTTCTACCATCTGTCCATAATCCTAAACTTTTGACTAAATCATTAGTTGTTGATAATATTCAAAATAATTAATACTCTCACCAAGATTTTTTATTCTAGTAATATTTATACTCAATCTATATTTTTTTAATGTTTTAGTATTGAATACAAGTCTTATTTTACCCCTGAAATTGGGGTTTTTAAGCTCTCAACACATCTTCATCACCTCTTGGGACCCATTCTTCACTTTCATTTAATCATCCATATGAGAATATTTCAAACTATAGTTTCTAATTTGAACCATATGATATTATTTTAGACTCATACTTATTTCTCAATTATTTTATATCCTTATCAAGTGTATCAATTTTATTTTTTTTCTTCTTGAAACACATAATGAGATCATCAATGATCATGGAACACTCCTCCTTATTTAACCTATAATTATATAAATAATTATATTTAATTTCATCATTTTTATCTTCATCCATAATTTAATCTAGTTAATCAATTTCTACATCAATATTTTCAGCACAACTATATTATTTTAGTAAAACCCAAATATTTATGTTTTTCATTCCTTGTAAGTCCAAGTCATTATGATCTCCTTCCACCTCCACCTTAAGATCAACTACCCCCACAAGTTAGTCATTCACTTATTATTTTTGATCTATATTTCTCTATAGCATCCATTATATCGTCTCCTATGTCTGATATAACTTCAATTTAAACACTATACAAGGGTTATTATTCAACATCATCTTCTTCTTTTCTTATTAAAACTTTTTTAAACATGAATTTTTAGAATTGAAATTATTTCTAGGAGAAATTTTCATTATTTCCTTTGAGTTTATTCACAATCAATATACCTATCAAATTTACTTATAGATTTCACAAAAATACGACCAACCATTCCAAAATTAAAACAATCTATTTTTATCTTTCCTATGAATCATTATTTTAATATATAGAAATTTTTTTCAATAAGTTATATGATCTCATTTCATATATCATCATCTTTATTTCTAGAATCATGTATCTCTAATCTCTCAATGCATTTAAATGAAAATTTCCTTGATATATGAGTCATCATTACTTCTGGATTCCCACATATATTATAAACCACTAATTTACTCTATCAACCATAAATTAATAGTTTTACATGATTTCCTTCTTAATTCATAGATCGAGACAGTCTAAGATTCGTACAGTTAGATTTGGTGCTAAAATCAAACTTTTTACATGGTAGTTTTGATACCCACTATAGATACCCTATTTTAAACATCTATAAATATAATATAAATAAGAAAAATTGATTCACTAAGAAACCCAAAATTTTTTAGTTTTAGAGTTTTAATGAATTAGGGGAAATACTTTTACATAATAAGACCCATGTTTTTCTCATAAAATGAGTATTTTTCCTATTATACCCATATTTTATTATTCCATAAGATGAATTCAACATCTCAGAAAAAATTCTAGACCCATGATACCATTCTAGATATATCTTATATAATATTATTCTTCATAATCTGAGTAAATTGAAATATTAAAAAGGGTGAGTTTAGATTCCCAATAATAGTAAACATGAGAGATATCAATCAATGATCATATATGATCACAAGATAAGTATATGGGTATGAGAATATGAACATAACTTGAAAAAATAATACAAAAATTGTCAACATCATAAATCATGATTCATGGTATAAGGCTATTAGCCTAAAATTAGACATGTGTATAATCATGAATCCAAAATCATGATCCATGGAGAATAACATGAGAATATAACATAGGAATGTGGCCTGAGAATAAACTTGGGAAAGCATAGAAATGTGAAGATGTATAAACACCAGAAGGTCTACTAAATATGTTAAAGAAATAAAATGTGGTACCCATATAAAATTATATTCATGAAACCTATTCCATGCATAAAATTTTAAACATTTCATAATATGAATAGGTCCACACATTTTATTGTGAAAATTAAATCAGTTTCATGCATGACATAGTTACCACATGAGATAAAAATATTTACCTAGTGTAGTGGAGGGATATATAATTTAGGGATCACCCATCCCATAATGAATACTATACATAAGTTTACGAAAATATAATAAAAACATTCATCATAGCATAATTCATGGAAAATAAATGGGTATCCTAAAGACTTCATCATAACTTAATTACCCCTAGGAATGTAGTGGGTCTCATTGAATCATCCTTAAAACAAAATCATCATAATACATCCATAGAAAGAAGTTGTATGGTATCATAAGATCATACCCTTAGTGAAGAATAATTTTACTTAATTTATGCTGACATAGGTGAAATATTGATTTTGTAAAAGTATTTAAAATACACTTTTAAAATCAATTGAAAACATCACTTTTTATTTTAGTCACCTTTAAAAACAAATATTTCCATAAAAATTTGGTTAATATTTTCATTGTAAATAATTTGAGACTTGTAAAGGAATATTCCTGAATAATGAAGGGTATATTGGTGGGAAATATTTTCATACCATATACATTAAAATTGAACTTTTTTTCCACACCATTATAAATACTCAAAATGACTTTTTCAAAAAAAATTGAAAACATTGATTTTTAAACTTTTTAAATAAATTAAAAATTAGTTAAAATGATCTTTTGAAAACATAAAAATTATATGTAAAAATATACATAAAACAATTTTAAGAACATGGATATGGAAGAAAAAGTTCACCGACTAAAGATGAAATAAGACCAACTTGTCATAAAAAAATTATCTATCATTTTAAGTACCATAGAGAGGAAAATGTAAGAAAAAAATAAAAATACCAAAAATAAATATAGGTGAATAAAATATATGGGTTTTAAAAAACAAGGATAGTATAATTTCTCTTTTTTAAAATTTATCATCAACAACCCTGAAAAGAAATTAGATTGTAACATAAACCCTTACCACTTTGGAAAATTTTTAATCATAAACCCATTGAAAGAAATAAATTAAAATTGAACTTAAAATAATATTAATATTAATAGAGTAATAATATAATATATTAAAGGGGCAGTATATATACTATATAAAAAAATGGATGTATAACATGGAAATTGTCTCAATGAAATAATATTGAGATGAAGAACCCTTACCTCATGCCTTAACTTACATCATATGCCCTTTTGAACTCATGTATAATAAATTTAGATTGGTTATAATTATAAAAAATAACTTTATTAATACTTATTTTACTATATATTATTCAATTATAATATCTTATCACCAATTTACTAATAATTCTTCATTAAAGTCATAGTTCCATGTGTTAAATATTCTATTTTTCATGCATGTTTGGGTTTGGTTATTCCAATATTTTCACCTTGGTCATGGTTTAATTATCTATAAAATAATAATCCTTTCATAAGTATCATATATATTCATTATATAAAATTTTATAACTATTCATATAAGGTGGTGATGAAAAACTAGTTACATCACTTCGTGGAGGAAATTTTCCACATGTATGCATGAGAGATGTTTTCACTTTTTGATGGATGGAATAAATGAAAAGTAAATAATAATACAAATTTAATAATAATAATAATAATATCATATACATCTTATATATTAATTTATTCTGTTCTTATTTCTAAAAATTAAAAGAGGAAATGTAAAATGAATGATATCACTTCATCAAGGTGGTAGTAAAAACATACGCACTAGCATCATCGTCAGTTTATAATAGATGGGAGGGTAAAAAGTTATATATTATTTTATATTTAAAGAATAAAATTATTTCATAAAAATCACACACACACATATATATCTATATATATTAAATCCATATATATAACCATCCATTAGAGATGTCGATAAATAATAAAATACATTGTTTCGTGGAGATGATAGTCTGTATGTACACATGAGCGATATTTTTATTTTATATCATATATAAAGGAGAGGTAAAATGTTCATTAAATTAACTTAATATTTTTTTAGTATATTAAATATAATTATTTAATCATTTTAATCTATTTATAGAATATATATGTGTGTTTAAGAAAGAAATTTACATGAAATAGATTGGTAAAGACAATTACCTCTTCTTCAGGTATTATCCTTTGGATTACACCTTAAACCTTCTTGAGATAGTATTTTGGTGAGAAAAATATATCATGGTTATGGGGGGAGGTATTTGGGTAGATATTAGTGGATTAAATAGGTTCAAGTGGTGTGGATAAGTGAAAAGAGGAGGTTCTCTTTATAAGTGAGGTGAGTGGAAAACATTTAAATACTTGAAACATTATTATAAAATATATATATAATACGAAAGTAAAGTGGATCAAAATTGTCATAATTAAAAACAAAATAAAACCAAGGTATAAATAAAATCATAAAATTAAATTTAATTAAGTGTTTTAAGTTATTTTAAACCTTGTCTCATAGGTTAATTGTAACGACCCAAAGTTTCATTAATGGAAATTGCCTCTTGATCGAGTTAAATGTATCTTTATGAAAAATGTTTTTATAAGATGTCAACTTCTTTGGTTTTATGATAAGAGTTGTGACCGTTACTTTTATATCCATTGAACAGTGATCACTTGATTAGTATAAATATAAGGCTTTAACGAACCCAATTTTACTCAGACAAAGGAAGCAATGGCCTCATCCAGTAGAATTGCCCCATATGAAGCCCATTTGTCGGAGCTTGGAAAAGAGGTGGCATATTTGGCCTTCTCCCTTGACCAAGCCCAAGCTGAGCTTCATTATGTCAAGCTCGAACGTGATCGTCTACGGGAAAAGTGGAAGTTGATAGAGATTACCACTCGAGCGATGTTATCCGAGCCGCCCCAAGAGTCTGTCACCATCGCACACCTTAACCTTAGGTCTTATGCGGCTATTTTAAGGGGTTATGTAACAAATAAGTAGTACTATATTCATGTACATTATTATTTTTGTATATAATAATGAATATAATTTCTATTCATTTTTGATACATTGTAAATAGTTTTTAAAGTACAAATGGTGTTTTTAGTTATTATTTAATTAAGAAATATATTTTATTAAATTAAGGGATTTTTGAATTAATTAATATTTTAATAAAATAATAATAATATTATTAAATTAATTTTTATTAAATATAAATGATCTTATAATTTTATGAATGAAATTAAAATTTTTATTAAGGTTTGAAATCCATTTCTGTCAAAACCCATGAATTTTCGATAAATGTCGGTTTTTATTTTAAAAGTGAAAATTCTCATTTGTAGAAAATTATTTAGATAAAATAAATGTTATTTTTGGAATTAGGACGTCGAAATTATCCAATGGTGAATTTTTCATAATTTTCTGAGACAGTCAAATTTTTGGGTAAAAATTAAATACCATTTAAATATATAATGTCTTTTATGACATCATAATGACCCAATGGTGATGTAATAAAATGCCATAATCCTTAATTTCAGCCAATATATGTTTTATCATTAAAATAATGAGGTTTTGGGTTTGTTTGAATTACTTTTAAAAGCATTAATGAACCCCTCAAGACATATTCAACACTTTGCCTTTTTAAATTAATTTCCATGGGAGTGTGACTCACCTCCACATAAGCAAACCTAATATTTTAATAAGTTTGGACTTGAGCCTTATAAAATATTGTTTTCATCTTTCCTTTTCCATAAACCATGGGAAAAAACCATGGGATGGTTTGTGGTTTGTATTAGTTTAATATAAGGGGTCCCAAACCTAAATAATAAAGAATTCTCTCACCTTTCCTATATAAACCCACCCAAGCTCCCACTTCCTCATCACTAAAATCCTTTGGAGTTCGTCCAAACTCTTCCCTACTCTCTCTATAATCCTAAAAAGGTGCCCCAAACTCCCAAGAAGCCTCTCACAAGCCTCTCTCTAGCCTTTGGAAGCACACTTCCAAGTAAGGGGTTTTTCTTCCTTTCTCATTTTTGTCAATTTTCTTTAAGTTGTATTACCCTTTTAATTTCAATTATGAATTGTTGGGGTATGGTTTCGCACCTCCCCCATACTGACCTCTTATTTTTTTAATGATGGGAGACCCCTTTATCTCTCATTAAATGCCTCCCATGTACACCCGTTACTATGCTGAAATTCCAAAAGGAACTTCTCTCTCTTATTTTACATTCAAACAATACTTTTGTATCATGAATCTAAATTCCATTTCAATTGTTGGAAAATGTACCTATATGGCCTCCTTACTGTCCATTACATGTAAATATGATGAGGAACCCCTTTCTCTCTCATCAACCTTTTTTATGAATTCTTATGTCACGCCGTTACACTGCCGAAATCGCACCGATTTTCTAAGCCAATGTCATTGTGTAATGAATACCATTCCCATTTCTCCATCAAGGGTATTCACCTTTTTGCACATTTACTTATTTATTGAAATGTTTCATCTATGAATTCCACAATCCTTTATCATGTAATAAATGATTATGTTTTATGAATCCATGTTTTATGATCCATGTGGCACACTTATGCATGAAATGAAATGTTTAAGAAGGGTGCGCCCTTATAGAGCTCCAATACATTGGGTAAAGTATAGTATCACGATACGTCATGTGCAATGAGTGTTGACTCATGCTAATTCAAGTGCAACGAGGGTTTACTTGTGCTTCATGTGCAATGAGGGTTTACTCATGCTTTATGTGCAATGAGCCTTGGCTCATGCTAAATCCATGTTAAGTGTTGTTGCCACATTTCCATGTTATGATTATCATGCTTTATCATGCCTTTATGTTCATGTTTCTATTATGATCTATTGACATGCCTATTGCCTAACATGTATTGTACTCCTCATGTTATTCCATGTGTACTCCCTTACTGGGCTTTATAGCTCACCCTTTTCTTATGCATGTCCTCAGGTTATCCCATGCAATGCTAAGTACGAGGGAATGTAGTGGTCATGTAAAGGAAGTTTTCAATAAAGATGTTGTATTTCATGTTTTAAGTTTTTATTTAATGACCCTAAGCCCCAAAGACACTAAACCTCTCGATATTCTTTGTTGTATCAAGTGATGTTTTATGTAATAAAGAATGTTTAAGTTGTAATAAAAAGCAGGGTTGTCATAGTTGGTATCAGAGGATAGGTTTAGTTATTTTTGGTATTAGGAAACCCTAGTAAAGCCTTAGATACAAGAATAATTATAATAAAAACATCCCTAAGTTTTGGTAAATACTAATTAAGTGGTTTATCAAACAAATACATCCTTGTCTGGATATGAGAAGGTAGAGGCGGATCTGGCACAGATGTATCCTAGGGGTAAAACCCGAAAACACCGCTTTGATATAGACTCAAACAGGAACTGGTGAATGACAATGAGCCTTGATACACTCTTGGTTACGACACTCCCGGGGGGTATGTTTTGATAAATTCACAATCTTGGTATGAACCCTTATTAAGGGAAAAATTCCCCTAAGAATATATGTTAGAAAGTAGATCATGAAAATCCTAGATTGAATCCCATAGACTCATGAGTTGAAGAAATTAAAGTTTATTTATAAGTCATCAACTTTTGTCTTTGGATTACCCTTTATGTGTTACCCATAACTTTCCTTTTTCCAGCCAATGGCCGGTAATAGGAGGACTCGGGCTAACAACCATTATGAAGATCAGTGTGATGATTGTACTAATGAGATGCCCAATCCAATGAGAGCAGGAATCGCGAACTTTTTCACGATTCTATCTCAGCTAACTCAAGTTTTGAACAGAAACACGGGTAAAGAGGAACATTCAACCCCCCCTAAGAAATAACAAGTTGCTATCGAGAGCTTCATGATATAAAGGCCTCCTACTTTTAGTGGATCATCTGATCCCACGATCGCTGAACAATGGATCAACTCCATTGAAAAGATCTTCTCCATACTTGAATGTTATGAACAAGAGAAGGTTCTCCTAGTGGCTTATCGTATGGAGGGTGAAGCTGATCAATGGTGGACGTTGATAAAATATACGAAGACTGAGGAGGAGATCGAGGCTTTGGAATGGAAGGAATTCTGGAAGATGTTTTTCGATAAATATTTTCCGTGCACCGTCCATCTTAATATGGATAGGGACTTCTTTTCCCTCAAGAAAAAAGATGAAGAATATATGGGAGAATACAAGGAAAACTTCACAAGGCTTGCACGATATGCTTCCGGCTTCGTCGTTACCCCCGAATGCAAGGTTGACCGCTTCTTTGGTGGGCTGAAGCCTAGCTTTCCAAAAGCATTAGCGATCCGTGACTTCGACAGCTATGTGGAAATTGTCTGATGTGCCCTAAAGGTCGAAATGGAGATCGGAGAATCACAGGGGTATCATGTGGACAAGAAGCGTAAGGTAGACTTCAATGTTGGTGGTATGATGGATAAATCCAACGGTGCTAAGAAGTTCCAGCACCCCACTTGCCAAAAGTGCGGAAAGAAGCACCATGGAAATTGCCTTAAGGGGACGAGAAAATGCTTCAGGTGTGGAAGAGAAGGGCACCTAGCTATTAACTATCGACAAGAAGGACCCGCGGCTGCAATAGAGGAGAGGAACGCTCCATTCGAACCTCAACGCGTTGTTCAATGCTACAAATGCAAAGAACCGGGTCATTTTGCAAATCAGTGCCCTAATCCAAGGGTTATCGGAGGCAACCAACAACCTCCAAGACAGTAAAGAAGAGCTTTTTCCATCACTTCTGCCAAAGTGAACCCTGACAACTAAGTGGTGACATGTATGCTAGTTATTCATTCAAGAATAACAAACGTAATTTTTGATTCAGGTTCTACGCATTCTTCTATATCTCAAAAGTTTAGGAGAACAATCCCAACACCACCACAAATCATGGAAGTAAAGATGTCGGTGAGTACGGAAAATGGGGAAATCATTGCCTCCCATGAATATAAGTCCTCCCCTGTTATAATATGTGGATTGAATTTCCCGAAAAACCTCGTCATAATCTCTTTGGTGTAATTTGATACAAATATTGGCATGGATTGGCTTTCCTTATATAGAGCCAACATAAATTTTCGGGAGGGGGAAATCACACTCCATATAGAGAATCGACCCCCGATTCTTTACAAGTGTCAGGAGGAAGATGAATCTCCTTTAGCTCCATCATTTCAAGCATGGATATTACTGCCCTATGAGAACACATATCTGGCTCAGATGATTGAATCCAAATAAGAAACCATCCTTGAAGAAATGCTTATTGTGAGGGAATTCACAGAAGTGTTTCCCGAGGAACTGCCTGGTCTTCCTCCAAGAAGAGATGTTGAGTTATCAATTGAACTTATACCTGGGGCGCTACCAATATCCAAGAATCCATATAGAATGGATGTTGTTGATATTGAAGAGATGAGGAAACAACTATAAGAGAATCTGGATAATGGGTTTATACGCCCAAGTGCTTCACCATGGGGTGCACCAGTCCTCTTCGTCAAGAAGAAGGATGTGTCAATGCGACTCTGCATCGATTATCGTGAACTTAAAAAAATAACGATATAGAACAAGTATCCACTCCCATGAATTGATGACTTGTTCGATCATTTGTGTGGAGCATAATACTTCTCCAAGGTGGACTTGCGGTCGGGATATTATCAAGTAAGGGTGAAAAAGGAAGATATCCCCAAGAATGCTTTTTGTACAAGATACGGGCACTATGAATTCATAGTAATGCCTTTTGGACTCACCAATGCTCTAGAAATATTCATGGACTTGATGAATAGAGTCTTTAGAGATTACCTTGAGAAATTTGTGGTAGTCTTTATAGATGATATTATAATATACTCCAAAACCAAGGAGGATCATGAGGAACATTTAAGAACTGTACTAGAGAATTTGCGCAAGGAGAAGCTCTATGAAAAGTACAGAAAGTGTGAGTTCTGGTTGAAGGAGGTCGCATTCTTGGGCCATATCATCACAAGAAATGGGATATCTGTGGACCCCTCCAAAACAGATGCAATTGAGGGATGGTTGAGGCCAACATCGGTAACAGATATTCGTAGCTTCTTGGGTTTAGCTGGATATTATCGACGATTTGTGAGAAATTTCTCACGATTGTCCAAACCTCTTACCAAGATAACTCGAAAGGGAGTAATGTTTTCATGGAGTGATGAATGCGAAGAAAGCTTCAAGGAGTTGAAAAGGAGGCTTATCACTGCACCTGTGCTCACTTTACCCACAAGTGGGGAGCTTTTTGTGGTATTCAGTGATGCTTTGAAGAAGGGCTTAGGATGTGTGCTGATGTAGAATGATAAAGTGATATCCTATGCCTCAAGGTAGTTGAAAATCCATGAGCGAAACTATCCAACTCATGATCTAGAGTTGGCGGCTGTGATCTTTTCCTTGAAAATATGGCGGCATTATCTTTATGGAGAGAAATGTGAGATATATACTGACCACAAGGGTCTTAAATATATATTCACACAGAAAGAGATCAATATGCGCCATAGAAGATGGATAGAGCTCATCAAGGATTAGGACTGTTCAATACATTACCACCCTGGGAAATCAAACAAGGTGGCGGATGCCCTAAGTAGAAAGGATCCAGCGATTCTATCAATAATAAGAATTGAGAAGGATCCAATCTTCTTAAACTTGATGAAGATGGACTTGGTAATCATAAAGAAGGGAACATCATCAATCCTTTCACAAATTATTGCTCAACCATCTCTTTTGGAAAGGTTAAAAGATGCTCAAAATGATGATGTGGTAATTCAAGAAAAAGTGGAAGCTATCAAAAAGGGGAAATCCTCAGAGTTTAATGTTAATGAAGAAGGAATTGTGCGGTTTGGGAAAAGACTATGTGTTCCATCAAGTCTGGAGCTGAAGAAGAAACTTTTGGATGATGCACATAGTTCAAATTTCTCTATTCACCCAGGGAGCACAAAGATGTATCGAGATCTCCAAGAAAACTTTTAGTGGGATAATATGAAGAAGGAGATCACTGAGTATACATCAAAGTGCCTGGTGTATCAGCAAGTGAAGGAAGAGAGGAAGAAGTCTAAGGGGATGATGCAACCATTGCCCATACTAGAATGGAAATGGGAGAACATCACCATGGATTTTGTCACCGGACTTCCAAGGACATCCAAAGGCAACAATGCAATCTGGGTTTTTGTGGATCATCTTACAAAGAATTCACACTTCATTTCTATTCGAGAGGATTTCTCATTGGATAAACTGGCATAGATATATATTAAAGAAGTGGTAAGGTTGCATGGAGTACCACTATCTATTGTGTCTGACCGAGATCCAAGATTCACCTCTATGTTTTGAAAGAGTCTTCAACATGCTCTGAATACTGAACTGAACTTTAGTACGACCTATCATCCTCAAACTGATGGCCAATCCGAGCGGACTATACAAACACTTGAGGATATGTTGAGAGCGTGCTCAATGGACTTTAAAGGACGATGGGATCAACATATTCCTCTGGTTGAGTTCTCTTATAATAACAGTTTCCACTAGATCATCCAAATGGCACCATATGAAGCCCTTTATGGGAAAAGGTAAAGAACACCGACATGTTGGGATGTAGTTGGTGAACGTAAGCTGCTTGGACTAGAAATTGTCGAGGAAATGGTGGAGAAGGTGAAAACCATTCAGAATCATGTCAAGGCAGCCCAGAGTCGACAGAAGAGTTATGTAGATAATCGTCGACAAGACCTTGAGTTTAAAGTTGGGGACATGGTGTTTTTACGCATATCTCCGTGGAAGAAGGTCATGAGGTTTAGAAAGAAAGGGAAGTTAAGTCCAAGGTACATCGACCCCTTAGAGATTCTTGATCGTGTTGGGGATGTGGCCTATCGACTAGAACTTCCACCTACTATGGACAAGGTGCATGATGTCTTTCATGTATCCCTCTTAAGGAAGTACATACCGGACCCTTCACATGTACTCTCTTCTGAGGTGGTACAATTGGATGATGATCTTTCTTATGAGGAGCAACCAGTGAAGATATTAGATTGTCGATAAAAAGTTCTACAAAATAAGACAATGCCCCTCGTCAAGGTGTTGTGGAGAAAACACAAGTTTGAAGAAGCAACTTGGAAGTCGGATGATATGATGAAGCTGAGTTACCCATATTTGTTTTAGTGTGGGAAAAGGAAAATTTTGAGGGAGAAATTTCTTAAGGGGGGGATATTGTAACGACCCAAAGTTTCATTAATGAAAAATTCCTCTTGATCCAGTTAAAAGTCTCTTTATGAAAAATGTTTTTATAAGATGTCAACTTCTTTGGTTTTATGATAAGAGTTGTGACCGTTACTTTTATAGCTATTGAACAGTGATCGCTTGATTAGTATAAATATAAGGCTTTAATGAACCCAATTTTACTCAGACAAAGGAAGCAATGGCCTCATCCAGTAGAATTTCCCCATACAAAGCCCATTTGTCGGAGCTCGGAAAAGAGGTGGCGTCTTTGGGCTTCTCCCTTGACCAAGCCCAATCTGAGCTTCATTATGTCAAGCTCGAACATGATCGTCTAGGGGAAAAGTGGAAGTTGATAGAGATTACCACTCGAGCGATGTTATCCGAGCCGCCCGAAGAGTTTGTCACCATCGCACACCTTACCCTTAGGTCTTATGTGGCTATTTTAAGGGGTTATGTAACAAATAAGTAGTACTATGTTCATGTACATTATTTTTTTATATAATAATGAATATAATTTCTAGTCATTTTTGATACATTGTAAATAGTTTTTAAAGTACAAATGGTGTTTTTAGTTAGTATTTAATTAAGAAATATATTTTATTAAATTAAGGGATTTTTGAATTAAATAATATTTTAATAAAATAATAGTAATATTATTAAATTAATTTTTATTAAATATAAATGATCTTATAATTTTATGAATGCAATTAAAATTTTTATTAAGGTTTGAAAGCCATTTCTGTCAAAACCCGTGAATTTTCGATAAATGTTGGTTTTAATTTTAAAAGTAAAAATTCACATTTTTATAAAAGTAGTTAGATAAAATAATTTTTATTTTTGGAATCAGGACGTCAAAATTATCCAACGGAGAATTTTTCATAATTTTCTGAGACAGTCAAATTTTTGGGTAAAAATTAAATACAATTTAAATATATAATGTGTTTTATGACATCATAATGACCCAATGGTGATGTAATAAAATATCATAATCCTTAAGTTCGGCCAATATATGTTTTATAATTAAAATAATGAGGTTTTGGGTTTGTTTTATTTACTTTTCAAAGCATTAATGAACCCCTCAAGACATATTCAACACTTTGCCTTTTTAAATTAATTTCCATGGGAGTGTGACTCACCTCCACATAAGCAACCCTAATATTTTAATAAGTTAGGACTTGGGCCTTATAAAATATTGTTTTCCTATTTCCTTTTCCAGAAAACATGGGCAAAAACCATGGGATGGTTTGTGGTTTGGATTAGTTTAATATAAGGGGTCCCAAACCTAAATAGTAAACAATTCTCTCACCTTTCCTATATAAACCCACCCAAGCTCCCGCTTCCTACTCACTAAAATACTTTTTATTTCGTCCAAACTCTTCCCTACTCTCTCTAGAATCCTCCCAAGGTGCCCCATGCTCCCAAGAAGCCTCTCACAAGCCTCTCTCTAGCCTTTGGAAGCACACTTCCAAGTAAGGGTTTTTTCTTCCTTTCCCATTTTTGTCAATTTTCTTTAAGTTGTATTGACCTTTTAATTTCAATTATGAATGTTTGGGTATGGTTTCGCACCTCCCCCATACTTCCCTATTATTTTTTGAATGACGGGAGACCCTTTTCTCTCTCATTAAATGCCTCCCATGTACACCCGTTACTATGCCGAAATTCCGAAAGGAACTTCTCTCTCTTGTTTTACATTCAAGAAATACTTTTGTATCATGAATCTAAATTCCATTTCAATTGTTGGTACATGTACCTATATGACCTCCTTACTGTCCATTACATGTAAATATGATGAGGAACCCCATTCTCTCTCATCAACCTTTTTTATTAATTCTTATGTCATGCCATTACGCTGCCGAAATCGCACCGATTTTCTAAGCCAATGTCATTGTGTAATGAATACCATGCCCATTTCTCCATCAAGTGTATTCACCTTTATGAACATTTACTTATTGATTGTAAAGTTTCATGTATGAATTCCACATTCCTTTATCTTGGAATAAATGATTATGTTTTATGAATCCATGTTTTATGATCCATGTGGCACACTTATGCATGAAATGAAATGTTTAAGAAGGGTGCACCCTTATAGCGCTCCAATGCATTGGGTAAAGTATAGTATCATGATACGTCATGTGCAATGAGTGTTGACTCATGCTAATTCAATTTCAATGAGGGTTTACTCGTGCTTCATGTGCAACGAGGGTTTACTCATGCTTTATGTGCAATGAGCCTTGGATCATTCTAAATCCATGTTAAGTGTTGTTGCCACATTTCCATGTTATGATTATCATGCTTTATCATGCCTTTATGTTCATGTTTCTTTTATTCTCTATTGACATGCCTATTGCCTAACATGTATTTTACTCCTCATGTTATTCCATGTGTACTCCCTTACTGGGCTTTATAGCTCACCCTTTTCTTATGCATGTCCTCAGGTTATCCCATGCAATGCTAAGTACGAGGGAATGTAGTGGTCATGTAAAGGAAATTTTCAATAAAGATGTTGTATTTCATGTTTTAAGTTTTTATGTAATGATCCTAATCCCCAAAGACACTAAACCTCTCGATCTTATTTGTTTTATCAAGTGAAGTTTTATGTAATAAAGCATGTTTAAGTTGTAATAAAAAGCAGGTTTGTCATATTAATTCCTCTTTAAACCCTTTTGACCCTTATCGTGATAACAAGATACTCACTCTTTAAGGGTTAATAATGTCATTATAAAAGGTAAATTGGATTATAAGTGTATAATGGTTGATATCATATACCATTTAAAATTAAATTAACAAAAAATATGATTTTAATTAGTTTTGAATCAATTTATTAGATAATGTTTAATATAAAATAGCCTTAAAGTCATTTTTGGGACTATTCACATAATTTAACTTTAAAAAATCAATATTACAATGGATTAAAAATTTAAATATTTTAAACATAAATTTAATTTATTTTTGATCCATAAAAATCATTAAATACTTTAAATTATCCAAAATACACCACATTTAATATTTCAAAAACAATTTACTTTGATTTTTCACCCCCTTGCACAAGTGCTCCATAAAAAATAATTAAGAATTTTAGGTTTTTATACCATTACCAAAATCTAAAAATAAAATTAAACAATAAATTTTTTTATTCATATTAAGAATAACTATTTATAAAAGTTCACCATATTATTTTATTATTTTGAAAACATATTAGATATATTAAAAGAAATGGAATGAGATCTTGTACTTACTCTTTACTTAAAATAATATAAAGGCTATTTTCATGGGAAAATGGAATAAAATTTATATATTTTTAAATATAGGATAATTTTGGTCAAAATGGACTCATATAATAAAATAAAGGCAAATGTTTAAGATATTTTGATACCTTATCTTATAGTTCTAACCTTGTTTAACCCATTTTATCCGTTATTGATGTGATAAGATTTTCCCATAGTTAATATTCTTTTTGACTGAAAATGAAATAAAGCTCATTACAAAATCAGGAAATGATGATCCAAAATATGGAATCTATTTTATATGATTCAATTCCAATTAGTAGTAAAAATTAATTTTAATATATGTTTGAAAATGCAATGAAAAATTGTTTTAAAAAAATGCTAGTGTTAAGAATAAAAATGATATTATATCAAAATCATGTATAATTTTGATTCTCATGGAATTAGTTGGATTATTTTTAATCAAAGGATGATTATTTTACTTTTAAAAAAACCAAAACTAAAAGGATCCTTTTAAAACATGATTAAAATAGAAGTATAAAAAATAGTTTTTATTTGAATAAAAAAATTTCTTAGATTTCATAAATGTAAAAAATATACTAATAAGTTGAAAATTATATTTTTAAATGGATTATATTACTCATTAAAAGTATAATTGGTCTATAAAAAGGTTTCATAAATTTTAAGTCCTTATTATATCATAATAATTCCATAAAAGTGACATTATTTGTAAAATATGTGTTTTCAATATTCACCCAAAAAATAAACTATTCTTAAAAAATATGAAAAATTCACCCTAAGATAATTTTCTTATTATAAAATACAAAATTAGGTTTATTTAATCAAATTAAAATTCTAAAATTCTAAAATTTATCTTTTAAATGAAGAAATAAAAATTATAAGGATAACCTCGTTTTATATAAAAATGACCTTTTAAACTTTAACTATTATTATCCTTATATGATTTAATTATTATCATATAAAATTAAGTAATTATTTCATAGACACTAATAAATAAATTTGAATAAGGAAAATTTTCAACATTTATTTCATAAATTGGTTACTCTTATTCAGACCCACCAAATACGAGTGTCCAAACCCGACCCAACCCGATCAACCAGAATCGACCTGATTGGGTGCGGTTGGGTTACACATGAGATATGGATGAATATGGTTGATTTAGGTTAGGATGAGGTTAGCTTTTGTTGAGTCATGAGTTGGAAAAATAATGACCCAACCCGACTCAACGAACCAAACTAATCCCTAGTTTACTCCCATGGCTTAGGTTCTTCATATGATGATGTATTTCATAGTTTTTTAATTAATGAATTTAACAATTTAGAATTGATATTAAATGGTATTTTTGGTCTATTTGTATTTTTTTCACAACCCCCACCCCACCCCAAGGTACGTCTCTTGAGCTGACAATGTGGGAAGGGAGATGGTGACTACCCGAAGCCCACCTCTAATAGGCCATGGGTTGGAGACAAGAACTGAGGGTATAATATACATACAAATGGGAGGCATTTCCCTATAAGAGAAACTTGAGGAAAGAGACGTAAGACAAGTACATAGATAAAATATTGAATTGATAAAGATAAAATAGATCCCTAATACAGACATTTAATATCATAAAAAACTAAAACAACTGGAAATAAACTACAGGTATCAAATGATAAACTCGAAAATGACCATGAAGCCTCAACAACTCATGAATAACCAAAATATTGTAATATCCACACTGATATCTATCCTGATTCTGTTTAGATGGAAAACACATTAGATATACATAGGGTGACCATAACTGGTATTTTCATTAGGATCCTCCCCAGATCCTCTCATGAAAATGATAAAGAATGCATACTAAAGCCCAGTGAAAACAAATTGAAGCTAACTCATCACCTAAATAGGTATACTAAGTTCCCGAGATCAACATGGATATCTATTACTAAGTATTTAACATAAGAGATCATATAATATAATATCAAATTAAGGTATCCTGGCACACTAGTTTTCTACTCTACCCCAACCTCATATGTCCTAAGGCATCTCTATCCAAAAGAACCTTTCATGAAAACACTTCGGCTAAAGTATCAACACATGCATCTCATGCATTATATAATACAATCATACCATGCCACTTCTCCATACAGTAACCAAGTGGTTTTGGAGGGCCACCGCAACCCATATATCATGTATCATATGTTTAGTGTTATAGCTTAAGCTATCACAACCCATACAAGGATTAATTTACCTTAAGAAATTATAGTAAATACACATCATAGCTATAACAATAATTGGGGTACTATATTTGGAGATAGATGTGTGAAATAACCACAATCCATCATAACCCTCTTCATACATATATGATAAAGATAACCACCATGTATACTAGGATATAATACTACTAGGAGAAGAGAGTGAGACGAGAGAGTGAAGTTAGTCCTCCGCACCTCGTCAACCTTGAAGTTGGGAAATACACCCTCCTAGAGTCTACTGGGTGTTAGTCACCCTCATGATGTTGGTGGGATAGCGTATGAAAAAAAAACATACATGATATAATGTACCTCAAAAACTATAAATGGGCATTAAACTAGGGAGGTACCAGATATAGTCCAGACCACCACACTTCAGATCCCATTCACCAAAAGGGAGGTTATCCTATAGCCTAACCCCCATGACACAGCAACCCTAAAATTGGTTGAACCACCCAAATTAACCCCTGAACCCCTGCTCTATATACAATATCTTTACACTTCAATTCTCAAATAGTCTATTACATAAGACTTATCGAAGACACAACTATGGAAAAATGGAACTAAATATGAATTCATTCTTCCCGAGACCCTATTCTATGATAGATTCCTTTACATACCAATATCCTTACGACACTGTCCAAGGATCAAATCCGCAGAATCCTTTACAATCAATATTTCATCTTAACTCTCTTTCTCCACCCCAATCCTCCTCTTGGAACCTCAAACAACTCAAAAAAATTAAATAAAGGGCTACTAGTATCCATAACCATATAATTTAGACAATTTTAAATTCCTTAAATTTTTTTAGATTTATTTTAATAAAGTTTTTATATGTTTTTATTCTTTCCTATAACATTTATTTACCATACACAATGGACCTGACCCAACCCAACATGACCTAGCTTAGGTTGGGTTATGTTAGTTCATTACAAAAAAAGTCCATGACCCAACCCAACAAAACCCAACTAATTTCGATTAGGATGGGTGAAAATTTTCCCAAACCCAACCTAAGGACACCCCTACTACCAAACCAATGGCTAGGTTATAAACATCATATTTAAATAATAAAATTTCAAAGAATATCATTATTTTTTTAAAATCAATGTTATTGGTTATACATTCTACCTAACATAGTATTTATTTAAAATTAAATACATTCCAAAATATCTAGGTTTTACATTCTTTCCATTAACGAAATTTCATGCTCATAATTTTATCGCGTGTCCAATAAAAATGGTTTAAAATATTTTCAAAATAAATTCTAAGGGGTAAGAGATAAATATTCATATGTTACAAGAAATAAATCTTAATCTAGATTGATTACCTTTCATTTTGAAATGTAATTTAATGTCTATGATAATATTAGGAAACTTATAATTTCCTAAATATTTCTTAAACAATGCATTTACCATTATGAGACCCATACTATTGAATGATTTTTATAAATAGTAACTTCATAGCTTGAATATATTTTTCACATAGGACTTGATAGATTTATCTCCATCTTGATTGATTTTGATGAAATATTTTAACATCTAGATAGAGAATTTGATGGAATACAATTACTTTATTTCTTCCCATAATTTCATACTTTGGTTGTTTTTTGAGTAGTTTTTCAACTCTTATTCATGTCATAAGAAAAATTACACTGATTATTTTTTATTCTTGAAGAACTAAAATTATCTTTTAATGTTTTATAAGGTCTAGAAAAGGATGATAGATTATTACTCTTATTTTTGTCCATTAACTAAAAATTGGTTTTAACATGTTAATATAATATTTTATATGAATAAAATTTTATACATCAATCTCCAAAACCAAAACAATAACACTCAAAGGAAAATATAAACCATTCAATAAATAATCAACCATAAAAATCATCCAAAATATCATTGACCAAATTTAAAACCCAAAATCCGAAATATTTGACCACATATTCTTCTAAGAAAAACATAACATTTATCCTTAAATAATTTTATCACTAATAAATTCCCATAAAAAAACTATAAACCCTAATTATATAGTCTCGAAAATGTAATAATAATTTCAAAAATTAACTTGAATCTCCTTAAAACCACAACAAAAACATATATGCTTCTATAAATTAAATTAATATTTATTCCTAAATTAAAATTCCATCCAAGAAAATAATATTTTTTAACTTAATCATATAATGTTCCAAATATAGATAAATTCATAAAAAATAAATTTAATCACTTTATCATAAAATCACTTTTCAATCTCATATATTCCCAAAATATCATAACCCATTTATTACCATTAACCATAATAACCTCATCATCGAATAATGTATTAACCTCAATGGTTATGTATTTCTTTCAACTTATATCCCCAATAACATTATTACAATATAATTTCACACTAAATTAAATGTTAAACTTAAGGGTTAAATATAAATTAATGATATATGAAAACCCAATAAATATTTCTCAAATTTTCATCAGTCACCTTAATATCTAATAACATAAAACCTCAAAATTATATATACATCTTTAATATTATTATCATTATTAAACTAATCAACCCATAATGGTATCCTTAACTATTAAATTATTCTAATTTGATAAATTACTAACCTCTAATGTTATCTAAACCCCTATCTGGTAATAATTGAGATACCCTGAGACCTATACACCTGAATCTGGTGCTAAAGTCGTACACTTTATAGGATAGTTATGTTACAAACTATGATGATCCAACATCAAACATATATAAATAGAATATAAATATCCAATATCGAGTCACTTACATACCCAATACATATTAGGTTTAGAGTTTTTAATGAATTAGGAAAAAATATTTAGGTAACAAAACTGATGTCCCTCTCATCAAATGGGAAGTTTCCCACTATACCCATATTTTCTTATTCCATAATAATAATTGAACATCTCACATAAAATTCTCCAACCCTGATATCCTTCAAGACATATATTACATAATAGAATTTTATATAACCTGGGTAAATAGAAACATAAGAAAGTGTGAGATTAGATGCTCTGTAAGGGTAGACATGGTAAATATCAATTGATGAACATATTTGAGTATTAAAAAATCATAAAGGTATGAAAACAAGATCATAAATTTTTAAAATCATTCCAAAATATTAAATATCTTAAATCATGATTCATGGAATTATGATATTATACTAACATAAGATATGTGTATAATAATTAAGCTAAAGACATAATCCATGGAGTATAACATGAGTATATAACATAATAATGTAGAACATTCCTAAAATAAGGAAATTATAACATAGTAAACTTGTATAAACACCAAAAGATCTACTCATTATGTTAAGGTAATGAAATCAAGTTCCCATATTAAATTATAAATATGAAACTATCTCCATGCGTAAAATTGTGAACAGGTCATAATTTTAATAGGCACATGCTTAATGTTGTGAACATGAAATTAGGTTCATGCATTAAATAGTTATCTCATGAGATATAAATGTTTAACCAATAAATTAGAGGGATATATAAATCTAGTAATACCCTTAATATAATAAAAACCATAAATAAGGATTATATATTATCATAAAAACATTCATCATATCATTACCTGAGGAAAAGAAACAAGTTTCATAATGATTTCATCATAAATTTATTAACCCATGGGAATGAAAAGAGTTTAATAGAATCATTATTAAAATATCATCATAACAATACATCTATAGAAATAAAGTAGATGATATAATAATATCATATCCTTAGTGAAGAATAAAAAACCGTAAAGGATGTTGACATAAATGAAAAATATATTTTATGGAAGCATTTAAAATAATATTTTAAAATCAGGTGAAAACATCACTTTTCTTTTGGTAACTTTTAAAAAATAAATATTCCATAAATATGGGAATATTATTTTGTTTTTAAAACCTTTAAAGTTTATAAATAAAGCTTCATGAAGTAATAATTACATGGTTGTGGAAAAATCCATCCGTACTGTATACATTAAAAGAGGACATTATTTTCTCACTTTTATAAATATAAAAAATAACTTGTTTGGAAAAAATTTTAAATATTAAATTTAAAACTTTATAAATAAATATAAATATAGTGAATATTATCTTTTAAAAAAATTAATTATTAATAAAAAATTCCATAGAATAATTTTAAGAATGTATATATGGAAGAATAATTTCATTGACCAATGAGGAAATAAGGCCATATTTTTATAAAAAAAAATCTTGATCATTTTATATAAAATATAGATGAAAATTTATGGAAAAAATGAAAAACCTAGAAATAACCATAAGAGAATAAAATATATTTGTTTTAAAATATAAGGATTATATAATTTCTCTCATTGTAAATTTAATATAGATATTTAGGAAAATAAATGAGATTGTAACATAAACTCTTGCCTCTTTGGTAACTTTTGAATCATAAAACCAATGAAAGAAAATTAATTCAAAAGGAACATTAAATACCATAAATATGAAGGTATTAATGATATAATATATAAAAGGGGTAGTATATACACCATATAAACACTAATAGGTGTATAAGATGAAACTCGTCTTAACGAAATAATATTAAGAAAAAGAACCCTTACCTGACCTACTGACTTGCTTCACATGTGCTATTAAACTCTTATATAATAAATTTATACTTATTATATATATATATATATAGTAACCATATTCATAATTATCATACCATATATGATTCTATTATAACACCTTATCAACTATTTACAAATAGCTATTTATTAAAATCATTGTTCTTATTGTTAACTTATTTCTTTTCACGCATGTTTTGGATTAGTAGATATAGCCCTTGAAAATTTTTCAGGGATTAATAATTTAAATAATCCTAAAATTTTATAATTATCATTTTTATTCATTATATTCACTTTAATATCCATTCATATAATGTGGTGATGAATAATGAATCACATCACATTGTGGAGGAGATCGTTTAACCGTACACACAAGTAATGTTTTCACTTTTTGATGGATGAAAACAATAAAGGTAAATAATAATTAACATTTAAAAATAATAATTATATCATATATATTCATTAAATATAACCTTATAACTATCCATGTAAATCATAAATGAAAAAAAATCACATCGCTTCATATAGGTGATAGTTCACTTGTATGCATGAGTGACATTATCATTTTACAATGAATGATAGAGAAATAATGTAAATATTAGTTTATAATTAAATAATAATAATAATTCCATAAAAATAATATATATCCATTAAATTAACCTATATAACCATCCATGAGAGATAGTGATGAAAAATTAAACATATCACTTTGTGGATACGATAGTCTGTATGTACACATAGATGTTGTTTTTATTTTTGATTAGATATCAAGGATATATAAAATGGATATAATGTTGATATAAAAAAATTTATTTATAGTAAAAATACTATTTTAATCAAGTTAATATTTATATAGAATATTTTTAGGAGGTCAAGGAAGAAATAAAATCAGAATATATCAGTAAAGACATTACATAATATTTGTGTATCTTTATTTGAATTACACCTTAAGGCTTCTTGAGATGGTATTTTGGAGATAAAAATACAACTAAGTAATGTTTAAGAATTTTGGGAAGTTATTTAGTAAGATATTGGACAATATAATAGGATAAATTGGCATGGAGAAGTGATAATAGGATGTTCCCAATTATAAGTGAGGTATATAAAAAACATACAAATACTTGAAACATTAATATATTATATAAGTATTACTCAATTTATGTAGATTTTAGTTATTATATTTTTAAATAAAATATTTTAAATTTTAAAATAAATTTATACACTGACATTTAATCATTTTTTTCAGTTTATTTTGAATAATATTTCTTAGGATAACCCATCTTCTAACACTTTTAACCATTACCTTGGTAACAAGATACTTAGTCTCTAAGGGTTAATAATGTCATTATGAAATGGAAATTAGATCTTAAGTTAAAAATATTTTATATTACAGAACATTTAAATTTTTTTTACAATTTATAATATTTTTATGATTTTTAGATCTATTAATTAAATATTTTTTAATATAAAATATCCTTAAAGTCATTTTTGGACTATTTTCATAATTTGAATTAAAAAACACAAATATTTACATGAATTTAGGATTTTAATATTTAAAAAATTAATTTCATTTCATTTTGATCCATAAAAATTGATAAATACTTAAAATTATCCAAAATACATCACTTTTAATATTTTAAAACTATTTACATTGATTTTTCAGCTATTTTCACAAGTGATACATCAGCGACACATGAGAATTTTATATAATTATACCAATAAAAAAATAAAATTAAAATAAAAATAATAAGATTAATTTATTTATCTAAAAAATAACTATTTATAACCATTCATAACATCCCATTTATTTTTATGAAAACATATTAGATATACTAAAAGAAAGAGAGTGACATTTTGTACTTATTTATTACTTAAAATATTATAATGGCCATTATCAAAGGAAAATGGCACAAAATTTCTTTTTATTCACATATAGTATGTTTTTTCTGGAAATAAACTCATCTAATGAAATAATGGTATGTTTTTTGAGATTTTGAGACATTATCAGTGTAACACCCCGAGATTTTATGAAAAATATTATTTTAATTTCATTAATTTCTTGTGTTATATGCTACACCAAAAGGAGCTTGCACAACACACATACTTGACTTTCCTTGCATTACACGCAATCGCGACCTTCCACGATAGCGTGTGTTGTACGCAATACCGAGTTTCACTAAACAACGATATGCTATTAAAATATTATTAACACTAGCCGTTATGAATAGTAATAACCACTTTTTGAAATTTTGTAAATTTTATTTTTCAAAATGGACTTCATTTTTGGATTCGTAATATCGAAATTAGCTTAGGGTGAAATTTTGGTACATTTCGGATAACTTTCATTTTCTGATGAATAGTGAAAATTACTAAATTTTAATTAAAAACAACATTTTTAATCGAAATAATTAATAGTGATAAATTATTAATTTGAGTTGTTTTAAAGTATATTTAGAATATATTTTTACAATTTAATACAATGTTGGTCATTGGATGTAATTTCACATTTAAAACAGTTATAAACAAGTGTCAATCTTTTGATAGTTATTATCTCTTAAGAACACGCTATTTGTTTTGATGACGAGAATTAATTTTTAAATTAATTAATGCAACTGATATGATTTGAATTTGGTAAAATAGAAATCATTTTTGAGTTCATAATATCAAATATAGCTTAGGCCTAATTTTTGGCATTTTTCTGAAAACTTTCAATTTTTGATGAATAGTGAAACCACTAAG
Organism: Viscum album; assembly: GCA_963277665.1. Lineage (NCBI taxonomy): Eukaryota > Viridiplantae > Streptophyta > Magnoliopsida > Santalales > Viscaceae > Viscum > Viscum album. The sequence continues at coordinate 1,864,737,034 of OY728131.1, forward strand.
TGGTAGTTAAAAAACTGAATTTTTCATAAAACATAATTTTACCACTTCTGTGAGTGGAATTTCAAAAATCCGAGAGGCAAGGTTGATGTCAGTAAGTAAAATGTGGTTCAATGAGATGAAAATAATTTTTTGGTGAATAGTAACTTTTTACTTTTTTTTACCACGGTTAAAAGTAAATAGGGTAATTAAGGGTAGAAATGATATTATTATTACCCTAACACATGTCCTAATTCTATTGGACATGTGTAATTCGACCAAAAACAAACTTAGGAATAAAATATGACCATTTAGGCCCACTTGGATTAGATTAGGACATTTATTATTAATTTATTTAATGAAGGGTTAAAAGTGTTAAAATCAAAGTTTATTTACTAAAACATTTTTAATATAGGTTTATACATAAGATAAATTCGATTTTAAATCACTACTGGAAAACTAACCTTTACCAACAGTTTGGAACCGTTGGTATAGGCCTCCAAACCGTTGGTATAGCCTATACCAACGGTTTTGAGAACCGTAGCCAAGTAAGCCGTTGGGATAGGTCTATACCAACGGTTTTCCAAAAACCGTTGGTATAGGTAATATGAAATCTATACCAACGGTAATAAAACCGTTGGTATATAAATTCCAAAAATAAAACATCCGCTGGGATTTGATCCCAGGACCCCTCGTTTATAATCGAACGACTTAACCACTAAGCTAACATCAATTTTGTAAAGATAATTTCATAAATATATATATGTATTATCATAATTATTTAAAATTTTGATTTATATAATGTTCTCGGTTAGTAGATCTGGAAAAAAATTAAAGAACCTATCCCAATGGTTTTCAAAACCGACGGTTTTGGTGAACCGTTGGGAAAGAGGCTCAAAACACACGCTTTCCCAATGGTTTTGGTGAACCGTTGGGAAAGAGGCTCAAAACACACCCTTTCCCAACGGTTTGTCAAACCGTTGGGAAAGGTGGGGAAATCTATGGCTTTCCCAACGGTTTTGGTGAACCGTTGGGAAATGGTAGCTATACCAACGGTTTTTACAAACCGTTGGTATATAAGTATTGGGAAAGATCATCTTTCTAGTAGTCAATATTCATTAGAAAGCTAAAAAGATTTCCTACATAATGGTATTTTATTTGTAATTTTTAGACATCAAATAAGTTAATTTATTTATGACACAAAGATGATTCAGTAATTATCTTATTAATGAAATATTGACATAATTGATGTTATAAATACCAAAATAAATGTAATTTAAGACTTTTTATGAATTCCACTAATTTTATAGGTTAATATGACATGTTATTATTGATTTAATTAACTTTTTTTGAACTTATAATTCTGTTATGATTTTCACAAAATCAATTACTAAATAGTGTCAAAATTGACATAAAATAGTTTTTAAAACAAATATTATATTATTAATTGTTATTTTATTCCTAAAAATATAAGGTTCGGCCAAATGACATATATAAGGTTATATATATTAATAATAAACAATTTGGGGTTCGTTTGGCTTCTTAGAGTAAGTTTATTAACCTTATAGTGTAAGAACACAAGAAGACACGGTAAAAGTAAAATTATTTAACTTAATGTTAAATCTAAATGATAAGGTTAAAATAGGAACCTAAACTTGTATAAATTATATTGGATGAGAGGATATCGACCCATCCCCACCTTAGCCTCTAAATAAATCAATTTGGATCTATTTAAAACCGAACATGACTTTATAATAAAATAATATTTTTAGTTATTCCAAAGGTGCCCCTCTCCTCCCTTATAAAAGGGCACCTCCTCCCTCTCTTCCTCACACAACTTTGAGCCTTCAATCTCTGCCAAACCCTGCCAAATTCTCCTCTCCACTTCCCTAGCAACATCCTAGAGGTTCTGGTCTTCCTCAAAGACCAATTTTAGTTCCCTAAGAGGAGGTCTCAAAGAGGTGCTTCAAAGAAGAGGTAATTTCCGTTACCAATTATTTCAACTTTATTTCTTCTTCCAATTCTTCTTATTAGGTTTTTTCATTATGAAGTAATAACATCAGTATCACTCATATAATGATATGTTATTATATGTATGAAACAACCCTATTTCACCATCTATCCATCCTACGAAAAACAAAATCACCGCGCGTGTGTACGTACGGAATACCGTCTCCACGCCGTGGTGTAATCTGTTTTTCCACCAACACCTTACATGGATGGGTATTATGGTGTAAAGAATAACTATACATAGTTATTATAACATCATAATGATTCCGATATATTGTATCATCCACTCCAATTCAATTCAATAATTATGGAAATGATATCATCGCTCGTGCGTACGTACGGACTACCGTCTCCACGACGCGATGAGATTCATTCTCCATGTTAACCATTTAAGAATGATTATAAAGTATATATTATCAATAATAATGAAATATATGACATTATAAAGCTACTGGATTTATGTGTATATATATGTATGTCATCTACTTAATTCCACTCAATTCAATAAGGAAACGAAAACATCGTTCATGCGTACGTACGGTCTACCGTCTCCATGAACGGTGTATTTAATTCCATTTATCGATCCATTATATATATGTATATTCTGAATATATATTATATATAAATCATTTTTTATATTCTATAATTAAGTAATAATGATCTATGTAATCATATGAATAATTACAAGTTAAAACAAGAACGACAAATGAGACGATTTTACCCAAAACGCTACTTTAACATGAATTTACAAAAGAACGGGCAATATAAAGTCATAAGTGAACCATATATGATATAATAACAATGAATATGATTATTTATTAAGTCAATGACATTATTTAAATCATTATACAGGAGGTTCAGACACTTACGAAGCAAATCGGACCTAAGGTAAGGGAAATATCACAATCTCATTTTTATCCGAGATTGTTTATTCGTAAGTATTTACTGGGGTGTATTTTATCATCCACATACATGTTCCATCAATATGTAATATTATTTCCATCCTTCTACAATAGTTTACATCCAATTTTACCCTTCGTTGTGTTTTTTAGTAAAAGATATGAAAGGAATATTTTGTCGTTTTTCATACGAGGTTCTTTTTGACTTTTCCGACAAAAGTACCAGAAGAATGTTTTTTTAACTTGTACGTCAAGAATGGATTTTTTAAACATTATTTCCAAGAATCTTCCTTTAAAAGTTTTCAAGTTTATTTTTAATCAACTTCTTTTAGTTTAGAATTGTATGACATGTTATGAAAGGAAAAGTGTTTTTGAAGAAGGAAGGATATTTTCCTCAAGAATGGAGTTTAAGTGTTTTATCAAAATTATTTTCTATCTAAAACAATAAAGGGTTATGTTTTTATCCCTATTATTACATTTATTTGATTATGTTGTGATGGAATTATTTTTATGAATTCTTTTATCTTATATGAACTGTTTCATGATGTCATGATGTTTAAGATTCCCATTTGTATTACATGGGTTATGCAATGATGTATGATTTATGATTTTTTGGAACACATAAGAATGGTATCATTATGATATGGGTGGTACTTATATCTCCATCCAATGCATTGGGTAAAGATTTTATATCTCATGAGATAGACATGGCTGGAACGGTAGGTTATACCGGTTCAGTGAAACAGGATTGAAACGAGGGTGACTCGGTTCAGAAAGGGACTTTGTCCACTAAGAAAGTCTTGGCAATGAGTCTTGACTAACAAGAAATTATTCTATAGGATTATGTGTGTATGCCACAAAGTTTCATGTTTTAAGTTATGATTATTGTGATTACATTTCACTTCCATAATTTATCCCATGTTATGAAATTATGCTCTCTTTTGCAGGTTAAGATTTCCAAAATGTTATGTTCTTATGAATATGATGTGATTGATATTTCTTTTGTTTACCCTTACTGAGCATTTGAGATCACCCTTTTATGTTTTCTTTTCCCTATGATATAAAGAAAGGTTTTCGGTAAAAAAAGTAAGATCTTTATGGGAGATGTTGAAGATCTTTCACCACGATTAGAAGATTATATTCCGAGTTTCCAAAGACACTAAACTATTACGATCCTTGTGTGTGTGTGTGTTTTTTTATGTACTAAGTATTCCGCAAAAGTAATGTAATGTCCATGTACATCAAGCTTCGGGTCTCTATAATCAGATAGTTTTAACTCCATTTTAACTATTTTAACCTTCTCTAAGGTTATAAACTTTTATCATGGTTACAATTCAGTATGAATAAAAAATAATTAGAAAAAATTAAAAAATTAAAACATGTTGATACCAAATATGGAACCTATTATTTAATATTCAATTTTGATAAGTCTTAAAAATTACTTTAAATATATGTTTTCAAAACACAACAAAAACTTCTTTTTAGAGAAATACATGTTATAAGCATAAAAAGATTTTATATAAAAATAATTATAATGATGATTTACATAGAAATAATTAGATTATGTTTAATAAAATTAGAATTATTTTAATTTAAAATAAAACCAAAACTTAAAGGAACTTTTAGATAACTCTATTAAAAGAGAAGTACCAAAAATAATTTTTATTTGAATAAAAACAATACTTATATCAGAAAATGTTAAAATTATATTTCTAATTACAAATTAATATATTTAAATTAATTATATTACTTATGAAATACATATTTGGGGTATCAAATATGTTTCATAAAAATTCATGTCATTATTATATCATGAAAATGTTATAAAATTAAAATTATTTGTAAAATTAGTATTTTTCACTATTCACCAAAAAATGAACTATTTCTGAAAAATACCAAAAAATCACCATAAATTTTTTTGATATTTTTATTCCATGAATGAATTTTATTTCATAAAATTGAAATTCTAGAATTTTTAAATTTATCATTTAAATGAAAAAACACAAAATTTAATGAATTTTTTTATGAAAATATGGTGCTTTTGAACTTTAACCATTATGAACCTTAAATGATTTAATTTTTATCATTAAAAATTGATTACTTTTTTTCCTATGAACTAATAAATAAATGTGAATAATGAATAATTTTCAAAATATATTACATAATCTTGTCACTTCTATTTATACCCACCAAACCAAAAACCAGGTTGTAATGATCATATTTATCATAACAAACCTGGATACCCTAGTACTCTAATACCCAATCCAACAATAACATAACCCATAGGGTGTTCTTAATCCACATGATTCGGTGAATTTCACTTGGAATCATACAAGAATAATTTGGTATTGTTATTTTTATAAAGCGTCTAAAAATAAAAATGATACAAGTCGGTATATCAACACTCCTCTAGGAGAAAGTACTCGAAGACAAAAAGGTAAAATAATACCCAAGTATATTGATAAAAAAATCAATGAAACATCAACAAAAAATTATATAAACAAAAAAAATGAATGTCTCAAAACCCTATTAAATAGGTGGACCTCATATCTCCCGACCACCATTACCACTCCACAATCCCAAGGACTAAGAACATCCACCACCTCCATGTGGCGATTTTCATTTGCTCAAACCTAGAATAATAAAATATAAACATTCCTAAGGGTAAAGGTAGGGAGTTATCTATAAATCCCATTAGGGTCTCACCAAGTGTTCCATAATATATTTTATAATAATAATAAAATCGCGATTTCAATTTTAATTAAATTGGGTATGGTATAACATATCATTTTCATATTTAAAACAAAACATTCTTTCTTATTAATAGATGGAAAACATTTAAAACATGGATTAAATAATTTTTTTTATATAAGACATTATTTATGAGTAAAATAGGTCTATAAACAATAAAGTGTATTATTAAATTAAATAAAATAATCACCATGGCCATCTTCCCTAAATTATGTTAGTTTCTGGCTATAGGAACCTCACACTTCTCAAATCAATGATCATGGATAATCATGTGTGAAAAAGTCCCTTAACAATAGGATAAATAATAATCATCAACATCCCATCTAATATAATCATATCAAAGTAGTTTTTTATGGAGTTTTCATCATCAATCCATTGCTAGGGGATCAAGATCCTAACATAATTCTCCCAAATAACTTATTAACTCCCCAGGTTTACATGTACCGAATTAGTTAATAAATAATGTGAAAATCATCCCATTTCAAAATAATCATAATTTATAATTCAACTTCCAAATTTTTTGTTTTAATATGAAAATTGAATTTCAAAACCAAAACATGGATTTTGTATATCATTTTATTCCTTTCTAATCCAAATCCAATCATGGGTTTTCATCATTTCAATTTAAGACATTTTGTACAAACAAATATCAAATCATTTAATCAATTCCATCATCAAATAATATTCTCAAAAATAAATCTACCATTCTAAAAAATTATCCCATTATTCCTATTCGATTAGAATGTAGAGTTTTTCTAAAAATACATGCCATTTTGAATTTTGTAATCATATCATTCCAAATCAGGGTTTTATAAATAAGTTAAAATATATTTCAAAAAAATCAAGAAAATAAAGGTTTAATTTTCATGGAAAATATAAAATGGAACCACCAACCTTTAATCAAGAAACCAAACGATCAACACCCATAATGGGAATGACAATGATGATCAGAGGTAAAGAAGAACTATGAATCGAATCAATAATGAAAATATATCCAAAAAAATACTATATACCTCAAAATATAGTTTAGATCCATCAATAACATGATGATATAACACTCTATAAGGAGGAGATAAAGGAAGATTAGAAGAAAACTCACAAGAGGAGATCCACTTCATGAAGAGGGATCAGTTCTTCAACAGACACTTAAATTCACCAAAGGGTGAAGAGCCAAATTCAGTTATTTAGAGTTTCCCCGGGAAAAGGTTTTAGTTAGGGTTGAATATGGGCGATTATAATCTTAAACTGGGGTTTGGTATTTTTAAAATAAATTTCACAACAATTTAAAATTACACATAAGGTTTTTTGGGTAGGTCATCATGGTTAAAAAAAACTATGCACCCCAATCATGTGCCCCTACTGGACTTTGGGATTTGGTGTATTATTTAGCCTCATGCTTTTATTAACCATGAACCAACCATAAAAACCCCCACTGTATTAGGATGTACCATTTGTAGGTTTTGTCCACATGGTTATAAAAATCATGCACCCCCTTCTAGTGGCTTTCAATAGGTCAACTATTTGCTAGGCCAAACCACATTGTTTTACCTAATAGTGCACCCACTATGTATAGTCAAAAGGACTTCCAAAATTATCCAAATTTTACATGAAACGCTTAAAAAAAGGACCCAAACAAAATGATATCAAATTAAGGGTTAAAGAATTCCTAAAAGAAGGTGATATGATGTTACATCCTCCCCACCATAAAAAAAATTTGTCCCTAGAAAGCCAACCAAGAATGCTTCATACCAAAGAGGTTGGGCCACTAATATCTAATTAGTCCCTCCCACTATCAAGTATCATGAAAATATGATTCATGATAGCATTGTACAAAGGTAAAAGGTATCATCAACCCGTGAAAGAAGTTTTTCTTAGAACCAACAATCTTGACTGGATTCTTAGTCACGGATGAGTCAGGATAAACCTCTAGATCTTCCCAAATCATGGTGTGAGAAGGGTCATAGAGATACTTTTGATGCTTTGATACATGGAACACATTGTGGATAAATGTCAACTACAGTGGAAGTGGTGAATGAAAATCTGCTTTCCCTACCTAGTCAACAATCTCCAAAGGACCCACAAACCTCATCACAATATTTCCCTATTTCCCAAGGCATCTATGACCCAACTGAGGTGAAAATATAAAGAACCCCAGATCACCAACTAAAAATTACAATGTTTATTGGTGAAAATCAACATAATATTTATATCGATTCTACGCAATCACCATTCTATGGCGAATCAACTAAATCTTAGTCACCATATCTATGACCAAACTTGGTCCAACCAAGGAAGCTTACCAATATTTTTACAAAACAATAGATATTTACATAGGTGGACATAAAAATCTTCAAAGGAATCCATATGAATGGATGAATAGTAACTATTGTTATAAGAAAAATCAACAAGTCCTAAGTGGATATCCCAAGCTCTTCCAAAATTGAGGATACAAGCACCAAGCATGTCTTCCAAAATATGTATAACACATTCTATCTGGCCATCCATCAATGGATTATAGTTCACGATCAAGATCACATGAGATCCCTTTTCCTCCTATAGACAAATCTTGAAATGATACGTGTACTAGAGTTCCCTATCTGAGAATTTCCCGTATGGAAAACCATGCAACCTGAAAAAACCCCAACACATACAGGCTTTCCATATCGTCCACTTTGGTTATATCATGAATGGGTATAAAATTATTTTATTTGGATAGATGATCAATCACAACCCATGTCATGTTATTATTTTAATGGGTATGAGGAAAACCTACCACTAAGACCATTGAAATATTATCCCTGTTACAAGTCAACACTCTAAGGGTCTATATCAATCTCAAACGATTCTGGTGATTGAACATGACCTATTAGAAAGTGTAATAGCGAGAAACAGAGTTCAAAATGTCTTATCTCATACCTGTCCACTTGAATCATTGTTTCATATCATAAAAAAATTTTGTACTTGGATGCATTTCCCACTGAGAGCTATGGTAGTCGCCCATCACAACATTACTCACATAATAATGAAGAACATACATGTTCTTGAAACATAGAATACCCTATGTGGATAATGGACACTAAAAGATTATATACCCAATATGAAGAGAGTCTCTATCCCCATGAAACTCTTCATCATGTTACTGATCCCGAATAATAATCTCAAGAAGTGAGTAGGTCAACTGAACACTAGTCAAAATAGTCTTAGACCCATTCTCATAGGTTCCCAAGTGAAACTAAGCAAAGAGAACTAAAAAAGTTCACTCTTCAGATGATTATTTTACGGCATGGGTCAAAAGTTTTCTTCTCAAAGAATCAATGAATACATTCCCCCTTTCTAAGGTATAAGCAATGTCAAAATTTAATAAATACACGTACTCCAACAAATGAATCTAATATATATTCAAATATTTTTTATATAATATATAACTCAAGATTTTTTGATCAGGATAAATAGAAAACCTTTCCCCTAAAAGGTAATGTCTCCATGATTTAAGAGAATGAATCACAAATTCTAGTTCGAGATAATTGGTTGGATAATTCTTCTCATGTGACCAAAGTTTTCTAGATCCATAGGAAATGATGTGATAATCTTGTATAAGAACACAACCAAAACTCAAACTTTATGTGTCAAAGAAGACCATATAGCCCTTCTGGGCATTTGGAAGAGTCAACACAGGTGGAGAAGTCAAAAAAAATCAACTCAATAAAAGAACTATATCCCTTATCATATTAAATGAACTTCAATCCTTTCTGAGTTATATAGGTCATTGGTGAAGAAAACATTTAGAAATACTTAACAAACCAGTGGTAATACCCCTATAAATTCAATAATCCTCAAATCATGAAAATGTTTCACTATTGTTCCCATGTCATAACAACTAACACAACCTCATAATCAACTGAAATACCATACTCTGAGACCACATGTCCTAATAAATTCAGTTAATGAATCCCTAAATAATATTTTGGGAGCTTGGACTAGAGTTAGTGATCTGTCAAAATTTCCATCACTATCCTCAGATGGCACGTATGATCCTCCTCAGTTTTAGAGTAAACCATTATTTTATCCAAAAATACCACAAAGAACATGTTGAGGTAATCATGGAATATCTTGTTCATCAATGCAATAAACATTATAGGATAATTTTTTATACTTAAAGGAATAAAAAGATAATAATAATGTCTAAATCTACTCTTAAAGGTGGTTTTTAGGATGTCATATTATTTAATTTTAAATTGGTGGTAGCCAAAACAGAGATCAATCTTCAAGAACCACTTCACCCATTTCAAATGGTGAAATAGATAATCTATCAAAGGAAAAACATTCTTATTATTTACTCGTAACTTGGTTTCTATTTCAATAATTAACAAATCGGTTAAGGTCACCATTATATTTCTTTACAAAGAGAACAGGTTCCACCCAAGGTGACATAATTAGGCATATAAATAATTTCTCAATAAAATAATCCAACTTAGTATACAAATCTTTTAACTCTAATGGTTACATATGGTAAGAAGTAATACACACTAGCTAACTAGATGGTACTAAATTGAAATAAATATATACCTCTCTTTCTAGTGGAAAACCAGAGAAATCATAATGAAACATGTTAAGAATCTCAACAAAAACTAGAGTGGATCATAACTGTAAGATTAAAACTCCAGATCAAAAGAAAACACTAATGTTACTTTCCATAACTATAGATAATAAGGTCCAATACATCTTGACCTTGGGACACATTCTACCTAGAAAACTCAAGACACCCCATTTGGCATAGTAAAGGAGACCCACCAAAGATAAAAGTCAATTAAGGAATTATTAGCAATTATCCATTCCATCCCAAAAATGATATCATGAGTTTTAATGTCAAGAACCATAAAATTCCACAAAAGATCAATCTTTGATAAAGAGAGGATACAAGCTAGACATTGAAGTCCCTACTCTCTCTTTATTATGAGGGGTATAGTAATATCTATCAAATAATATAAAATCTTTATAGGAAGGGTACAAAAAACATGGTTTGATATGAATGAGAAAGAATCATCAGTAAAAAATAAATCAGTCACTAAGAATGAACCTATATTAATTAAACCTCTAAAATTTTCAAGACCTATATCAACTTCTTCTAGATACTCATCCACTACATGAATAAGCATCATTATGGATACCTTTGGTTGGAACACATTTTTTCCCGAAGAATCTGATTACACTGTAGTACTTTTATGTGTTGATGATACTATGAAACTTCATGGGGTAGAAATTTATAATATAAATTTTTCAAGTGACCTGACCATCCGTAGGAACAATATTTCTTGGGTGCCTCAATGAAAACCCATTTGAAATTCCCAACATTGAAACACTATAATCAAGTAAAAGGGCCTCTACCAAACCCTAAAGGAGGTCTGTAAGAACCCTACTATCAAGATCCATCACAAGACCCATCACGCTTTCTATATCCTTTAAAGGAACTCACAAAACTGTCACTGGGAGAAAAGAGAACTCCCATAAACCCTAAATTACCTGTTATGAAAAGATAAACCATCAAAGCTTTATCCAGTACATTAGCATAATAAGACATATTTATCATGAAAACATGGGATGAAACATCAGCTTGAATTCCCATTTCAGATCTTCATTCCTTCAGCTTATCATTAGTTAAAATATTAGGAGAAAATTTTACTGTCTATATAAGTTGATTGAAATACTAAGTTATGGTCTTTTTAATTTACTAGTTATTAAGAAACTCAAAATATTTTTTTTAAAACATTGAATCTAGATAGAAATTATTGGTAAAAAAACACCTTAAAGACTTTCCAATCCAACAGTTTAGGCTTCTTCACCATCATCATCGAATCCCACCATATTATACTAGACCTCTCAATATTGAAGGAATAATTCTTCACTTTATTTTATTCATGCATTTCAAATAACTTAAAAAGACAATCAATTCCATTCAACCAATCCTCATACACTTAAAGATCATTAGAGATTTGGAAATATGGTGGCTTCTGGTGAAGAAACTCTTGATCATTATCAATAGATTCATCCCTTTGAGGTTCCATAACAAGATCCTAAACAAAAATGGGTGTGGTTTCCAGTCCTAGATCATGGACAACACACACCACTATCTCAATGTGATTCTAGTCAACTAGAGGATTTTCTTTCCATATTTCATTGACAACTCCCTCCCCAGGTTAGTTTAAACTTCTTCTTAGAGTCATGATGCTAAACAAAATCAACAGAGAATAAGAACAATATTAACATCCAAACTCATATTAATAACTCAGATAGGTGTAAATAAGTTTCAATTCCATAAAACAAAATTCAAAATTCTAGGATTTTTAGAACAGTCAAATAAAAAAACTAGAAATAGATCAAAATAATAATCAAAGTCACTTTTTTCCACCACCCATGGTATGTTAAGTATTGTTATGGTGAGATATAGTAAGGTACTCACTCACAACTACCTCTCAAGTCCCATAAATCCTACCTTTTATCTACTAGGACATCTCAAACCATATAAAAACGTGATGAGAAGATTATCATCCTCCCTCCAATACCATTTTGTCATGAATCAGACCTGATAACCTGGTACTCTGATACATGAGCCAACACTGACATAACCTGAAGGAATTTCCTTATCCCAATAGGTTGTAAAATAGAATTTAAAATCATACTAGAATAAATAAAGAATTTTTTTTACCAAAAATGGAAAAATATAATCATGATAAAAGTCGTTATATCAACACTTCTCAAGGATAAAGTACCTAAAGTCAAATAAGTAAAACATTAAATAAGTAGATAGATAAAAAATCAACAAAAAAATCAACCCAAACTACCATAAAAACAAAAACAAAAGTCTCAAACCCCTATGTAATAAGTGGAAATTAGCTCCATCAGTCACCATCATCACTCCACAATCCCAAGGATTGAAAACATCCACCACCTACAAGTGGTTCTTTTCCTTTACTCAAGTGTGGCATAAGAAAGTCTACAAATGCTCGAGGGAAAATTTTGGATATGATCTATAAATCCTAGTTGGGTCTCACCAAGTGTTCCATATTATTTTCCATAATAAAAAACAAAGCATGCTTTCAATTTAAATAAAACAAGCATGGTATACAATATAATTTTCATATATAAAAAAAACACGCTTTCTTGTCAATAGATGGAACACATTTCAAACATAGATTAAATAAACATTTTACATAAAATAATTTATATAAATCATTTTTCATGAGTAAAATAGTTCTATAAAAAATGACATATATTATTAAATCAAACACAACGAGCACCATGGTCATATTCCCTAAAGTATGTTAGTTTTTAGCTAAAGGATCCTCACACTTATCAAATTAGTGATCAAAACTAATCATGTATGTACAAATCCCCTAGTCTCTTGATAAATAAGACTCATAAATATCCCATTAGGTATAATCATATGAAACTATATTTTTGTTAGATTTTTCATCACCTATCCATTACTTGGGGATCAATATCCTAGCATTCTTTTCCCAAATAACCTACTAACTACCTAGTCTCACATGTTCTCAATTAATCAATAAATAATTGGAAAATAATATCATTTAAAATCAATCATAATTTATAATTTAATTGTGCAATTTTAAATTTCAATATATCAATTCAATTTAAAAACCAAAACATAGGATTTTCACCATTTTCTACCATTTTAATCCAAACCCAATCATAGGTTTTCATCATTTTAATTTAATAAATTTTCTAAAAAAACATCAAATCATTTAATCAATACCATCATGAAATCATTTTCTCAAAAATCAATTAATTATTCTCAAAATTCATCCTAAAATTCCAATTCGATTGGAATTGGGGTTTTTTTCTCAAAATACTTCACATTTTGAATTTATTAATTAAATCATTCCAAATAAAGGTTTTATAAATAAAATGAAATATATTTCAATAAAATCAAGAAAATAATGTTTTCAATTTCACAGAAAAACTCAAACGGAACCACCTACCTTTGATCATAGAATAAAATGATCATCAACCACAATGGGAACACCAATAATGATCAGAGGAGAGGAAAATCTATTAATTGAATAAATAATCATGATATATCAAGAAAAATATGAGATATAATGAAATTGTTTTTAGATCCATCAAGAATATGATGGTTTAAATTTCTCTCAGTAGAAGAGAAAGGAAGATCAGAAGAAAACATACAAGAGGAGATCCACTTACTGAAGAGGGATGAGATCTTACACTAGATCTTTGATTCTCCAGAAGAGGGGGTTAGAGGAGCCAAAATCACATCTTGAGAGACTCCAAAGACTAAGGGTTCTATTTAGGTTCATATGGGGGTTATTTTCATCTTAAACCAAGGTTTAGGGATTTTTAAAATAAATTTCATAGGAATTTAAAACTACACACATGGTTTTCTAGGGAGGTCTTCATAGTGGGAAAATCTGCGTGCACTAACCATGCACCCCTACTAGACTTCTGGATGGGGTACATTATTTGACTTCAGGGTTTGATTAACCATGATCCAACCATGAAAATAATCATTGTATAATGGTACATGGTTTGGAGGGGCTAGTTGTATGGTTAAACAAACCATGAGCTACATTCCAATGTCTTACAATAGAGTACATGGTTTTTTGGTCCAAACCGCATGGTTTCCCTTGACTATGCACCAACCATGAACAACCCTAAGCACTTCCAAAATTTTCCAAATTTTACCTAAAACACCCTGAAATAAGTCCCATCCAAAATGAGATCAAATCAGGGGTCAATAAATACTTTAAATAAGGGAACATGATGTTATAATATTTAAATAATAATATTTCCATATTATATTTCAGTTCATTTAAGTTAGTGTTTCATTTGTTACATGCTATCAAACATAATATTTATTTAAAAGAATAAAAATAGTAAAACATAATGTTATTTCACTGAAAATTTTAGATTATATAATGGTGGTAATCTGTACATTATCTTCTTCACAATATCAACATCCTTTATCTCATCATTGAGTCCATGTATATCTCTCACAAAGTTAATGATATGGCTGAAAAATCCATCAATTTTCCCATTAGAGATGATCTTTAAATCATAAAAAATTGTTATGAAGAACTTATATCCTTTATTTATTTACCTTGTTTTCACCCTCAAAGATAAAATAGAGTTTATCCCAAATTTCGTTTACTAATATAAAAATCATGAACGTCAAGTATATTTTATTTTACAATGCACCAGATAAGGTATTTTGGGCCGTTTCACCAGCATTCAAAAATTTCATATCCCCTAATATCATTGAAAAATTTCTATTATCACTAAATTGTATTCTATAAATCATTATACATAAAATATCAATCATAGTATACAAAAATAAATTTCCACTAACAGATTTAACTTGTGTCTATAATACAACTTATTATAATCATAGGTCCTAAGGGGGTGGGGGTGAATTAAAATATTATAAAATATTTTTTTTATTTCAAAATCAATTAAATATTTTACTCACATTTTCAAAGACACTTAGAATCTATCATAATAATTTTAGAGTTATACAACTAAATATAGAAATAACAATATCACAATCACCAATATTTTACTTGGTTTAACCACAATGGGCTACATCTAAGGAGCACATATCAATGATGTGTTGACACGAATAATTATCACTACTTTACTATTTTGTGATTTTAATATTAAATGTAAAATAAATAATCATACATGTACCATAGCCTCTTCTTCTCCCCAACTCACTATTTTACAAGAGGGATACAAATTATAACATCAACATGCTGATTGATATTATAGATTTAATGATTAATGAAAAGGAATAACATAACTAAGGGTATTCTCCATAATTCCATAATATTTCCTTTATAATCTTTAAGAGCATATAAACAAATATTTTCTTTTCAAAAACTTATCTCTAATAAACATATATTAAAAAATAACTCACCCTTTCAATATAACATATTCAATAAATTCAATATTGTTATTTTCTTTCTTTCACTCCATGTTCTTTAGTGAGTCCTCTCTATTTCTATTTTTTTCACTTTACAAAATACTTTTATAAACTAATAATTTTAAAATCAAAAATAAAAATTCAATCACCAAAACTAACATCAAAATTTTTATACTTTGATCTCATCCATATAATTTACTTTGAATAAATCTTCACCCTTGATATCATTTTAGATTACCAAAATTTGAACAAAGAACATACATAACTAATCAAAAATTTCAAGTCATTATTTCAATTTGAGATATATATTTCTCTAAAAATCCTTAATTAAAACATATCATTATTTCATTATAATTTGTTTACAACCACTAGATCATTTATTAATGATATATTAAATCACAACATACTTTCCTACCTCTCATCCAATCCAAAATAACACCAAAATATCAAGAATTATATGTTGTGGGATGTCCACCTATATCGTGAAATAGTCAATGTATTACTATGTGATGTGTGGTTATTTATTTCAGGATCAAAATATATTTATTGGTTTGGAAAATCAATTTATGATACAATGTTCAGTTGTCACCAAACAGAGAAGCACCTTAAATTCATGGCCTTTTCATTTGGACATGAACTCTCCCCATAATATATATGAATTAATCAATTTTTGTGTTATTGGTTCTATTGAAATATGATTTCTGTGACTAACCTGGTTAATTTATCACTAATATTTTATGGTATTCCCACTGTGAGGTGATACCCTTATTTATGGCGTGAATCGTACCTTTAATACATGAAATACTTACCAATTTTCTATCGTTTTTTTCATATCCACCTTTCATGGAAAGATCAACATGGTTGCGCTATGGGGGATATCCCATATCATAAAAACACCTTCACACAATAACCAAACTTCTCATTTTCTCTATATATTTTTATGAACAACTCTATTTGAAAAAAATCCAATATTGAAACCTTTGATTATAATAAATTCTTTATTTAAGTGAATAATGGGATATTTTTATGTCATGAATTATAGTAAAATATATATAATAATTAATCTATATAATTAACCTATGTGAATATGGGAGAGAGGTTTATCTAAGTATATTAAGCCTTTAACTTGAAAAAATCAGGAAGTGATACAAGTCACATGGTAATAACGATGTCTAAAATTAAAGGATAATTTAGAATTCAAAGAGATTTGTCTATAGTAAATTTGTTATGATATTCATGTTCAAGGTGGTGTTAAAATATTTCTCTATTTAATTTGACTCTATTATAAAAATATTATAATTTTTACAAACCTGTATTTGTGTAAAATATCACATAAAAGGGTGTGATGTTTGATCTTAATAAAATATTTCTTTTTTCTTAAAATGGGTGGAATTTTTTTTAAAAAATTATATAAATTTCTAAAGATTTTTTTTTATTTTTATAAAGGATAAAAATTAATTTTTAATACAGAGAATATAGTCTCACTTTAAAATATATTATTAATAATTTTGTAATAATATATATGGGGTATGGTACACTACACCTTTTACTCACATGATTATGGCACAAGGTGGAATGTGACACTTTGATGACACACTTTTCACTTCACAAAACAATTTATCAAAAATTTAACGATGTAATTTCAATGTTTCGATATAGATCACTAGATATTGATTGCATAAAAATAAAATAATCTAAAATATATCATGTGGATATCAAGATAATAATATAATCAAATTAGATCAATTACGTTTGAAAATGGGTTGGATAAAACCAAAGGTTAGAATGGATACATATTTCTAGAATAGGTACAATATAAGATATTTTTCTAGAATTGGTACAATATGGGATACTAGACCAAATTTATATGTGTTTATAATTGTAACTTTAATATGAGATAAAAAGTTATAATGCTAATAAATCTATACCACCGATCAAAATCAATTCAAAATTTACTAATTTTTTTGATTAGTATAATTAATTCAATTATATGTTCTTTTATGGACTTCATTCAAATAAATAAGATGAATCACTTGACTAAAGACCTTTAAGATCATACATTCTCATAGTAGATATAGAATCCCACAACTGTACACCTATCAGATTGTATCCTTTATTCCAAATTGGAAATACTTGATCAACATAATTGGAACTAGAACTATTTTACTCATTCAGTCTAATAATAACAATGATATTAAGTAGCTCATTTCCACACATTTGACGATTTTCATCATTTTGTTCAATACCAAAAATAAAATAAAATAAGCATTTAGATATCTTTATAACCAAAATATGATAATGGAACACTTAGAAAAACCCCCATGAATGAAATTAAAACTGAAATATCTCAAAAAAATAGACTATTATAAATTTAAATTGATTTAAATCCCTGAGAGAATTAGTCAATCATCATCTATAATTCCTCAATGTTGTGACATTATATACATATGATTATCAAATGGAGAGATTCCAAAAAACATGGGTATAATTTTAGTATTATCAAAAGAATCAACCTTCATCTTCTAATGGATTCAACAATGTAGTGTATCTTTTGATAATATCAATTTAAAAACCTATTATTCAAAAAAAATTATGATTTATGTTTTTAATGAGACATCAGTTATCTATATTTTAACTTTTTTATCATAGATTTAAATTCTTATTATTTTTGAATTTTATTCAATACCTACATTAAAAAAAATAACTAAAATAAAATTTAAAATATAGTTCTTTTTTAATTCTGAATGAAAATATCCCATTTTGATGAGAACGACATAGAAAATGAAATGAAAATTTTAAAATAAAATCATTTTTTATGTAATGCCCCATACCAAATGAAACCAAAATGGTTCCCTGATTTGATATGTTAACAGGCGTAAAGAGTGCCTCCTGGTTTGAATGAGGATATTGATTAACAGTGAGGGACAAGGGTGTAATACCCTTGATGCATCAACAGTCTCACAAGAATATATCTCATTCCCTAAATATATTTTTTAACATTCAATTTTTATATAAATAATTAAAATAAATTCAATATATGAAATATTTAGAATATTAATTTCATTTTATTCCTTTCTTTCTAAAGGTTTTAAATCTAATAATTACTCTTTTCGGATAAAAAAATATGTTATATTTTCTAAATGATTTTTAGGTAGCCCATAGTACAATGAAATTATTGAAGGTTAATTAATTTTTAAAAAATATAAAAGGTAATGTTCCCCAGTGACACTATTATATTATTATACAAGGACATACAGACAAACCTTTATATAGAAATTTTGTATTTTTTGTTTATAAAAATAAAATGTGGACTTTGATACATCTATAGACATAGGGAAGCTTGAAAAATTTAATAAAACCAACATTAAATGGTATAAAAATAGGACACAACTACTCTTAGAAAAGTTAAAGGTTGTAAACACAAAATCAAATCAAAAAATTTAAAATAAAAAAAATTAAGGATGAGTCCTTTAAATCCACCTGAAATAGGAAAAATCTGGAAACTGATGATTTCATGTATTGAGGGTACACACTCAATTCCATGGTTGATAAAACATTCAATAATTATGAACAAATTACATGGTTAAGTTAATATGGGATTAATTAAAATAAAAAAGTATTCCATGAGTAAAAAATTTATACTCTTAAGAAGGAATTTATTAAAGATAAAATAGATTCTATAACCTATAAAAATACTTGGATTTTTGTTAATCTTACAAAAGTTTAATAACCTAATTTTTATAAGTAAAAATTTAGAGGGAAAATAAAAACATATTCTACTTTCCAAACGTAAGTTCATATTGTTTTCTAGGGGAAAACAATAACTAGAATAGAAGTATTCTTTTACTTACTATCTTGTAGAAATAAAAACCTCTATTTGAACCTTACTTTCATTGGATTTTTTAAATTATTATTTTATTTCATAAATTATTTATAAATTCACTAGAAAATTGTAAAAATAACATTCTAAAATGATGAATTATATGAGAAAATTTATATATTGAGAAAATAATGGTTTTATTACCTAGTAATGAGCATAGTGTTTATATATTTACATAATCCATGTATGATTTGAAATAATCACATAAAAATGGAATAAGAAATTTAATTAAGAAATATTATCAAATGGTTTCATGAATAATTATGATAATAAATTTTTAAATAAAATATTATAAGTAAATATGTGGAGGAAACATATTTTTAAAATATTTTTAATGCATGTTTAATTTATTTTTATGGATGAATTTTATTGTGTTATTGATTTTATTATTGTTGTTGTTGATAATGTTGTATTTATTGTGGTTTTTATTGTTTTGGTTTGTTTTTATTGTTGTTTTTAATTTTATTCATGAATAGGGTTGTGACTGAGTGGTTCAGTCACTCCCATGTATCAGGATGGGCTGAGGATTCTGACCCTTATACATCTCACCCCTCTTCATTTTCAGGGGGTGATGATTTTTCCATGCACACATGCTAGTGCATTTAGAAATCACTTGTGGTATATGGTGCGAAGTTTTCATAAGACATGTATGGGTTAAAGTGGTGCAGAAATCACATGATGGGGATGTAAGAGAAGGATCCATGATTCAAGAATGGGATACATAATATAGATGGGGTTCTTGAGTCATAAAATATGACTCAGGCCTGGCAGGGTGCATGAATACCATCGATAGGCACACAAAAAAGGAAAAATGAGAGGAAATTATTTCTTATTTCCATTAAGCCTCTATGAAATGTTCATTTGGTTCCCATGGTACACTATGTTACTTTTTTTGAACCACTAAGACTTTAGGAAATTAGATAATCTATAATGATCCTCATGGATGCTTGCAATCATAATAGGGAGGTATGAGACTTGACCCACTTATGAACCTTGTGTGTGTGTGTTCTTGTTGTTTATAATCCACTAATATTTAATAAATATTATTATTATTTTAATTGGTGCACTATTATTCTAGTGGACACACATTTTCCAAATGCAGACTGGTAAAAAAGAAATTAAATTTTTATTAGGAGATATGATAAGGGGTAGAAGACAACAATAATAAGAAAGGAAAAGAGCCTATGCTGGAAAAAATTATCCTATGAGGAAGAATGAATACAAAAAATGGATGAAGGTTCAAATTGAAGATAAGAATATTATAAGCTCATGGGGTGGAATTTTGGAATAGGAAGAGAAATAAAACCACCCTTTTAGCAATACTGTGGTATCATATGAAGGTAGAAAGGTAAAAAACTCATATAGTGATGAGAATGAGATGATTCTAGAGTAAAAATTTTCCAAATATATATGAAATATGGTAAGCTCCAGACATGTAGAGGAGTTGGATAATGTTGTTTTGTAGGTCAAAAATGTTTTGTAGAATAATATTATTGGAAACATCAAAGATATAACCGCCTCTAATGAAAATTCAATGAATAATGGGGCTCTTATAATATTAGGACAAGAAATCTAGCATGTTGCTACTAATACTGCTTTAGAGGGAATCAATTTTACTATTATTGAAGGAATATGAGTTTTAACTATGAATAAGACAAGCATACTAAAAAAATAGGATGGCACTTATGACATACAAGATGTTAAAGGTGATGCATTTATTGACATGTGTATGGAAGGTTCCAGAAAATTTGAAAGAATTAAAAATATTTATGAGAAAAGTAGGGGGAGATTGACCCAAAAATATATATCAAAATAAATGTTCTTTTCTAGAAATATTAGTGTTTAGAAAACCTTGATACTTTGAGTTAATTAAGTCTTTTTATTCATCTTCATAAACCTGATTTGTTAGGTTTTTATGAAATGAAAACAACCTTCATCCCCAAATTTTCTTCTTTGGAAATTCGGGGTTATCACCTATAAGGTACAAATAAGTCTTATGATGATTTTAAAATATTATGGATTTTAGTCCATGAGATTCTTAATGAGTCATCTATTCTCAGTTCCATTGAGAATATTTTCAGATGTACATACAAAAAAGCTAACATGAGGCATTTTTGATCAGTTATATATGTCTTTAATAATTACCAGAACATAAGATCCCTATGGCTAGAAATATTCTCTCTATCTAAGGCTATTTATTCCCCAAGTTCTTAATCATTAATTTCAAATCAATTCTCATCCTGGATGAATAACTGGGGAACCTTTATAATCTTATTTCAAAAAACGAGTTCATAGTATGAATTTAAGATAAAAACATTTTATAGATTAATTTATCAAGATCCAAGTATACTTGGTACAAAAAAATTCTTAATAGAGTGGTTGATAGTAAGATTGATTGAGATTTTGTCAATGACGCATCCTTAAATTACCCGAGATCCATATCATGTGTTTCTTTAAAAAAAATTACTTTTGACCATCATCCCATTATAAGGATGTTCATTGATAGAAAATTGAGGCTACCATTACCTTTCATATTTAATAATGCATAAAATGACTGTAAGAAGATTATTCCAGATGTTTGGGACTCAGTGTAATCTAAGGTAAATGTCATGTCTTTAACTTCAAGCAGAATGTTTTCAAAAGAAAGATGAAATAATGGACCTAGACCATTTTTAGTGATATGTATTTTCATATTACCTCCCTTGAATCAAATTTAAAACTCATATAGGTGGGATGAACTAGCTGGGACCTCTCTGGAGATCTGTCTAGTGAGGTTGAAACTTCAAGAAGTCTTAATAATTTTCTAAATCTTTAGAAAAGTATTAAAAAAGAGAGTTATAATTTTTTTGAAGGATGGTGATAGGAACAAAAAAAATTCAATGACCTTCAAAGATATAGGAGGGCCAATGAGTAACTTTCTCTTCTAAACAATTGTTATCACATACCGGAGGGAATTAAGGCTATTATTGATCATATGGTATCCTTCTTCACATATCTTTTTAATTATCCTATTGTGAAATCTAACATTAGGTATGGAATCATTCCTAGTTAAGTTAATGATTATGACAATATCATATTAACTTTTATTCCTTTGGACTCTGAGATCAAAGAAGCTATCTTTGGAATAAATGTCAAGAGCTCTCTTGGACCGGATGGTTTCACTAATTTCTTCTATCAGACATTTTGGTATATTATAAAATTGGATGTTTTTAAATTACTCATTCATTTCTTCATAGTTGGATCTATTACAAATGGTATTAATTCTAATTTACTTGTTCTAATTAAAAAAATAAATAATTATAACAGTATTGGTGATTTTGGGTTGGTTTCTATTATTAGAACCATATATAAAATTATAAGAAGAATCATTGAAAACATTCTTTCTATGATCTCTGACAAAAACATCTTCTGGAATTAGTTTTGTTTTGTTAAAGAAATAAAAATCATGATTTCCTTATAACTACCTCTGAGCATGTGAACCTTATCAAAAAATATAGTACAGTTGACAACATTTCTTTGTAGCTTAATATCAGTAATCCCTTTGATAATATGGATTGAGGATTTATATGTAAGGTTCTCTCTAGTTTTGGATTTGATAAAGTCTCTACAAATTGAGTTAAATTATTATTGATATATTCTCATATCTCTATTCCTTTTCATAGAAATTCTAATGGATATTTCAATTCCACTGGAGGATCCAGGCAATGTGACCCTCTTTCTTCCATTATTTTTTCTATCATGGTGGATTATCTTAGTAGAATACTTCTTAATATAGTTGAGAATGGGAACTTAAAAACCATTCATTCTTCAAGAGGCTTATTTTACCCCCGTCAATTTTTTATTCCAATGAAATTGTACTATTTACCAAAGGGGATAAAATTAACTTTCAAAACATAAAAAATATCCTTATTCATTATGAAAATGTTTGACGATAGAAGATATTTCAGAACAAATCCTTTTCTTACTTTGGTACTAATATTTTTGTTTCTATAAAATTGAGCATAAAATGAATCAGGAATCAGAGAAGAGAATTTAGCTTTCAATAATCTTATAATCCATTTATTCTAGGGAAATCCAAGAGCATTTCACTTCGACCATATTTTGGGTCAGGTTAGGAGGCTTATCACATATTGGAAAAGAAAGTATCTATAAATGGATGGAGATTGTTTCTTGTTAAACACATAATTAGGGATAAAATTGTTTATTATTTCATGGTATATGAATAGCCTACATCCCTAACTAAAAATAGTAACACTCTCATTAGAAATTTTTTATGGATTAGTTCCATTATAGAAAATAATATCATTAATGTATCTTTGAAAATTTTATGAAAGCCTTATTCCTTTAGTGGACTTCAAATCAAGAATTTGAGAGAATTAAATCAATCACTACAGGACCATTTTATTTTGAGACTGATAAATGAAAACTATAACTTTATTGGATTCCTTATATCAATATTTATAAAAAAATTGAAATATAGAAACATGAATTATGTGGGATCTTCAGTACAGATAACCTTTAAAAAATTGTTTTCAAAAATCTCCATAGATGCTCATTGGGTAGTTAACAGGGAATAACATTTGAAATTATGGATAGAAAATTGGATATGTATGCCTCTCATTGATATGTTATAATTTCTATACAATATTGTTAACAACAATGCGGATATTAAAGATCATGTCAATAGCTTGGCTAATCTCTTCGAGGAATTTAGAAATTTGGTTTTGAACTAAAATTTCATAAATCAGGATGACATGATGATATGAAAACCTCATATGAATGGAATTATTAACGCCAAATTTTTCTAAAAAATGGAATTCAAGGAAAATATTTCATCTAGATAAATAATTGGAACCAAAAGTGGATTCAACCTTCCTGGTTCATGCTATCTGGAATATTAACTCACTCAAAAATCCATGTTGATGATCACCTAAAATAAGTTGGTATCTCAATAAGATCTAAATAAAATCTTTTAAATTTGTATAATTAGGATGTTAATCATTTATTTTTAAGATATAACATAATGTCAGACCTCTGTAAAGAAGTGTTCGACAAGTTTGAGGTTCCCCTTCCGCCTGCTGACTATGTTCTAGATTTATTAAATGCATACTGTAACCTCAATATTTCACAAATGATGAAGAATATAGTTATGTTTGATATTTAGGAACTTATTTATATTATTTGTAATATATGAAACAAGATTATGTATGATTAAGGTAATTTCATTCTTCCGTCATCCATCACTAAAATTATAGTAGCAGTGAAAAGTGCAAACAAAATTCACATTGGGTATTATGACAACTCCATTCATGATTTTTCTATCTTAAATAGATTTTATATGGAAGGTAAAATTTCCCTCATATAGACACTATAGAGTTAGTTTGGATATCACCTCCCAATGTATAGATTTAATTCAACACTGATCATGCCTCAAGAGGGAACATTGGTCCTAATGGTTTTGGTGCAGTTTATAGTGACCACAAGGGTATTTTTGTGAATTTTATTTATGGATCTTGTGGTATTGCATCATCTTTTAAGGATTAAATGTTAGTATTAAACAAGGTATTAGAGTATTAAAGAAATATATGATGGAACAATTTATGGTTTGAGTGCGATTCCACCACTATTTTTCAATTAGTTATACATGGAGAGCTTCATCTATCTAGGAAGGTGAGGACTCATTGGATAAAATGTCTCAAAAATTTATCAAACATGAATTACTTCATCACACATGCTTCTCAAGAAGTAAATTATCTCGTTGATTGTCTTTAAAACAATGTAGTAAGAAGTGAAGTCATTATGTTGTTTAATATGTTTCCTTATGATTTGATAACTTTATATCAAAGAGATTATTGTAAAATAACTACTTTTATACTGTAATAATTTGTTTACTAAATTTTAGTGTATTTTTCATTGGGACAAGTCATTTTCTAAAAAACTCAAAATTAGGATTTATTCATCGAGTATCCCACCATAACTAAAAATTAGAAATAAGAAAATAAAACCATGATATTATTTATTAATAGGATAATACATTGATAAAAAAATGAAATAAATAGAAGTGATATTTATAAAAGAAAAAAACCTAAAAATAAAAAATATTTTAATAGGAATGGAAAATCATAAGTGGAATGACCAATGAACAGTATAAGTCCTAACAGAGTCATGATAAAGAATATAAACGACATTTTCATCGATATACGAATTCCAAAAATGAATAAATTTGAGTAAGTTTTTTAAATGATAATAAGTTATTTTGGAACCATAATAGTGGAAATTTATAAAATTATACTTCATGATGTCCATCATATAAGCATTAGGGTATCCGTTATATGCTCATTTGAGGTAGCTATTCTATTACCATTGGTAAAAGAAGCCATTGAGATAAGATATCCATTATATAATGAATTGAGTGGTTGATACATGAATTATTAAGTAATATTAAAAAAAATTCATTATAATTAATAATTTAAAATAATATTTTATTATATATTTAGTTCATGATATAATAAGATGTTTAATTTGAATGTCAAATTATGTTCCAAACCTTGATTTCTTATTTTTAACATGTTTAATAAATTTATTTAATTATTATATTTTATGTATATGGATCATTATAATTATTAATCAGATATAAAATTTTAAATAAAAATATTTAATTAACTAATAATGAAAATATTAAATTTTCTACTATTTTTTTAAATTCCCTCATAAATAGTAAAATAAGTAAGATATGATACAATATAGTATACATGTGAAAAAAATTATATTTGAAATTAATTATTTTATATAATACAATAACATAATATTTTATGAATAAAGTAATTTATATTTTAACAATATTTTTTTATCAATGGATTTATAATGATTGTTATTAATAAAATTTTATTAAATTGTAAACAATTATTTATAGTATATTATAGAAAATAATTTTAATATTTATAAGTTTAAAAGAATAAAAATGCGTATAATTGGTATATATTAATAGTATTAACCTCCAAAATATAAATTATATTATAAGAATTAATGATTATTCATGATCTTATGAAATGTTGACCCAAACGTTTGTGTAATATAAAAAAATTCAAAATTTATGATTTAAGCATTATGTCTTGTATGAAGTGATAAAAATAACATAAGTAAAATATTTTATTGGAATAATGGGAAAGGTATAATGATGAAATAATATATGTAAATTTTAAACTTATATTCCAAAATGTTCAATATATTTTTACACTCAAATTGAAAAATTAACATTAAAAACATCTACAAGTAGGTTCTTTGATCTCCTTTTTCAAACAATCACATAGAGAAACAATTTTTTTTATCAATTTTCATCACTTAATAATTTAAAATATTCTCTATTAAAATTACCAAGACTCTTCTAAAACATTTATCACTCCTAATAGTTAATAAATGACAAATGTTTTGAATATCGACGAAGGTGTGAGTCACATTTTCATTCTTATAAATAATGTTATATAATTTTTATATTTTATTGAGGGTAAGTCTTATTTAAAGTGTATATTATGTATAAAAATAATATTTATTTGTTACTATATAATTTTTAAATTGAATACATACAAAAAATATTTACTATAGTAAAATATTATTTAGTTTCATATTCTTGTCTATTTTCTCCCCTCTTTTATCCATTTTCTTTATTTTTATGTATAAGACACTTTTATGTAGGTGTTTTCACTTATAGATGAGGTAATAATATTTATTTTATTTTATATTAAGTCTATATAGTATCATAAATATTACCCATAGTGGATATAAATTCATATAATCATATCTAATTATTGGTCAATTTAATCCCCACACAGAATTTCTAAAAAATCATTAAAATCATTTATTTCTTTTCATTAAAAATATATAAATTATAATGGGTGACACATCAATCCCTCACATAGAATTTTGTGTGTGTTTATACATATAATCATATGTCCACCCTAACTCGGTATCATCTCTACAATAAGTTATATACTTTCAAAATTAATTAATGGTTAAAATATAGATTTCAAATAATCATTAATTGATTATTAAATAAATCATTGATTTTAGAATTTAAACAATAATAAAAATAAATACCATGAAAATGTAACTTTAAAATCCTTAAATAGTGAAACCTCTAATCCAAATGTGACCACAAACATTGAAACTAAAGTGGTATCAAATTTTATAATGATGGAATCTTGAACAATTATAATGGTGGAACTTTAGTAAACTTGAACACTAAGGACATATAACCTCAAATTAAAACCAAAATATAATATTTTATGAATTAAAAAATATATAAAATACTGGATATTGTTTTTTAGTATAATAATATACAATTTATAACAAATTAAAACATATAAAAAATGATTTCATATAAGAATAATCTTGTGGAAGTGTCACAAAAGGATGTAAGGGGATTTACATTCCTTCCTCTTTAAGTTTTCATATTATTTTAATTTATTGCGTGTAAATTTATGTATTTATTATAACTTTAATGAATAAAATTCCTTTTAATATCAATTTAATGATCATTTTCATGAATTTATTGTAAATTTCCAATTTTTTTAAATATTTATGAATCTTCAATGGAATTTTTTTAATTTCATACTTAATTGGTGAAATGATAATTTTAACCTGGTAAATACACCCTATTTTTTTAATTATTTTGTTGAGTTTAAAATTTGGTTATTACTCTAGAATGTATGTTGGATATGTTTTATAATATGTTAGAGTTACGATGCATTCAATAATTTAAATAATTTTTTATTTGAAGGGTCACACATGTTTTTACATTTTGAGTAAAGTAATTTGATCATTGAAGATGACCTCGGTAATTTTTTATAACAACACCATTAATATATGAATGCATCAATTTCCATAGTGAGACATATTGGTATGTTTTGGATTATATAAAATTCTATTCATTTTATTTTTTAATTTATTTACTTAATTATTTTATATGAGACGTGGTTATTTAACTTCCTTAAAAATCATAACCCACATTGGAATTCCATTAAATAAATGATTATCATAGTGTAATGTTTCATTTTAATGTTGTGTTAGTTTATATTGGGCTCTTGATCCAAACATGGCCTTTCCTATGGACCGTTTTGTCTTTAAAAATTTGAATAAACCTCTAATTAATCACCCTTCCTTGATATCATCTTTCAATGTGATAGGATTATAAACGTTCAAGGATATATTAATTATGAATATTTTCATAGTTTACCAAAAAAAAAATTATTAGAAGTACAAGATTTAGATTATGGTTTGAATTATTGTTGAGTGCATTGACATCTAATAACTTCAATGGTGCTAGGGTTCATGTCTAATGGTTTTGTACTAGGAAATGGTTAGTTATTTAGATAATGGTGAATGGAAACTATATGTTTTGAGTAACATGGAATGTTCACCAACTTCAACAAATAAGTTTCAAATACTATAAGAGATCGGTAGTTATATGGTTGAAATGGTAGGTCGTCTATGAATCTCCAATGGTGATTCAACTAGACGAATGGCTAAACCCTACTATAAAGGCGGGTTTGGACCAATTTTATGTGTTTTATTTGATGAAAAATGATTTTATCTATTATCAAATAATATTTTTGATTGTTAGGATTGAAAATATCTATATCCTTCGATATTAATAGAAATAGAAGTACTGTTCTCTCATGAAAGTAGGAGTTAATTATTTAAACCATATAAATTCAAAGTTCTATTTTCAAGAACTTTATTTCACTTTCATGCCTGTGTTAAGTTATACGGAATGTGTGTATGTTGTGTGAAATTTGGTGTGGTGATTTGGGTGTGTAAAATTCATATCTTATGGGCAATCAAGATCATGGGGGTAATGACCAATTAATAGAGAATCTAAAGCTTGACTATTAATTGTGCCTAGAGTTTGATGATGTGCATTTCGTGGATTTGTAGCATGGTTCAATTAGGACAAGTGGTATCATATCTTGGTTTTGATCTCAATATTTCACACATCGAAATAAATCATGGAAAGATTTTCTTATATTAATGTTATGTTTATGGTTTATAGGTTATTAAATAACAATATATGATGTAATAAGCTGATAAGGTTTTCCTTTAACAATTTTAAGATATTTTTTTAGCTTTTGGGGAATGCAGATATTAGGTTACCACTTTTAAAAGAACCTAGAACTTTCCTTTTATTCGATCAAACCAAAGAAGATCGATAAAGATGAATAATAGAGGCTCGATGTAAAGTCACTTGGACTCATTTAGATTTTATTGGATTATAATGTATCATTTATGTCATGAACCAACCTAGTAAACCCCTTCGACCAGGCATCTGAGCTAGCCTATGACATACCCGAGGTATATTTTTGATTGCCTTGGGCTAGTAACAGGTGAAAATGGAAGCAATAGAGCTCATTGGGAATGATTTTAACAATGAATAAATTATACTCCAAGGACTTACCCCTAGAATTATGGTATGAACATTCCAAACATTTGAGTTCCATCCATTGAAATAAGTAGTTCCAAAATAATTGTAAAGACAAAAAATCTTAAAAAAAAAGAAATAAAAAAAATATAAAAACCATTACAACCAATAATAGGAATAGAAATGACCAAAATTAAACAATGAAAAGATATAAGGTATATAATGCATAGATGATGTAATAAAATCCTAATACATCTATGATACCAATGTAAAATAAAAGAACCAAAGCCACAACTACTATCTCCACGTGTTGAGTGAAATACTTTAACTAGGTTCCCTATATACCTAAACTAATAATTCAATAAAACCCAATACATATATTCCATACCAACTAAAATTATAATGATGTCAGGAATGAGTTATGCAGTCTAGTAAGAAACCACTAATAATTCCTTTAATACTCTTTAAAATTAGAACTATTTTATGATCATTTGAAATAGATATAAAAATAAATTTTCTATATATTTCCAAAATATATTACAAGATAATTATTTATAAAAACATTTCATTTTCCAACTTAATGAAACCAATTTTTAAATAAATAGAATTTTAAAACCCTTTTATAAAAATTTTGAAAGTGATTCCATGAAAAAAATTAAGGGTGCATGTGAAACATATTTCTAAGGGCTATTTTAAAGATAGAGTTCAAAGTTAATAGAAAATATAAAAAACACCAAAAAGTTATCATGTAACCTAGGAGGTGACAGGATAATCTAAGAGAGATATAACATAACTAACATATATGAAGATCATTTCCAGATAACAAATAACATACCTTAACATTCGATATTACCCTCACTGGTCTAATCGAGGGGTACAATCCAATAAGAAAAATGAATTCTATCTTAGGGAAGTAACAAAATTGTGAAAATGAACTATTAAGACAAGTGTCTCTAGGATTCTCACATATCTACCCATTGTTCCCCATGACATTTAACATGGAGGTGAGTTCAATCAATAATACATAACAATATATATAGCACAATATGTCCCACCATCACCTCTAAATCCTTCTAAGATATAACCCTAATTCCATCAAGGTCACACATGAAATAAAAAATCCCATTCATGAAGAACCATTATATACATACAAAAATTAATTATTAATTTTCATAATATGTAGGGTATGATTCTAGGAGTTTTTATTTCATGTAGGAATCATTTAAAAATTTCTATTCTGGAAACATGATTCTTTATTAAAAAAACAATCCATAAAACACATTTCCAAAACTAAAACAAACTTTAGTAATCAATTATCAGTTTAAAAGAGAATACTAGACTCTTAAACAAACATATGATAAGTATGAATTTCCAAAATATGCTTTATTCTTTGAGAAAAAAGTGAATCCCCATGCGCATTTGATGAAACTCGAAAATAGAAACCTTATTTTATCAAATAATACTAGTATACTAGATAAATTTTTTAAACCACATAAAAACAATGAATTTAAGACAACAAAAAAATCATAGTTATAAATTTAATGTTTTTTAAAGGACCACCTATCTTAATCCTCATCTTGTTTACAAATGGAAGTGTTAGAACACCTTATTGAGACAAAATAAGTCCTATAAAAACGAGGAAAAACCTAAAAAATAAGAAAACTCAGTTAAAAGTGATCAATATAGAACCATAAGTCCCCCCAACCTTTCTAGAGTAAGGAGGTAATAAAAAAATAGATAATACAGAAGGATGATGGTGCTAGAAAAGCTTTACCTTGTATATTACTCATATAATCTTAAAGAACACCAATTATCCACCAAGGAAAGAGGTAAAATCTAGAGAGAGAGAGGGAAAATAGGGGATTGAACAAGAAAAATGAGGGAATATAGGTGTGATTCATGTTAAAAACGGATCATGTGTATAAGCTAATTCAACACTTTTAATGAAATTGGGTACTGAGCATGGTTTGGATGCACACTTGGACAAATCATGTGAGCCTTACTAGAGGACTTACGGAATTATACCTAGGAAACCCATATAGTAAGAATAATTTTGTCAAAACTGTGTTATTGGATATATTAAGAACTATATGTATTATCCATGGTTTTCACATGGTTATCACTAACCATGTTCAAACCATGAGATATGAAATACATAAACAAAACTATAAAATTAAATAATATTAAACCTTGAATGAGGGATAAATAAAAAATAATAAAAAATAAATAAAATTAATGAGATAAATAGGGTCAGAAGTAAGAATTATTCTCAGCAAAAATTTTATTCCCCTATAAAGAAAATAGTTATCAGTTGTCGAGACTATGACTTGAGTTTGAACTCCTTCAAGAAGAGACAATCTGAAATATAAAAGATTATAGAACCAAAAGACTATACTCAAAGAACATGATCAAAAACCAAGAATACTATATGTAATCACTCTCTTAATACAGAAATTACCCAATAACCAAAAGTGGATACAACTAAGGATCAATGTCTAATGAAACAAAAATTTTATAAAGAAGAATACCAACACACTAAAGTTTTGAAATCTATGAAAACATTGATTCAAGAAAATTAAATATTATATCCCTAAAAAACCTAAAAAAAATAGCACCCTAGCCCGATCATAAATAATACAACTCCACCTATTATTACATGCACTAATCTTGAGGAGCATCCATAACATGTTCCAAGATCAAAATTATCCAAATGGATAAATTTAGTGTTGGATCAAGAAGGGAAAATGGACTAAACCAATAACTAGATACCAAAATTCAATGGAAAATATATATATTTAGAAAAACAGGGCTCATCAAGAGGTTTACCTATGGTGGTATCACCACTATATAAGGAATTATCATTGAAACCTATACTTGAGAACTAGGAACCACTAAAGAAAATGCAATGATACAAATAATTTAAAGAAAATAGGAACAACATCTAGTAACCACCACACACCATCATCAAGATTCAGAATAAACAAAATGTACTTCCACCATAAACAAATTCCTATAAATCCTTGAGAATCACCATCATCCAGAAATAACATAGTGATATAAAGGAGAATAATACATCAAAAGAAGCCTGACCAATTGATTTATCAATTTTAAGATCAGTAGGTTGAACCCAGAGATCCTATGATGTGATAGATCTAACTATAGTTCTCTTACAACAAACTATTCTACAAAACCTACATAGGTGTCTTAGGTGTCCAAAACTACAAAGGGTCTTGGGAGTCTCTGGAAATAAAGAATTATTACACCCAGAATTCCTACATCGATGGAATATCCAAGAATTTCTCCCAAAAGAGTCTGTTATGAAGAAATAATATGCCCTATTGATATTAATAATAGGCTACCCAAGCTTAGCTCGATTCACCTTCCCTTTGCTGGAACTCCATCAATCGCTCCCAGTGACTGGTGAAATATCAATTTCTTAAGGAATTACTACTAATCCAAATGAAATTATCATATTTAGGTTCAACTTATCTTTATTAGTTCTAAGGATAAGGGGAGTCATCGATGATAGAATATCTTGAGAAAGACTACATTGAAGTAATAATCTCTTAATAAATTATCTATAACTAGTTCATAATGGTATGTTAGCTGACCAGAAAAATTACAAGAATAATCTAGCATAATCATATCACCTTTCTTGAGGTAATAAAATAATATTTCTGTTTTTATTTTCATGAAATTAGCGAAATAATGTTGGATGAACAATTCCCTAAAACTTCCTAGGAATGGTTCCTCAATGGATTTGTGTGGATTGTATACTTACACTATTTATAGCTCAAAACCTTTAATATAAAGGTAGAAAACATGAACTTGAGTTATTTGTGAAGCTCATTTGAGGAATGATCACCAAAATATACCACAAACAACACTCCACTCCCTTGTAGTTGGGTTTCCCAAGGTAATTAGAAGGTTTTAGACCCTATAACTCTAAAAAAACTTTATGTTGAGCTGAATTAAGAACCCACCTATTCCCCACTACCAGTGTGGATGGAGTGATTGAATTAGGTAGATAATGATTAACTCGAGTTTCTACCTATATTGGACCATCCATAACTCTATATTGTGAATCCATAGAGATTTAATTAGAGAAAAAAATAAAATTATAAAACATTAAACACAATCAAAACACTTATTAAATTGAAACTCCAAAAAAATAATATATAAATCATCAATTCAATCATAAAAAACCAAAAAAGTGATTCTAAAATCCGAGAATATCTAAAAAACAATTACAAAATAACATTAATTCCCAATATATAAAAATAAACAAAAAAATCCTTACTCATCCATCCAAACTCAAAAAATAATAAAATTTTAAGCCTTCCTAGGAAATAACATTGAAAACTCATTTCAAAAATCTTATCCAATCATTTAAAACCTTTTTTCCAACTCTAAATAATAAACACTTTTAAACAATATATAATTCATACATTTTTCAAAATTACTATAATGAATTTATATACCAATTTATAACTATTAAAATCTAAAAATCCACTCCAATTTCACAAAACATTCAGTAAAACATTTTAACTTTTGAAATTTATAACTCCTTTTTGAGACCAAAACAAAGATTTTAATTTCAAAAACTAAATATATGGAACAAAAATATCATTAAAAGTATAAAATAACATCCCAATTCACCATAAATCAATAAAAAGTAGAATAAAAGGAAACCATACTCCTAAAAAATAAAAAACCCAAAATTTCAAAATGTATAACCATTATCCATGGGTTTGATGCATGGTTTGGAAACCATATGCCAACTACATTGATATCACTAGAATTTATCAATATTGTTCTAAATAGTATTTTCATGGTTTTATATACCATATATAGTGATTTTACGACCTTGGGTTTCCTTACTAATTCCATTTCAAAGACAAAAAATCTCAAAAACAAGTCAAAATTCCTTCATAACCAAGAAAAATACTCAAATAAAAACCAAAAAATAAAAAATTACCAAGAAAAAAGATAAAATTTGATATGAACACATCTCATATAGCCTTGGAACATCAAGTTTCATTTCATAATTTAGTTATCTTTCACCTAATCGAGACTGACTACTTGAACTCCAAAAATCCTATATCTAATCTTTTAGACATCCCAAACAGCCAGGGTGACCCTAGATACTATGATTCCTTATGAATCAAGCCTCTGATACCATTTTTTTCAAAAACCAACATGGGCCATCCCTTGTATTGGGAACTAGAGTTATCCTGTGACATACCCGGGGTGTGTTCATGATTATTCAGGGTTGAAAACCAGTGCCAAGAGCATCAATAATTTTCTTTAGGAATTATTTCTCTTAATGAATAAAAATTAGTCCAAGGAAATCTTCTTAGAAGTTCAGTATAAACATTTCATACATTGTAGTTCCATTATATAGAAATAAGTTGCTCTAAAATAAATATAAATATAATGGGGCATAATGAGGAAAAATAAAATAATAATAATAACCACACCAACAAAAGTAACTACAATAGTTAAAATGAATCACTAAAAAGACACACAGTACATAGTGTATAGAAGAAATCATAAAAGGTGGATATATACATGATACCAAAGAAAAATAAAATAACCTATTCTATAACTACTGTCACCATGCATAAATGGAAACATTTTTAAAGAAATACCATTTAGAAACATTTTTTAAGAAAAGTGGAATGTGATCCATGAAATAATTTGTAAGGGGAAAGACGAAAATATTACTAAGGAAAATATTGGAAATAAAGTT
The DNA here is from genome assembly GCA_963277665.1 of Viscum album. Taxonomy (NCBI): domain Eukaryota; kingdom Viridiplantae; phylum Streptophyta; class Magnoliopsida; order Santalales; family Viscaceae; genus Viscum; species Viscum album. The sequence goes on from OY728131.1 coordinate 1,864,772,671, forward strand.
CATAGGTAGTAGAAAATATAACATAGAAACAAATAGTAATCATGTGAATCAAGGATCTTAGGGTATAATATAGGACAAATATAACTTAACTTATATTGAGGAATACCAATTTTTGATAATAAATAAACTTCCTGAATACTCAGTATTACCCTCTCTATTCTAACAAAGGAAAAAACTCTCATAAGAATAATGGAATATATCAGAAGACCACTAGATATAGTGTGATCACTAACTTGTGAAACAAGTTTCTCTAGGATTCCCATCAATGTACACATGGTTTCCTATGACATGTAAAATGGAAATGAGTTCAAATTATATCTATATATATATATAAAGTGAAAAAATACCCACCCTCACCTCCAATAACCTTTTAATAAACAACACAAATTCTATCAAGAGAAAACATAAAATACATAATCCATTACACCTAGAACTATCACATAAAAAGAAAAATTAAAAATTTATTTTCATAATACATGGGGCATGTTTCAAGGAGTTTTCCATTTCTGGATAAATCATTTGGAAAGTACCATTCAACATACATGAGTCTCTCTTAGAAAACTAATCCAAAAATCATGTTTCGAAAACCAAAATACCCTTTGAAATCAACTATCAATTTAAAATAGTCTTCTATAAATTTATACAAACACTTTATCATTATGGATTTTAAAAACAATATTTATACATTGAAAATAAATTGAATACCCGTGAACATTTTCTGAGACTAAAAATTATAAACCATAATTAATCAAATAAAACTAGTTATATGATATACATTTTTAAAACTCATAAATCATTAATTAAACCAACAAAAAATCATAGTTATTAATTTAATAGGAATTCAAAGGACCAATAACCTTAAACCATGTCTTCTTTAAAAACAACAATGATATACCACATCAACAAGACCCAATAATGTCTAAATAACCAAGAAGAACACTAAAAATAAAATACATAAAATAAAATTTGATACACCTAAGGTCTCAATGACCTTACTAGGTAAAGAAGAGAAGTGGTAAAGATAAAATAGAAAAGGAGGAAGAGGCAATGAGTGATTTACCAAGAATATCCCACCTTGAATCATGAATAACACAAATAATGCATGAAAGTATGAGGTAAAATTGATAGTTATATGTCCTTGGGGGTTGATTAATCTACATTTGGGAAGAGGGGTGTGATTTGGGGTAAAATCCAAGCTGGGAGAAAAGTTAATTCCCCACTTTTAATGAAACTGGGTACTATGAATAGTGTGGATACATGGTAAGCTAATCTATTATCTAACCATGTGAGCCACACTAGAGGACCTGGGGCATGGTGAATGGTTAGGTTTCATAGTTAGACTAACCATTTACTAATCATGAAATTATATCTACTAATAACTACATTCCCACCACATGATTTTCATATGGTTTGTACTAACCGTACAATATGTACTATATACCCAAAACATTAAAATTCAAGAAAATTAAACTCATAAGGAGAGAGAAATAAATGAGACTCAGAAATAAATAAAATAACAGAGATAAACATGGTTATGTTATGAAACGCTATCATCTAGGAGGTGAGGATATTGGTTTAGTTGATAAAGACTCTGAGAGACATGTATGAAAATCCAATAGCTATAAACAAAGTGTTTATGATTCATAAACTATTTGACGTGGGGTTTCTAGAATATAGGTTTGTTTCTTATCATATAAATGATTTGACATAATTTTGTGTTAAATAAAATTTGTTAATTTGAAGTCTGTGTATGATTTTTGGGAATTGTTATTCTTATCATCTCTTTCAAAGAGTTGATAGAGGATGATAACTATAACAACCCCAAACCCACACTCCTAGAACTGGTGCTAAATCATAATCTTTAAATTTATTTATTTGATGTAGATAAATGTGACATAATTTTATCTATACAAACATCCAATATCAAGTGGAAATATTGGATCAATTATATACCCAAGGGCCTTTTGATATTAGAGTTTTAGAGAATTATTAGAAACACTTACATAAAAACACCCACGTCTTTAAGTGAGTATTTTTTCTACTACACCCAACTTTTATTTTAATATATTAAATATTTAAAATATCCTATAAAACTCCTCAAACATAATACCTTTATATACATTATTTATTTAAAATCATTATTCTTGTCCTAGGAAAAAGGAAAACATAAGAAGGGTGAGATGAAATGCTCAATAATGCTAAATATATTTGTTAATAAATCAATATAATCCGTGAGTAGAAGATAATAATCAGGTTATGATGAAAAAATCAACTTACGTGATCATAATTTAAGATAATTCATACCCATCAAACATGGATCATAAATTAAGAGACATGGAATAAAACTTTGACATAAAATAAGAGTCATATAAATGAACAATCTCGATCCATTTGAAAAAAAATCCTTAAGTATAGGATCCATTAGAACTTACTTCAAGGATAAATTGAATGTGTCTGTAACTTGGAAAATTATTTTAATATCACTCTTATAACCACTCTTACAAATGGAATAACCTATTCGGTAAATTCCAAATATGTCTTAGGTGAAACCTATAATTGATTAACTCCATACTTTTACCCAATGTATTAGAGATATATATAAGGATAACCCCTCACTATGACCTATATTGGGCTCACCCAACATCATAAGAAATTTCAAATAATGATAAAATAATCCTGAAAAACTAAATCTTTCATTTTTCAATTTAATTATAATCATTGTTCTTTCAGAGCTTGATTTACCAGTGGAAAAGAAATGTGTTCCATAAATTTATTTGAAAAAATCATAATACATATAGAGAAAGAATAAGGATGTTATAATTATATAATTTCCTCATTATAGAATAAGTAAAATAAAGGGTTATTTCCATTAATGAATAAAAATACCATAAAAAATACATTAAAAACATTATTGAGGAAAATAATATTTTTATTTTGAAAATCGTTTTTAAAAACTAAATATTCACAAAATATTTCGAAAATGATTTTCATTGAAAATAACCTTGTAAATATATATAAGAAACTTCAAATAAAATAATTATTAGGACTGTGGGAAGTTCTATTTATGTCGTGAACATTAAAATTAAACATTTTTTTCAAACTTTTGTATAGAGAGTCAAAAGTGACCCATGAGGAAAATATTAAGAAATGTACTTTTAAAACCATCCAAAAGATGGTAAAATTTCATGTAAAATAACTTTTGAAAAAAAATTGTTTATGAAATTAAATTCTTGAATGCATTTTAGTATTCATGGATATGAAAGAGAAATATTTCCGATCTAAAAGAATATACAAGATCAATATCACTTAAAAAAACAATTCTTGATGTTTATTTAATAAATTAGGGGGAAATAGAAATTAGACTTTTTAACTACATTTATAAATATATAATAAGATAAGATATTTGGTTTAATAAAATAATTGTATATGATTTCCCCCAAAGGAACCTTGAGCATAAACAATCTCTAAATAAAATGAGATTGTAACATAAAACCTTTACTACTTTGGTAACTTTAAAAATAAAAATTAATTGAAATAATGAATAAGATATAGGTGATAAAATTATTTGAATTTAATGAGTTAATATTCAAAAAGTAATTCAAGAGTTATAAATTACACTGAATAAGTAAATCAACATGCACAACATGAATCATGGTATTTAAAAAAAGAAAACCCTTACAAAGATCATAACTTTTGAAGTGATAATTAATCCGGGAAGTGATTAAGTAAAAATATGTAAATCCACATAAAAAATTTGAAATATATAATAAAATATTTTAAATATCAATTAATTCATAATCATGCAATGAAAAATTCAGCAAATTAGAATTATAACCTGATGAATGAAAATTTACATAAAAAACCCCTTACCACTTGGTAACATTCAAGTCAAATACTCTTGGATGAAATAATTTGGATTGAAATTTAAAATAAAATTATTTATCAATTATTAGTTATATAAAATTTAATAGGTAATTATATACACCATATAAAAGAATGTAGGTGTGTAACATTAAAACATTACGTATCAAAAAGAAATTGAGATGAAATACATTACCTCAAGTCCAAAATTGATATGTATGTACATAAAAACATATATAATAAACTTATATCAATTATTTTCGTTCTTAATAACTTTTTATAAGATTAATACCTTATCCTTAAAATTTTTTTTAATTTATTAAATACTCAATTACTTAATCAGTTAAGTCCACGCTGGGTTTTTTAGGATGTCTAGTTTATAACATCAAAATGAATTTTATGTGTTGACCATGGTAAAAATGATGATTATTTCATAATATATTGAATAATAATCCTGAAATATTTATGATTTTTATATATTAATTATAATTTTAACACCAATAATTAATTTTGGTAAAGAAAAAAGAATTATGATACAATCATGGAGATGGTAGGTCATACATACACATGAGTAACATCTTTATTTTTCAAAGACCATGAGAGAAATAAGGGAAATATTGTTTTATCTTTAAATAATTATTATTATATCATAAATTTCACATTATCTCTTTAAATAAACACATATATACTTTTTATGTGATGTAGTTATTATAAATGAATCACATCACTTTGTGGAGGTGGTAATCCACATGTAAGCATGAACAACATTACCAAATTTTAGTGGATGAAAATTTACGATAAAATTTGATATATTACCTTTAATTAATTATAATTGTGTCATATATATCATATATGTATATTAAATTTATCCTTATAACCATCCATGAGAGGTGGGTATGGAAAATGAATTCCATCAGTTCACGAGGAAGTAGTCCTCTATACACACGAACGATGGTTTCCATTACCATTTGATTAAAAATATGATGAATATAGGTTATGAAATTAATATAATAATTTATAATTATATGTAATATATTAATTTTATTACTTTATAATGGTTCAATACTATTTTAAAGAGGTAGAAGAAGAAATAAATCTATAACATTTGGGTAAAGGGTACACCTCTTCTTTGAACAACCTTGTTTTCATTACACCTTAAATACTACAACGTTAGTATTATTACCAAAATAAAACATTTAGAAAATGGGGATGAATTTTAGGAATTTATTTTTCTAGGTATTGGTTCAAAAAAAAGTTCTTGAAATGTAGATAATATTGGAGACAAAGTTTCCTTTTATAATTAAGTGGATGAACACTTATAGAAATACATGGAATTTTATAATATAATTTGTGTCTAATTCTTGTAAAATGGTTATAAAATGAAATTTATTCAAATATAATGAATATATGGTATTAATATAATCACAAAATAAAGAACTTATAGGTTTATATAAAATTTTAAATCCTATATTTTTTTATTAACCCTTCTATTACCCAGTTTTAACCTTAACTATGGTTACATATTTTTTCATATTAAATGGTTATTAATTTAATTATAAGTTTAAGATAAACACATAAATGGTAAAGGGATGAAATTTTAAAAAATTTATCATCCAAATTTTACTCTTTAATTTTTTCATGATTATTAAATAATTTAATAAAATGTATTTAATATAAAATACTACTAATATCTTTTTAAGAACTATTCATATTATTTGACTTTGAAAACAACATGATGAAAATGGAGATTAAATAAAATCCATTAAAACATATAAAATAATGTGAAATATATATAAAAATTCATGCGATACTTTAACTCGCCGAAAAAATATTACTTTTATAGTTTTTAAAATCAATTACTTAATTTTTCTACTGCTAGCACAATCACTAAGTCGGTGTTACACAAGCATGTAATGTAATTGTATCTTCAATAAAAAATAAAAATAAATTAACAAAATAAAAATAAATAAATTAAGTTAAAAATAATTTTTTATATTCATCTAATATTTTTATTTACTCACATCTATGTGGTGATAACTTATTCAATATTTTATTTTGACTTTTCTAGCCTTACATTAGCATTGCACAAGAATTTGGATAAGTCACTGGTTATATAACTCAAAAATTCATATATATCCATAAAAATAATTAATAATAATTCATATTTATTAAAAAAGTTAATTAAATATTTATTCATTATCAAATATTATATTAAATACACCAAGTTTTACTTTTACTGTACTATGCAAGCACTATGTCGACACTGAAAATGATTTTAATATTTATAAATAAATAAATTATAATTTACATGTTTTTAATTATTAACATATAATATTTATATTATATAATCTTAAATTATTATTTTAATATGTTTAATAAATTTTTATATTATATTTATTTCTTAACAATACCATAAAAGATATTGTATTTTATTAAAACTGTATTTTTTACTATTTTCAAAAAATTAAATTCTTCATAAAAATATCAACAATTAATCCTATGATAAATTTGAAAATATTAATCCAAAAATTAAGTATATTTAATAATATTAAATTCCAATAAGTGATAGAAATTAATTGGAATATAAGTGTGCAAATCGTAATGGAAAATAGTTTATAGAAAAAATGAGTTTTTAAGCCAAAAAATGAACTTATATCAAAATAAATTATAAAGTTGATTACTTGGTAAATAACTATATTATTATAAACACAGTATAATTATATTAATTTAATATAAATAAAAAATTATAATTTAACTTTTAATGAAAATAAATGGTGGTTTTATAAAAAACTGTATTTTTCACTATTCATTGAAAAAAAAATATTTTTAGAAAAAAATAAACCTAAGGTAACTTTGATATGATGATTTAATAATTGATATTAAATTTTTCATAAAATATATATATAATTTACATAAATTAATTATAATATTCCCCCAAAAAAAATAAACTAAAAATATTTTTGAATAAAATATATTTCTGAAGCATAAAATGACTTTACTAAAAATTGAGAAGTTATTTACTATTAATTAAGAAATAAATTTAAAATATATATAATGTTTATATATATTTTTTATAATGTATTTTTCATTATTCAGATCGTCTAATTTAATGGTTTCTTAATAATTATCACATTTGAATAATAATATTTTTATATTATATCCCAATTATCTTAAAGCTCAGTCTTGCATGTTAAGAAATTTACTGAGAATTTTATTCTTTTAAAAACTCAAGGTGTTACATTATCTCCACTTCATAAGTTTTGTACTCATGATTTTTTTACTTTATCTTAGTAATAAAGTATTTAACATTTGAAAAAACCTTTATTGAGAATTCACATCGTAAGAGGGTTAATAAAACTTATTATTGAAAAGAGGGAAAGGGAAATACGAAGTTCATCTAGAATAACACATAACTATGTAACCAGATAGGAGAACATTAGTGGGAAGTGAAAATATGGACATTGAGGAAAATGTAATTTCTATATAATTATGGATAGGGACAACAAACATTGATCACAATAATGTGAATTATCATGAGAAAGTCAATGACCACAAAAACAATAAATCAGTGAGGTGTGAAAAGGGCCATTGATTCATTAGAAATGAATGTAATATGTTAACATTTTTATTTCACAACCAATTTCCTATAGTTTAGGAATTCCTTTACCATTTATGCTAATAAACTAAGGAAATATACTTACTTAAGAAGAAAAATTTCAACCTATAATCAATTTTCACCACAATATCATATTTTTCTCCAAATAATGAGTATCAAGATGAATTTTTCAATATAGAAGCACTAAGATCAACTTGTAAAATATTACATAGTATTCAAAAGGATATAATCTATTCCTCCTAACTTTAAATATTAACCCAAACTGAAATAGTTAGCACAAGGCCAGATAATATCCAAAATGTATAAACCCACATATTAAGAAATAATACATTATTGTCTAAAAATTATATTGTAACACCAAAGGTCCAAATTAGATCATTCCACAAATAATAACCCTAAATCCAAAATTACCACAATAACCCCAACATTAAATAATTTTTTAACCTCAAATGTTATATTATACCATTTATCTTATATCTCCAAAATTATAATTATATTCTTACTAAATAATTATTCCCATTAAACCTAAGGGTTAATTATATCACAACCCAATAAAAAACTCCAAAAATGTCATTAATTACCTTACAATACCATTAATTAAAACCAAAAAAGGTGGTGTCTATGCTTTTGAACGTATATCCAACATAAAAATTATAAGACCATGATGGTATTAATAAGTTGACCTCATAGGAAAACATCCCAATATCTAAAGTTATCTAAACCCTCCTATAATACCAACTATAACATCCCCAGACATACTGTTAGGTCCAAAAGGGTCCTAGATACCCTGAGTGGGGGGTGAATCAGGGTATGGATATTCTTTTTAAACATCTTCCTGTTCCACTAGATCTTGAACTATTTATTACGAGGGTCACTTATTATGCTATTTAATGTCAATTTTGAAGGTGTACATTCCAATTTTATCAGATGATAATGCATGGAGAGTAAAGAAATAAATAAAACACAAGGATACAAATATTTTTACTTGATTATCCCTCACTGGGCTATATCCAAGGAGAATAAAATGATGATGTGCTGATTGTACCAAATGTACTAAGGCTCAATTCCAAATTGAAATGTTTGAGATAAATCTTATATGCCCAGGCCCACTAACTTTATAAGGTTTAGGGTCAGCTCACTACATTCCCAAGGTTCACTCTCTATGTCTCTTCCTCTAGCTCACTACTAGTGGGAAGGATCATCGTCTTCCACTTCCTTTACTCACTGCTCTAGGAAGGGATTCAAAAATTGTTTATGGACTTTTATGTCCCTTCATTATATATAATGAATACATCCTCAATTGTATATGGACGCTCTATTAAAGTCCCACTTTCCTCAAATAGATGAATACCACTTTACCACATATGTACTGGGAAGTGCCTTCTGAAAAAATTTCATGATGCTCACTTCCTTTGTGAAGATCCTCTTTCTTGAAGCTCAAATAGCCTTTCAAGAAGCTGATACCTTTCTCCAAGCTCACTTCTCCTTTGTAAAGAACACCCCTTTCACAAAGCTTAACTAGCCTTCATGAGGCTCCTTCCTTTAGTGAAGCTTACTTACCCTTAGCGAATTTCATTGCTTCTATGATGCTTAAAACATTTTGTTGGATTTTATAACCTTTGTGAACTTCTTCGCATATCACCTTCACAAACCACCCTTCACAAACCACCATTCTGATTCTAGAGCCTTAATATTTTCATTATTTCTCACTCCTCTTCTAAAGGGGGTATAGGCCTATTTATTGGCATTCCACTGATTCCAGTACATTCCATGCCATTCCATCACCATTTCACGAAGATTATTCATTTCCTTCATGATACTTCCTTTTTTTTAATCTCCATGGAAGTTTATCATTCGTGATGCTCATCGTAATCATGGAGACATTCTATCACAACATTTTTACACCATGATTCTACACTCACGATGCTTCTCACCTTCGCCATTCGTGCAGCTCGTCAAACTCACAAAGATCACCTTCATAATCTTCGTGCCTTCATGAAACGCACTTCACAAAGCCCATATTTTAAAAATTCATGCCTTTTATATATTTTAAAAAGTAATTAAAGGAAATAATATTTTCATGGTTCTAGAAAAACTCCAAATTTTGAACCCCAAAAATTTGGCAAACACTGGGAAACAACATCACCTTGTGAACACACTTTTTTGTACAGATTCCAATGCATATATTCCTTCATCTTAGATCTTTATCAACATTCCATGTCAACAATATCTATGGAATCCAAAACATACCTTCAAAACCATGTTTTTCAACAAAAATAATCAACCCAAAAATCATGTAATATTACCTTAAAGTATTTTTCCCAACACTCGCACTCCTGGAACTGGTTCTAAACCACAATCTTTACATTTCTGGATTTTATTTTATCAAACATGGGCCCATTTTAGCTATATAAACATTCAAAATTATATGTAAATATCATATAACTTACATACAAAAGGACCATTTGGTTGATATTTTTAGAGAATTTGGAAAATTTCTTACATAAAAATACACATGTCTTTAAGTGACCATTTTTTCCAAATATCCTTAGATTTTATTTTTTAGTATTAAATATTCAATATCTCCCAAAATATTATTCACTAATGAAACCTTTCTATAAATAATTCATTTAACATTATTCTCTATAACATAGGGAAAATGAAAACATAATAAGGATGATCTCAAATTCTTAGTAAGGATAAAGTTAACCATTAGAAATTTAATGTCATTAGTGAGCATAAGATGAGAATAAGAGTATGATTACATAATAAAAGTAAAAGATAATAAAATAGTATATTTAATACCTAATAAATTTTGATCACAAATCATAAGACAAGATATAAAACATTAACATAGGACAAGAGTCATATAATTCCAAAATCACGAGCCATGTCAAAACAATCCTTAAGTGAAGGACCCATTTTCACTTGATGAAATCATGAAGAAGAAATTTTGGTTACTTGAAAATCATTTTCATATCACTCTTACAATAATTGTTACAAATGGAATAACCAAACTAGTAAATTATAATAATCTCTTAGGAGAAACCTATACCCAGTTAACTCTATCCCATTTCCCAATGCATTAAAGATATATATCATGCTCACCCAACATCATGATATATATCAGGCTCACCCTTCATTTAAAAAAAATTTAAGAACCATAACACAATCATAACACATGAAACCTTTCATTTTTTAGCATAACATAAACCGTTTTTCTTTTATATCTTGATTTACTTGTGGAAAAGAAACAGGTTACATAAAAATCGTTTTGAAACAATCACAATCCATCCAAAGAAATAATAAGGATGGTATATTTAATTAAATTTCCCCATTTGATCATATATAAAATAAATATTTTTTGTTGTGGATGAATAAAAATACCATAAAAATATCATTAAAAAAATCTTGAGGAAAATACCCAATTTATTTTTAAAATCACTTTTAAAAATAAAAAAGTCACAAAATATTTTGAAAATAATTTTCTTTGAAAATAACCTTGGAAAATTATAAAAGAATTTTAAAATAAAATAATGGTCATGATTGGAGGAAAATCCATTCATATTGTAAAATTTGAAATTAAACATTTTTTAAAACTTTTTTAAAGAGAATAAAAAAGTTACCCATGCAGAAATTAATAAAAAAATTCCATTTTAAAACAGTTTAAAAGTAGTTAAAATATTATTTAAGATAAATTTATTATATAATTTATTTTTATAAAGTAATATTCTTGAAAACATTTTAGAAAACATAGATATGGAAGAGAAAGATTCATGATCTAAAAGAGGATATAAGATATGTATCACTTACAAACCACATTATTTTTTTATTTAATCAATAATTATGGAAATGGAATTAAATATATAAACTACACCCATAACCATTGGATAAGAAAAAAAATTTGGTCAAGAAAATAAGAGCTTATGATTTACCCCAAAGTAACCTTGGACAAAAACAATCCCAAAAGGAAATGATATTTCTATATAATTTTTTTACCACTTTGGTAATATTTAAAATAAAAATTCATTGAAATAAATAATATGTTATTGTTTTATTAATTCCATGAATTTTATGAATTAATATTCAGAAATTTATTCATGAGGTATAAATTACACCGTATAATAAAATCATGGTGCGCGACATGTCTTATGAGATTGAAATGAAGAAAACCCTTGTAAAGATCATAATATTTAAAGTGATAATTAATTAATTAAGTGATTTTGTGATAATATTAAAATCCACATAATTTTTTTTAATATATATTGAAAAAATTTATAAATAAATTCATGCATAATTATTGAATAATAAATTCAATAAAGTATATGTAAAACCGAATGAATGGAAACTGAGTTAAGAAACTCGTTACCACTTGGTAACTTTCAAGTGAAATCCCCTTGGATAAAATAATTTAGATTAGAATATAAAATACCATTAATTATGAATGATTTATGATATAATATTTAATATGTTAGTAAATATAATATATAAAATAAATTTTGGTTATATCATTAAAAAATTCTTCAATGAATGGAAATTGAGATGATATACCTTACATCGAGTACATACTTTATATGTATTTCCATTAACACTTGTATAATAAATTTATATAAATTATTTAATTTATTAAGATCCTTTTTCAGTATTAGTCACTTAAAATTAAACAATGTATTTAATTTTTCACATATTCAATTACTTGATCAGTTAAGTCCAAGTCACGTGTTTTGAGGATATTCGGTTTGTAACTTGAAAACGACTTTAGTATGTTGAACTTGGTAAAAATGGTATTTTTTACAAAATATATCGAATAATTATCATGAAATATTTATCATTTATATATATTAATTATAATTTTAAAACTAACCATTATATGTGGTTATGAAAAATGAATTACATTACAATCATAGGGATGGTAGGTTGTATGTACGCATGAGTAACATTTTTATTCTTCAAAAAAATGTGGGAAAGAAGGTAAGTATTATTATGTTTTTAAATAATAATTATTATATCATAAATATAATATTATATCATTAAATACACTTATATATACCACCAAGGTGATGCATTTTTGAAAACAAATTTCCATCACTTCGTGGAGGTGGTATTTCACACGTACACATGAAAGAAATTATAATTTTTTAATGGATGGAAATGTAAGAAAATATATGATATATTATATTTTAAGAATGATAATTATGTAACTAATATAATATATTTATATTAATACAGCATTAAAACCATCCATGATAAGAAGTGACGAAAAATTAATTACATTGGTTCGAAAGGCGGTAGTTTGTCGTACACACAAACAATGGTTTCCTTTACTATTTGATGGAAGAGGAGATATATATTGGTTATTACATTAACATCATAACATATAAGTATATTTAATATCATTATGTTATTATTTAATCATTGTTTAAGAATATATGAATGAGTTATAATAAGATATAAAACTAAAAGATTCGGTTAAAATCTATAACTCTTCTATGAACAAATTTATTTTCTTTGAACCTTAAGCCCTCTAAGATTGGTATTATGACCAAACTAATACCTCTATAATGTGGAGATAGATGTTAGGAAGTTATTTTGGTAGGTATTTTATGATAAAAAAATCACTTGAAGTGTGGAGAGGAGAGGAGAGGAGGGGTGGTGTCCTTTTATAAGTGATGGGAGGGGTACTTTTGAAAATACATGAAATATTATAATATAATATGTGTCTAGCTCATGTAAAATGGTATAAAAAAGAAATGTATTATAATATAAGTATTATATAGTCTTAATATAATCATAAAATAATATTTTTATTTGGTTAAATACCATTTAAAACCATATCTTTTTAAATAACCCTTTCAATAACCATTTCAACCATAACAACAGTAACAAATATTTTAATATTATAGGGTTATAAATTTACTTATAAGTTAAAAATTGGATAATAAATTTTCAAGGGAAAACATTTATGAACATTTATCATTATAATTTTCATATCTTAATATTTTTATGATTTTTAAATAATTTGATACAATATATTTAACATAAAATACTATTAATGTCATTTTAAGAACTATTCACATAATTTGACTTTTAAAACAACATGAAAATAATGGAATTTGAATATAATCTATCAAAACAAACCTAATTATATATATATATATCTATAATTTTTGGGTTTCAATAAAACACCCCCAAAATATTAATTTTAGATTTTTTAACATCATTTACTTGATTTTTCTATTTCTTGTACAAGAATTGAGTTGGCATCATGTAATCATTTAAGGTAATTATTTAATCACTAAAAATTAAAAATAATTAAAAATAATATAAATAAATTACATTAATTTAATATTAACTTTTATACTATTCGGAAATGTATATTTACTCACATATATTTTGATAAAACTTATTTAATATGTTAATTTAACTTTTGTAGCATTGCTCAAGAATTGCACAAGAATTTGGATAATACACTTGTTATATATATATATCAAAAAGTCATATATATCCTTATGAATAATAAATAATAATTCATATTTATTAACCATTTCAATGAAATACTTTTTAATTCTAAAATATTAAACTTAGAAAACTGAATTTAACATTTGTAGTGTTGTGGAAGCACTACATCAGTACTAAAAATTATTTACATAATTTTCATAAAAATAAATTCTAAGTTATATATTTTGAATTATTATTTTTATTATAGTTTTATTATATTATAATAAATTATTAATTTTATAATTTTAAAAAAATTATACCCTATTTATGTCTTGGCACTGCCATAAAAGATACCACATTTTATAGCACTGTAGTTTTTTATTGTTCAAAAAAAAATTAAACTTCTTTAGAAAAATAAAAAACGTTAATCACAGGATAAATTTTAATTGTTGAATCCAAAAATAAATTCTATTTCATTAAATTCAGTTCCGATAAGTTACAAAAATTTCTTTTAATATCAATGCGTAAAAGAGAACGAAAAATAGTTTTTATAAAAATGATGTTTTAAGAACAAAAATGAACATATAACAAAATTAAGTATAAATATTATAAATATGAAATTAATTAGATTATTTCTAACTAAAGGAGACTTATATTAATTTAATATAAAATTAAAATCATAATATGACTTTTTATTGAAAAGAAATTATAGTTTTTAAAAAATCTGTATTTTTTCTATTCACTAAAAAACAAAATAATTTCAAAAAATCCAAATATTTGACCCTAAAATAATTTTGATTTTAAGGTTAAATAAATTTTTTTATAAAATAAAATTTATAAAATATCAATAAATTAATTATTATATCCCCTTATGGAAATTAATACAAATCCTTTTTGAATAAAATGAATTTTAAATCATAAAATGAATTTATTGAAAATTGTGTACCTATTAATTATAAATTATCAAATAAATTTTCATCATATGAAACCTTTATAATAATATTTCATAATGTAGTTATTAATATTCATACGAAATAATTTAAAGGTTATGTTATAATTTTCACATTTAAATAATAATATTTTCATTTTATATCCCAATTCGCTTAAAGTTCGTTGTTCCATGTTAAGAAAGCTATCAAGAATAGAATTATTTTAAAAACATAGGGTGTTATAGTAAATTATATGATAAATTATTATAGGAAGTATGATTTAGTTTTTTATTATGTTTTTTGGATTATATCGAATAAATCACTATGATAGAGGGTGGTTCAAGAACCATCCTATAGTGCACTCAATGTAGAAAAATGAGTATGGTACACTCATTAGAAGATAATTCATAGGAAATTAGGTAATAAAACATGAAAAAGGATCCTGGTAAAATTGGTTGGTCTTATCCAAGAATGATGAAATTGTGTTAATAGAGGGAATCTCAAGAAATACAGTAGGGAAATAAGGGTAAAATCAAGATGAGAAACATCTAGATGATCAAATTCTTTTAATTCTATAGTAGTTGGAGTTGATGGTAGTTTAGTATTGATCATACATGTTCTAATGGAATCATAGATCATTGATTCCATAGAATCATTCCACTCCATGAAATAGAAGGGATACATGGCCAATTGTGTGTCTAGAAAATTCTAAGAGGTTAAATTAGTGGACAATGATAATTTGAAAACAATAGGGAAAGGTGATATGATGGGCCGAATAAAGAAAAAAAAGTCACCCTAATATCAAGGTAGTTCAGTATATACCAGGTCCAAAAAATAATTTAATTTATATTGGTAATATTTATAATGTAGGGAATGATACACGTTTTTCTAATGGAGTATGGAATATCAATTTTGGTTCAATGGTTAAGGAAATAGGGATAAATTAAAGAACCGTATATCTGACCAGATAGTCAGATGGAGTGATAACTAGTAGATCTGTAATGTCCTACTATTTAGATTTATTTAATTTTTTAATCAAGAATATTATAGAGAAAAACATAAAAGGTTCTAGCATCTAAATTCATGTTAAAGCTGAATCATATAGACTATAGAATATTTTAGAGTTGTATACTCATGAAATAATTGATGGTTTCATTCAATTTGAGCAGAAAAACACCTAAGACCCAAAATATAGAATTAGTTTACAGTGATATTTTTGGGAAAAACCCTATCCAATCTCATTAAGGGTTATAATAACTTGGTATATTCATTAATGATTACATGAGGAAGATATGGGTTTAATTCTTGAAATAAAACTTGATGTATTGTAAGTTTTTTTTCAATGGAAAGAAATGATACAGAATAAGACAAGAAGTAAGTTAAAGTACTTAAGGTCTAACAATTGTACTGATTATAAAGGTAGAAGATTACAAAAATAAAATCAATCATAGAGGGATAAGAATTAGAAAGGATTTATTTAGGATTCTAGAGAAAAAATGGTGTGGCTTAATGAATAAACATGACATTACTAAAAAAGGAGTAGAGAATGACTTTTCACTCAGGAATTTCCTCAGAGATTTGGTTTGATGATATCAACTCAATGATATATTTATTTTATAAAATTTTATTATCTCCAATGGGGCATAAAATTTTGGAAGTGCTATAGTTGGGTAAATCAATGGAACTTAACCATCTAAATATCTTTAAGAGTCTTTCATATGTCTATGTTGATTATAAGGATTAAGATAAACACAAGTAAAAATACAAGGAATGATTCTTTGTTATGTATGATGAAGTATCTTTGGATTTTGACTTTGGGATGATGACATCATACAAGTCATCTAAAGGTTAAATGTTCTCTTCAATGAGAAGTTCTTATATAGATTCTTGAACATAAGGGAGAAATAAGTTTAATGAAAAATTAAAATGAGAAAATTCAAGTTGAAATAAATTGAAGATTTATATGGAAATATGTTATAAAGAATTTATAGATAACTGAAAGTATATAAAATAGGCAACAAAATATATACTAGAGATATCAAGGGTTGTTGAGGATATAGTTAGATTATAAGAAGGATGGGATATGGAAGTTAGAACATCGAAAAATGTATACTGGATATAGTTGAACTATATGATAATTTATAGAAGTATTTATGAGTCGTATGATTGGTTCATAGTTTTTTCATGAATTTTTTTTATCATTTTCCAATACATGGAGTGGAAACTAAGATCATAGAATAACTGACCAATCTCAATGATTTATGATAGTAGCAGTGAGATATGAAGGATGAGTTGGGTTTGATATATATGAATAAAACTTGGGAGTTAATCATTTTACCAAATGGTATTAAGTAACTTGAAAAAAAATGGGTATTCCATTAAAAGGAATAAGTTTCTAGAATGAAGAGTTACAATGTATGAATTATTGTGAAGAGATTTTAACATAAATAAAGGATTGAATTATTTGAATATTTTCATCATAAATTAATCATAATATCATCCAAAATATGTTGATCAAGGTTTCTTCTAATGATTTTCACTTAGAGATAATTGATATAAATAAGGAATTTATCCATATATATTTGTAGGAGTAAATTTAACTAAGGAAACCAATAGTTTACATGAACTAGATAAACAAATACATGGTGTGTAAAATTAATAAAATTCTCAATGGATTGAAATAATAACTAAGATAATGGATCTATAAGTTCTATTTATTTATGGATGATAAGGTTTTCATGTGGAAAATAATAAACCATTTTTGTTACTAGAAAGAATTTAAGGATGATATTTTAATCCTATTACTCTTGTATATGAATGTTATGCTCTTTGTGTTTCTAAAAATCTGGAAGATTCAAGATATGAAGAAAGAGTCATATGGGATATTTAAGATGAAATATCTCAGTGATGAAAATAAGATTTATCGAATGAGGATTTAATAACATATGAGATCCATAAGTTTGGTGATGTATTATATTGATTACATCCACAAGATTATAGAGATATTCGATATATCTAGATGCAAAACTATATCAACCCAACCTTTCATAAACTTAAATATTTTCATAGAGAAGGCATTGATCCTAGATAATGTGGTAAAGAATATCGAGAAGGTCATATTTTCATTAGCTATCAGATGTTTTATTTGCACTATGGTTTTCACTCACATGGACATTTCATATGCAATAGGATTTTAGATCCATTTTATATTAAATCCCAGGAAGGAGAACTTGTAATTCATGAAATGGATCATCCAATATCTCAAAGGAATAGAATATTTGAATTTCTTATTTTTGAAAAAAATATATTCTACAATTTTATATTGATGAAGACTTTGTTGGGGATCCAAATACTCGAAATAACACAACTATTTTTATGTTCACCTATAGAGAAACACCACCATCTAGATGTTGTGGATAAAAATAGTGGTATCATTTTCCAAAGATGAATCTAAATATTTGGTATTAATAGAAGAGGTAAAATAATTGATATATTTGATATTTATGTTGGATGAACTCAGAAGGATCCATAAAAGTGGGTTTCTTTGCTATGACAATCAGAGTGCAGAACATATGGATCAGAATTTGGTATTTCGTGCCCTGAAAAGGAACATCGACCTAAAATATCATTTCATATATAAGTTATTAGAGGATAAGGATATTTTTATATGTATGCTATTCATAAATTTAAATCCATCAGAAGTATTCACCAATTTTTTATCCAAATAGTGTTTAATGAAACACTATGCCTTAGTGTGACTTGTGTGAATGAAAGAAGGGGAAGAAACCAATATGAAAACAATGTTCATTTTTTCCTAAGAATTTATGTGTTTCTAAGGATTTTCTTGAATTAGTATTTGAGTGGGATATTATTATGATTTTAAATCAGGTTTTAGTTTACCAGACATAGTATATTAGAAGTGGAAACTTTAGATTGTTGGGACTACTCTGTGTATAAGATTGTATTTGTTTTCTATAGTTGTCAATAAAGATCAAAATTAAGGCGATCAAGAAGTAATCTAATGAAATGGAGGAATGTAAATTTAGATGATTGTTGTACTGATCATAAGTTCAAAGAACATGTGTCAAAGGTGACACATTGTTTACAACAGTGAAGAATGGTGAGGTATAATCCATATGAGGATGATTAAAGAATAATGGGTATTTGATGAACACCATGCAATTATTCATGATTGCCTGAGAACCATGAAAGATACTTCTTTAAGAATAGAATCATATGATTTTCATGAAGTAGAGAATAACGGTTGAAGAAGAAGACAATGTGCAAGGGATTGAAATTCTGAGATGGCCATGCACTTAACATTGTATCAAAATATGTTGATGCTAAAGCTGATCTATCAAAGGATATATATCACGATAGTGGAGTTTGTGATGAAAGAAGAAGAGTTGTTGCAGATGGAAAATCACAGAAAAGAAGCATTTTTGAGTTGTGTTT
Source organism: Viscum album (assembly GCA_963277665.1). Lineage (NCBI taxonomy): Eukaryota > Viridiplantae > Streptophyta > Magnoliopsida > Santalales > Viscaceae > Viscum > Viscum album. Next base: position 1,864,791,970 of record OY728131.1, read on the forward strand.
GTTGACAAAGCAAACAATGACATACAAATTTGTTGACAAAGGGGATTTCATGGTGGCATGTCGAGTTCAAGGGTTGTGGTTAATGATCCATATTTGATTCAAGATCTTAGATAAAGGAATGGATGAGCTGGAGGTGGAACAAAAAGAGCAGATACAAGGTGGTTCCGTTTTCCAGTGTTTGCCAAATTTTTGGGCCTAAAAATTGACAAATGGAGAAAAGTGTTTTTATCAAAAGGACTTTCGCGCCGGGGTCTTGGAGGTTTGGAAACTTGTGCACCATATGTTTTTCAAGATAAAAACATCAAAATATGGAAAAGGGATAAGGGTCGCATAAGTTTTGGGTTTGGTCACGCAAGTGACTAGCGCGGTAGAGACAAGGGCGGTATGACTAGGGCGACGAGACTTGCGTGCCAAGAAAAAACTTGCACGCCGGTGCCTAGGAGGATTGGAATGTTGTGTGCCATATTTTTTTCAAGATCAGAACTTCAAAATATGGCAAAGGAAAGAGGGTTGCACAAGTATTTGTATGGTCATGCAAGTGAGTAGCGCGACAAAGACTAGGGCGGTTGGAGTTGTGTGCCGAAACTTGCGCAAAGAGGGGAGACTTGCGCGACGTCGTGCAGGGTGTCCAAATGCCTATAAATACAGGCTGACCCCTCCTCATTCTGTATGATCTCAGCACTTAGAGAAAATGAGATCTCCCGTCGCGCAGGTGTGCTGGTCGTGCAAGTGGTGTATAGGTCGCGCAAGTGTAAGTTGTGCGACAATTGTTTATTGTGCATCTAAGGTGTTTTGGGAGAGAAAGGGATTGGGTCGCACAAGTTTGAAGTTGAAGGAGTGAGTGTCGTGCAAGTGGTTGAGGTGAACTTGAGCACCAGTTTGGACTTGCGCACCGAGACATGCGCTCCATCAAGAGACTTGCGCGCTGGGCATGGGGAAGCGCGCCGGGTATTGCTGAAGCCCGATGATCTTTTAGGAGTTTCACAAAAGTTGGAAGATTTCCCGATACCTTCAGTGAAAAGTGTGAATTTGCGTGAAAGGGGTTGTTGCTATGTGAAATAATCTATGTATCCTGTTTGAATTTTCTAATTATCCGTTTCAGTGGTTCAGTGCGTTCAAGTGCATCATTACCAGTCTTCGACACAAGCAGAGTCTCGTGCGAAGCAGAGGCAAAGACTTCAATGAAAATCTATTAAGGAGACCTTCACATATATAAACTGAGTGGGAATTCACCAAAAATAGTGATCCAGGGGGAGTCAACGAGAATGACTTGAGGGACGCAGTGATCTATCCTTGAACATTTGTAAAGGTAGTGAGCCTAAGATAGAGTGACGGTTCTCAATCCTTTGTAATCCATAGCTAGTAAATATTAGTGTAATTTAGTACGATCGGCAACTTGTCAGCATATGCTCCTTGGACATAGCCCTTAGTGGTGAACCAAGTAAAAATTTTTGTGTCACCTCTTTGTATGTGAATGTTTCATTACCGATCATATCCATCATACAGGTTTAACTAGTTCCTAACAACGTGGGAACAAGATCCTTATTTTTTTAAAAAAATTTGACACCCTAATTCACCCCTCCCATCTCAGGCTGTCACGGGGTCCTATATAGATAAAGGTTATATTTTATGTTTAGTGTAGTGGTAGTGGTGATCTTTAGTGATGGTTGGGTCGGTTGGATAGGGATCAAGTTTGATGGTTGTGTATTATATAGTGGAAAATTCTTTAGAAAATGGTGATAGGATGTTATTGTTTTTGGGTAACTTGGAATGTTCACTGACTTGAATAGACATGTTTCAAATGCTATAATATATTGGTAGTCACCAAGTTCAAACAATGGGTCTTCCATGAATCTTGAGTGGCGGTGTAATCGGTCGATCGGCTAGGACCCACTATATGTTGGAGCGGGAGCACTTGTAAATTTTTTATAAGATGTGTAAAGAATGTTATCTATTAAAAAAAAAATTATTGTTATATTTATATTATCTAATAGTAATGGAAATAGAATCAATGTTCTTCCATGGACGTATGACTTAATTGTTTGAACCACATAAAATCAAAGTTTTATTTTCATTGCCTTTATTTTTCTGTGCATGGTCATGTTGAGTTTTATAGAGTGTGTGTATGTGGTATATAAATTGGTGTGGTGAGTAGGGTATGTGAACTTCCTATCTTACGGTATATCTGGTTCAAAAGGTAATGTCTAATCAGTGAAGCATCTAGAGATTAGTTTTCCACTGTGTATATAATTTGATGATCTGCATTTAGTGGATCAATAGCATGGTTCCTACCTAACAGAGGTATTGTCCTCAAAACCTATACATTATTTTTGAAATTTCTCTAAGTTTGAAATTTTATCTGTTGTTACCCATTTCTTGAATGATTCATTTAATTATAAATTATTTAAAAAATTTATGATGATAACTTAGAATGGTACTTTTAATCAAATAGAACAATAATTAACTCACCTTTTTTCATTTTTTCACCTTCCATATTCATTATGATTCATATTTTCCTTTCCTTTATTTTTGGCCAAGAAATCACAACTCAATTAGGATTTAGATAGGGTGGCATGTGGGATGGAGGTAGTGGGATTATGGATCTATTATTTGAGGATTTAATAGAAGTTCTGGTAAAAAAATTACAAAAAAGGGTGGATAACCCAAATAAGGGTACATTGACAAGATAAATTTGAAGAAAACACATCATAACAAGTATTTGTTGGTGTAAAATCAGGGTCTCACTGAAATAAGGGTGTGTTAGGATAACCACTGGTGAGGAAGTGGTGCTGGGGTATGATGTGTTATTGGATATAAGACTATGCACATATCTAGACATGTAACCATTGTAGGTTATGGTGGTTCATTGTGTGGATGGGAGACAATGGAATGTTGGACATGGTAGTAGTGATAACGTTGTCCAACAAAGACATGAGGTGACATTTTGGGAAGGGAAGTGGTGTTTGGGGATTAACTTATGCATCATAATTTGCATATCTAGAAAAAGGGACACAATTAATCAATGTAGTTTGGAATTCATCAAAACTTGGAGGGTTCATGGTGAATAGTATGCTAGGTGAAATCATAACACTGATTGAGAGAGATAGAATGACGATGCTATTATACTTTAGTATAAAATAATGTAAAACTATAAGGGATGAGGGGGCATGAAATTTTTTTAAATGATGAAGAAAGTGTTAACATGTATAAGAGGAAAAGAAAAAGGAAGAATGAAAAATAATAATAATTAATAACTCTACTAAAAAACACACTTTTATAAAAACTAGATATCAATTTTATTAGTGATAATGAAGCACTGATGTTATAAGAACCTATAAAAGCCAAATTCTTTTATCAGCATTGATAATTTCACTTTTATCATTGTTAAGAAACAAACTGATAAAGGGATAATTTATCATTATTTTTTAGTTCTAATTAAGGTGAAATATCACCACTAATTATAGTTCTAATAAAAACCCTTAACAAATATTGTTGAATACTAGTAGCTATATTTGTGGCACTCTATAGTAGATGATCAAAAAAATATAAAAAAATTCAAAAAATTAAATTGAAGTAAAAATATTAAATTAAATATATAAAACAATTTAAATTTACCTTACACTATAATTCAATACAAATATTACATTAAATAATTTTGGTATTTTATAATTACATTGATATAAAATTTAGTTTCAAAAAAAATTATAAATAATATCGAAAAAACACTTGTAGCTGGAATTCTCCAATGATTAACCCAACCTCGTACAAGAGAGGTGTGTGCCTATAATAAAAAAATTATTTTATTAATACTATATAAAGTTTTTTAATCAAATTAAAATTTGAAATGTCATATAATTCATTATAAATTTAGTTTGAAATAATATTCAGTCACATATTATAAGTTAAAAATTGAAAATTTGTTATTGTTCTATAGTATCAATACAATACAATCATGTTTTCTTAGTTTTGAGAATGTTACAAGCATATTAAACCAAAATGTAACTTTTAAATTAAATATTTAACTTTCCATAATACCAGCCACAATATGTATTTTATTTATGTGAGCTTAATTCCTAAACATCATAAATGAATTATCAATATTGTTTTTGTAAAATATCATAAATATAAAACTATTTTTTCGTATTTTTGATTTTGTGACACATGTTTTGATCTAAAATCTCATTTTTAAATAAAAACATGAACTATCAGTTCTAATGGACACATCGTGTATTCTATTGAGTTGAGGTTAATTCCTAAACCTAAAAAACGAATCATAGATCAATTTCCTAAAGTATCAAGACAATCTTTGTTAATTTTCCATGTTTTGAGTATGTGACATGCATTATTGACTAAAAACCCAATTCAAAAGTGAAAACATACAATTTCAGTCAATCTAACCACACTGTGCATTAGATTGATTTATGGTTAATTTTTATACGTAAAAAATGAATTACATATCATTTTTCTAATGCATCAAGACAATTTGAGTTCATTTTTCTCATCTCTAAGCATGTTATGTACATTTTGAATTAATATTTCACTTTTAAATGATAACACACATTTTTTAATAATGGAAACACCATGTGTTTGATTAAAAAGAGGTTTTTTCCTATACATCAAAAATGATTATCAAAATTTTTATTAAAATATTAGGATAATCTATTTTTCATGGTTTTGAGTATGTGATGGATGTTTTAAACAAAAATGTCATTTTTAAATGAAATCACACACTATTGATCATACAAGACACAATGGGTATAAAATTGACTTAAGGTTATTTCCTACATATCAAAAATGAATTGAATATCATTTTCCTAGAGTATCAAGATAATCTAAGTGATTTTCTTAGTTTGAGAATGTGGAATGCGTTTTAGACTAGAATGTCACTTTTAAACTGTAAACATTTTCTTTTAGTTAACTCAACCACACTATGTATTTTATTTGAGGTTAAATCATACACATTAAAAATGAATCATGAATAATTTTCCTAATGTACCAAGTTAATCTAATTGTGTTTGATGGATTTTTATTTGTGACAAGCGTTGTGAACTAAAGTGTCTCTTATAAATGAAAACTATCACTTTTAGTCATACCAACCACATCTTGTATTAGATTTATGTGAGGTTAATTCCTATATAAAAAAAATTAATTATAAATATTCTTATTAAAATATCAAGACAATCAATGTACTCTTTCCTAATTTTGATTATATGATACGTGTTTTGAACTGAAATATCATTTTTAAATGAAAACATGCATTTTCATTCATACTAGACACAAAATGTATGATATTTAATTGTGGTTAATTCATATATGTTAAAAATGAATAACATTTAAATTTCCAAAATTAATAATACAATCTATGTTCATTTTCTCAACTTTGAGTTGGTGACACGTGTTATAGACTAAAATGTCAATTTTTAACTAAAAACAAGCACTTTTAGTCAAACTTGCCACACTATGTTTCACATTGATATAAGGTAAATTAATACACATAGAAAATAATAATAGACCAATTTCTTAATGTTTTAATACAATCCATGTTTGTATGTTCAGTTTTGACTATATGTCATGCGATGTGAGCTAAAATGTTTGTTTTATACAGAAAACACAAACATTGAGTCATATCGGACACACTATGTGTAATATTGATGTACGGTTGATTCCTAAACATAAAACATGAATCATGAATAATTTTACTAACTTATTAATAAAATAAAAGTTATATTCCTTAGTTTAGAGTCTATGGTGCTTATTTTGTAATAGAATGTCACTTTTAAATGAGAACACATACTTTTAGTCATATCATCCACACCGTGTGTTTGATTGATGTGTGGTTAATTACTAAACATAAAAGAAAACATTTTTCAAAAATAATATAGATAATATTATTCATTTTTATTTTTTTAACATGTGATGTGCGTTTTGAAATAAAATGTCACTTTTAAATGAAAATATGCACTTTCAATCGTACCGGTCACATTGTGTGTCAGATTTATATGTAGTTAATTCATATAAGTCAAAAAAATAAATAATTGATTATTTTAATATAATATTAATAAAATATGAGTCTTTTTGGTTTTTTACAATGTGATGTGTGTTGTGAGATAAAATTTTGCTTTTATATCAAAAATACACACTTTGAATCATTCTAGACATATAGTTTGTTAGATTTACATATGGTTGATTTTTACACATAAAAAATGAACCATAGATAATTTTACTAAATTATAAAGTTAATAAAAGTTTGTTTTCTTGGTTTTGAGTATGTGATGCATGTTTTGAACAAAAATGTCACTTTTAAAAGAAAACACATACTTTAAGTCATACCATCCATACTGTGTGTCAGATGTACATGTGGTTCATTTCTAAACATCAAATGAATTATGGATAATTATTACAAAGTATTAAGATAATAATATAAATTTTTATTATTTTTTAGTATCTTACATGCGTTTTTAATCTAAAATGTCAATTTTAAATGAAAACATGAACTTTTAGTCAAACTATTCAGATAGTGCATCCGATTGATTTGTAGTTAATTCATACAAGTAAAATATGAATTTTAAATACTTTTCCTAAATTATACGTACAATCATAGTTCATTTTCTCATTTTTGAGTATGTGATGTCTGTTTTGAACTAAAATTTCAATTTTAAATTAAAACATGCACTTTGGGTAATACCAGCCACACTGTTATTCATATTTTCATGCGGTTAGGTACTATAAGTCAAAAAATGAGTTAAAAATCATTTTTATATAGTATCAAGATAATTAAAGAATATTTTCAAAATTTTGGGTATGTGATGAGTGCTTTGAGATAAAATGTCAATTTTAAATAAAAATAGACAATTTTAGTCATACTGTTCACATCGTGTATCGTATTGACATAAGTTTTATTCTTACACATAAAAAATGATTTATGGATTGTTTTTAAAAATAATCAAAAAATATTCCTATGGATTTTCTTAGTTCTGAGTATTTCACAGACGTTTCGAACAAAAATGTCACTTTTAAATTGAAACACACACTTTCAAATATACCAGCCACACCTTGTGTTAGATTGATGTGTAGTTAATTCTAACACATCATAAATGAATTATTGATTATTTCCCTAATGTATCAAGGACACTAGAGTGTGTTTTCTTGGTTTTTTGTATTTGAAATGCATGTTGAACTAAAATTTCAATTTTAAATGAAGACACTAAATCATAATACAACAAGCCACATCAATTGTCAAATTGATATGTGGTTAATTCTGATTTATGGACCATTATTAAAAATTATCCGTAAAATCCAAACAAATTTTATTGATTTTGAGTATGTGATACACATTTTGAGCTAAAATTTCAATTTTAAATAAAATCATGAACATTAATACATATTGGCCACACTGTATGTTAGATTGAATTGTGGTTGACTCATATACATCATAAATGAATGATAGTTCATTTTCCTAAATTATCAAGATGATTCAAGAACATTTTATAGGTTTTAACAGTATGATGCATGTTGTGAGCTAAAATATTACTTTTCAGGGAATTACTAGCCTCAAAATAGTTTTTGGAAAATTGTGAAGGGATTAGAAAAAAATATATAGAAGTACCCTAGAGTGAGTAGTAAATAATGTACACAAGTTACAGTTTCATGCCAAAATAACCTTTTTAGTAAATTCAAAACAATCATTTTTATTAGTAAAACATAATGTTATCTCACTAAAATCATATTAAAAGGCCTTGTACCTAAAAATTAATTCATTTAATCACTAATAAACATATAAAAATAAAATAAATAATAAAAAACTCTATAGAGGGAACAATAAATAGTACCTCGGTACATTATCCATGTATAAGCCTTTATCAGGAATTTATTTTTCTCTGACCAATTTGAGACCGTTAATGCACAAAATTCCTACATACAGAGTCTAGGTTAATTTTTGAATGATAATATAATTTCCCCTTTTGAAACACAACTCACGCCAAATAATCATTCCCATATATTTTTTTGGTTACTTATCCATGTAAATGGTTTTATCCTTCAAGAAGGACCATAAACTCTATATAGAGGCATTTTTTAATCTATATAGACATAAAATGCTTTGAGAAAAATCAATTGGAAATAACCTCTTAGTGATCTCCATGAGAATTAACTAAATAATTAGTAGATAAAATGATAATAAAATTAACTAAATAATCATAGGGTATATTGATAATAAAATTAACTAAATAAGCATTTGACAAACTAACTCTTTATGATCTTGATGAGATAAAAAAATAAAAAATGTGATATGAAATCACCTATTTATGATGTCTACAAACATTATAACACCAAATAAGTTTCCCACTCATTTATAAAAAAATAAACATCCAATTTTGAAAGCTTGGGCTGTCGATAGTCTCAGTAGTACTGAAAAAATATAGATAAAAAAATGATTAGTAAATATTTTAAATGAAATTATAATTACCCAAATAAATATCTCTCAAAGGATTATAGTTTGTTAAAGGAATACAATATATTTAACAAATCAAAAAATTTAACCATAATTGTTATCATTATATAGTTTCAAACATTGTAGAAACATTGATAATAATAATTAATTTTTTTGGATATATTTTTTTTATTCTGAAATCTTAACATATATACCCAAATACTTTTCCAATTTAAGTAATTCATAGGATCCTTATGTGCATTGGATATCCTCATACCATGATTTTGATGATAAGTAAAAATTACCCTATCCTAAAACAAATCTCATTAAAATATAATATAAAACATATAATTTGATGTTTATTTGTATAAAGTTGAATGTAGTGTATTACAAATTGATAAATGGAAACATGTGTTTTTTATGGGAAATTCATACTTTAAATCCAAAAAAATAAATATTTATATTATCTAAGTGGAATACAATGTGTATCAAATGTTTCCTAAAAATATAAATGATTAATAATAAATGAAAATATATTTTATTTGATTAGATTATATAGTTTTACCCCTACACTATAGGAATTAAAAATAATCTATCGTCTATTATTTTTTTCTCAAACGCTTTAGATACCATCATACAATAGAATATATTCACAACTATTTAACTTATCAGATAGCTTTATAAAATCATGAAGTAAATCATCAATTTCCATTGAAATTTCCTCAATGCAATATCAATCTCCGTTTAAACTTGTAATTGAAATTCCCAGATTAGTATATATCACTGAGAGGTGGAGGGGTGAATCAGTGATACCTTTAAATCTTTTTTAATAATTGATTCTTTTTAATTAAACCTATATGGATGGTAAAAGCATTGATTCACTCTTATTTTTTCTCTCAGTCTTTCCTTGAATGATGTTGTAAACGTAAGGCCACTTAACACAAGGATTTGCAAGGTTTATTTCAAAGACATTCTCCTTGCTATGTTGGTTACTCCCCACAACACAGATTCTCTAATATAATATTATTATCAATTAAAATGGTTGATACAGATTCCCACTATATCTCTCCTGATTCCCATAGGAGGTTCTTTATACTGCTTCCCACAAAGTTACCAGAGTCCCACTAGCCTGCTTTAGAGTCCTACTGAAGATTTCTTCCTCCTATATTTCACAATAGATGCTTCTTGATTCACTATGGATAGATCTTATGATCTTCCCTTAGGAGTTTTCTAAATCAAACTTTCTTTTGAATATCTTTAAGAATCTTCAGCTGTCTTTGGTATGGTTTATTGGCCTTGCTCAATAACTCTAATCACTTTTTTGATCAGTCCTCAGTGCAACAATGCTCAGGCAATTCTTTCTTCTTCTAATGAAGACCTAGACTCACTAATATGTGTGTAAATGGGGCACACAACTTCTTTAAGAATATAATATGCAATAATGATCTTGAAAAATATCAGCACAATCTCTCTTCTTGGATTCTCAAATGTTATCAACTCAGATAAAAGATCTTCTTTAACTTCAGTCTCAATACTCTTTCACTTCATGAATGGATTTCACGGCATCTAAACTTCTTGTTGTTGGATATCTCAATTAATTATTCTTCATCCATGAGTTTGATGGTATTGCTTCTTCTTGTTTACACACGTGCACTTACAATCTTGATTCTTACTTATATGTGACTTCACGTGTACATGTGCATGCATGAAAGCATGCACAATATTCTTCTTCTCTCTTGATTTCATTAAAACCCCACTAGGTATAAACTTTTTAGCACACACACTTTCTCTTTTTTTCCTCACACAATATCACATTCAATTTCTTATCTTTGGTTCTCTATACACACAACAATTATTATTTAGTTTAGTTTCAATATATGTGTGTGTTTCTTCACACCGAAATGGGTAAGTTCTTAATGTGTGATATTCTTCTTTATTTTTACTTCTTCACATGTGCATACATATTTTGTTCTTATGTTTTCTTTTCATGCACATTAACTCCACCATTCATGCACCCTCATTCTTCTCTGTTCTTTCACACACAACCTGAATGGGTATATGGATGTTGTGTGTGTGATTTTTCCTTCTTCTTCAATTAAAGCACACACAACCCTAATGGGTATATAGGTGGTTTATGTGTGGGTTTTTCTTATCAGGAGGGTTCCTCTTCTTCTCCAAGGGGAGTGTATGTGTACACTGTCCCTTTATGAACTATCCTTTTATTCTCTTCGTGAAACCAACAGTTCATGAGTTCTTCTTCTTCATGTAAACCATAGGCCACACATGGTCTTCTTCTTCATTTAAGGAGAGTGTGTGGTTTTATCTTCACATAACCAAGGAAGTTTGGGGTTCTTTCCTTCACTGGAGTACAACATGGGTATGTAGGCACCTATTTTGTGTCTGTGGAATCTTCTTCACAAAACAGAGGGGAGGGTTTGAGAAACATGTCGCATGTTCATGATTTTCCTTTGCAAAGAGGGTGTAGATGCTTTCCCTCTTTGAAAGAACAGTTCAAGAGTGTGTAACACCTGTTGAACTCCTGCGGGACCTATTCTACTTTACGTAGAAAATATTTGTATAAAACCTTCTGCCTTTCGTGAACTAGAGGGGTTCACGTTGTCTCTATTTCTTAAGAGAAACGAGAGATCCTTTCATGAGAATGGAAGAAACATATTTTAGCTTGGGGGTACTCCTTTTATAAGACGATGATGCTTGTTCAAATCCATGGGGTTCAAGAATTTAAAATCCTAATATATCCTCCATTTAAAACTTTCAAACCACAGGTTGAGATATGGCGCATATCTCAGGTGTTTCCATTTCAAATGTGGGAGAGAGATCCTGCTTCTCTCTATTCATTTATATTAAATGTGGGTTCCCTATTTCATGGTGGACACATCAAGTGCATGCGTTTAATAATGCATGCATATCCTCTTCTCCATGAAATCTCGATCATTATAACGACCCGAACTTTTTAATTATATTTGTTTCTTAATTTTTTGTGTTATTTTATTTTATACTTAACAAAACTATATCCTTTAATTAATGAAGTGGGTATAATTAAAATGAGATCATTGGGTTTCAACTGTTATATGACCATTGGTCAATATGACCATTGAAAACTATAATCATAACATTGTGTTTTTATAAATATGTTTATATTGGTTAATTAATACAGAAATAAGATTGAATGGCCTCATCCATTATACTCGAGCCTTATGAAGCCCTTCTGTCGGAGTGTGGGAAAGATGTAGCATCACTGGGCTTTCCTCTGGACCAAGCCCAAGCCAAACTTCAACGTATAAATCTTGAATGGAATCGCCTAAGGGATAAGTTCAAGCTGATATAAATCACCACTTAGGAAATGTTCTTCGAGCCACCCCAATATTCTATCACCATATCACACCTAACACAAAAGTCCTATGCTGGTGTAATAAGGGGCTATGTAACGAGACCTTAGCTAATTTGTGTAATCTTTTTTATATAAATAAAATTGTTATTTCTTTTTATGGAAATGTTTGTGAATTTTAAAAATTTGGATAAATATAGGATGTGTACTATTGATGAATTTAGGAAAAAAGGGTATTTTAAACTATTTTTGTATTCATTAAATAATTAATAATGTGAAATGATTTTCAAGAAATGGTCTTCTATAGTTGTGTTCAATAAGAAATTTAGAGTCTAATAAGATCAAATTGGGTTTTAGTGAATAGAAAAGTAGGAATAGTAACATACCCATATGAATAGTAATGAATAGTAATTTTACAAAAAAAATAGAAACTTCACCCATGAATGTATAAATACATTTTAGACATCTTAAAAGAGAAAAAAATGATCATAGTTTAAGTTTTGGTATTTTTGTATGTCATAAATATTTTAGTTGAAATTTTATAATTAATTTATTAATTTAAAATGGAAATATAATTTCATAAAATTTAATCATAAATTGTTACTTTATTGTCTTATATTTATACAATATTTCTATGGGACCTTGATTACCTTTTTAAGGTATTAAAAAATGATCTATGGTTTTAATGTTGTATTTTTGGAATAAATAATGATTTTATTTAAAAATTAAATTAAAAATATTTAGAAAATTATTTTCATAAAATGGAATTCATTTTTGATTTCAGAGCATCGATATTAGGTTAGGGTGAATTTCTGGGATTTTTCTGAAACAATTGAATTATCAGTGAATAGTAAAAATTTAGTTTTGGGTTTCGGGTGTTTAATGACATCATTAATGATGTACTAATGATGTAAGATTTCTGGTCGACTTATGAATAGTGAGATATTCTATGAGGTGTCATAAGGGTCAAATACCATGGGAAAATACCATGTTCAAGCCCATGGTTTTGCAAATACCACCAATGAGGTGTCTCTTGGAAATTAATAATTTATTCACTCACTTTTCCTATAAATAACAAGCCATTTACCTCATTCGTTTCATTACAAAATCATCCTCAACGAAGTTATGGTCTACTTACCTTCCAATTAGTCCTTTCAAGGTTCCCTCAAGCCTCTCAAGGTCTCGACCTTCAATCTTTCAAAGTTACACTTCAAGGTTAGGGATCCTTTCACCCTCCTCTTTTAAGTCATGAATTCATTTATGTTGTGTCTTATAGTTTTTATCTATTTATGTTGAGGGTATGTTATTATATGTTCTCATTACTGTCCATTTCATGTCTAATTTTTGAGATACCCTTTCCACTCTCATCAATTTGTTTTCTGAATTTTTAAGTGACAACGTTAGGCTGCCGAATTTCTCATAAGAAATCACATCTTCTCTTTCCTTTCAAGTTTCATTTTCTTGTGGTATGTCATTAAAATATCCATACCATGTTCTTATCTCCATGTTATTCTGTATTTATATTTTAATATGAGTTATTTATGAGTGGGTTACCCTTGAAACCTCTTGTTTTATTATTTTCTAAAACCATGTTATATAGCCATTATGCTGGAGAAATTTCATCTCAAAATTTCTATCTCTTTCTCTCAAGAAATTATCTTGTTTATTTATGTGAATACCCAGACCTATTTTGTTTCTATGGGTCTTCATAAATATATAACAAGGATATATTTTATTCTGGAATTGACATACATATAACCCTCAATCCCTTTCTATAGGTTATAAATGATATAATGATCTTATTTTTACGAACTTTTAAAATGTCACGATATTGAAATGAAACCCATTTCTTTTATTATCTATGGGTTATTTACAAAATTTTATATTATGATATATGTGGATCACACGAAATAAATACATATTAAGGGTGATCCATGATAGATCTCAAATGCATTGGGTAAAGAATTAATCTCTAGAGATGACAAGTTTCATGATACCTTAGTGAATAACCTTTGTGATTTTTATGACACCTCGACGATAAAACTTGGTGATATGTTCATGAATGTCTAAATGAAATGTTGTAGCCACATATTCAAGTTATGATTCATGTTATTTTTATCATGATATTCATATTCTTCCATTTCTCATTCCTTTTTGACTTTTATCATGTTCTTATTAATATTGCTCAAGATCACATGTCAACTGTTTCACTTGTTTTCCTTACAAAGCCTTCTGCTCACCCTTTTCTTTGATGTGTCTCCAGGATATGAGATGCAGTAATTGTACATAGGATGAACCTATGATGAAGCCTTATCAGTGGTGTATAAGAATGTTTTATGTTGTTTTCATGTATTTTGTTCCTGATTTCCATGACACTAGACTTTAAAGATCCTCTTTTTGTAAAATGTAATGAAAAGTTATGTAATAAAAAGGAGGGTGCCAAAATCATGGAGCTTTATTCAAAGCCTCAGTAGCTTCTTGTTGGCTTTACCTCCTTCAAATATTCATTTAGTCGCATACATGAAAAATAAATTGCATGCATGATTTTCATCATGTCTAGATGATCTCCATGGGCTTGATCGGAGGTTCTTTGGTGTTTAGAGTGATGAGAACGATGCTTGGAAGAGGCACTGGTCCACATGTGCTCTCAGGTGTAGCTCAAGGTTATAGTTGACACGATGAAGAGATCAGATGGCCCTGATTCAATCCTGAACTGCAGAGATCATATAGATGGCCCAGATGCGTGCGATCAATCCCGTGAATGATCGTATTGTGCTCTACGTCGCGTTTCGGTCCCACATTGAAATGTGATAGTAGGAGATCTATTATTTATAACACGGAGTGCTCCAGCCTCAGCTAAGATTTCTCTTCCCCTCCCGGTGATTCCCTGCACTAGTGTTCTGTGGGCACACTTCTGTGGCCACTCTTACCTCTTCAGGTATGCTCCTGGCACCCACTATTCAACTTTTCCGTATTGTTTGATCATCATGCATGCTCCTATGGGCTTATACACGATCTGTGCTCTTGCCTCATGTAGGTCTGTCTTTGAGGCTTCCCATAGGCATGGTTGACCCTCAGGTCCCTCATGTTCCTATGGTCGAGGACCTCATATGTCCCTCTTGTTTACCCTATTTTTTAATGTATGGCCTTCTTGGTTAAAAAACCAAGTGTACAAGAGTGCATAGCCACATTCTTCCTAAAAAGACTATGCATGCTTATTTTCTTATTCTTCATCTTCAAACATTATCTTAATTTTCTTTTTGGAATAAAAAATCCAAGATCTTAAATGTTCCTCCTTTTATTCAATAATATGAGATTCATTTAACTCTTCTTCACCTCATGAATTAAAGCATAATGCATGGAATAATTTTTGTGAGTGATGTGTTTTCTTTTAAACACATGTCTTCTTCTTTGAGGATCAGCACAAACAATCGTCTAATTTTATTCAAAACATTCATCCAATTAGAATCCATTGGATGGTTCTTCCACTTTCATCATGCAATAGAGTATTTCATGGGGTTCTTAAAATGTTGTAACAATGTGTCATTATTTGAAACATTATTTGGAACTTATGATCAGTACTACAATCATTTGAATTAACAATATGGAGAATTTCCCAAGCATGGAATCCAATGCTATGAATCCATAAAAATTCTCTAGGAATCATTAGTTTTGTAACAACTTCATCAGATTGATATCATTGATACATTCCCATCTCATTGATCACTATTTCCAAGCACAATTCGTGAACAAAGTGTGCTCTTCACTGAGTTAATAACATTACTTTAAGAATCTCCACTTCAATCAACATCACCACTTCAATCACTACCTTTCCATACACATAGTGACACATTATTGAAAACAAATGCAACATTGTACTCAACAATCTCTCCCTTTACATTTTTATGTAAATATCACCTAAAAACACTTTTTATGGGTCAATATGTGGGACAATTTGTTATCCACCTTATTTGAAACCAAATTAAAAGTTCAGTGGGTTCTGTTCAAAAACATTTTCTCCACCCTTAAAAAATATCTTCTTGAATATTTCATAGAGGGATGATGTCACATGATTCACTTAGAAAAGAGCATTTACTTAATCAACACTATGTATACTTGGGATAACTCGGTGTAGAAAACAAGATAGATATGACCAAGGTTTTCAATGCTATACATAAACAACCATACATGTGAAATCATGCTCAGAATGTATCAACTCTTATCCCAGGGGTTTTAAATATTCATATTTATCAATGAAATGATAAATCCTACACGTACTTCACCAAAAATATTAAATATTTCAAGTGAAAAGATAAATCTCCCCCTTTCATCCCATATTTTTATCCAGCAAGCACTCCCCCTTAATTGACCTGATAAATACAATTAAGAATAATAGATGAAAGTGTGATTGGAATACCTCAAGTTTCAACTTCTTGAGATGTTATGAATTTCAAGATTTTTCATGAAATAATCCTTGATATCATCTCCTTTATATTTTCTCCCCCTCAAGGGGTAAAATACCTTTGATTCATCATGGTGGAAAATATCATCAAATAATCTTTAAGATATTCATGTTGATAATATTTCATTGTGGAACACTTCAAGTAATTGTCAAATCATGAATAGTTAGTAAAACATGTTGTTTTACACTTTTATCATCCAATTATAATTTTTATAATGATCTTCACCTTTAATTACCTACAATGTAATCACAAATATACAAAAACATATATGGGAATAATATGGAACACATGTGAGCTTCTTAATGGGATCAATAGGGTAGAGGGTTTTCTCTCAACCCAAGAACTCCTTTCCTGGTAGCTCTAATGTGTCTAGTACTCTTCATGACAGTGTCTCCTCTCCATTTAACATTTTTATCTTTCATTGTAATCATGGAACCTTTATTTATATCCACCTTCAACTTGTAGGGATTGTTTGTCCTTACATCTTCCAATAGTGAATTAGCTTCCACTAGGGCTTGTTTTTCAATTTTCAACATCTCCATTTGGCCTGGTAAAATATCTATTCATTTATTTGCATGATTTCCATCCCACATGAACCTTCCACATAGTATTTGTGAGACACTTAGGTTGTTGTGTGATGAAGAAATCTTATATATTTTAATTCTCCTTAATGTGGAATGACTTGTTTCCCCTTTACCTTTGCTTTAGATAATACTTAATCTTCATATCTTTGTAGTTATCTTGTAATTTGTAATTGATTAGGCTAGATAACTAAACACTCCTTAACATTTTTTGATTAGAAGCTTCCAAATCTGTTTTTCATTGTATTCAAGTTACCTTTCTTAGGAAATTTATTAAGATTATCTTTAGGAATGTCTTTAGTCAATCCAATCTTTTTAGGGATTGATTCTCCTTTTATTTTAATCTTGCTTCCATTCATTTCAATGGATAGTTTGTAGTAATCCAAGGTATGAAATTTCTTTTCACAATAAAATCATCTTTTCTTGGTTGAGAAGACATTCTTGGAATCCGTACTGAACTCCTTCTTGGGAATAGTTTCTTTCCCTGTTATCTTGACTTTAGTGTTTTTCATATTCCCAATGGAATACTTTTCAACTAGTTTTCCTTTCTCCTGCCTTTTTTGTGGTCTATGATTCTTAACAATATATGAATTATGCATGATTGTACTAAACCAGCACTCATCATAATTATGACCACTTATGTTGTAATTATCACCAAAGTCTTCAAGATATTCAAATCTGTTTTTGATAGACTTCATCTGTGTTTTTTTCCTTTGATTTGTAGGATGCTTCATTTCTTCACATCTAATTTCTCTGAATGTAGAACTTCCATAATTTTTTATATGCTGAAATATTATTCTAGAAATCATTGGCCTGATTCCCAAACTTCCAGCAAAACCAACAGTAGCCAATAAATCTTCTTCTTTTTCTTGTAGTATTTGTCTGGCTAGATTTGGGGATTTATTTTTTTATGGAATTGTGTTTATTTCTTTAGATAATTAATTTGGGAGTTTTTATTATTAATAATCACAATATCTATCCTTGAAATTTTTATGGATGTATTAATATTTTTATCAATCCACGTCTTCCCAGTTTTTAGCTTCGAACTTGTACTTGTAGATGAAACTGCATTAGTAGAAATAGAAATAACTGGGTTATGGGATGCCTTATTTTTATGGTATGTTTCCATTGGATTAGAGGATGATTTGATATTCCTCTTGGAATAATATTCCTCAATTTAAACTTGAGTGGAAGCATCTCTTATTTCAGTTATTTGGGAAGTCCCATCTTGGAGTGATTATTGATTCTTCAATTTCACCTCCAACTCTAAACACTTCATGTTGAGGGTGTTCTTCTCATCCTCAAATGATTTCAGCTTACTTTCCCAATTCTCCTTCATCTTTACCATTTGATATTCATTTATATTTCTTAATTATTGAAAATATATGTCAATATCCTTTAATTTTTTAGTTTTTTCTTCTAATTGAGTAGCTTTGACAACCATAGAAACATAGTTAAACTTTTCAAATGCATGTAAAGATTATACAAATACAATATCAAATAATTATTTCTCACAAATAATTCCTTAAAATTATTTAGTAACTTGAGAATTTCATTTATTGTAATTAGAAATTTTTTCTTCCTTTGTATTTATATATTTTATGAGAGTGTTGGATATTCCAACCTTTTTATCCAAATCCTCTTCCATGGAATCAACGTATTCTTCTAGCTATAATTTTTCATCTTGAAGAGCACTAATTCTTGAAACAATATATCTTTCCACTTATATTGGTAATTTATTTAGATTTTCTTTGAGTATACACTAAGGATCCCTAATTGACCTATCATCATCACATCTTGAACATGCTTCATCAGAAGAGTCGTGATAATTAAAAGAATTATCACATGTTGTACCTTTTAGATTACCTTCAGTAGAAGGTTTCCCCCCATCAGCAGTAAGCTCATTCTTCATCTTTCTTGCGTGTTTATTCTTTATATTTTCCTGAGACTTGGAAGATATCTCCATATGAGGTTTCTCACTCATTTCCTAAAATTTTAACTTCATAAATGCTCCCTTGGATATTTTAGAGGTAACCTAGCTCTGATACCAATTGGAGTGCCCAGATCAGTGTTAATCACTGATAGGGGGAGGGGGTGAATCAGTGATCCCTTTAAATATTTTTACTAATAGATTATTTTCAATTAAACCTCTATGGATGGTTAAAACTTCAATCCACTCTTCTTATGTCTCTCATCTATACCTCATATGATATTGTAAATGTAAAGTCACTAAACACAAGGATTTAAAAGGTTCTTTTAAAAGACATAATCCTTGCTATGTTGGTTATTATCTACAACATAGATTCTCCACTATAATATTTTTATAAATTAAAATGGTTGATACAGAGTCCCACTATATCTCTCTTGAGTCTCATACGATATTCTTTTTACTGCTTCCCATAGTGTTGCCAAAGTCCCACGGGCCTACTACAGAGTCCCACTAAATACTTATTCCTCCTAGATTTCACAAGAGATGATTCTTGATTTACTGTAGATGGATCTTCTGATATTACCTCAAGATCATGGTAAATAAAACTTTCTCATGAATCACTTGAATAATATTCAATAGCCTTTGGTAAGTTCTGTTGGCCTTGCTCAATAAATCTGATCACTTTTCTGATCAGTCCTTAGTGCAACAATGCTCAGGAAATTCTTTCTTCTTATGATGAAGACCTAGCCTCACTAAGATGTGTGCCAATGGTTCACACAACATCATAAAGAATATAATATGCAAGAATGATCATTCACAATATTATAATTTCTTCTCTTTTGGTATTCTCAAACACTATCAACTCATATAAAATATATTATTTAACTCTGTTTGGCTTCAGTCTCAATACTCATTCACTTCATTCATGGATTTCATGGCATCCAAACTTCTTTTTTTTGATATATCAATTAATTATACTTCATTCATGAGTTTCATGGAATTTCATCTTCTCATTTAAACACATGCACTTACAATCTTGATTATTCCATTTAAGTGTCTTCATGTGTGCATGTGCATGAATGCATGCATGAAAAATCTCCGTCTTCACTCTTGATTGTATGAAAACCCCAATGAGTATAACCTTTTGATAACACACAATTTCTCTTTATTTTCCTTACTATATATCACATACACTTTCTTGTCTTTGGTTATTTTCACACACACGCTTATTATTTAGTTTTGGTTCAATATAAGTGTGTGTTTCTTCACACCCAAATGGGTATGTTATTACTATGAGATATTCTTATTTCTTCCTCGTTATTCACATGTGAACATATACATTGTTCTTATGTTTTATTTTCATGCACCTAAACTCCAACATTCATTCGCCCACCTTATTCTCTCTTCTTTCACACACAACCTGAATGTGTATATGGATGGTGTGTGTGAGAGAGAGAGTTTTCTTTATTCTTTAAGTAAATCACACACAACCCAAATGGGTATGTGGTTGGTGTATATGTGGGTTTTTCTTATATGGATTGTTCCTCTTATTCTACAAGGGAAGTGTATGTGTACACTATCCCTTTATGATCTCTCCTTTTCTTCTCTTTGTGACACCAAGCGTTCATGAGTTCTTCTTATTCTTGTTAAATGTAGGGAACACGAGGTCTTGTTATTCTTCCGTCAAGAAGTTTTTGTGGTTTTTCTTCACAGAACCAAGGAGATTCATGGTTCTTGTCTTCACAAGATCACAAAAAGGTTGCATAGGCACTGATTGTGTGTCTGTAGAATCCTCTTCATAAAACAGAGGTGAGGGTTTGAGTAACATGTATCATGTATTTTATTGTCCTTTTCACATATGGTAAATAAAATTTCCTTCTTCACAAGGATAGTTCAAGAGTGTTTAGAACCTTTTTAACTCTTATAGGACCTCTTATCCTTCACATAGACAAGCTTTGCAGAAAACGTTCTGCCTTTTTTGAACCATAGGGGTTCATGGTATCTCTGTTTCTTCAGAAAAAAAAGAGATCCTTTTTATGAGAATGTAAGAAGAATATTATGGATTAGAGTTACTCCTTTTATAGTCATAGGATTCTCATTCAAATTCATGGGGTTCAAGGATTTTAAATCACAAGATATCCTTCATTAAAAACTTTCAAACCACAGGTTGAGATAGGGAACATATCTCAGGTGTTTCCATTTAAAATGTGGGTGATAGATCCCACTTCTCTCGATTCTTTTCTATTCAATAGGGGTTCCCTATTTCATAGTGGAAACATTGCATGAATGTGTTTATGAATGTATGAATACCTCTTCTTCAATAAATCTCAATCGTGGAGCTTTCTTCATAGCCTTGACAGCTTCGTGTTTCCTTGGCATCCTTGAAATCTTCATTTAGTCACATGCATGAAAATGAAATTCCATGCATGAGTATAGTCATGTCTAGACGATCTCCACAGGCTTGACCGTAGATTATTTGGTGCCCGAAGTGATGAGAATTATGCTCAGCAAGAGAACTAGTTCACAGGTTCTCTTAGGTGCGGAAAGAGGTTGAAGATGATGTGATGAAGAGATCAGACGACCCTGATTCAATCCCGAACCATGGTGATTTTATGGAAGGCTTGGATGCACGTGATTGATCCCTCTATTGATCGAATGGTGCTTTGTGTAGTGTATTTGTCCACATTAAAATGGGATAGTGACGGAGCTCTTGTTTATAATGTTGAGCACTCCATACTCATCTCATAATTCTCCTTCCCCCTCTCTCGGTGCCTCCCAACACTGGTGTTCTATGGGCGTTCTTCTGCACCCACTCTAGCCTCCTCAGGCATGCTCGTGGCACCCACTATGCTCCCTTACTACACGGGTTGATCACTATGAGTGCTCCTATAGAATTATACATGGCCCGTACTCCTACCTCATATAGGGCTAGTTTTGAGGCTTCCCTCAGGCATGGTTGACCCTCAGGTCTTGCATGTTCCTGTGTTCAAAGACCTTGGATGGCCCTCTTGATTGGCCTATTTATTTTAATATAGGGCCTACATGGTTAAAAACCAAGTCTTCAAGAGTTCATGTCCACCTTCTTCCTACAAAGACCATGCATGCTTTCTTTCTCATTCTGCATCTTCTAACATCATCCTTATTTTATTTTTGGAATAAAAAATCCAAGATCTTCATTATGCCACCTTTGATTCAATAATAGATGATGCATGTAACTCTTCTTCACATCATACATTAAAGCACAATGCATGGAATGATTTTTGTGAGTGATGTGTTTTCGTTTAAACACATGTCTTATTCTTTGAGGATTAGAACAAACGATCATCTGATTTGATTCACACCCTTAACCAATTTGAAGCCATTGGATAGATATTCCACTTTCATTATGAAATAGAATAGTGCATGGGGTTATTCAAATGTTGTAACAATGTTTCATTCTTTGATACGTGATTTGGAACTTTAGATCAATTCTATAGTCGTCTGAATTAATAATATGAATAATTTCCAAAGAATGGAATCCAATGCTATGAATCCATAACAATTCTCCAGGAATCATTTTCTTTATAACAACTTCATCAAATTGATAGCACTGTGTTATTCCCATATCATTAATCACCATTTCCAAGAATAATTAATGATCAAAGTGGGACCTTCACGGATTTAATAACATTACTGTAATCATCACCACTTTAATCAACATTATCACTTCAATGACTACCTTTCCATATACATATTGACACATTATTGACAACAAATACAACACTATGATAAATAGTAATCATATCATATGATTGATAAGTCATAACATTATCTTCATCATCATTTACACTTGTGATCAAATAAGATGATCTATAAAAAATAATGTTATCCTGGTCTATAGATACATTCAATTATTTCTCAAGTTTAGTCCAAAAATTATAACATTGATCTATTCCATGACAAATGAAGTGTTTTTCTAATTCCTCTAGGAAAATTTATCTTGAATAACAACAATATAAACACAAAAAATAATTTGAGAAGGGTCATATGAATTCTCTATTGTAAACTTCATGAACTCTTTAACCCCATATTCATACTCATTTATCATACAATTCAATTATTATCCACGATATTTGATTTAACAATACTCATATTTTATAAAAAAAATACACATAAGGTATGCATATAATGCATCTTTTTTTACATCTGTAAATTATATAAATTATAACGTTAAAAATATAATTATAATTTATAATATATTCATATATAAAGTATATAAAATAATATATATATATATAGATATTGGTTATAATATAATAATAATATATATATTAATCCCAATACTTTGGAAAGAAATAAGTCTTCTCTCTTGGTGCATATTGTATTCCTAGTGTGATCTAGGAAAAACTATGCACAATTTTATGGTTTTTATAATGGAAATATAATGATTTAATGTGATAATTTCTTTCTATAATTTTCATTTATAATTAAAAAAATGTGACAATAAATTTGGAAATGGTTGTTTAATGGTATTTTGATTGAGGAATTAGTTAATGTGGTATAAAATGGTGTGTTTTAGATGAATTATGCTTTTGGAAAATAGAATAATGAAGTATAAAGTTGTGTTAGGATTTAAAGGATTTTTTCTTGTTTTTTTGTGAAATTGATGTGTTATTTTTATTGGTTTAATTGGGGTTGAATAAAAAATATTTTTTAAAAAAATTATTCTTGATATATATATATATATATTAAATATAACATAAACTAATATAAATATAAATAGAAAAAATATATAAGACAGAGTTATGTTTGGTATATATAAATAGATATAATAAATATTTGAATCATGTTTTTAAGTATATATAATATAAATAAATAAAACAAATAAATGTTAAAAATAATATAAACTGTTATTAATATATAAATATATAAATATATAAATATATATATATTCACACATAGATATATAAATACACAAACACAAAAAAACATATATACAAATATATATATATATATATATATATATAATGTTTAAAAACAGTTATATATATGTATACATAAGGGAATGTAGATATACAAAAACAATTATGCGAAGAAAAACCAAAATAGTGCTCAAATTAATCATATAGTCTCTAAATAAATTTATATATGTAGAAAAGAATAACTACACAAAAATCATGAAAACCCATGAAAGATCGAAAAAGGAAACAAAATGGGATATCGATGGGGGAAGAACAAAAAATCACAAAAAAACGCTTGCATATACATTCGGTTTTGGAGTTCGTTTCATTCCAAATATTCCGTAAAAGGTGGAAGCTGAAGTTTAGTTCTGTGAGAACATGATTGTCAATGAGGAGTGGCATGACAACTAGGGTGTTTTTAAAGAGGGAAGGGGTTTTATCATCACTAACAAAAAAGCACTAATAAAAGTAACATTAATCAAAATTAAAATTATAAGCACTAATAAAGAATATATTTATTAGTGATATAGTCAGTGCTAATAAAGGCTTAACACTATAACAGCTAAAACCTAAATTTTATTAGCTCTACCTCTTAGTGTTGATAATAGTTATACTTATGAGTGTTAATATTAACACATATATATAATATTGAATATAAAAAAAATTAAAACATACAAGTAAAAATACAATAAATTATTAATTATACAAAAATGAATATTAAAAAGTACAATTACTACCAAATATATTAATATTAGAATAAATGTATTATTAATATTATAATATATGTATTAATGTTGTAACAAAAAATTTATTAATAAAAGTATTAATATTATAATAGATATAATTAATAAATGTATTAGTATTGTAATAAATTAAAAAATACAAAATTACATTATAATAAGAACAATAAATTTAAAAAATGAATAAATCGAAAAAATATTAAAAATCAATGTATTAACATTATGATAAATGTATTAATATTGTAATAAATGTATTAATATTATGATATTATAGTAAATATTTTAATATTGTGATAAATTTATTATTATTTTTATTATAAAAATATATTAATATCATGATAAATGAATTAATATTATAATCAATATATTACTATTATAATAAATACTTTATTAATAAATGTATTAACAAAAGTATTAATATTATGATAAATTTATTATTAACATTTTAATAAATTAGTAATTATATAAAAATAAATATTAAAAATTATAATTATTAATTTTTTCTTTAAACAAGCTGGGCTCAACGACCCCTTTTTTATTAAGGAAGAAAATACCTTATTTTAACTAGATTGGTAGGTAAACCATGAATTACCTTTAAAGCCCATTATCTTGAAGCCTAATTACAATTTGATACCCCAAAGTCCCTGTGGCTTGAAATTTGAATTCATTGACCCATAGTTTCAAGCTGAGCAGCAAAACTTCAAATCATGATCCTAGTCTTCTCACTGTGATTCCCCCCTTATCGGTAACTGTTTCACTACACTATCCTATCATGAACTCATGGTAGGGAACCCCTATTTATTCCATGTTTGGATAGAGGTCCAAATGTTAGGTGTTAGTTTACCCATCATTCTTATGAGCTTCCCATCTATCATAATGACATTCGATCATTTTCCTAATAAGTTTTCTCTTACCATTCTCTTTCTCCCACTCTCTCTTCTTTCCTCCTTAGGGTTTAATATATCTCCATGTTATTGGAGGATCTATTCACCATTGTTTCATATCTTTAATGTTGGTTTGATTCTTAGATCCTCATTTCCAACGTTCTTCATTTGATTTTCCTGGTTTGGGCATTGTGTTTCAAGATCCCATGATCCTGATATATGTGGTTCCTTTTATGACAACTAATTTAATTTATGCTAAAATTTCTTGATTTAAAACCAATTTATTGAATTAAATTAAAATTATTTATTTAAATTAAATTTTTTTCAATAGGTTTATAAAAAATAACAATTCTAGTGAATTGGGGATTTGTGTTTGATTTGGAATAAAATTGGGAAAACCCCCCAATTCCAATAAATTAGGGTGTGTTTTTGAAATTGATGGAAAATGGTGAAAAATTGAATTTTGGAATTTAATTTTGGAATTTGAATTATGAAATTTCTTTCATTTTCATATTTGATAAAATGTTTTAAAATGGTTTTGATAGAAACACAGTTGTTTTATCTTGGAAAAAATGTGATTTGATTAAAAACCCATTTTGGTTTTCAATTGGAAATTAGCATATTGAAATGGAAAAATGGGTTGAATTGTATTTTAAATAGTTTTGAAATAAATTTCCCATTATTGATTATTGTTAGATCACATAAAATACTAGGTATTTATTAAGTTATTCAGGACAACACACTATTGACGCTTTACAACACTTACAATACATATGTTGCAGGTCACATCCCTGATGGTATGGTTATGGGTTACTTTTTGACTAGTGTCTAAGGAATGTGTCTACAAATATTTTCATAACAGTTATTCCGGTGTAAGGGAGTCCTATTCCCTGTAACTATCGTACCACTTGGAATATGACCATGTTTCTCAATATTTATAAATAAAATATATCTCATTGTCTGTTGTAAACTATTTTACACATGTATTCTGAATTTATATAAACTGTTTTATATAAAATGTTTATTAAGCCATTTGTTTAAAGTATTTCTATAATTTCAAGTGTAATAAATGATTTTTTTAATATGAATTTGAGATTCCATGCATATTTGTTTAAAATTTATAACATTATTTGGTTAATTAATTGTGGAATATTATTATGGAATCCTCGGTGAGACCCTGCTACGATTTTAGATCACACTCTACCTATTCCTTTGCATGTTTTTAGATTGTCTTCTTCCAGGTTTGGGTAAGGGTAGAGAACCACTTGTAGGTGGTTTTGGTTGTTGATACTTAGTCTTGGAAATTTGTTTCTATTTTGGATTAGGTTGTTTCCTATTTTACAGTGCTTTGTGGTATCACTTTGGGATATTTATGTCTGTTTGTCTTCTTGTATAGTTATCCATGTGGAGTTTTTCTTGTATTAATACTAACTTGTATATCTTTATTTCATTGTGTTTATAGAAAATTCATTCTCACTTTCATATTGTATAATTCCCATTACTGGTATTCAACCCATGGGCATTGGGAATGCCCTTCGGGCTATGTCCGGACAAGCTTGGTTGTTAGGTTACCAGGGTATCTAGGCTGGTTCATGACACCTAATCTGTATTTCCCAAATCTTGTTTATAAGGTTTCTACTAAAATTTCTTGTACACCAACTATAGTAACCCAACCCCATTAATCCAAGAGATGGTGAATTACTTTATTATATTCGAAAATATTCAAGATTTTAATTTCAAAGGACTGATCAGTTTAGCAGTTTTGGTAACCAGATACAAAAATAATACCCATTCTACATTGGGAAAATAAAATAAAACATAATACATAAGAAGTTATAATAAATTATGACCTTTAAAACTCATTAAAATATCTCTTACTCATTACCTGGGGGAAGGAAAAAATAATGGTGGGATAAAATTTTCAGTAAGGTATATGTATAGAAGAAGTTATCAAAGGTCAATGAGAATAAAATAACATGGAAAGGTAAATAACAGAGAACACTTTTCATTCAAATAACTGGACAAGGCGTAAATAATATGGCATGGTTAATAACTAAATCACATTTCATTTAATCAATAGTCTAAAAATTAAATGCATCCAAGTATTTTTTTCATAGTGAAAATAATATAGATAATAAAAAAATGAATTATGAATTACGGAAATGATTTAATATTGGAAATCATGTATTTGGAACATGAACTACTATACCTTTAATAACTATTCTCAAGATAGTTTAAACTACTCTAATTTTTCTAACTAATTCATCCCATGATACTATCGAATAATTGAGGGGATATCAATAACCAATCCCTAGTTGTTTCTATTTTTCCAAAGCATTACTCTTATATTGAATAATCAATTTAATTAATAAACAATGTGCCATTTCATTAAATATCTGTATTTAATAAAAGATATTGATTTATAAATATTTCTAAAGTTAATCAAATAAATTTCAAAGTAAACACCCTATGTTAATATGGTATACTGTTTAGAAAATAATAATATCCATTATACAAGAATATGTATATAAAAATAATTATAATTTCTAATAAAAAATGATTATGATATTGTGATTATTTTAACAGAAAGTTAACAATAACTAAATGAAGTGAGATTGTAAGATAATTTTTACCACTTAGTAATTCTCATGTTAAAACCCCTTGAAAGAGATAATTAAAAGTAAAAAAATTCAATACCATGATCATAAAATTATTCATGATACAATATATCAAATGAGACAGTATATATACCACTCCAAATAAGTAAATTGTGGAAATGGTGAATGCCTCATAGAAAGAAAAGTGGGGCAAGGATCCCTTACCTTGAGTCTAACTTGTCACATGTGTCTCTATATTCTTGAATATTAAAATTAAGATAATTGTTTACTTTCTTTAGAACCATTTTAAAGTTTATTATTACTATTATTTTTCTTATTACAGTGTTGTATACAACTACTTAAACAATTAATTTTATGCCGGCTCTTTTGACCAAATTTAGTTCATGTGTAAAAAATGACATTAGCGGGTCAACTATAGTCAAAGGGGTAATTATATAAAAATATAAAGAATAATAATAATGTAATATTTATCATATTTATATATAAATTATAATTTTAAAACCAATAATGAACTATGTTTTGGCAAAAGGAACCAACATTACAATTATAGAGATGATAGGTCATACAAACAGCTCAGTAATGTTCCAATTTTCAATGATCTTTACGAAAAGAAGATAATTATAATTTTTTCATTCCAAAATGATCATTATATAATAAATTCCATATTATTTAATCATATATAGTTATATATATATCTTATGATTTAAACAGAATCACATTTCGTCAAGGAGGCGGTCATCCATGCATCCACAAATGACACTCTCACTTTTATTAGTGTGTGAAAAGTGTGATAAATAAAATGTTTTATTGTATTTATAGAAATTTAATTATGTCATTAAAATTTTATATATATTTTTTTAATGTAGAATATTTTTAATTAAACCCTCCATTGATACATTTCATGAAATGTGTGAATGTATCACATCGTTTTAAGGAGACAGTAGTCCACACGTCAACGAACGATGTAATCATATTTACATAAAATGGAAAGCATTAATATATGTGCTATATAACAATAAAATAAGTATTAAAAAACATAGATATCATATATATCATATAAACAAATTACATCATAATTTCCAACCATGAGAGGTGGTAAAGGAAAAAACGAACGACATCATTATGTGAGGCGATAGTCTGTCGTACACACAAATGGTAAATTCATAACCCATTTGATGGAAGTGTATATTGGTGTAGATTGAAGATTTAACTTAAAAAATATCAGCATATTTATGATATTTATGTTATTATATAATCATGGAATAAAAATAATTTAATGGTTTTGGAAAGAAATAAAATAAAAGTGATCATTGAAGAATGTTACTTCTTTTTTGGGTAACTCCTTTTGGTTTTCACAAAAGGACTTTCTTAGATTGATTTCTGAACAAATTGAGGATTTTAGGTTGAGGGGAGGTATTTTTTTATGAAAATTTTTGAAGGTTTTGGATGATAAAAATGGATTTATATGTGGGATGAAGTGGGGGGTTCTTTTTTATAATGGAGAGAGAGTGGGATTCACGTAATATAAAAAGGTAGGCACTACTTGGAGGTCTCCCTTACCTCATGTGACTCAAAAATTGAAAAATAATATATTAAAGTAAAATTATGTTCTATATAAACCTCCAACACACAAAAATTATTGAATTTTTATAATTTTGTTCCTTGTCTTCTAAGTTTCCCCACTTTTAACATTTTGGTTTTTATTAAAGAAACTAGTTTTTTATCCTAAGTAATTTAAACATTATTCATAATTTAGGTTGATCTATTATAAAATAAAAACCCAATTTATTCTAAATATTATAAAAATTTTACAAAATAATCATCTCATGTGTGTTGGAAATTAATTTCAAAACAAGCGTATGTAACGTGCAAAAACACTACTTTAACCCGAACTCTGCTAATAATGTTTTTACTCTCTATGTGTAAATATGTTAATTATAAATGATAAATTGGTCCATGAATGGGAAATATTTTATATTTATTAAAACTTAAGAATAGATTAGCAGAATATAGGATTTTTATTAATTTTATATCATTTAATAAAATATTATTTATTGTAAAATAACATGAATATCAATTTTGACATTATTTATATAATTTTAATTTAAAAAATATCAATAAAATATTGGAATTAAGATATATTAAGTTTAAATCTTTGTAACATAATATATTAATCTATAAAAATAAAAGAACAATATAATTCCTTAAATTTACTTTACTTTTAATGTTGTTTGCGTCATTTATTTTATTTAATTATAAACTAAATAATCAACGACTTTGCGTTTCGTAAGAATTTAATGTAATTATATCATCTCTAAAAATTAAAGTTAAATTATCATGATAAGAAAAAAAAATTTACCTTTCAAAAAAAATTATAATTGAAACTATTTAGCTTCTTACATACTCCAAATCTTTATAGGAATAAAAAGCAAGGAAGGTGCATTTTTTTCCTTTTTCGTTACATAACTAATTATGTGGGTCGCTTTCATGAACATGTGTCCCACTAAATCATAAAACTATATCCAAGAGAGTTTTTGTTCTAAATTTGATCTTCAAATGTCTTTTGGAAATGTTTATAGGTTATTTTGACCCTTAGGATTAAGGTTTAGTCCCTTATTGAGCTTAATTTTACCTTAATCACTATAATTAATTTTAATCACTTTCACTAATATTTTTTTTCAATAATTAGATTACTATTATTATACTATGAATATTATACTTATTATAACCATGTATATACTTATTTCAAAATTCAATTTACATAAGTGGAAAAAATACATTTAAAGATAATCTATAAGACATGGAGAGAAAGCATATTTCTAAAATGAAAATGTTCAAAAGATCATTAAGTTTTTATATCTAAATTAAATATAAAATTTATCCCAGTGACCTAAATTAGATTAATATGTGTATAATTGATCTATTGTAACTTTAAAACCATTCTAAAGTATAATTTAACAATAATATTTTTTTAAATGAAAAGGCAGTTTTCAACTAAAATGAAGTATTTTTCACAATTCATCAAAAAATAAAGCTTCTTTAAAAAATTCTAAAAATTCACCATAAGATAATTTTAACATTCTGTATTCAAAAATGAAGTTTATTTTCACAACTAAATTTTATAAAAGTATCATAATTTAATTTTTAAAAAGGAACGTCTTTAAAAGGTAGTAAAACTCAGTATTGCATGTAACGCAAGATAACTTAGTGTTTTGTGTAGTGTAAGCTTACCATAGTGTTTCTTATAAAGAAATATATCAACAAAATTAATATTATTCTCAAATGAATATATTTTAAAGTCTTGGTGTGATATATAATTAATTTAATACAATATCTTATAGATGACATTGATATTTTAGGGATATAATAAAATAATTTATTTGAATTATAAGAGTTATATTGATATTATTAAACTCAAAGTAATAAATAATTATAAAAATTGACATTGTTGATATTTAAAAATAAATAATATATTATTAAATTAAATAAAATAACGAAAAAATTTATATTTATCCAATTAATTATAATATGTTTTTTAATATTAATCATGGTCTATTTAAGGAACTTTTTTCAATTTATAGTAAATATACTTACCATTAAAGAGTAAAAATTCTTGTTGTCATGGTAAGAGTTAAAAGTGTTAAATAAAGGTTAAAACCAAATGATAAGAATAAAAATATAGTCAAAACTCATCTAATTTTTATTCCATGAGATTATTTCAACACATAATCATCTTATCGTTGAAAAAAATCACATTGAAGCCATTTTTATTTAAAAATTAATTTATATTAATTAAATATTTTGTGAAATGCCAAGACTGCGCCTCCCCCCTTTTTTAAAAGGGCACCTCTTCTTCTCATTTATTTACACTTTAAACCCCTTGTTTCATCCAATACCTACCCAAATACCTTCTTCGAATCCTTACCCTCATTATATAGGCCTTGGTTTAGATATAACTCTCATCTTTGAGGTTATATGTTCTTAAGAAAAATAGGTTCTTCCAAAGAAGAGGTATAGTATTTATCTTCATGTCTTAGTTCTGTTACTTCTTTCACATCCCTTAAATATTATTAAACCATGATAAAATAATAAATATGTTACCATAAATATATTAATATTTTATTATGTTTTTTTAATTTCCCATATTCATATTCTCTTCTATCAAATGGGAAAATAATTCATCTTCTCTGTGTATGGAGAACTACCACCTTGCAAATCGATACAACTATTTTTCGATCATCGTCTCTCAAGACTGGTTATAATGACGAAATTAATTTTTATATATGATATTAATGAAATTTTTAAAATTATTTAAATGTAATATATCAATTTAATTCTTATATTTCCATGAATCGAAGAATGATAATATTGTCTATGAGTATATGTGGACTACAACTTCCCCAAAGGGATGTGATTCATTTTTCATCACCACGTCACATGGATGATATATATAAGTATATTTAAAGAAATAATATGATATATATAATATTATTATCATTATACAAGGATAAAATAATACTTAACTTATTTCAATAATAATCATTGAAAAATGGAAATGCTACTCATGAGTACGTACGACTTATAATCTCCATGATTGTAACATAGTTCATTTTTCACAACCATATGTAACGGTTGGATTTAAAAGTATAATTTATATATATATAATTTAATTATTTCGTTATTATTATTTTGGATATGATTTAATGATGACCACTTTGACCATATTCATCATAGAAAATTCAGTTTTGGAATTAATGTACCCAATATCATTCAAACATCTGATGTGAACACAGATGATTATGTAATTGTATATAACATGGTAATAAGTGATATAAATGGATTAATTAAATTTTAAAATGTTTTTTAGCATGTATAAAATTAACACACCTTTATTATTTAGTAATTTAATGAATGTATGTGATGAGTTGGGAAAAACATATGAAAATTTATTTTTAAAATTCCATTTTAATGTTCCTATTTCATTTTTTTACAAGAGTAAAATACGATTTTTTTAACTAATAAAGCATGAGAGTCTATTACCTCCATAATTAAACATTAATTATTTTTATGTTACATTAAAATTTTAAATTTCTGTTTCTAAATAAAATATTTTCTTTCATATGTGCCCAGTTTTTCAAAAAATATGTGATTTAAAAATAAAAGGCTATTTTTTTAGAATATTTTTACGATGCAAGAATTCATGTTTTATGATTGTGATGTAGTTATTGGGAATTTTTTATTAATAAGTATCGTTACATTATAAAACAATGACATGTGGTTACATTGTTAACCAATGATGGGTGGTTCTGTGATAAACCAAGAACAGATGGTTACATTATAACCTTCAATGTAATGGGTCCTCCGAAGATAGAAGTTGATCGTATTGGTTTTTAAATTTGTAAGATTCATAAGGGAAACTATGTCACAAGATACCTACATAACATTTATAATCTTTTAATGAGTTTTCATATAATTTTTTTGATTTTAAAAAGGAAAGATAATGATATTTTTGAAAAGATGATTCATTTTTAGGGTAAAAGTATGTTTAATTAAAAGGGTTTTCATGGGATTTCATGTTTTTCACTAGACTAATGGTTATATTTATTTTATTCTAATTACTAAAATTTTTATGCTCATCCCATGTTTTAAAATGTTTTCACAAGGTTTAAGGAAAATTTGGGACAAGGATGAGGTTAAGAATAAAATTACGAATATTTATCATGAAAAAGACCATGTTTTATTTAAAATGTTATGTTTGGTATAAAAAATGGATAATGAGTATAAATATACAATAGTAATTTATAGTTTTACTGTGTCATTTATTACCTAATTATTTAAAACATTAAACTAAAAAGATTATATCTAGTGTAAGAAAATTATTTCTAGGTCAAAACACTAGAGTATATAATGATAAAGTTTGGGTCCTTATAGTTGGTATCATATGAGGGTTTATAAATCATTATAGGTTAGGAATTTTTGTTAAAAATAGGTTAAGTTTATATATATAATATTTTATTAAAATATTTTTTTTATCGTTTCAGATTGAGTAAAATCAGTTACAAATGGAGGGAGGAGGATATAAAACAATATTTTTTCTCTTCCTGATAACCCTCATACAATAATTATTGTAAATTCATGTCCTTATGATTCTGAAAATTTTTCTAATATAAAAATATCTTAAAAATATTTGTATAAAATATA
Source organism: Viscum album (assembly GCA_963277665.1). NCBI lineage: Eukaryota > Viridiplantae > Streptophyta > Magnoliopsida > Santalales > Viscaceae > Viscum > Viscum album. Next base: position 1,864,826,101 of record OY728131.1, read on the forward strand.
AAACACCTCCTCTATACCGCAATACCATCGTGGTTCATGGGTTGTTTTTAATAAAATATTATTTTCTAATTTTCTCATCATTCAAAAGTAGGTAAATATCATCAAGGCATTTTCATATAGTTGACCCTATTATAAGAATTTAAAGAATTATATTATTTTAATAAAACTTTTAATGAAGGATACCCTAATACATTATATATATATATATTAACTTATAGTCTTACAGGTTTTACTTATGGTATTTTAAAAGGACCCTTGATTGAACGGTTAAAAAAACTCAGTTTGAATGTTTTATAAAAATCAATTTTCTTAAAATGTTTTGAAATTATATGTCATATAAATATATTTTTAAAAATAATTTTTCTTCCAACATACATACAACCCAAATTGTACAAGGTTTATTTAGACAAAGGAATAAAGTAACTTTGGAGAATTTCTAAATCATTTTCTCAATAAATGAACCTTCTATCTACGAGAACAAAATGACAATGAAATTAGGCGGACACCTTGATCAAGTTATGTACTTATTTTACCTTGAAATAATATTATATAAATCATATTATGTTAAAATGTAAAATTTTGAGATATAAAAGAATTCATGAATTAATAAGTTCAGGTAATTATTGGTTATTAAATTTTTAGATACAAAATTGTATGAGACAACCTTTAAGGTAAAAACATTATATATAAGGATTAATATATTAACGTCATTTTAGGATGTTTCTCATATTTTTGGAATTTTATAATTTTTATTTTAATATAGTTTTAGAAAAAGTACAACATGTTGGTCGGGTGATAACCCATCGCACATGAAAAGGCCACAAAGTTGGAACCCACAACCAAAGGGTGACAAGTGTGCATTACCTACCACTAGCCTACATGAAGTCATAATTAGTAAGAAATTTTCCTTTTAGTTAAATATTTTTATAGACAAAGAATAAGTTTATTTTGGGAACATATTTTTTATTTAATAAATAACAATTGTGATTGGAAATTAATTTGGAGATTAATTGATTAATTTTTTATCAGAAGAAGATCACTATAATTTTTGGGGAACATTATAGGATTAATGTAAATAGAATATTATGAGATTTTATATGGGAAGTCAATGATGAATTGTCTTTTCTAATCATAGATGATCATAATGTGTCTTTATATTGATTTAGGAGATTTTTGGAAATTATTAACATATCTTGGAGATTATGTTATTAGGATAATTACATTTTGTTATGAGAATTTAAGAGTTATTGATATTATTTGGAGATAAATATTAAAATTATCTGAGAAGACTGTGTGATCAAATCCTTATAATTAAAGATTTTTAATCATATTTTAGAATAAATTTTAGGATTTTTAGGATATTTTTTAATTGAAAGATCTAATTTTAATTTTAGGTATTATTATTGAATTTGAATATTAAAAGAAGTTTTTCTTTATTTGATTTTTTTATATTTTTCAAAATTATCTTATCATGTGATAACAATTTTGTTTTTGGTTAATGTCTAAATATATGAGTAATATATATTAATTATTTTGTGGATTTTACTATCTGTATAATTTTATTCTAAAGTTTTATTCATAAAAAATTCTTCTTAAATACTCATAATTTTGGATAAAAAAATGAGATTATAGTGGAAATTTATTAAAGGATGAAATTCTACTTTTCAAGTAAGTATATTTCCTTATTTTATTAGTGTAGGTATGAAAATAAAATAAATCTTAAATTTTAGAAAAAATCATTTGTAAAAAAAATTTACATGTTTACTTGTCATACTGAGAAATCAATGGCCTTTTAACCCATCAGTGATTTATGGTTTAATGATGGTTAACTTTATCATGACCAAGTTCTCTATCAATCTTTATTAGTACTTGGGAGTTAGTTTTCTCTTATATGTTCATGTTTTTCTTTTTTAAATATGTTCTCTTATATGGAAACATATTATTTTTTATTTCAAATGAACTTAATACTTCTCTTTATCTCTTTTCAATTGGAAGTTTTAATGACTTTTTTTATGATGTGAGATTTCAATAAAGGTATTTTTGAAATTTAAAATGGTTGGTTTTCGATCATGAGTTCAAATTTCAGGGGAAAATTTTCTTAAAGGGGGGATAATATAATATCATTAGTTTTTAAAAGGAAATACTATATTTGATGACATACAAGATACACAATATCAATCTTAAATGCACAACAAAATATTTTTATTAAAATGTGATCGTTATAACCTAGTCGTCAAATATGTGATAATGAATAGTGTTAATGAAATTATGAAATATATAATGTTCATACTCATTGATAATGTATTAATTGATTCTTTGTAAATAATAACTCAAATATTTTGTAAATTCATTTTATTCCTCAAAAATTTGTTTTATTCAAAAATGATTTCTATTGATTTTTGTGAGTGAATATTATAATTAATTTTTGGAAAATTTAGAAAAAATAATTTAAAGAATAAATTTAATTTTTTAGTTAATCATTTTCAATATTATATTAAAATTTATTTTTAATAATTTTTGAAAAATATTTATTTTTTAAGGAATAGTGAAAAATATTGATTTTTATTGAAAATTGTATTTTATTTTAAAGTATTTAAAAGGTAACATTTTTGTTTTTGAGTATTTTTTTTATTTTAACTGGTTAATTTAAATTAAAAATAATCCAAATATAGTTTTTGAAATTTATTTTCTACTTTAATTGAGAAAGAAAATAATTTATATTTAAAAGTTCATTTTTTTCGAAAAACTGTTTTTCATTATGTTTTTACTATTTAATTCTAATTTAAATTCTACCACTTTTTTGTTTTGAATTTTGAAAAATGGATTTCATATTTGGAATCAGTGGGTAAAAATTTAGTAAAATTTTTCCTTTACTTTTGGTCAATATGAATATTAACCTGGGTAATTTTTATTACCCATGTATAAGGTAAATTAGGTAATTAAGAGTAAAAATAAAATGATAAAAAATATAAAATAACATTAAAACTTGAAAAAACAATTCATGAGTAATTTTAGTATATAATAATTCAAGGTTCAAATATATGGCATTTTTTCATATTTAAGTGATTATGAATTTCATAATATTTTATTGAAAGAAATGTCAGAGATGTCACACTCATGTTTTTAATAACATTAAAATTTTTAATATGGGTTTATATAGATGAAATGATTGGATATAAATATTATTTTTAAATATATAAATTTATCTTCTAATGGTAATTTAGTTTTTATTTTTATTGAAATAATAATTATCATAAAAATTTACACAAAACTAATGCAGTAATTATTCAATTAATGGAAAAACCAAATAAATGATCTTAAAAATATTAAAATAAATATAATTTGAGATAATTAAAATAATAAATTAATTTTATAGATGAAATTGGAATATTAGGGATATAATAAAATATTTTTTTTCTAATTCTAAGTGTTATCTTTATATTATTAAAAATCAAATTAATGAATAGTTCTAAAAATGACATTGTTGATATTTTAAAATAAATAATATTTTATTAAATTATATAAAATTACTAAAAATATTATATTCATGAAATTAATTTTTATATGATTTTGAATATCAAACATGATCTATTTAAGGAAATTTTTCCTTTTATATTAACTATATCAACTCTCAAAGAGTAAAAATCTATATTGTCACGGTTAGAATTAAAGGGGTTAATTAAGGGTTAAAACCAAAAGATAATGGTATAAATATATTCATAAAATATTTATTTTTATTTTATGAGATTATTTATACCCATAATTATCAAATAATTTAAATAAATAACATTTTATCCGTTTTTAATTGGAAATTAGTTTGTATTAATTTAATATTTTAAAAAATGTCACGAGTGCCCCCTCCCCTAACTTATAAAAGGGAGCCTATTATTCTAATTTATTCACACATAAAACCAATTTTGGTTTAGAAAAACTCTACCCAAATCCCTTAATATAATCCTTACCATAATAATATATGTCTTTTTTTCCAAAACATCCATCTTAAAGGTTATAACATGTTAATAAAAAGTGATTTTCCAAAGAAGAGGTATATTTTTTATCAGCATGGTTTAGTTTTGTTTCATCTTCCACATCCCTTAAACATTATTAAACAATTATAAAATAATAACTAAAATATCCTACATATACCAATATTTTATAATGTTTTTGGAATGACCCATATTCATCTCTTCTTCTATATAATGGAAAAAATAATTCATTGTCCACGTGTACGATGGATTACCGCCTCATGAATCGAAGTAATTTGTTTTCCATAACCATATCTCAAGGATAATTATAATTATGGAATTAATATTTATAAATTATATTCAAGAAATATTTATAAAACTTAAAAGATAATATATCACTTAAGTTCTTACCTTTTCTTTCATAGAAAAATGATGATGTCATTCGTGTTAACGTGTGGGCTACCACATCCACGAAGTGATGTGATTCGTTTTTCATCACCACATCACATGGATGTATATATAAGTATATTTAAATAATTAATATTAAATTATTATCATTCTTAAAGTATAATATAGTACTTACATTCTTTTCATATTGATTGTTGAAAAATGGAAACTTTACTCATGTGTGTGTACGACCTACCATTTATAGGATTGTAACATAATTCATTTTTTATAAACATATGTGATAGTTGAATTTAAAAGTATGATTGATGTATAAAAATGATAATTATTTCATTATTATTATTCTTGAGATGATTTAATGATGACCACTTTGACCATAGTCATCATGCCAAAGTCATTTTGGACTTAAGTACCCAATATCATCAAAACATGAGATGCAAATTTAATAATTAAGTAATTGTATATAACATTGTAATAAGTAATAAAGTAGAAAATTAACTTAAAAATGGTTTTTAATCATGTATAAAATTTACATAAATTCATTATTTAATATGATAACAAACATACGTGAAGAGTCAGACCCAACATATGGTACTTTATTTTTAAAATTCCCCTTTAAAGTTCCTCTTTCATTTTTTTATAAAATTAAAAAAAGGAATGGTTTTTAAACTTATAAATAATGTGTGTATTTTCCTACTATCATGAAAAATTAATGATTTGGGGGTTCCTTTACAAGTTTTAATTTTTATTTCCAAATAAAACATTTTAATTTTTATGTTTGCAGTTTTAAAAAAAATATGTGATTTGAAAATGAAAAGGTTATTTTACTTAAGAATATTTTTATGATACGATGTTTATTATTTTATGATTATGATATTTTTATTGAGAACTTTTTATTACGATGGATGATTATGTTATAAACTAATAACAAGTTTTTATGTTACTAACCAATGATGGGTGGTTCAATTCTAAACCAAGGATGGGTGGTTACGTTATAACCTCCAATGAGTTGGGCACTTCAAAGATGGAAGTTGGATATATTATTTATTCCATTTATATGTGTTATATGGGAAATTATTTCCCAAGATACCTACATATAATTTATATGTGTGGCTCATAGTGATTATCTTGAGAGGGGGTGAATTGAGTTCCCCAATAAAAATTTCTGTTTAAAATAATTTAAAATTGAATCCATAATTTAGTAAAAATTCACAGTCAATAAAAATAGTATTAATATTTAATTCTGATCATTTTAATAATTTATTAGTAGCAATATTAAGGCTTAGTTATAATATCTTATAAATAATTTAAATTTTGATACTATGTTACTTGATAAAACAATTTTTATACCAAAAAATTAAGAATATATATCAAAGAGAAGTTTTTTGTAATGTTTTGAAAAGAAAATTAATTTGAAGTTTAAATAAAAAAACTTAACAAAATATATAGAAGAAATAAAACAAGTGGTTTTTCCCATGTTAACACTTAATCCACTCCAATTTAAAATTACTTACTTTCAAATAGTTTATTATAAAAAATACATAGATCCACAACCTGGATCACGTTTTAAAATAAACAACTCACAGGGTTGTCTATGAATATAGAATATTCCATAGTTCTATGTGGGATGAAAAATAATATTAGGTAATATAGGACGTCTTCCATAGTTATTTGTTGGAATACAAAAAAAAGATTTTGAGGTAATATCAAGTATTCTTTATTTCAAACACATGATGTAGTGTGTATAGATAAATAGAGAGAAACAACAAAATACTGAAAAGTAAAGGATGAAATGAAAGATTAAGAAATAGATAAATATAAATTGTGGTGTAGCTTTATCCTTGATGCATCAATTGTTATAAGTCCTTGATTTTGGATTTGGAAGGATCTTAAACAAGTTTTTATGTAAATCCATAAAAATTGAGTATCGTAGAATATTTATTTATTGACATAATATATTATTCATTGAGTGTCATCCAATATTTTTAGTATTGATTCATCATCCAATCATTCATTATCAAAATAATCTCTTTAAAAATATATCTAGTAGAAGTATCTTTTGTAGATAATCATCTTTCATTAAATTCATTAATAAATCATTTAATGTTTCAAAAACTAGCCATTTGAGATTTGAATTTCTCAACTACTAGGTTAGACACAGTAAGTTGTATTTACTTGAAGTTATGTTAGTTGAGTTCATGGAAACTTGTCACATTCAGTTGATGTGGCATGTTGTTTGCTCATCGCTTCATGAAATCAACTCATTTGAGCATGTGGTTAGCTCATTTGAGCATGTGGTTAGATCATTTAAACTTGTGGTTAACTCAACTTTTCATGTGGTCAAGTGATGAATTTATGTGGTGATATTTTACTTTGTGCATTCACTATATTATAAACATACTATTATTATATCACTATGAAAATCTATATACCTCGGAAAGGTAACTTGATTTCTTCATGCACTTAGGTGGTTTCCTTCTTGTGGTAATGTGATCTACTTCTTACAGTAAGGTAATTTACTTCTCACAGTAATCTCATTAATTAGATAAATTTTGTTCAAGAATATCATAGTAATTAATTCATGTGCATATGGTAGGGTGAAATATAACTTTTGTTATGGTGATATGGTCCCTTTTCCTTTATACGGTAAGGTGTTAAAGTAATCTCTATAGTTTTACTTTTTTGATTTTTTTCCAGTAAACTGGTTTCTAATAGATAACATGAAAACAATCAATAAAAATATAAAAATGATTTGGGATCATTAAAATATGGAGGTTCTTGTATACACTAACAATCTCCCCCTTTTTTAGGATAAAAAATCATGACCTGTAAATTGGAATAAATTGAATGAAACAAAAGAATTTTTGAAAAGGATTGAAATATTTATACCAAGTGTCTGAAAATAGAAAAAGGGTTTCTACATTAAATGAATTTTAATTCACTATAATTCATAATAACTATACCCCATTTTCATAATATTAATTAAATGAATTTCAAGTTATCAGTATTCTCCCCCTTTTGAGATTATCAAAAAGAGTGACAATAAAAAATAAGAGAAAAAGAAGAATGACATCAATATAACAAAAGATAGTAAAACAGAATAGTGAAAATAGAGTATAGTATATCCTAATTATAAATCCTAATCATAATTTGATTGAGGTTTATCTCTAATATATGTAGAAAGGATATGATTATTTCCTTTATAAGTAGAGGCAAGGCCATAAGTAGTACCAGGAGCAGATGAAGATACATGAGCTCTAATAACAACACACCTAGAAACTGGTATATGCTACTGAAAAGGATGGTATGGAGTGAGGCAAAAAGGGATTTAGTGTAGAGAATGTTGTAGGATATGACATATGAATGGATGAGGGTGCTATGAGATCAGTGTGAGAAGTATAAAGGTAGGGTTACATCATCTGGGTAAACTCAATGATATCTCAATAACCATGTTCCAAGGATTGAAGGAAATCATCTTGATTATATTTGAGGGAATCCAAATAAGAATCATACATTTAATATTCCCAACTAGAGACTTAAAATCATGAGTCATTGTAGGAATATTTAAATCCAAAGTAATAGTTCTGAGCATTCTTTTAAAATCCAACATTGTAAATATCCTACTGAAATAATAATCTATTTCCCTTTTGATTTTTTCTCTATCCAAAATGGATTTTTTGGCATCCTCACAAACTAAAGTGAGGGTTTTAGTAGCATGGTTATGAAACCCATCATACATATCTTAAATAGTTTAAATAAATTCTTTATACAAAACTTAAAAATCATCCCAAATAAACTATTTGATTTTTGTCTTCATCAAATGTTGTAGCAGAACATACTAGAGTAGGTTGAAACACATCATTCATTAATCTCTTATATAAATGAATCATCATGTTTGATAGATCATATTTAATAGCACCCATCTGAGAACTCATATCTCTAATATCATTTTTTATCATTTCAATTGTGAAATTAAATCTGGGCTGGAGATGATTTATGGACATTGTAATAGCTTAAGAAAGATCCACTTATCTCATATTATTTAAAGAATTTTGAACATTATCAAATGATAATTAGAGTATCCCAAACATATATTTTTTGAATACACCCAGGGAATACATAGTGACATATGATGGGTGGAATAGAAGGTGAAAAAGTATAATGAGATGGATCAATAGATGAATTCATACCATCTACCTCATGTAAACTCTTCATCAGACTATCTCTCATTTTTATTATCCTCAATTATGGTATAAATTTCAACTACATCATTGTCAAAATCTTTAACAATGTATTCATGATCAATAATCTAATAAGTTTCAAATCTATCAGGAATATAAACTTCTTTAATCAAAGATACTTCTAAGGTTATTTAAAAAAATATTGGAATGTCAACCATGTTTTAGGTGAACTGCCTCCATGATATTTATCATCTAAACTAGGGTAATTTAGGCCAAGTTCAAAATATCTAGGAGACTTCTTCCCCTAAGAAGGTTCATCTTTTAAAGTTTTTATTTGGGTACTTTTAATAATAAGAGGTCTCTGTGAGCTATACTCATCATCATCATAACTAGATGATTTACCATACACTATATCATATTTATAATCCAATATAGCTTCTTCATTAAGATCAATAGTATCTATTTCTTCTTATTCCTCTACTTATTCTTAATCTTTAGGAACTTCTTTTTCATTACTTACATTCTCTTCTTCTTTTTTAGGAGAAACAACATCAATAGAGTACTCCAAAATTTCATCAAGTTCAAAACCTTGATCGACGTGTTCCCTTGGTCTAAGTGGATACTTTACTAGATTAAACTTCTCAAACAATTTCTTTGGGTCATCCACCCATTATTATTTCTAAGGATTCTAGTTAAATTTCATCTACTTACATATTTATTTATTAATATATAATCTATCAAAATTATTTACTTTATCCTCTTCCTAATGAACTATTACTTTATACTCTATTAGATAAAAAAATTAATTTAGGACACATAAAAGAGATAAAACTTTAATTTTTCTAACAAAACTCAACAATATACCTTATAACAAATCTAAGTAGAGTAATCTAAAAAATCATGATTCCTAGAAATACTAAAGTCTCATTTCCTTAGTAAAAAACATATTGAATAAAATTAATTAAGAGCATACATTAAACACTTAGCTCAGCAGTATTGGGTCTTCTAGGAGTAAAATTATTAGTGAGATCATATAGGGTATTTTCAAACATGAAATTTTGATTATTAACAGTATACAATCTTTTAAAATATTCATACTCTCCACTGTATAGTATTCCCAAAAAAATTTCCTAGTTTTTAGTTGATAATTTGAAAACTTAACCACTAATACTTGATTTTACTTTATCCTTATTTTCTATAGTAAAGAGATTGATATTAGCATAAAAATTTTTAACATGTTTTGGATATAGGTGTATATAATTCTCCTTAAACCATTCAACCTAACCTTGATTATTAATCATGTTCTAAACTATTTGTCTACTCAACTTCAACCATTGATCATTGAATTATTTATCCATTGAAACTATATGTTTAACAAGATGTGGATTCTTCAGGTATTTTAAAGCACTTGATCTTGATTTCATCTTCTTTGATTTCTTTGAAGGAGGTGACTGAACTGGAAAAGTAGTTTTGAAAAATGATTTATCCTTGGAATTATGATTTGATTTGAAATCTCAGAAGGTTCTAAAATGGGATATGAAATAAAGTATTTTGAGATGAGAGAGAGGGAGAGAGTTTTGAGATGATAGATTATTATTCAATCAGAATATCCTAAAAGGATATATGAGATCAAAAAGAAAATTCATGTACCTGTTCGGATTCATATTCAAATTTTTAATTTAAATCATTTAGGGATTAAAATAATAAAATAACTAAAAGGGAATCCTACCAAAATATTATCCCGAAAAATTAAAATTAAAAATAGAAATGGTAAGTCTAATGAATTTGGATCTATAAATATCATAAAAATAGGCATAAAAACCATAATGTACATTTGGTGTTCTAACAATACCACCAAGAAGGTTAAGATAAGTATATATTAACCATGTGAAAATATGTCCATGGTAAGTCTAGTGAACATCTAAGAATAAAAAATATGATGACCAATGTTCACGATAAAAATGTTGTCTTTATGAATAAAAAAACTTACAGTCAGCCTACTAACCATGTGAAACATACTTCAAAACTATTTCCATAAAAACATTATGAACAAAAGTTAAATATCTTTAACAATAAAATTAATAACCAATAATCGAAAAATAATTTATCATTTATAATTCATGTCTGATATAGTTGAGTCTCTCAAAATTCCAAGGTTTTGTAAATATATCAGTGAGATGATTTTCAATACTTATGAATTCAATAATTATGCCACATTTATGGTAACAATATCTCAATAAGAGATTTCCTATATCAATATGTTTTTTATAGAATGAGATACTATATTCTTAGATATATTTATCACACTTGTATTATCACAATTTATAAGGAAGTTTTTGAAATGATATCCATAGTCTAGTAAAGTGTGTTTCATCCACATAATATATGCACAATAATTATGTTTAGCTACATACTCAGCTTTATCAATGGATAATTCCACATAGTTTTTCTTCTTACTACACCATCATACTAGAGAATTTCGTAAAAAGTGATATGTTCTAGAAGTTATTTTTCTATATAACATACAACCACCAAAATATACATCTAATGAACTAACCAAATCAAATTATTGACCTCTGGAGTAAAAAAAATACTAAGTTGGTTGTATTATTGAAGTATTTAAAATTTATTTTCACATCTAATAGATAAGATTAATTTGGGTTTTATTGAAAATGAGCACACATACATACACTAAACATAATATTTATTCAGATAGCTGTTAAGTATAGTAAGCATCCAATTATACCTCTGTAAGTGGTTTGATCAATTAATTTTCTAGCTCTATCATTATCCAACATGTATTTAGTACTCATGGGAGTATCACTAAAATTATTATTGACCATACTAAATAATTTTATAATATATTTAATGTACTTATTTTTATTTAAAATAATTCCGTACTTATTTTAAAAAATTTGAAATCCATGAAACAATTTACGTTTATCCATTAAACTCATTACAAATTCACATTGTATTATTTTCGAAAATTCATTACACACATAATTTCTTGATGAACTAAAAAATATATATCATCAAAATAAATTTTCACTACAAAAACATCATTTTAAATCCTATTAATAAATAATGTAGGGTTATCTGTTACTTTATAAAAACCTTTAGAAATTAGAAAAGATCTGATCCTATCATACCAAGCTCTAGGATCTTGTTTTAAACCATATAAAAATTTAATTATTTTAAAAACATGTTTTGGAAAATGATAATTTTTAAATCCAAGTTGTTATTACACAAAATAAATATTAATAATATAACCATTTAATAATGTACTCTTAATATCAATTTGATATAGTTTGAAATAAAAATGTGCTTCATAGGCAAGAAGAATTCTAATAGCTTTAGGTCTATCTACTAGTGAAAAGGTTTCCTAATGTCAATAAATCCCTCTTGATTGCACCCTTATTTAAATAATCTATCATTATTTCAAAATATAATTCTTGATTCATCAACCTTATTACTAAAAATCCATTTAGTGAAAATATTTATGCAGTATTTAGGTTTATCCACTAGTTCCCAAACTTTTTTCCATTTAAATTTATTATGTTACTTTTATATTTCCATTTAATAGAATTCATCATATATTGCATTATTTATGTTGTTAGGTTTAATATGTGATAAGAAATCTTGGTGTTCAAACTCATTTCTATGATAAACTCTAGTTTTTGTTCATTTATTTATACCTCCAACTAAAGTATCTAATGGATGATATTTATTATTCCTAAAGGTTCTTGGAAAGGAAGAGTTGGATAAATCATTATCCTCTACAATTTTAGGTTCATGTTGTTCATCAGAACTAGATGAGTTTTTTTATATATGGTCTAACAATTTTTTCATCAACATTATTATTTATGTCTAGAATAGAAAGATCATCCTCAATATTTTCTAAAGAGGTTCTGGGCACATGTGGTTCTGTTTCATCAAATTTTACATGTACAAATTCCTTCAAAACATTTTTCCTTTTATTAAATACCCTATAAGACATACTTTATGTTGAATATCCAAGAAAAATTCCTACATCACTCTTGGATGAAAATCTATCTTGACTATCCATAGTATTTTGAATAATTACAATGTAACCAAAAACTCTAATGTAATTAAACTATGGTTTTATTCCATTACACAATTAATATGGAGTCCTTTTTAAGAGAGGTTTAATTAAAACTCTATTGATTATATAAAAATATCTTTCTATATCCTATACCCAAAAAATAGGTAAACCATACACATTGAGCAAGTTCCAGGTGATTTATTGAAGGGACTTATTTATCCTTTCCACAAAACCATTCTTTTTGGGGTTCTAGGAGAAAACAATTTATGATTATAGACATATTGTGAACATTATGATTCAAAATATTGATTTTCAAACTCATTCCCATGATCACTTCTTAGGGTCATAATTCTACATCCAATAAGATTTTCTAAAATTTTAAAATATTTATAAAAATAGGTATAAGCTTCACTTTTGTGAGATAAAAATAATAACTTAGTATATAGAGAAAATTCATCTTCTAGAACATAAACATAGTGCTTTACACTAAAGTTAGAAACTCTATAATGTCTAAAAAAATACATGTGAACCAAATATAGGGGTTGAGAAGTTTAAAATTATTTTATTTTTTTGAAATGGATTTTCTGTTGTTTCCCCTTTTGACATGGGTTACAAACTTTATCATCTTGGAATTATAGTTTAGGAATATCCTTAACTAATACTTTCCTGGTAAAATTTCTAAGCGAATGAATATTTCAATGGCCTAGCCTTCTATGCCAAAGATAATATTATTTATAAACGGAAATGTGATAGGAAATATTTTGAGAAAGAAATGAATCTATATTCACAACTAAAAAATTTTCATTTTGTGACGTCCCTATCCTAGAATCCACTGACCTGTGCCCTAAACTGAATCGTCACATGACCCAAAGTGTGCCTCCTCATACCCTAGAGTTTTCTGACTAGAATCTAGGTTTTAATAAGTCATATGGGGAGACTATAACCTCTTTAAAAGAGTGAGGCACAATGGATTACAAATTAAATAGAAGAAAAATTATGAAATAACCAGTGAGAATTAATAATCAAACATCTCCCATAATTGGGTACAAACTAAAAACCCACAATAAATATGCCATTTCATACTAAAAGTGCATAAAGTGAAAAAAAACCCAAAATAAATACAAACAACCAAATTCCCAAAATGGTCTAGACTCTGAGTTTGGAATCTCATTTATGCATATCCCAAGCCAAACTCAACTCCCTGGCATAGGTCCATTTCCCTTGTCCTAACCTACAAGCATGAAATCTGATCGGGTACCCAATGGAACCCAAGTGGGGTGTGAGTATAACTCAGTAGGCCACCACCGATTGTGTCTACAAAATATCTAGTCTAAATAGTTAGTGCATGAAGGTACTAAATAAGTGAAATTAAACAAAAGATAACATGGGTTATATTAGAAAAAAAAAATCTAACTTAAATATTTCTGTCATTATTACCAATTTCATCATTTATACTATATTTATTACTACATTCAGTTTCCCCACATGTTCTATGGGTTAGGCATTTACTTAATTTATACAATGGTCTGAGCCAATAAATTAATATGCATAAGGGATTAATTCAAGCTCCCTATCTCACTAGGGTTGAACATATCATAAGAAAGAAACACACTCACCTCAGATCCTCAATTCAAGTGGTTTCATTAAATGCATCCTTTAGAGGTATAAACACTCGGTCCCCTTCTCTAACCCATGAATTATGGAGAGGGGTTTAGAGCCTCAGTCAAACATAACCTGTGGGTGTAGATACTCAAGACCAATACCCCATAGAAACCAAGACACATGCATGTTATTATTTATAAATTTACCACATATACCATATCACAAACCATGCATAAACCAAAAAACACATGACAGTCACAATTCAAATTTCATTTAACATATAATTCATGCTTGTTCCATAACCCATTAACATATTTACAAACTAAATTTCATAACCCATTTAACCCATTTCCCTTTATAATGCCTTAACCCATTAAAAAAATTCAACAATTCTCATTCATTATCCCACATTCATCAATCCCCACACACTAGACCACTTAACTCATTTCCCTTCATATACCTTAACCCATTTAGTATAACCATCATTTATACTTATTTTCCAATTTTCAAAATTAAATTATTTTCATTCATTAACCCATTTAGAACATTCAACAATTTCCATATGTTAAACCATTTCACATGGTTTATCAAATTCACAAGCCTTATCTTATTTATATGATTTCCATTACACTCATAGGTCATTTGACACATTCAGTTTAATCCATTTAACCCATTTTCCCATTTCCCCAAACAATCCCTTATTCCAATGAAAAAACAATACACAACTACTAATAATGACTCTTGATATTTTGGACCAACATGTTAACCATTTATCATGGGATCTATTTCAATAAAAGTAAACATTAGGCTTAACTTTACAAATTTCCCATGTTCGAGAATATTGGTTCACCCCAAGGGTGTCCCTAAATTTGTCTAATCAACCTTGACGCATTCCATGAGGATCATGAGGGGATTTATTCTTCATATATAAAACAATTTTATGAAATATTAGTAAGGTACCTAAACACAAAACAAGAGGGAAATAAAAACACAACCAAGCATGCACAAATCAACCTCAGGGATATAGGATATAACTTATAGACCACCTACCTAAATTCGTAAGACAACCACATGCTCAACCTTGTCCCTTGACTCAGACCTGAACATCCTTCAAAACCCCAACCTGTGATCCACTAGAAGAAGATGGTTTAAGGGATTTTAAAGAAGATGAGAAACTATACAAACCCTTTTCAGAAAAATAGAACGAATAGGAGGATTAGAAAAACATGAAGCTTCGATCTTCCCCCAACAACGCTCCAAAATTCCTAGTCTAATGAACTAAACTATTACGAATAAAATTAAACTTTTTAATTTAATTAAATGTATTATATAAATAGAAAACATATTCAGTTATTTTGTTTTATTATATCCAATTGGATTTTTTTAACCATTAATTTTCATTACCATTAATAATATTGTCATTGAACAGTGATCACATGACTAGTATAAATATAGGGTTTTTACCAAATCCTTTTGGAACAGAAAAAGGATGTGATGGCCTCAACTAGTAGTATTGTAACCTATAAAGACCATTTATCATAGCAGCCAAGGGAGATAACATTTCTGGGATTTTCCCTTGACCAAGCCCAAGCTGAAATCTAACAACTTAGTCATGAGAAAAATCATTTATGTGAGAAGTTCAAGCTCATCAAGATCACGACCCAAACCATATTATTCGAACACCCCATGAAAGCCCCATCATCATTCACCTAACTCTTTGGGTGTACGCTGGTGTATTAAAGGGATTTGTAACAAGACCATAGAAATAGTAATATGAACATTATTTTTGTATAAAATAATGAATATATTTTAATCCTATTATTGTTACATTATAAATTATTTTTAAAGCACAAATTGTATTTTTGGTTAATATTCAAATTCAATTAATTAATTTATTAATTAATGGATTTTTGAAATAAAAAATATTTTAATAAAATATTATTATTAAATGATTTTTATAAAATGTAAATGATCATATAATTTTTATGAAGTCAAGTGTAATTTTTTATAAGGGTTCAAAAAAATATTATCTCCAAAATCTCATTATTTTCAATAAATATCAATTTTTATTTTAAAAGTAAAAAATTTATATATTTAGAAAATTATTTAGATAAAATTAATATTATTTTTTGAATCAGGATGTCAAAATTAACCAATTGTGAATTTTTCATAATTTTCTGAGACAATCAAATTTTCAGGTCAAAATTAAATACCATATAAATATACTTTATGTTTTATGACAACATAATGAACCAAAAGTGATTTAATAAGTAATATAAAAAGGATCAACGAACAAATATATTTTTTACATTTAAAATAATGTGATTTTAGGTTTATTTTATTTATTTTGTAAAGGCATTATGAATCCTCCAAGAGTTATAAAATATTTTATGGTTTTAGAATCATTTCTTTAAGTGTGTGACTCACCACCACATCACTAATGGTAATATTTTAATAATTTTGGCCCTTATAATTATACAATAATGTAAACCAGTTCCTTTTCCCATAAACCATAGTCAAACACCAGGTGTTGGTTTGTGGTTTTGGATATTTAATTATGTAGAGTTCAAAACCTAAATAATAAAGAAATCCCCATCCTTTCCTATATAAACCCACACAATACCCCATTTCTCTTAACTAAAACTCCTTTGAACACATAAAAACTATACCCTATACTTTATATAGTCCTCTTAAGGTTCTCCCAATATTTCAAGAAGCCCCACCCAAGACTTTGGAGTCACACATTCAAGTAAGGGTTCATTCCTTTATCCTCTTTCAAAAATTTTATTTATTATGTTATGACTGCTTTTTTCAATTACTTATGTTGAGACATGTATTTACATGTTCATATTACTTTAAATTTCATATCTAAATGTTTATAGTTCCCTTTATCTCTCATCAACCCATTTTATCAATTTTTATGTGATGTTGTTATGCTTCCAAAATTGCATCGTGATTTTCCATTCCAAAATAATTGTGTAGTGAATACCATTACCATTATCTATCATAGGTATTAAGATTTATACACATATAATTCATTTTTTTGGGAATTAAATGTAAGTATTCCATACTACTTGATCATGGAATAAATTATTATGATGAATGAATCCATGCTGACTGATATATGTGGCACACTAAAGCATGAGAATGAAATGAAAGTAATGAGTGCACTCGAAATTATATAGCTATCCAATGTATTAGGTTATGGTTAGTATCATGATACTTCATGTTGGGATAGAGGTTTCACCTAATTTTTTTATGTTAATTTTTCTACCATGATGTGTTGATAGGTTTATCCTTTCCCTATGATTATGATGCAGTATTTTAAGTTGTTACCACATTTTCCATGTTATGCCTATCATGATATATCATGCTTTATTATTCATGTTCCTTTTATGATCCATTTATATGAATATTTTCTAAAATGTATTATCTTATTCATTTTATTCCTTGTTTATCCATTTACTGAGCTTTATTGCTCACCCCTTTATTTTGTATGTCCTCAAGTTCTCCCTCACAGTGTTACGTACGAAGAAACATTTTGATCATGTTAAAGAAGTTTTCAATAATGAGGTTTTTTTAATATTTAAATTAATATATAATTTCATAATTTCCCAAATAAATTAGTCCTCTTGTTATTTCGGTTTGTATTAAGGGTAATTTTGTGTAATAAATCATGTTTAAATTTGAAATAAAAATAAGGGTTGTTATAGTTAGTGTCTTAGGATAAGCTTATTTATTTTTGGGAATATGATTAAAAAACATTAGTGAAAGCCTTAGGGATAAGACTATGTATAAGAAAACATCCTTAAATTTTGGTTAGTATAGAGTAATTTTTTATCAATAAAATACATCTCTATCTAGATACTATAATTGGATGTGGTTTTAGAACCTATGTACCTAAGGGTAAGAATTATGAAAAGATGTTTCGGGCCTGACATAGGGTAATCTGGTACATGAAAATGGGTCTTAATATGCACCTAGTTTGACACTCTTAGGGGAAATTCTTTGGTAAATTCAAAATCTCCTTACGAACCATAATTAAGGGAACAAAATAATCCCATAAGAATATGTGTTAGGAAATAGAATATGGATAACATAGATTGAATCCTAGAAACTCATAAGTTAATGAGATAAATGTAATTTATAAGTTATCCCTTTTATTTCAATGGATTCCCAGTTATGTGTTTAATATTTTAAATACTCATCCCTAATTTTAATTTTATTCTATATAATGGAATGGAATACAAGGAATTAGGTTAAAAACTGATGCAAAGGGAAATGTGATGACTGTCCCAACAACATGTCAAACCCAATGGGAGCCTGAATCGTAAAATTTGTCACAATAATATCTCAGCTAGAACAAGTTCTGAATAGAAACGTAGATCAATAGAAGTTCTCAAACCCCCACCCCCAAGAGATAGGAATTTGTAATCGAGAGCTTCATGTGACAAAAGCCTCCAAATTTCTATAGATCATCTGATTTGTTAATAATATAAAAATGAATCAACTTCATTTATAAGATCTTTTCCGTCCTTCTATGTTTTGAGTAAGAGAAGGTTCTACTAGTTTTTTATCGTATAGAGGGAGATTCTAATCAGTGGTATAAATTGATCAGGAATACAAAGTCTGATGAAGATATTAAAATAGTGGTGTGGAAGGAATTCCATAAAATGTTTTTCAATAGATATTTTCCCCAAACTCTCTATATTAAAATGGAATGGGATTTCCTTGCACTTAAGAAAAAATATGATAAATCTATTGGGATGTACAATGAAAACGTCACGAGACCTATGTGGTATTCCTTTCATCTTTGTTGTTACCCTAAAATATAAGGTTGACTACTTCTTTAGTGGGCTAAAGCCTAGTCTACCAAAATATCCTGTGATCCGCGACTTTGATAGTTATGACGAAATTGTCTGATGTTCCCTCAAAGTCAAAAGAGAGATTGGATAATCCCAATGGTATTATCTGGATAAGAAGTAGAAAGTGGAGTTTAATTTAGGAAGTCTGATGGATAAATCCAACGATACTAAGAAATTTTAGCATCCCACTTATTGAAGGAGTGTAAAGAAGTAACCTGTAAATTTTTTAAGAGGAACAAGGAAATGATTTAGGAATGGAAGAGAAGGGAACCTAGCCAATTATTTATGAGAGCAGAAAAACACCCATGTGAAAGAGAAAATGAATTATCGGGTCAACCCAAAACACATTGTTAATTGATTCAACTTCAATGAACTAGGGAACTTTATGAACCAGGGCACTAAGCCAAGTGTTTTCAGAGGAAAACAATATCCTCTAAGGCAGCAATGGATATCTTTTTCTATCACGACCATTGAGGTGAATCCTGAAAATAAAGTGATGACAGTTACTCTAGTTATTCATTCAATAATAGTGAATATACTTCTTTATTCTAGTTCTACACATTCATTCACGTCATGAAATTTTAGTAGAACTATTCAAACACCACCACAATGCATGGAAATATAGATGTCTTTGAAAATGGAAAATGGGGAAATTATTTCATCCCAAGGATGTAACTCATCCCCTATCAACGTGTGTAGGATGAACTTCCCAGCAAACCTTTTCATACTTCATTTTGTAGAATTTGATGCAATTCTAGGCATGGATTGGATTTCCCTATATAGATCCAACATAAATTTATATGAGAATTAAATCACTATCTGTATTGCGAATCGACCCCAAATTCTCTACAAGTACCAGGAGGACAATGAATCTTCTTTATCACCATCATCTCAAGCATGTATAATATTTCTCTCTGAGAAAGTGTATCTAGATAAGATGATTGATTCTAAGGAATGAACAATCCCCGAATACATGCCTATTATGAGGGAATATGCTATTGTGTTTCATGAGTAATTTTTTGGTCTTCCTTCTAGGTGATTGGTTGAATTTTCCATCGAGCTTATACCTAGAGAGTTTCCAATATAAAATACTCCTTATAGAATGGATGTTTTGGAACTTGAGGAGCTGAAGAAAAAACTACAGGAGAATCTAGATAAATTTTTCATATGCCCATGTTCTTCATCATGGGGTAGATATGTCCTCTTAATTAAGAAGAAGGATGGTTAAGTGTTCCTTTTCATTAATTATCGGGAGCTCAATAAGATCACTATAAAGAAAAAGTGTCCTCTACATCAGATTAATGACTTTTTTGATCAACTAGGTGTAGAATAATAATTCCCCATGGTGGATCTTCATTCGGGATATTATCAAGTAAGGGTGAATAAGGAAGATATCCCCAAGACTTCTTTTCATACAACTTATGGGCACTATGAGTTCATAGTTATTCCATTCAGACTCACTAATACTCTAGAAAAAATTCATGGACATGATGAATAGATTTTTTAGATATTATCTTGAAAAATTTTTGGTAGTCTCTATAGATGATATTATAATATAATCCAAAACCAATGAGGACCATGAGGAGAATATGATCATTGTGCTAAAGACCTTTCGAAAAGAGAAGCTCTATGCAAAGTACAACAAGGGTAAATTCTGGTTGAAGGAAGTCTCATTCTTGGGACATATCATCATAAGCAATGAGATATCTATGAATCCTTAAAAGACAAAAAAGAAATTAAAGGATGGTTGAGGCTAACAACCCTGATAGATATTTGTAGCTTCCTTAGGTTAGCTGGATATTATCACTGATTTTTGATAAATTTATCATAATTTTCAGACACTATAACCAAGATAACTCAGAAGGGAGTCAAGTTTTGTTGGACTGGTGAAGGTGAAGAATGATTTATGAAGTTAAAAAGGAGGCTTATCGTTTCCCTTATTCTCACACTACCCATAAGTGGAGAACTTTTTTAATTTTCATTAATGCTTGAAAGAAGTGATTGGGCTGTGTGTTGATGAATAATGAAAATTCCATTGCCTACACCTCAATGTAGTTGAAAATTCAGGATAAAAATATCCCATGCATGATCTAGAGTAGGTTGTTGTGATCATTGCATTGAAAATCTTGTGACATTATCTCTATGGGGAGAAGAGTGAGATATATACTGATCACAAGAGCCTCAAATATATATTCACATAGAAAGATCTTAATATACACCATTGAAGATGGATAGATCTCATCAAGGATTATGACAGCTCAATCCACCACCATTCTAGTAAAGAAACTAATATGGTGGATGCTCTAAGTATAAAGGACCCAACAATTCTATCATGAATGAGAATTTAGAAGGATATGATCTTCTTGTATTTGAATAGGATGGACATGAGAATCATAAATAAAGTAACATCATCAATCATTTAACAAATGATTTCTTAACCATCAATTTTGGAAAGTTTAAAGGGTTCTTAGTAAGATGATGTGGGAATTTAGAAGTGGAAACTATAAGAAAATAAAAATCCTTAGAGTTCAATGTTAATGAAGAAGGAATTGTGATATTTGGGTCAAAAATATGTGTTCTATCAAATCCTAAGTTAAAGAAGGAACTATTGGATGATGCACATAATTTGACTTTATCCATTCACATAGGAAACACTAAGATGTATTAGGATCTTTGAGAGCACTATTTGTTGGACAACATGATGAAGGAGATCAAAAAATATACATCAAAATTACTGATATGCCAGTAAGTAAATTCTGAATGGAATAAGTCCAATGTAATGATGCAACCATTACCCATACCAACATGGAAATAGAAAAACATAACCATGGACTTTGTCACTTGACTTACAAAGGAATCCAAATGAAACTATGTGATATGGGTTGTTGTGAATCATCTTATAAAGACCACACACTTAATTAAGATTCGAGTGGATTTTCACTAGATCAGATATCATAGATATACATAAAATAAATGCTAAGGCTGAATGGAGTTACACTATTGATTATATTCGATTGAGATCCAAGATTGACCTCCACATTCTAGAAAAGTCTCCAGTATGCTTTAAACACTGAGCTGAATTTCAGTATAGACTATCATCCTCAAACTAATGTCAAATATAGGTGGACTATTCAGACATAGAAGACATGTTATGAGCATGTTCTATGGAATTATAAGGTGTATGGGATCAACATCTCTCTTTGCTTGAGTTCTCTTACAACAACAGCTTCTACTCGAGCATCCAAATGGCTCTCTATGAAGCCCATTATGGGAAGAGGTTCATAACACTGACATTATGGGATGAAGTTGTGGAAAGAAAACTTCTAGGCCCTAAAATGGGTGAGGAAATTGTGGAGAAGGTGAATACTATTCAGCTATACATAAAGGCTACTCAAAGTCTACAGAAGATCTATGCTGACAATCTTTGATGAGACCTAGAGTTTGATGTTGGAGACATGTTATTCAATTGTATATCTCCAAGAGTAAAGTGATGATATTTGGGAAGAATGTAAATCATAATCCAATGTATATCGGCCCTTTTGAGTTCCTTGATCGCATCAGAGTAGTGTCATATCTACTAGAACTACCACAGAACCTATCTCAAGTACCTAATGTATTCCATGTATCCCTCTTGAGAAAATACATACCAAACCCCTCACATGTACTCAATATATAGGTGGTGCCATTGGATAATGATATTTCCTATGAAGAGAAGCTGGTGAAGATCTTAGATCATATAGAAAAAGTTCTACGAAATAATTCAATTCCCCTCATAAATGTGTTGTGGAGAAACCAAAATTTTGAAGAAGCAATACGGTAAATAGAGGAGATGATGAATCAGAGTTACCCTTATCTATTTTAGTGTGGGAAATGAAAATTTTCAAGGGTGAAATTTCAAAAGGGTGATATTGTAATGACCCAAACTATTATGAATAAAATTACCATTTTTGATTTAATTAAATGTCTTATGGATATAGAAAACACATGCACTTTTTATTATTATATCCAATTGGATTTAGATGATTGTTATGTTTCATTACTATTGATAAAACTGAAATTGAATATTGATCACACGACTAGTATAAATATAGGGTTTTTAACAAATATTTTTGACATGGACAAAGGAAGTGATGACCTCAACCAGTAGGATCATACCCTATGAAGCCTATTTATTGGAACATATAAGGGAGAGAGCATTTATGGGATTTTACCTTGACTAAGCCCAAGATAAGATCCAACAACTTAAGAATGAGGAAAAACATTTGTGGGATAAGTTCAATCTCATTGAGATCATGACCCAAACCATGTTTCCCAAATGGCCCCATGAAATCCCCACCATTGCAGACCTCACTTTTAGGGTGTATGATAGTGTATTTAAGAGATATGTATCAATACCCTAGCAATAATAATATTTAAATTATTTTTATAAAATTATTAATATATTTTAATCCTATTATTGTTACTTTGTAAGTGATTTTTAAAGCAAAAATTGGGTTTTTGGTTAATATTCAAATTCATTTAATGAATTTATAAATTAATTAATTTTTGAAATAAATAATATTTTAGTAAAATATTATTATTCAATAATTTTTATCAAATATAAATGATCATATAATTTTTATGAAATCAAATGTAATTTTTTATAAGGGCTCAAAAAATGTTATTGTAAAAAACCTGTCATTTTAAATAAATGTCAGTTTTTATTTTAAAAGTAAAAATTGACATATTTATTAAATTATTTAGATAAAATGATTATTATTTTTGGAATCAGTATGTTTTAATTATCCAGTGGTGAATTTTCCATAATTTTTTGAGACAATCGAATTTTTGGGTAAAAATTAAATACTGTATAAATAAATTTATGTTTTATGACATCATAATGAACAAAAAGTAATATAATAAGTAATATAAATAGAATTCACGACCAGATATATATTTTTCCTTTAAAATATGTGATTTTATGTTTATTTTATTTCGTTTTTAAATCCATTATGAATCCTCCAAGAGTTATAATATATTTTATGATTTTAAAATCATTTCTTTAAGAGTGTTACTCAACTCCACATCCCTAATGGTAATATTTTAATAATTTCAGACCTTTTACTTAAAAAATAATGTAAAACACTCCCATTTTGAAGAAACCATGGGATGTTTTGTGGTTTTGGATATTTTATTATGTGGAGTCTAAAACCTAAATAATAAAGAAATTCCTCCAATGGTGCCCCAATATTTTAAGAATCCCCTCCCAAGCCTTTGGAGTCACACATTTAAGTAAGGGTTCTTTTTTTCTCATCTTTCTTCAAGTTTATTTTTTATGTTATGAATTCTTTTCCAAATTCCTTATTTTGGGACATGTCTTTCCATGTCTATATAACTTTCCATTTCATATCTAAATTATGATATATACCTTTAGCTCTCATCAACCCATTTTATGAGTTTTTATGTGAAGCCATTACTTTTCTAAAATTGCACCTTGATTTTCCATTACAAAACAATTGTGTAGTAAATACAATGCCCATTTTCTATCATGGGTATTCACCTTTATACTCATATACTACTTTTATTAGGTACTTACATGTATTTGTTCCAAACTCTATGATTGTGAAATAATTATGATTATTAATGAATCCTTGTTTATTGAACTATGTGTCACACCTAATCATGATAATTAAATAAGGGTGACGAGTCCATATAGAATTATATAGTGCGCAAATGAATTGGGTAACAGTTAGAATCATGATACATCACATTGGGATAGAGGGTTTACCTGATTCCTTTTTGGGACATTGTCCACCATGATTTTTTGGAGGGTTTATCCTTGAACTATGTTTATGATGCAGTTTTTAAGTTGTTGCAACATTTCACTTGTTATGGTTACCATGCTATATCATGCCTTATTATTCATGTTCATTTTATGCTCCATTGATATTCCTATTTTCTAACATGTATTTTCATATTTATGTTATGTCTTGTTTATTCCCTTACTAGGATTTATAGATTACCCATTTCTTATGTATATCCCTGGGTTATCCCATGTAGTGTTAAGTATGAAGGAATTTTTTGATCATGTTAAATATGTTTTTAATAAAGATGTTACTTTTATGTTTTAACTTGACATGTAATGTTCCTAATTTAACAAAGACACTAGAACTCTTGCTCTTACAGGTTGTATTAAGTGTAATTTTATGTAATAAATCATGTTTAAATGTGAAATAAAGAGTAGGGTCGTTATACCTAGAATTGAAGTAGATCCACCCTTGGGAATATTATAGTGTTTAGGTTCATAACTATGGTTAATAGGGGAGAAATATGGGTTTAAATCATGTGTTCATCTTAAAATTATGAGGATTCAGTTTGGTAAATTTCCACTTTTTAATGGGTCGCATGGTTTAGCCGCATGTTATGGAAAACCATGCACCAAATATGCACCCACCTCTGTCTAAAAGGGGTTCAAGTCACACAATTACCTCGGGATACTACACGGTTTGGAAAACCTTATGCCAACCATTCAGAATGCCTCTATACTAAGTTGTATGGTTTGGCCTCCCCCATCACAGGGTTTACTCTAACCATGTTACAACCGTGAAGAATGGATTGGATGGCCATTTTCCTTTTTATTTTGTGTCCTGAACCCCCAGAACACCTCTGAGCTTCTGTATACACCCGGTAAATATTTAATTATCCAAATTTAGGGGGTTCAAACTAAAATTTAAATGATATTATACCTCCAAAAATTTTGGGATCTTACAACCTCCCCACCTTATAATGGATCATCCTTGATCCAAACTTCAAAGTATCACCAAGCTTCCTAATTAAAAAGGTCGGGCCACTAGGCCCGCATATCCATCTCCCTATCTTAATTCTCTTTTTAAGCATTACTATGATACCAAAAAAAATATCCAAAGGTGCAGTTTTTTCCCACAAGACTTTCTCATTATGACCCATAACACAAACCAGATACTCCTCAAAGGACGCATGAATTTCTAACCATACATCAACCACTATAACTCTATAGGGAATACTTAGAAACAAAACCTAAATTGAAATATAATTAAACTTCACACACAACATCATACCATCATGGGGGACTCAATCATCACCCCACTGGTTTGATCCTCTTCGCAACTCATGACCCAAAACACATAGAACCATTTTACTATCTTTTTCAAAAATCCAATGGTGACTAAAACTCAGCATCAACCAAAGGAAACACATGGTCCTTACAATCACATTTCATAACCTCATTGATCCATCACTTGAGGCTCAATGATCCCATTCAGCAAACATACATTCAAAAACATAACCAAAACACCCAAAAAGGGCTCAATCAGTCAACTCGAGCTAAGGATTTTTATCCTATACAAATCACCTGAATGGTAATCACTCAAGTCTATCCTACCTAAAAATGATCTTGAAATCAACCAACCACTTTCCCACTATGGTTACCTTCTGCCATTGAATTTATCTCACCCCAAATATCTTTTGGTGTTTGGAACCTCCACAATTGAAGAAAGACCACTAGACCCTCAACTCAACTTTCACAACACCTGGCGTGTCCCCAACTCATGCACCTGAACACCCATAATGACTTCACCCTGTATTGGAATATAGTCTTTCTGTTGAAACCACCTTCAAAGTAATCCATACATCATCCATTACTTTTACCATATCATGTTGGACCACCCTCAACTGGCTTTTCCAAAGCATCCATCTTCTACTGTTGGTATGCTACACCCTTCTTTCACCTTTACAGGGCACTTACTGACTTGAGGCATATCACTATCATCCAACTCACCTACCTAATTCATTCCCTAACTTCAGGTAGAACCCCCACCATCACATAATCCACTACCCTCTAAACCATCATCGTGCTACACCGCACCCATCAACATTCCCAACCAAAACACTCACATTGTCTGTACATTGAATAAATATGGTTAATTTATTACACACAACCATTCCAAAATTTGAAACAAACTCTTCACTCTAAAACATCCACTGAAGGTGTTTTACAACTCACCACATTCATCCATTGCTCCTAGCCGAGTCGAGTTGTCCCTACCTGACTCACCCAATAAATACTCATCTTTATTATTGAATGGTCAATACCTCACTTGACCAAGATGCCTTTAAACCTGAGGATGCTCCATGGCCACTCAATTACACATACCAAAGTCCATGCCTGATTTTAATGGAGTTATAGATTCCAGCCTCCCTTTCCAAAAACTATTTCCATAACTTACCACACACTTTAATAATTTTAACACAAGAATCTAAAATTTCTTTTGAATTCACCTTGAGCCCAAGCCAATGCTTGGTCTGTTCAACCACCACCACTAAGGAACACATGGAATATTCCAAGGAACCCAACATGCACCTCATAGGTTTCACATTGGCATCCTGATCCACCACATAAACTCCACACTCTACTATACACATCTAGCACTAAATTATCTCTCCCTACCTTAGGAGTTTCATTTCCATCACTTTACTAAAGGTATTTAAAACAACAAAGGTTCATGATTAGATCATATTTTGAACCTCAAAACCTGGATTTGGTCATCCAGAATTCCCCAGAACAACTGAAAAAACCCTACATGATACCCATTTCTGGATTCCGCAAATGGCACCCATGGTGTTTGTCAACACCCAGACCATCTTAATGGCCTCACCTGTAAACTATCGATGGTGTAAATCTCACCATATAGCTCCACATATACAGCTCCATGAGTGAATACTCTATTATTTACCACATATAACTAAAATAAATTCAAGTTTCTTGGATAAGCAGAGAGCTTTATCAGTGTACCAGGGATGATGAAAAGATGTTAAGAATGATCATAACTTACTAAAAGTACACTAAGAAGTTTTCAAAGGACGCTACCACAACTTATCCAACACTGATGTCACCTCCCACTATGGGACACCATGAACTTCCAAGAGTTTTTAGATTCCTTACCCACACACATCTTATGATCACATAAACACCACTTCTTAGGCATGATTTCCAACCAAGACTCACCACCGCTCCATGACCATCCTCTAAATATCTGTGAACCAACGTTTAATTTAGAACTAATACCACCACACCACTTGATTCCTTCCATCGTTACCCAAGTAGTTATCAACTGAAACACAACAGTCCACAACACCGACCAAAACCAATCATCTCTTGTATATCTACGCTTCCTGATTTTATTTCATAGAGAATGATAAGAGATTATCTCTAGCCACCTATTCTCCCATCCCAAAAAGACTTTTGCCTTACCAGTGTGTGTCTGAATCTGAACCACATCAGAGCCCTCAATGTCTTGCACCCTCCAATGACAAAAAATTATACCATCTTTAGATTACACAGGACAACATCACAAGAGCCTATCCCCAAACCCACTTACTCATATGACCATGCCTCTTAGTCCATTATCCCCATTAGTCTCAAGTCATTCTCAATATTTCACCCAACAACTAGACCATTTGTACAAACAAGCCCAACCACGTGACCACCCTCACCTCAGGTGTCAGCTTCAGGATGAGAACATCTAACTATGCTTCATTCATACTTGACTTATTTTCCAAAAATCAACATTGAGGCCTCTATTAATCATCATCCAAATAGAATAGTCAGACACCTAAATGATCTATCCCTTCAAAACTAACCTTACACTAGCCCCAAGAATTTATGTGACCATCTAAATTTTCCAAGGTATAACAATAACATTTAACAAAACTTTATGGTACTCATTATACATCGATTCCACCTCTAAATAATCTCTCATGCATCATATTCCAAGGCA
This sequence comes from Viscum album, assembly GCA_963277665.1. Classification (NCBI taxonomy): domain Eukaryota; kingdom Viridiplantae; phylum Streptophyta; class Magnoliopsida; order Santalales; family Viscaceae; genus Viscum; species Viscum album. The sequence goes on from OY728131.1 coordinate 1,864,854,976, forward strand.
CCTTCCACACTAGGATAACCTCCCATGATGTCTCCCTTGATTTTCTAAAGACTTCAAACTCATCATCACAACCCGAGTCATGTCTCCCAAACCATTGAACTTCCCACATAGCCCTATAGGATAATCTGCACCTTTCCAAAACCAAAAAATCCACCTACACCTCACACATCCATGAATTCTAAAAAAATGGCCAACCACTCTCATTGTTTGTATTGAGGATCAAACGATACCAACTTCCCAATTGGGGTTAAGGGTAACAAGTCACTAGACCCAATATCTAGGCCACATACATTAGTCTTCTAACAAGTCACCACTCATAGGTGGATCTCCTTCCCCCGTTCCAGAACACTAAATCAAATTTATCCTAGAAAGCCTTAAATCTAGGTTTCACACCAAGAATACTCACACACATACATCAGCACTATGAGCCAAAACACCCACTCTAGGTTTGAAAACACAACCCACAATGTATGAATTCACTTGGGTCACTACACTTATAGAAAAACACCCATCACTAATGACTCCATAACCAAGACACTCACTCTTAAGTCCAACATAAAACCCACACACTTACAACCTACAAGGGTTTCAATCTTCAAATTATCAATAAACATTTCAAAACCTCAAGGTCACCGCCCTTCTGAAAACATGGAAAGGTACACCCCTTTATCACACATCAAGGCTCATCAAGGTGTACCAATATATAATAAAGGTTTCATCCTAGGGAACTCTCACTGCCTAGACCACCCATACAAAGGGCCAGATAAGAAATTCTAGGAAAACTCACTACCATTCTTCACTAAAAGTCTAATCATTACCTATTATTTTATAATTAAAATTACCATTTTAAAACCTAAATGTGTACACTTTAGATCATTCTATTCATCCAACATTTCAAAAATCTCTACTTATTCCAATTCATATTTCAAATAAACATCATCAACAAACATCTCACGGAAAGACCAATCAGTGAAGACCACAATGGAAAATACACTACCTATCATACTCAACCCACACCATATACACTATCCCAACAGAAATTATCACATCTATAATACTAACCCCAGCCATTCTTATCATGGTTCATGGTCAACATTAGGTAATTTATCTATTGTAGATAATAGTCCTTCATTAGACACCCTCTTTTGAAACCCATCCCCCTTTCACAATGAAAATCATTCCCCTTTTTAATCCTTTCCAATTTTTACAACTTGTTACAAAAATTATTCTAACTCATTCACAAACTTCAAAATCATAATTTTTTAACCATTTTACTATCACAATGTAAATAGTTATCTTTTAGACACCATTAAACCTTTAAAATTTATCACAACCAATAATTTTTAACCCATTTATAACATTTATTTAAACACTATTGATCAATCATTCATTTACATTCTTTCTATTTACCCATTTGCATCATCTTTATTAAACACCATTTTCTTTAAATATTAATGAAGGTAAAATGAATCCTACCCTTAATGTCACACACACCCATCATGTGTTTTCCTATCATGATGCATGCCACCTATGGAACTAGGTTCCTACAATGATGCATGAATTCGTAACCTCATGTTGTTCCATCCATGAAAAAAATATCATAAAATAGTCACATAACACAACAAGTGAATCACCCAATGGTTAAATATCAATCAAATATAACAACACACATTAAGATAAAAAATTTCCCACCCAGGAAACTTGGATTTTCCCTCATACATGGGTTAGATACTCTCAAGTACAAGCTCATTTCCAAGGACCAACACTTCCTAATCTCTTATCTACCATCCAAAATAGTAAGACCCAAGAAAAAAACCACTATAATACCACTTTGTAAGGTCACCAACATGGAATCCACTAATAGGTTCCTCAAGATGAGTTTCCACATGACCTCAAGAACACCTCCTCATATTCCAGAGGTTGTAGATTGGAAACAAGGGTCTAATAAATCATGTAGGGAGACTATACCCTCTTTAATAGAGTGATCCATAATAGATAATAAATTAAATAGTTGAATAATTATGAAATAACCAATGAACATGCATAATCAAACATCTCCCAAAATTGGGTACAAACCACAAACCAATAATAAATATTCAATGTCATGCTAACAGTTCCAAAAGTTCATGAAACCCCAAAATAAAGACAAAGAGATGAATTTACCAAAATGGTCTTGAAATGGAGTCTGAAATCTAATCCATGAACATCCCAAGCCTGACTCAACTCCCGGGAAAAGTACCTTTTCCCTTGTCCTGATCTGTAAGCATCAAATCTGCTCGGGTACCCAACGATGCATGAGCAGGGTGTGAGTATAACTTAGTAGGTCACCACCAATGGTGTTTACAAAATATCCACTCTAAATAGTTACTGTATGCAGGTACTAAATAAATGAAAAATAATCAAAATAATACACAGGTGTTATTAGTTAACAATATCTACCTTAACCATTTCCATCACTGTTTTCATTTTCATCATTTATACCATCTTCATTACTAAATTCATTTTCATCACATGTTCTATGAGTTAGGCATTTACTTCATTTACACAAAATCCTAATCTTGTCAATTATTATGCATATGGGATTAAGTCAGGTTCCCTATATCAATAGGGGTTAACATATCGTAACAAAATTACACACACCCCATATATCCTCACTCCAGGTAGTTTCATTAAATTTATCTATTAGAGGAATAGAGCCTCTATCCCCTTCTCTAACCTGAGAATTATGGAGAGGGGTTTAGAGCCTCAGTCTAACTCGGCCCATGGGTGTAGATACTCAAGTCCAATACCCCAAAATACCAAGCCATGTGCACATTCGTATTTATCCATTTAACACATATACCATATCACAAACCATACATAAACCAAAACACATAAAAATCACAATTTACATTCCATTTAACACATAATTAACCCTTATTCTTTAACTCATTAACACATTTACCAACTAAATTTCATAACCCATTTAACCCATTTCCCCTTTCTCATTCCTTAACCCATTAAGCACATTAAAAAATTATCATTAATTATCCCATATTTATCAATTCTCATACACTATCCCACCTAACACATTTCCCTTCTTATACCTCAAATAATTTAGCATAACCAACATTTTTACTTAACCCCTTTAGAATATTCAACAATTTATGTTCATTAACCCATTTAAAAAATTCAACAATTTTCATATGTTAACCCATTTCACATGGTTCATCAAATTCACATGCATAAGCTTATTTATACAATTTCTATTACACTCATAGGTCATTTGACACATTAAATTTTATCCATTTAATACCTTTTGACATTTTTAAAAACAATCCCTTATGCCATTTCCAACAACTATACACAAAAACCAATAATGCCTCTTTATAGATTAGACCAATATGTCAACTATGTATCTTGGGATCTATTTCAATACAAGTGAACTTTAGTCATAAATTTAGAAATTTTACATGTTTGGGAATATTGGTGCACCCCAAGGGTGGCCCCAAATTGGTCTAATAAACCCCGATACATCCCATAAGGATTCTAAGGGGTTTTATTCATAATCAAGAAAAAAAAATTACCAAAAGATAATAAGTGAACCAAATGCACAACAGGAGGAAGATAAAAATATAACCAAGCATGTACAAATCAACCTCAAGACTATGGGATATAACTTGTATACCACCTACCTTGATTCTGAAGACAATTTCACACTAAACCTTGTCTATTGACATGGATTCGAACATCCTTGGAAACCCCAACCTAAGATCCACTGGAAGCATAGGTTTTTAGGGATTCAAAAGAAGATGAGCCTCTACACAAACCCTGATCTAAAAAAAGAGAAGGAAGACAAATATTAGTATAACCTGGAGCTTTGATTAACATAAAAAACACTCCAAATGACCTATAATCAAAGGAGATCCACCCTTGGAAAGATTTAGTAATTTTCGTTCTTCACAAGGTTTAATAGGGGATAAATAGAGAAGAAATAAAGTGAGTGTCTTCAAATCCTAAGGGGGAATTTTGGCAAATTTTCACTTTTTAATGGACAACATAGTTTGGTGTCATGGTTTGGAAAATTCTGTGCCAACCATGAACCCGCCTTTTTCTGAAAGGGGTCCAAGTCAAAAATTTACATGGGGATCCCACATAGTTTGGAAAACCATGCACCAATCGTGTAGAATGCCACTATCCAAATCCATATAATTTGGCCTCCCCCTTCACGCGGTTTACTCTAACCATGCCCTAACCTTGAAGAATGCACTAGATGGATAATTTACTATTTATTTTATACCCCAAACCCGTATAATACTCTCGAGATACCTCATACACCCAATAAAATTTTAATTATCCAACTTTATGGGATTAAAACTAATATTTAAATGAGATTGATCCTCACCAAATTCTCGAATCTTACACATTTCTTATGGCTGTAAAAACTACAGAATTTTTAGAATAAAAAACATTCTTGGAATTATTTTCAAATTTAAAATGGAAACCATGATCACATATTTGAGAAATTATAAGAAAATTACACTTCAATACATCTAAAAATAAAACTTTGGAAATTAAAGTATTACTATAATTACTAATTTGGACAAGACCAATTATGTTCCCATTAGAATTATTATTGAAAGTGACATGTACACTATCAACCTTGATTAGGTTCTTGAAACATGAATAGTCCCTAATAATGTGTCTAGAGTATCCATTGTCTGTATACCATAGTTTTTTACTGGAGATTTTCAAGCATGATTCCATCAAAATAAATTTAGACTAAAAGTAACTTTAGTACCCATATCTTCTTAGGTCTATGAATGATAGTAATCAATGTTTTAGGAATCCATAATTATTTAATTGGTTTCTTATAATCGTGCAATAAAATTTTATAAATAAAGACCATATTTTATTCCGTAGAATAATAATTATTAATAGAATTATTAGAACTAGAGATAGTAATGATTTTTTAATAATCCTTCTCTTTCCAGGTTGATACTGTATTTTAGTAGTATATTTCGGTCCAGTTTTCATTCCAATAATATGGGTAAAGGTATTTCTTCCATTTTTAAATATTTATAGATATTTATTTATTTAAGTATTTAATGATTTCCATTATGTATTTTCTTTTAATAGTTGATCATTTTTATCCTTTTGTACCATAAGATAAGTTTTAATGCGGGAAGACAGAGCATGCTGCTTCTTTAAACTTTTTTATTTATCTTTAATGTCATTAAAGGTGTCTTCCAGCATAGTATAATATTAAAAAATATCTTCACTATGCATATTTTAATAATTATTTTCAGTATCATAGAGGTTTTAAATGTGAGCAAGATATTTAAGAAAAAAGTTTCAATACCTCTGATTTTTTTGTCATACAAAACATTGGATGTATCATGATTATCCTATCTAATTGAAATTAATTCACTTGAACTCTCTTATAAATCACTCCAAGTTTTTTTCCATATCCTTATTATACATTTTTTCCTTATCCTCCTAATTTTTATTTTACCTTTGCTTAGAAATGTCTACTGTGACGTGCCCTTTCCTCTTACAATCATAAAAAACTATTTCATTGGTTGAATCTTCCTTCTTCAGATATTTTATTCAATGTACTTTTTCATACTTTCCTATATAACTCAGTTTCCTAAAGAAATTCTTCATTTTTTAGAACTTTTTGAAATTCATATCCAGATGTACCATTTCCTCATCATTATTAGGAGGTGAATCTTCATCACTTGAGATTTCATCTTTAATATTATCTTTTTATTTTGAAGTAGTGGTTTTGAAAACTATATATTTTTATTTTGTTTTATCCACTTATTACTTATTTACTTACAGTTATTATTAATAAATCATTAACATTACAATAATTTCCTTTACTGGAAGTGTTCTAATATCACATGATTTTATTATGGATACATATTTTACCATCCATCTTTCTAATAAGCATCTGATAAGTCACCTAACATGATCTTGTTCAATGATTTTCGTTCCCAGTGTGTCCATTGTGTTCATTATTTCATTAAAATTGAGATACATATCAAATATAGACTCATCAAGATTCATCTTAAATATATCATATTTAATAGTGTAAGTTTTTAATCACATTTCTTTAACATTAGATATATCTTCATCATAAATTTCTAGTGTATCCCAAATTTCAAAGGTAGTATCATAGGAAGACATTCAATTAAATTCATCTTTATCCAAAGCATAGTATAAAACATTCTTATCTTTAAAGTTATTTTCATACATATTATTAGTAGTGTTACTCCAAGTAACTCTATAAGTTTTATGTATTTCCTTTTTATCATCGATTACTATCGAGATATTAAAACTCATACTTTCTAAATAAATTTTCTTCATAATATTCCATTGAGGATAGTTAGTTCTGTTAAAATTAGGAGTCCTATTAGTGGAAGTTCCTTATTGTCTATTATTATCCATAAATAATTAAATTTATAAATAACGTAAATTTAAGATCTTTAAAATATAACTAAATCTATATTAAAAAGATATTTAAAAAATTCTTGGGTACCAAATGTTAGTTATAGGGATAACATAAGAGGGGGGGGGGGTTAATTGACTTACTAAATACATTTTTTTATTTAAAACTAGTTAAATCTAAATCCCTAATTTAGTAAAAACACCCAATTAATCAAAATTGTAGAAATATATATTTGTAATATTTTAAATAATTTCTCAGAAGCAGGATTAAGGCTTAGTTAAAATATCTTATAAATACCCTAACTTTTTAAACTAAGTAAATTTAGAATACAATTTATATAAACAAAAATTAATATTAACTATAAATGTAAAAAAAATAGTTTTGAAAATAAAATAAATTTGTTTTTTAAAGAAAAAAACTTAACAAAATACATATATGAAATAAAACAATTGGTTCGGTATAAAGTTGAAACTTAATCCCCTACACTGGGTAATAAGATACTACCAAGTAGTTTATTGTAACAATAAATAAATAAAAAACATGGATTAGGTTTTATAATCAACATCACACAGGGTTATCCAGGAAGAGATCTTCTACCACAGTTCTACATGGGAGGAAAGAAAATATCATGTCACACTTGACCTATTACACAGTAATTCATGGGAATACAAATAATATTATTTGAGGGAATATCAAGTGTTCTATAATTCAGTCATATAAGATAGTGTGTGTATATAAATAGAGTATAACAACACACTTCGAAAAATTAAATTATAAAATGAAAGAACAATAAATAGATAGATAAAAAGTTTGGTGTAGCATGATCCATGATTATTCAGTTGTTCTGAGTCCTTGAGTTTTTCTTTGGAAGGTGATAGAATATGTTTTTAGTAAATATAGAAAAACATAGTGTTGTAGAAGATACTTTTGGTAAAATCATTTGTTATTATCTGAGTTTCATCCAATATTTTCAGTATCACATCATCATCCACACCTTTAAGATCAAAAAAGTCTCTTTAAATAGAACTTTATAAGAATAATATATTTGGAGAATAATCATTCTTCATTAAATTAAATAATGCCTCATTTGATGATTCAAAAAATAGTTGTTGGATATTTTAATTTCTCCATTGATGAGTTAGAAATGGTTAGATATCCTTACTTTAAGTATGGTTAGTTGATCTCACAAAAACATTTTATGGTCAGTTGATGCGACAAGGGGATTAGTTCGGTTCTACACTTCATAAATTTAGCTCATTTGAACATGTGGTTAGCTTATTTGAGCATGTGCTAATCTAAACTCTTCATGTGGTCAGCTGATAACTTAATGTGGTAATATTTTCTTTTGTGCAGTCACTACATTAGAAATGTACTATTATTATATCACCATGAAAATATACATACCTTGGCACAGTAACATGATTTCATCATGAGGTCATGTAGTGTAAGATCCCAACCTTTTATGGAGTTATCTCAAACATGATTCCAGGAAAATTTTGTTTTTACATAAGTACCTTTGATGGAAATTATGTCTTAGGGAGTGTTTGGTTGAAGTCTAAGAAAACCATGGGGAAAAGAGACTTTGCATAGCTCAAACATGGTTTGTACAAACTATGTAGCTGCCTACAAGAAACCATGTGATCTATGGTCTTTTAGAAGATAGTTTTGGCATGGTCAAATCATGATTTGATAGGCCGTGTGACGTGGCCATGCGAAGTACCCCCTTGAAGTAGTGGTTAGTGCATGGTTAGCACACAGTTTGTCTAACCGTTTGATTAAACCATTCGAGGGCCGATAGTGAGATCCTCAAATTATGTATCTCAATTATTTTCAACTTTTAATGACTTGTTTCACCTATTATTCATCCATAACTCAGGATGTTACTTTCCTAAGGGAAAATGAAGGTTATCTCGTTGGCCTAGAGGGATTCTAAGGCCTTACGAACATCGTTCTTTGAGGATGAATGCATAAATTGAAGATCTTATCTTCTCCTGGTAAGTGGATTTAATATCAATGCTTCTCTCATTATTTATTATATCTTTCCTTGTTGTTTTCAAATAATATTTCCTCTATTTCCTTGGATTTAAACCTATGTGTTAATATCTAGATCTAGGATTGTGGATCTAGATCAAGATTTATGAGATCTTGATGTCTTTAATCTTGAAAATTAATTTTGGGATTTAGATCCTAAACTTTTATTTACATCATTGTGAAGCTCGGGTTTTGAGGATTTCCATTGAGAAAATGTATGTCAATAAACCAAGGTGGGTGGTCTAAATTTAATTCTCATAGTCGTGAATTATATATATATATGAAATATTTTAGAATTTCTATCATCCTTTAGAAATTGATTTCCTTGGATTGGGTTTATTAGATTAACCAGTTTAGTTATCTAAGCCTTGTTAAAATAAGTTATTTGTTGGGGAATTAATCATGATACTAAGGGGATGCTCTATTATATAATTAATTTTGGGAAATTTATTATAGGAGGTAGTGGTTGTAATCTATATAATTAATCAAGGGATTAATTATGATATTTTGAAAAGGCTAAGTTGAGATTATTAATTTTGGATTAATTATGTTTCTTTGATAATATGATCTTGATAATTAATTTGTGGGATTAATTATGGAAAATTGTGATTATAATGAGAAAATTAAAACTAAAAATTTAATTATGGAATATTAATTTTGGAATTGATTAATTATTTGATGAATTAATTAATGGTGTAAAGAACTTAGTTAATTGTTGAGTGAACTAATGGAATGGGTGTGTTTAACTAATTTTTGAATTAGTAATGTGATTGGGGTGGATAATTAATTAGTAAATTAATTATGTGATAAATAATGGTAACATGGTCATTCTAAATTGAGAAGTACACGTGGCAACATGGTCATTATATTTATGACTAAAGAGAATCAGAACATGGTCATTCTAAATTGAGAAGTATACATGGTAACATTTTCATTATACTTATGAGTAAAGAGAATGGGAACATGTTCATTATATTGAGGTGTAAGCATGGTAACATGGTTATCTTACTTACATTTTTTATACTGGTAACTTTGGAAATGTGTGTTTTAAATGTGAAATTAAATAATGGAAATAATGGAACTTTTAGTTATGTCCTCACACGAGAATGTTTTAACTCTAACATGAGTCGAATCAGGTATTGAGATGTCATAGAACCTTGAACATTTTGATCTTCAGTTAGAATAAAGTATTAATATATGGTATTACCTAAGGAAACATTTGGGTTCCGGTATGAGATGAAGTTAGTATTGAGGTACAGGTATACTTGGGAACCCTAGTGTTAACGTAGTTAGATAAGAATAAATGAAAATGTGATAAAATCTTTATTATTTCATTGTACTAATTTCTTTATAGTGCTACATGCACTATATTTTTACTGGAAATTTTTTAGACACCATTGGTGGTGGCCTACTGAGTTGTACTCATACACTATTCAGGAAGCCTGATTGGTACCCGAATAGATTATATTCTTACAAGACTAGATAAGGTAAAAGGCCATGGGATAGGTGTCTAATTTTGTATAGTGCTTGGAGGAGGGAACTAGAAATGGTTTAGAACCTATTTGGGGAGTTGTAGTATCTTTGTTTTTAGTTTCATTATATAAACTTGACACTTATATTGACATAGCATGTTTTCCCATTTTGTTGATTATTGTATTTCCTATTTGGTTATCTTGTTACATAAGTGTTGTTATTTTCATATATAATTCTGCTATTGTTTATTTATTTCTAATGGCATATTACTCTGATAAATAAGGGTACAATCTCCCCATGAATGATTGAACAGACCCTTAGTACTAGTCATTTGCCTCTAGCATATAGGGAAGTGTGATTGAGGTCATGTGGAGAACCAGCTCGGAGAACCATCATGAGGCACCCAGGTTTGGACGTTACAAAGTGGTATCATAGGTCTAGTTTTCTTTCTTTTACTCTTGTCTTAATATTTTGGGAAAGTTCGATAGGAGACTAGGAAGAATATGGGCTTTTTAATGAGCTCATTCTTGGGAGTTGCAAACCCATGTATGAGGGTAAAACCATGTACTCAGGGTGGGATTGATGTTATTTTTATTTGATGTTACAGTTGAATGTTATTTCACCTTGGGTGATGCACTTTTGGTGTGATGTGATTATTGTTTTTTAGAATTTTTGAGTACTGATTCATGTCCCAAAATCGCATTAGAGTTGAGTCTGCATGTATCATTCAAAGCACTTCGGTTTATTGTGACATGCAATTTTTTAAGCATGCACAGGGAAATGGTTTATGGGTAAGTTGTTGAACTGGAACTGTTTTCCTTGTTGTGAGGTTATAATGAAAAATGGTGCCTAACATGAATTGAGAAATATTTTAAAATGATGAAAAATGATAATAATTGTGTTTCTAAATGATAAACTTGATTATGATTGTGTGTTTACCCTTGTTAACCAAACCCTAGGTGTAGGTTAATTATGGGTAGTGATATAACCTCGGTTTTGAACATGTGGAGAGGTGGGGGAAAGGCCTATTTTGATTACTTCCTCTTACATAAATGTTATAAGGTTGTGTTATGATACATGATATGTGTGTCTGGAATTGTAGAGAGTATGCCTTCAAGATGATTTTTTAGGGGATGACTAAGGGGAGTGCCTAGGAATGACTTTCTAGTTAGGGAACATGAGGCACCGATCATGTCAACTGGATATATAGGGGAGAATTTTTGGGAGAACTTAACTCACTTCATGAAATTCATAGAAACAGACATAGGGTGGGTTGTGAAAATTATTTCTGAGTTGACAAGGGAGTTTCAGTTGCATCACCCTCCTACTTTTACTAGAGAGGGTGGAACTAAGGGAGATGAATTCTAGTTTGAGTTCATAGAGACAATAATTAAACATTTGAAGACTCTAGCTGAGATGAGGGTCAATTTGGACTCTTATAAGCTACAGGGATTAGCTAAGAGTTGGTGGGACATTAAGGAATAAACTATACAGACTGACAGTATGTTATGGAAGGACTTCATAGAGATATTCCTAGAAAACGTTTATCAAGAGATGCTAAGACAAGTTAAATCTACTGAGTTAATGCATCTGACACAGGGGAGCATGTCAGTGATGGACTATGCTGGATGCTACATAGTTTTTCAATGCTTTGTTCCAACTTTTTCAAGAGATGAGGAAGATACGAAAAAATGTTTTCAAGATGTTATTTATTGTGAGATTAAGTCCTATGTTAATATCTTTAAGCTAAAGAAGTTTGTAGAAGTGGTGGATTAGGACCTCGTAGTTGATGGGAACCTTAGGGTGGCTTCCAGTGTTGGAAAGGTAATTTTTACTAGATGACCAGGAGGTGTAACTTTTGAGAGAAGGAAGCACCATTATGAAAACTTTAGCAAAGTCAGTGATAGGAAGAGTACACATATAAGAGGGTTGGTTGGATAGGACCTTACTGGGGTGATATGTCATTAGTGTGTTATGCCAGGATACTATCATCCACACTATTCCTAACCACTAGTAGGGTGTTGATCTTGCAGAAAAATGGGACATTTACAAAAGTTCTGCAGGTCACAGTGACAGACTGGTACTGAAGGAGCATCTGGGTGTAGTCATAGTGTGTGAAGAGGATATTCTACACCATATTGAACTGGAAATTAGAGTTCTACTAGCTGATGTGGTAGTGGTATTGGATTTGGTGCTTCTAGGAAAGAGAGCCCACATTATCAGAGTGGTGCTACTTAAGAGAGTCATCTGGCATCACAAGGAAGAGGGGTAGCATAGTTACATTTAGTACAACCTACACTTATGGATAGCGAGGCTGGACCATCAATAGTGAGAGGTATTATTCTAGTTTCTTCTACTTTAGCTAGTTATTTATTTGATAATGGTGCCTCTGATTCCTTTATATATGAAAAACATGTTAATGGTTTGATCATAACGGTGGATTTTTTGAGCGGGGTTATGACTATAGATACAATGTTGGGAGTACGGTCTAGATATATCTATCTATACAAGGTATGCTCACTAGAGATTGGGGGATATCATTTCCTATGGGATCTCTATGTTCTTAATATGATAGGTTTCGACCTAGTAATGGTAATGGATTACCTAGTTTCATACCAATCCCACATTGATTGTTATAGTATGAGGGTTACATTTACATCTCCTAAGGGTGAACAATATATTCATCATGGAGAGTGGGATATTCAGGAGGCTGAGCAGGGCCAATTACTCCACAACTTGATGAAATCACAACCCAAGTTTCCAGTCTTTTGTTGGATGATGGGGGTGTTAGGCAAGATGTACTTCCACCATTAGTGGAACTATTTTAGGATGTCTTTCCTAAAGACTTCTAAGGGATACCACATGAGAGAGATGTGGAATTCACTATTGAGCTCATGCTGGGGGAAGATCTAGTATCTATTCCACTATACAGAATGGCACTGACTGAGCTTCAAGAGCTTAAGAATTTGTTGGAGGGGTTGGAGGACAAGGGATTTATCTATCCAAGTAATTTGCTTGGGGATCACCTATTTTTCTCGCAAAGAAGGATGATTGGAGTTTATTCTTATGTTTCAATTACCAAAAGTTGAAAAAATGACTATGAAGAACCAATATTATCTTATGCATATTGATGATATGTTTGACCAATTTAAGTGAGATTTTTTATTCTCAAATATTTATTTGAGATCAAGGTATCATCAATTGAGAGTAAAGACTTCTGATATACTATGAACTACTTTTAGAAGTAGGTATGGCCTTTATGAGTTTGTCATAATGCCATTTGGGTTGATAAATACACCAATAGTGTTTATGGATTTAATTAACATGATCTTTTATTTGTATCCAGATCAGTTCATGTTGGTTTTTGTGGATGACATCTTGGTGTTATTGAAGACTCATGACGGTCATTCCCAACATCTAGACATCATCCTAGTAATAATAAGAGAGCATTGGTTATACACCAATATATCTAAGTGTCATTTTTGGATTGATCAAGTACAGTTCTTGGGGAACATCATCTCGGAGGAAGGTGTGTCTGTAGACCTATAGAAGGTCCAGATAGTGGTTTCTTGTGAGCATCCCAAGAATGATTTAAATATCCAGAGATTTATGGGATTTGTTGGATATTATTGAAGATTCATCGAAGGCTTTTCCTATTTAGCAGTAGTTATTTTGGGCTTAAACAAAAAGGAATTAAAGTTTTAATGGTCAGAGTCTTGTGAGAGAGATTTTCAAGAGTTGAAGAAGAATTTAAAATCGGCACCAATTTTGATCCTACTTGTGTCAGGTGATGAGTATAAGGTTTATTGTGCTGCTTCTGGGATCAGACATGAAGCTTTGTTGATTCAAAGAGATTGAGTTGTGCCATATGGGTTTCAACAATTGAGGCATCATGAATGGAATTTCCCTACACACAAACTTGATTTTCCAGTAGGGGTTTATGCTCTTAAGTATTGGTGATACTATCTTTTGGAGAATATTTTACAGTATATACATATCATAAGACATTGAAGTGTATATTTTCATAGCATTATTTGAATCTTCGATAGTGGATATGGGTAGAGTATATACAGTCCTTTGATTTTGAACTAGCATATATGATCGGGAAGGGAAATAGTGTGGTTGATGCCTTTAGAAGGAAATGGTAACATCCCATTACCATGATTGGGTAAGTTTCCTTTTTCTATGTTCCCTCCTCATTTTAAAAAACCTTTTAGGTTATTTTTCTAGGTTTACTACAGACTGATGAATAGATACATGTCGTTTAGCTGATGTGCACATCGTGTACTTGGTGCTAGTTGCATGTCGAGGACTGGGAGATTACTTCATGAATGAGGACATCATTCCATGAGTCGGTACACGTTGTGTACCTAAAGTACATGTCGTGTAGTGACTAAATATATTTTTTCAACCTGAGGTGATGGGTTTTTCGGCATAATTTATCCAATGAGGCCTACACATCATGACCAAGGGGGTACACATCATGACCCGGCCCATGCCTAGGTTTAAGTCACACGTTTTTTAGTTTTTCTCGGCCTTTTTCTCTTGAACTTATTGTCTCTCGACCCTAACTTTATCCTAGGAATTTTTCAGAGACATCTCACCTTCTAAATCAATTTGATCGGCTCGGTTTCATCGTTTCTTCTATAGTGTGTCTCTCCAGGTAAGTGTTCTTTATGGTTCTTCATTATAGTTGTCACGATAGTTCCCTTGACTTGCGTTATCATATCCTTTTATCTAAGTTTGTTGATCCTTGTCATCTTCTTCTAGATCCATTGTGAGATCTTATTCCAGAGGCCTTTTCCCTTCGTTGGTTATGGTGTAGTGTTCATTCTTCTTTGAGGTATGTGGGTTTCCCTACTTCCGTCAACCTTTTATGTATAGATTTGAATCAATCTTTTCATGGATTGGATTCTAGGGTCTCTGTTGGTGTTGTTTGGGTTTGTTCTTGATTTTGGATCCTGTTTTGCATGTGTGTGACCTAGTATTTGAGGTAGGTGGTTTCATATCTAACCTATAATAATGAACCTACTTGTTTTGATATATAAACTGGTTTATAAATGAAATTTGAATTATTTTTTGTGTGTGTTGAAAATGGTTTTTGAAATAAATGGTTTTTACCAGGATTTTGATAAATGGATTGTGAAATGGTTTTGAATGGTTTTCAAAGGCATTGAAAATGGTTTGTGAAAAAAGAGCACATGGGTTACCTTAGGTAATTAGGTGGAAGGTTGGATTGAGGCCACCATCCATTACTTTGTGATTATAAAGGAGGGTTTATTGGGGTTTTCCTCTATTTCTGAGGCCTATTTTCTAGGGGACTTATAGTGACTTTTGGCGGGATTACTCTTGGTGTTTTTCTCTACTTTTTAGTCCCATTGTTCTAGGATCATATTTGTGCTATTTATTATTTTGGTATGAGTAGTCTACTTCCTAGACCTATAGTATTCCTTTGTGTTGTGATACTTGTGCTTCTATTTTGTATTTCTTGGATTTTTGAGTTTTCCTTGATGTGCATGTTGATTCTTGTGAAAAATGAAATGGAAACTTTGCTTTGAAACTGTTATAACTTCTTTTGTTTATAAATATGAAAAATGGGAAATTTACCTTGTATTCTATAAACTGATTTACTACTTGTCATGACATGTTTTAATTTAAAATGAGCATACAATATTTTTTATACATAGACTTTTTAGGGAACACATGGGTGGGATCCTACAGAGCCTGTTATCTCACACCCTATGCACTTCTACGGTGGTGCGTAGACCATTTTTTGTCTTACAGTGTAAGTAAAGGAAAGGCGCCTCAATGAGGTGGCAAGGTTTGTATCATCTAGGATGGGTAGCTGGTGGTGAGATGTTTGTAGTTCATCCATGCCATCGTTGGAGTATCTCTTTGGTTCTGATTCCTTTACAGTTGGACTTTTCCTTCGGGTTTTAGCTACTATTACAGTTGTTCTATTTCTATTGTTTTCCTTATAGTTTTGGCATATATATTTGTTAGTCATTTTGTGTTTTCTTATTTATCTATATATATATTCCATGTGGGTTTTTAGGGTGGGAAAAATCATTCCCTTAGTTTTGTCATTTGATGCCCGGGTTCTTATCACCAGCCCGTAAGGGTGGGAATGCCCTTCGGGTATGTGGTGGATCGGGTCAGGCGCCAGGTTTCAGGGCAACCTAGGTCGATTCGTTACAGATTGGTATTAAAGGGTTTTTTGTCCTCAAGAATCTTTTTTCTTGGGACTTCTGTTAGACTGGAGATAAGATTTTCCGAACCTGGGATGTATGTTGCGATAAGTGCCTGGCCAGCTCTTGTTGTAACAAGACTCAAGTTACCATGGGATGTTGGGATATGTGTCTCTAATGTTGGTTTTTTATTTTGAAATCTCAGTTTCTACTTATGGGTTCTATTTTGAATTGATATTTGGACAATGTCTAATCATTCTTATGTTTCATTGTGATGTAGTATGCCTCTGAGACGTCTTCCACAGGTTCCTCGGGAGGGTGAAGCTGATGCTCCTCAAGGAAATCCACCAATAGACCAGAATCATATCGAGAATATTGTATGATAAGTTAGTACTGTTGATCAAGATATACCAAAAGTTCAGAATGCAGTGGTTGAGTTGCATCCAGGAGCTGGAGGAGAAAGAGATCGATTGCGGGAGTTCTTTCATGAGAAGCCACCATTTTTCAAAGGGACGACTGAACCTCGAGAGGAGGGGGTTGGATGGAAAAGATCAATCAAATATTTGACTTCCTGGAGATGCATAAGAATATCAGGGTGAAGTGTGCAGAATTCATAATTGAGGGTTCTGACATGCGTTGGTGGGAATCTATGGTCCTCACAGACAAACATGTGGGCTTGGATTTGAAAGGTTTCAAAATCCAGTTCTTTCAGCAATTTTATCCAGAGTCTCTAATGTGGAAAAAATACTTGGAGTTCCTATCATTGAAGAAAAGGGAGAATTCAGTGTTGGTATACACCAACTATTTTTCTGAGCTTTTCTGTTTTTCTCTAGATGTGGTAAATAATGATGAGCTGAAGGTGCATAAGTACCTACAGGGTTTGTGACCGTACATTCAATTGCTGCTATTCATGTTGAAGATTTCTACCTATGCAGAGACATTAGAAAGATCAATGATGTTAGATATAAACATCATAGGAAAAGTATTCTTTTCCACCTCTTCTTTTACAACAGGTGACAACTTTAGTGGAATGCATGGAAAGAAGATAAAGTGGAAAGATTATCACTGAAGTGGTGGAGGTGGGTCTTAGCAGAGAGCCTCCTCTACACTCTCTGTTGTAGCTAGAAGTGTGCCTATGACTTTCTATTAGTCTGGAAATGGAGTAAACACTAGAAATTTTTGTCCTATGCCTGCAAAGACAAGAAATAGATGTGGACATGTTCGTCATCTGCAGCGTTTCTCTCAGGCGATGAATATGCCCCATTATGGTCAAGGTTTATTGGCTACTAAGGCTACTACCATGCAGTCAGAATCTTCAAAGACTATAGGGCTCTATCCATATGCCTCATGAGTGAAGCATTTAAATGCATTAGATGAGTGTCCAATGGAATTTGATGTAGGTCCGACAACAGTGATAGGTATGATCCTTATTGCAGCTTCAGTAGAAATTCATTTGTTTGATACTGGTGCCTCCCACTCATTTGTATCTTCACACGATATTGATTTGATTAAAATTCCAATGGAACTTATATCATTTTCAATGGAGTTATAGACACCTCTCAGTAAGAGGAAAGAGCAGGGGTTTATGTGTCCTTCTTCTTTGTTTACAATAGCTGATGCGGAGTTGGCCTGGAATTTTATTGTTCTTGATCTGGATCTATTTGACATTATCATCTGTATGGATTGACTTGTCACTCATCGAGATGAGGTCAATTGTTATCATCGGCGTGTTTTTTTCTTGATTTAAATGGGAGATCTCATGTGTTTCAGGGTGAGTGGGACCTGAGGTCAGGTCGTGCCGAACCTTCCCACCCAGAGCTCTACAGTTTGTTGTTCATTTTTCTATTTGATCTTGATGATGTTTCTTTTGTTGGTGATCTTCCTGTTTTCGTTAGAGACATTCCTGAAATTTTCCCAGATAACTTCTTCGGACTTCCTCTAGAGAGAGAGGTAGAGTTTACAATTGACCTGGTGTCAGGTACGCAGCCAATATTGATGCCTTCTTATCGTATGGAACTAGTGGAGTTGAAAGAGATCAAGATTCAGTTGGATGACCTGTTAGATAAAAGTTTTGTTTTCCCTAGTGTTTCTCCTTGGGAAGCCCCTGTGCTCTTTACCAAGAAATAAAATGGTTCACTTTGGTTGTGTTTGGACTATCAGAACTTGAATCTAGTAACAGTTAAGAAAAAAACTTTTTCCTCATGTGAATGATTTTTTTGATCAGGTAAAAGAGAAAAGTGTTTCTCAAAGATTGATCTTCGGTCGGGTTATCATCAGCTCAGAGTCTAAGAGTTTGATATACTGAAGATGACCTTCAGGAGTAGGTATTTCCATTATGAATATCTTGTGATGACTTTTGGTATAACTAATGCTCCTGTAGTTTTTATGGATTTGATTAATTGAATATTCCATCAGTATATCCACACTTTTGTGGTAGTGTTTGTGTATGATATTCTAATTTATTCAAAATCTGAGTGTGCATTTGAGAACCAAATGAGTTTGGTTCTGGAAGTTATGAGAAATCACTGTTTGTATGGAAAGCTTCTGAAGTGTAGTTTTTGGATTTGAGAAGTGAATTTCTTGGGGCATGGAATTTCTGAGCAAGGATTATCAGTTGATCTAGAGAAGGTAAAAGCTATTTTGTTCTGGAAGGAACCATGGAATTTTATTGAGATACAAAGATTCCTTGGTCTTACTAGATACTACCAATGGTTTTTCAAGGATTTATCTATGATAGCGTCACCTTTGAAGGATATTACCAGGAAAGTGGTGAAATTATTCTGGGATGCAAAGTGCCAGTCTTCTTTCGATGAACTGAAACGACATTTGACATTAACACCTATTCTGATCTTACCTGATCCCGGTAAGCGGTATTTGGTGCTCTGGGATGCATCGAGTGCTGTTTTGGGATGTGTACTGATGTAGGATGATCATGTGGTAGTTTATATATCTCTTCAACTCCGACCACATGAGAATAACTACACCACGCCTGATTTAGATCTTGTTGTGGTGATGCATGTGCTTAAGTGTTGGCATCACTACATCTTTGGGGAAAATTTCATAGTGTTCACTGATCATAAGAGACTGATATATATATTTTCTCAAAAGAACTTGAATCTTAGACAGAGATAATGGATATAATACCTTCAGATGTTTGATTTCGACACAACATACACCATGTGGAAAGGGAATGTTGTTGCAGATGCTCTAAGAAGGTAGGTACCATCACATGGTGTTTTGTAATCGAAGGAGGAGTGGAATATTATGGGGATTTTTACTCAGTTGCACTTGGACGCTCAAGAGGAAGCTTCAGGTATGGTTCTGACCGGTGTTCAATTGTCATCATCTCTCATAGTGTCTATTTTTCAATGTCAGCAGTAGGATAATGAGTTTCAGAAGAATCAAGAAATCCTTTATGATGGGGAGACTATTTCTGGTTGGTCTCTTTTTTCAGATGGCATACTTCACTTCAGAAAGAGAGTTTTCATCCCAACATCTATGAGGAGTTTAGTATTGTTTTATTGCCATATCTCATCTTGGTCCATTTATCCAGGTGCTAAGAAGATGTATTATGACATAAGAAGGTGATTATGGTGGCCAGGTATGAAGCATGACATTGTAAATTATGTGTCCGGCTGTTACATCTGCCAACGGATAAAGGCAAAGAACTTGAAACCATCTGGTTTAATTAAGCCTCTTCTGGTTCTTATTTGGAAATGGGATGAGGTGTCTATGGTTTCTGTTGTTGGTTTGCTACAGATGCCCGGAGATAAAATTCTATCTAGGTGGTTGTTGATCGGTTGAAGAAGTATTCTCATTTCATTATGATCAAAGACACCAGTAAAGTTGAAGATCTGGGTAAGCTATATATTCAAGAGATTTTAAGGTTTCATGGGAGTCCTTATGATATTGTTTCATATTGGGATCCTCGGTTTACCTCAAGGTTCTAGAGGAGTCTTAAAGAGAAAATGGGGACTCATGTCAAGTTGAGAACATCTTACCATCCATAGAAAGATGGACAGACGGAGCGTGTGATTCAGATCCTAGAAGATATGCTTTGTGATTATGTCTTGGATTTCTGTGGAATGTGGGATATCCATCTAGGACTGGTTTATTTTGTTTACAAAAATAGTTATCAGTCATCGATAAGAATGGATCCTTTTGAAGTGTTTTATGGTGGTCCATGCAGAACACCCCTTTGTTGTGTAGAGGTGGGCGATGTATCTTTGGTTGGACCAAGTCTAGTTCTGGAGATGTCAGAAAAGATTCAGAAGGTGGGATGACATCTGGTTACATCCCAGAGTCAATAGAAATCATATGCAGATCAGCGGCGTCGTCCTTTGGAGTTTTCTATTGGTGACTAGGTTTTCTTGAATGTTTATCCTCGTTTGGGTCACCATAATCTTGGAAAGCAGTGGAAGTTGTCTTCGATATATGTTGGACAGTTTTAGATCATTGAATGGGTCGGGCAGGTTTCTTATTAGTTAGAATTTCCGATTCAGTTGATGGAAATTCATGATGGTTTCCATATATCTCATCTCAGGAAGTATCACCTTGATCCCGCTCACGTTTTGAGTTGGGAATAAATTGAGTTAGATCTGGATGATTCTGTTTTGGAGAAACCAGTTGAGATTTTTGACTCTCAAGTGAAAGTCTTGCATGGGAATTCAATTCCATTGGTCAGAGTTCTATGGAAACAAGGATCATATTCTCATGAGACTTGGGAACATGAGTCGTTGATGAGCGAAAAATGGCGTTATATTTTTCCAGGGATTACATCTTTGACATGACTTACTGGATACAAAAATTATTTATGGTGGGGAGTTTGTAACATCCTATTACCTTGATTGGGTAAGTTTCCTTTTTCTAAGTTCCCTCCTGGTTTTAAAAATTCTTTTATGTGATCTTTCTGGGTTTACTATAGATTGATGAACAGGTACACGCTGTGTAGCTGAAGTACATGTCGTGTAATGGTTGATGGTTGCATGTCAAGGACTAGGAGATCACATCGTGAATGGGGAGATCATGTTGTGAGCCGGTACACATTGTGTACTTTAGGTACACATCACGTAGTGACTCAATAGTGGTTTTTTCAACCCGAGGTGATGGATTTTTCAGCATAACTTATCCAGCGAGGCCTACACGTCATTACCAAGGGGTGAACATTGTGACCCGGTTTGTGCCCAGGTTTAATTCATGCGTTTTTCTGTTTTGATCAGCCTTTTTCTCTTCAACATGTTGCCTCTCGACCATAGCTTTCTCGTAGGAATTCTTCAGATATTCGTCACCTTCTGTGTCTATTCAATCATCTTTGTTTCATCATTTCTTCTATGGTGTATCTCTCCGAGTATGTTTTATTTCAATTTCTTCATTACGGTTGATCACAATAGCACCCTTTCCTTGAGTTATCAGATCCTTTGACCTAATTTGGTTGATCCTTGTCATATTCTTATAGATCCATTGTGAGATCTTGTTCTGTAGGCCTTTTCCCTTCATTGGTTGTGGTGTGGCGGCCATTCTTCTTCGAGGTATGTGGGTTTCCACACTTCCTTCAACCTTTTATGTATAGATTTGAATCACTATTGTCATGGATTGGATTCAAGGGTCTTTATTGGTGCTTTTTAGGTTTGTTCTTTATTTTGGATCCTGTTGCAGGTGTGTGCAACCTGGTCTTTGAGGTAGGTGGTTCCATCTATAGACTATGATAATGAACCTATTGGTTTTTCTTTATAAAATGGTTTATATATGAAATTGGCATGATTATTTATGTGTGTTGAAAAAGTATTTTGAAAGAATTTTTTTTCCCTATATTTTGATAAATGTATTGTGAAATGGTTTTGAATGGTTTTCAAAGGCATTGAAATTGGTTTTTGAAAGAAGCACATGGGTTACCATGGGTACTTAGGTGGAAGGTTATCTTGAGGCCATCGTCCATTCCTTTGTGATTTTTAAGGAGGGTTATCTTGGGGATTTCCTTTGTTTTTTAGCCTCATTGTTCTAGGGTATCGATAGTGTCTTTTGGGGGGATTACTCTTAGGGTTTTCTTCCACTTCCTAGGACCATTGTTCTAGGATCAGTTTTGGGAACGTGATTATTTTGGAACGAGTAATATGCTATCTAGACCTATAGTATTCCTTAGTGTTGTGATATATTTCCTTCTATTTTATATTTCTTGACTTTCTAATTTAGCCTTGATGTACATATTGATTCTTGTGAAAAATTTATGGAAACTTATCTTGGGAAATGTTATACCTACTTTTGTTTAGAACTGTAGAAAAATGGAAATTTACCATGTTTTCTATAAAACCAATTTATTTCTTATCATGCCATGTTTTATTTTAAAATGAGTATACATGATTTTTTATATAGAGACTTGTTATGTAATAGCAGGGTGGGATCCTACTGAGTCTCTTAGATCACACCCTGCGCACTGTTATGGGGGTGCGTAGACCTTTGTTTATCTTCTAGTGCAGGGAAAGGCTAGGTGCCACAATGAGGTAGTGAGGTTTGTTTCAGCTATGATGGGTATATGGTGATGATATGGATGGAGTTAGTTCATGCCATCATTGGATTAGATGTTTGGTTTTGAGTCCTTTGTAGTCGGACTTATCCTTTGGCTTTTATCTGTTGTTACAGTTATTCTGTTTCCGTTGTTTTCCTTATAGTTTTGGAATATATATTTGTTAGTCTTCCATTGTGTTCTTATTACTCTAAATATATATGTCGTGTGGTTGTTCAAGTTGGGAGAAATTATTCCCTCGGTTTTTTCGTTTGATGAATGGGTGTTGTTCGCCAGCCCGTGGGGATCGGGAATGCCCTTCGGGTATGTGGCGAATCAGGTCGGGTGCCACGTTTTAGGGAAACCCGGGTTGGTTTGCTACAAAAAACTCAGACTCAGATGGTTCAGGAGTCAAGTGAAGAGTGGGATATGATGACCTTGCCGGCTGAAATGCATGTGATGGTTCAAGAGAGTCAGGATCAGATAACTCTGGTTTCAGTTGCTGTAGAGTCTACACTTTTGAGATGGATCAAGGTTAGACAGTATGAGGATCTATAGTGCTTAAACATGATAGAATCTTTTTAAGGTGGTGATAAAGCTTCATAATAGTTGATAGATGAGGATGATATCATCTATGTGAGGAATTGAGTTGTTCTACCAACAAGCATTCGATATGATCTCATGTGAGAATTTCATGCTTCAAAGTGGGCGGTGCATCTAGGTGTAACCAAAATGTATTGTGACCTATGATGAAAGTTTTGGTGTCCAGGTATGAAAAGGGAGATAGTTGGTTTTGTAACAAGAGGCTTCACTTGTTAGCAGGTGAAAGAAAAACATCAACGACCTAGAAGTTTACTGCAGTCGTTGCCTATTCCGGAATGGAAGTGGGATGACGTGACCATAGATTTTTGTGGTGGGTCTTCTAAATACACTTAGAAGGAGTGGTTTTATTTGGATCATTGTTAATCGACCTAAAAATTTAGAGCATTTTTTTCCTATAAGGGAAACCTTTATAGTAGAACAGTTTGGAGAACTGTATCTTCGGGAGATAGTTTTTTTGCATGGAGTGTCATGAACTACAGTTTCATATCGTGATTCACACTTTAATTCACACTTATAGAAGGGATTACAGAAAATTCTTGGAACATTGGTATTATTGATTATATATTTCCACCCATAGATATATGGGCAATTGAGACGTACTATACAGGTGCTTAAGGATATTCTACAGGAAAGTGTTCTTAAATTCAGGGGATCTTGGAAAAGGAACTTGGATTTAGTGGAGTTCACCTATAACAATATTTATTAGTAAAGTATATAGATGGAACCATACAAGGCTCTTTATAGTAGGCATTGTAGGTCACTACTATGCTGTATTGAGGATGGTGAGTCAAAGTTATTGGGATCAAGTCTCGTGAAGGGGACATCTGAGCAGGTATAGTTGATTCAAAAATGTATGGCTATAGATCAGATTAGAAATAAGTCGTATGTTGACAAAGAAAGTTGACCCCTAGAGTTTACATAGGGTGATCTTGTATTCCTTCAGGTTTCACCTAGGTTGGGTCACTGTATGATACAGATTTAGGGCAATTTGGAACCCAAGTTTGTTGGACCCTTTGAGATAGTGGAGATAATCGGGTCGGCGACGTACCGATTGGATCTTCCATAGAGATACAGGGTTATGAATTATGTTTTATATGTATCACAACTTTGGAAATATCAACCTAACCCATCTCATGTGATTGATGTGGATTAGGATGACCTTCAGAAAGATGCTTCCTTTGAGGAACATCAAATACGTGTATTGGATCACTGTGAGAAAGTGTTGTGGGGAAAGACTATGTCGATAGTTCATGTCTTATGAAAACATGGACATGTACAAGAGGAAACATGGTAAAGGAAATCATATATGAGGGCTCAACGGCCCAATATTTTTGGATCAAAATCTTATAAAGTCTTAGAGGCGTAACTCAAGGACGCACTATTATAAGGTGGGGAGATGGTAAGATCCTGACCTTTTCTGGAGTTATCTCGGGCGCAATTCTAGGAAATTTTTGTTTTTACTTAAGGAACATTGATTGAAATTATGGATTGGGGTGAATTTTTATTACGTATAAGAAACTCTTGGAGAAAAGAGTTTGGGAATGGCTGGCACACGGTTTGTTCAAACCGTGCAGCTTCCTGGTAGAAACCGTGCGATATATGGTCTTTGAGGAAGTAGCTTCAGCATGGTAAAAGCACGGTTTGATAGGTTGTGTGAGTTGGACGTGTGAAGTACCCCCTTGAAGTAGTGTCTAATTCATAGTTAGCACATGTTTTTTCAAACTATGCGATTAAACAAGGTGAGGGCCGATAGTGAGATCCTAAAATTGTGGATCTCACTATTTTTCAACTTTTAATGAATATTTTCACCTCCAATGCATCCCTAACTTAGTATTTTACTTTCCTAGAGGAAAAGAAAGGTTCTCCTATTAACTCATAGGGATTACAAGGCCTTATGAACACCTTTCTTTTAGATCGAAATCCTGAATTGAAGATCCTCTCATCTCCTGGTAAGTGGATTTCATTTCAATGCTTCTCCCGTTACTTCTTCTATATTTCCTTGATATTTTCATAGATGATATCCTCTATTTACTTAGATCTAAAATTATGTGGTAAGATATAGATCTAGGAATTTGGATCTAGATATAGATTTATGAGACCTTTATATCTTTAATCTTGATTTTGGTTTAGAGATTTAGATCCTGAACTTTTATCTACGTCATTGTGCTTCTCGGATTTTGGGTATTTTCGTTAAGAAAGCATCCATCAATGAATCAAGGTGGATTTTATAAATATAATTCCCATAGTTATGAATTTGATATGTATATAGAAGATTTTAGAATTTCTAGTATCCTTTAGAAATTTATTTCCTTGAATTGGGTTTATTAGATTGATCCAATTAGTTATTGAAGCCTTATTGAAATAGGTTATTTATTATGGAATTAATCATGAGACTAAGGGGCTGGCATATTAGATAATTAATTTTGGGAAATTGATTATAATAGGTAGGGGTTGTAATCTAGATAATTAATCTGGAGATTAATTATGATATTTTTAAATGGCTATGTTGAGATAAAAAATTGTGGATTAGTTATGTGCCTTTGATAATATGATCTAGATAATTAATTGTGGGATAATTATGGAAAGTTGAGATTAGAATGAGACAATTAATTATAGAAAATTAATTATGGAATATTAATTGGGATATTTATTATTTAATTGGTGAATTAATTGATGGTGTAAAGCATTTAATTAATTGTTGAGTAAACTAATGGAATGGATTTTTTTTAACTAATTGTTGAAATAGTAATGGGATTGGGGTGGATAATTAATTGGTAAATTAATTATGTTTTAAAGAATTGGGACATTGTCATTCAAAATTGAGAAGTACAAATGGTAACATGGTCATCATAATTATGAGTATAGAGAATGGGAACATGGTCACTATAAATTGAGAAGTATACATAGTAACATGGTCATTATACTTATGAGTAAAGAGAATGGGAACACGGTCATTCTATTAAGGAGTAAGAATGGTAACTTGGTCGTCTTACTTATGTTTATATTATTGGTAACTTTGGAAATGTGGCTTTTAAATGTGAAATTAAATAATGGAAATAATGGCACACTATGTTATGGCCTCACATGATAATATTTTAACTCTCGCGTGAGTCAAATCATGTATTAAGATACCATAGTACCCTGAATACTTTATGCTTTAGCTAGAAGTAGGTATTAAGATATGGTATTACTTAGGGAACACTTCAGGATATAGTATAAGATGAAGTTAGTATTTAGGTATGGGTATCCTTGGGAACCCTAGAGTTAATGTAGTTAGATAATAATAAATGAAAATGTGATAAACTATTTATTATTTCATTGTAATTATTTATTTATTGAACTACATGCACTATCTTTTGATTGGAATTGTTTTAAACACCATTGTTGGTGGCCTACTGAGCTAAACTCTCACCCTATTGGGGCTGCCTGATCGGTACCCAAATAGATTATATTGTTATAGGACTATATAAAGGCAAAGGCCTTGGGATATGTGGTTGATTGGGGATGGAGCTTGGAGGAGGGAACCATACATGCTTTCTGACCCTTTTGGGGAGTCTTAGTGTCTTTATTTTCAATTTCATTATAGTCACTTGACACTTATATTGACATAGCATGTTTTTCCTTTTTGTTGAGTAGTGTATTTCATGTTTGGTTATCTTGTGACATGAGTATTGTTCGGGTCATATATGCTTCCGCAATTGTTTATTTATTTCCACTGGAATCTTACTCTGATAAATAAGGGTATAGTATCCCAATTAATGACTTACCAGACCCTCACTGCTGGTCAGCAGCCTCTATCATATGGGGAGGCGTTCTTGAAGTCATGTGGTGAACTAGCTCAGGTCATCGTTGCATGGAACCTGAGTTAGGACGTTACATGTAGTTTACTAATTGTGGTAATATGATTTACTTCTTACAGTAAAGTGATTTCCTTCTCACAGTAAGGTGATGAATTAGATGAATTTTTTTAATCTATCTCATGGTAAGTAGATCATGTTCATAAAGTAGGGTGAAACATATCATGCATTGAGGTGATATGGTCTCCTATCCTTCTCATGGTAAGGAGTTACGATATGCTCTATACTTGTCCATTTTTTCAAATTTTTCTAGTAAATTATTTTCTAACTGAAAAAATAAAAACAATTAATAAAAATATAAACATGATTTGGGTTCATTAAAATAAGATGTTTCAATTTTAATCCAACAATATTATTTATAATTAGTTTTTAGGGAATTTTTTTTATTTTTAAAATTTAATATGATAATCTTTTTGAAAATATTATTCCTTTTGGGGTAAAAAGGTATGTTTAAAGAAATGGTTTTTCAGGGGATTTCTTGTTTTTCACTAGACTATCGTTCTATTTTCTTTTATTTCCCTTACTAAGATTTTTTTTATCATCCAATGTTTTAAAATGTTTTTCATAGGGTTTAAGGGACATGAGGTGCAAGGATGAGGTCAAATAGAAAATTTTGAAGACTTTTCAAGAAAATAAACCATTTTTATTTTATTAGTATGTTCTTTGGAAATAATGGATACTTAGTAAAATTATCAACACATATTGTATGGGTTTGGTAATGACCTACCAATTCTCATTGGATTAAGAGTACAACAATTCATTACTAGGCCTTAAGCGGCATCACCAAGACACCAAAGGATGGAAATAAACGACGAAGGGGTTAAAATACAAGTGGGGGATGATTTACCCTTTAATAAATAAACTAATAAACCTACCAACCATAAACAAACATTCACTATATGATGCATGAACAAATGAAAGAAAACTCAATAACTTCATGTATTTCAAAACCACATCAAAGTAAGAAACAATGGAAGAATAACCAAGTATCAAAGTACACAGTGGATAAACTACACAAGACTCTCGAAAGACCTCAAGACTCTATTCTTCACAAGCTCGAAGCTCCAAAATCTCCAAAAATACCAAACATCATGAGGTAGTGTTAAACACATGTGAAACATTACCTTTACCCTTGTCCCAGAAGAGAGCTTATGTAAAAGCACCAAAGTTCCAAAGTAGGGGTGAGTATAAATCTCAGTAGTTTTTCACCAATGACTTCCCTACTCATGCCACTAGGATAGAAGAGTTAGCAAAAATTATATAAAACTGTTTATAACTAAATATAAACAAGTTTCCAAAACCATTCATTATCAAAAGCATACAAGTGAAATTGAAACCAATTTTACCAGAAAGATATTTTTCTAGAAAAATAACTAAACAACTTTAAAATCATTTCACAATATCCCTTTCTTGGCATACCTAACCATTCCAAAAACCTGTGAAACCAACCACGCATGCTATGTTATGACAGTTCCATACTCATGAGAAGTTTCTCATCGATCTACTAAGTCATCATAAGTTAATTGTTTCCCATGTTCCATTAACCCTTGGGCACTGATCATAAGGTCATATTTCAACCAATCCCCATATATGAAACATGAACACACACCACATATTCCCAATGATCTTTCCAAAACAACCCTTTTAATAAAAACACCTTTATATTGAAAACCATTTCTGTCAAAACCATTTCAATGACAAACCATTTAAATTCCAAACAATTTTTATTGAAAACCATTTCTATTGAAAACCCCCTTTTCATCAACCATTTAGATATTCCATAAAATACAAGATTTTAAAATCATCATTTTAAATTCATGAAACTAAACCCCCTTTGCACAACTATTCACCAAGATCACGTAATTTCCCAAAAACCATAAATCATCACAAATGACGATTTTTTCATGAATTTAACAATCAATAAACCAATTGAATCTAATACAATAAATTCTATCAAGAGGAGATGAGAGTGAAGATAACTACCTTGAAGGTTTTGATGAAACACGACAATAAGCGAAGAATTCACAAGAAAGCGGGTCGATTCTCCAAGATCGGCCTTGGTTCTCTCATCTTAGCAAGATCCCGACTCAACATTAAATTATTCAGAATCCAAAAACGTATATTTACCCTCTATAGGTTCAGATCTAAGAAATAATGGAGATTGGGGAAGTAGATCTAAGCAGATCTAAGAAAACATGAAAAATCCAGAAAGAATGGTGACATACCTCAAGAATCATACTCGAAATCACCAAGGGAAGGCTCTAGGTTGACTCCAACTCATGTGTGGAGGGTTTTATAGCCTTATAGGGAGGGTAATCTCGAAATAAGGGCATTTTAATCCAAAAAAATATATAGAGAAAAAATGAATAAGATTATAGAAAATAGGATCTAGATTTGACCTCTGCGCAAGGTTTGACCACATAGTTTTGGCCAACTATGTATGGATCGTGCGACCTTACTTTTGGTCCCAACACTCTTTATAAAACCCCCAAAATCTCTCATCCTTAACCTTTACCGTTTTAATGGAATCACATTTTTTATGGAAACAGCCCACTTTATGGAAACAACCCACTTTATGGAAACAACCCACTTTATGGAAACACCCCACTTCATCGAAACAACCCACATTATGGAAATACCCCACTTTATGGAAACAACCCACTTTATGGAAACAACCAACATTATGTAACCACCCAACTTAATGGAAACTCTCTATATTATGGAAACTCTCTATTTTATGGAAACACTCTATTTTATAGAAACTCTCAATTTTATGGAAACCCAATCAAAGACACACCAATTAAAAAAATGAGGAAAGGGGTTATGTACCTGAAATTGGGGGTACTACATTCTCCCCACCATTGGTCTTTCCATCCTTGGAAAGTAGAACACCCTCACTATCCAAAAAGGGTTCTGGACACTACTCTTTCATTTCCTTCTCATGTTCCCAGGTCTCTTCTTGAATCTGGCCATGTTGCCATAAAACCCGCACTAGGCCGATGCTTTTCCCATGAAAAACATTCTCTTGTATATCCATGAACTGCACTAGGATATGTACCAGTGATGCATCCTGATCTAGCTCAACGTGATCCCATCAGATCACATGGTCATGATTAGGGTGATATTTTTCAATTGGGATACATGAAACACATTATGCACTAAAATAAACCGTGGGGGTAATGCCAACAAATATTCCACCTCTCCAACCCGTTCCAGTATCTCAAAAGGGCCAATGTATCTAGAATATAACTTTCCCAGCATCCCGAAGCAACTATTTCCAAGCCTTAGAGAGATCCTCAAGAAGACATGATTACCCACAGTGAACGACAATGGTGTTCGACGGTGATCTGCATATGATTTCTAATGACTCTGAGCCGTATCCATCCTATTTCTAATCAACTAGATATTATCCATTGTTTCTTGGAAAAGGATTGGCCCGACTAGTGATCTTTTTCCCGTTGCCACCCAGCATAGTGGAGAACGATAAGGACGCCCATACAATGCTTCCAACAGAGCCATGTGTATTGAGGCATGGTAGTTGTTATTGTATGAGAACTCCAATAAGGTTATATGCTCATCCAAGGAGCCACAAAAATCCATTACACAAGCCCACAACATGTCTTCCAACATTGGTATCATCTGCTCAAATTAACCATCCATTTGAGGATGATATGTCGTGCTCATAGTAAACTGAGTCCCAAGGGCTTGCTGTAAGGGTTTTCAGAAATGAGATGTAACCTAAGATCTCTATATGATACTATTGACACTGGTACACCATTCCTCTTTAATACTTCTTGGATGTAGATTTTTGAAAGATCCTCCACCATATGAGTTTTACTAATAGGGATGAAAAGGGATGACTTGGTTAGACAATACACTATCACCCAAATGGCATCTTGTTTCTGTACCGTTCGTGGAAGATTTGTAACAAAATCCATTACTATCTAATCCCATTTACACTCTGGGATGGGAAAAGATTATAGTATATCATATGGTCTCTAATTCTCTGCTTTAACCTACTGACAAATTAAGCACCACGATATGAAATCATCCACATTCTCTTTCATGCCGCTCCACCAAAACTACGCCTTCAATGCATTATACATCTTCTATGTACGTAGATATACAGACCATATCGAATGGTGGTATGTATGAAGGAGTTGTTACTGAAAAACCATAGGTACAACCATTCAATCCCTGAAACACAAAACTGAACCCCCGTCATGTTTCCAACCCTCAATGGTCTCCCCACCATTGATTTTTGAACTTACAACTAGACATTTGGAATCAGATGTATGTGCCTCTTTGATCATTTTTACTAAATCAGGAACAAGTGTAGCTGAAAAGAAAACCACAACATCACCTCGGTCTTCACATTCCACATGCATGTTGGTGAAGACTAACATCAACTTCCATTCATCTAAAGCTTCTTTCACCAACTGAGCATATGAATTTCAACTCAATGCATCTGCCACCGAATTTCTGTTCCCTAGTGTGTACATAATGTCAAAGTCAAACATTTAGAGATTCTCTATACATCTCTTTTCCCTCAAATTCAAATCTCACTGTGATAAAATGTGTTTAAATCTTTTTTGATCTGTAAACATAGTAAATTTCTCACTAAAGAGATAATGTCTCCATGTTTTCAAAGCATGGACGACTGCAGATAACTCCAAATCATGTGTTGGGTAATTATTCTCATGAACCCTAAACTTCCTTGAACCATAAGAAACCACATGATCTCTTTTCATGAGAACACATCCCAACCCAGATTTCGAAGCATCACAATACACCACATAACCCTTTCCTGATTCTTGCAAGATCAAGATAAGTGCTGATGTAAGCTGAACTTTCAATTCTTGTAAATACTTCTAACATTCCTCTATCCATTAGAATGAAGCATTCTTTTTTGTCAGAGAAGTCATTGGTGAAACTGGTCATGATAAATCATGCACAAAGCGTCAGTAGTAACTAGCTATACCAAGAAAACATTGTATCTCGAAAACATTCTTCAGTGGTTTCCAA
The DNA here is from genome assembly GCA_963277665.1 of Viscum album. Lineage (NCBI taxonomy): Eukaryota > Viridiplantae > Streptophyta > Magnoliopsida > Santalales > Viscaceae > Viscum > Viscum album. The sequence goes on from OY728131.1 coordinate 1,864,887,085, forward strand.
TAGATAATGGTTTCTATCTTTTCAGGATCAATAGAAACGCCTTTCTGAGAAATTACATGGCTAAGAAAACGTACTTCTTGTATCCAAAAATCACACTTTGATAATTTGGCATACAAATGATGATCTCTCAAGATTTGTAACACTGTTTTCAGGTGAACCTCATGATCATCCATTGTCTTTGAATAGACCAAAATTTCATCCATAAACACCACATTAAAAGAATCCAGATATTGTTGAAATATCTGGTTCATCAATTCCATGAAAACTATTGGTGCATTTTTTGGACCGAAAGGCATGACTACATATTCATAGTTTCCATATCTACTTCTGAAAGTTGTCTTTCGAATATCCTCTTTCCGAACTCTCAATTAGTGATATCCTGATTGCAAGTCAATATTGGAGAACCACTGATCTCCCCTTAATTGATTGAACAGATCATCAATTCATGGAAGTGGATATATCTTCTTTATCGTAACTTGGTTAAGACTTCAATAATCAACACACATCCAAAGAGTTCCATCTTCCTTCTTTATGAAAAAATGATGTTTCCCATAGATGCGTACTTGGTCGAATGAAACCCTTGCTTTCCAGCTCCTCTAACTGCACTTTCAATTCCCATAACTCTTTTGGTTCCATCCTATAGGATAGAAGGGAAATAGAACTGGTCCTCGAAAGGAGATCAATTGAAAACTCCACTTCTCTTAGAGGTGGTAACCCTGAGAAGTTCTTGGGAAAGACATCTGGAAGTTGATCCACAATAGCTAGAAAACTATTTTAATTGATATCTTACATTGATTCCAAAGTCAACGATGACAACTGATAAGAGATCATTCCCACCATTGGTGCCAACAAGATCTTTTCACCCTTCTTTACAATCCTCTCTCCTCTGAAGAGATGCTCAACATAGTTCTTAGTCATGAAACTAATTATTCTTTTATAACAGTATATGTGAGCATTAAATGTTGTTAACAAATCCATACCCAATATTACGTCATAGACATCCATGTCTAACATCAAGAAGTCATATTCCAACTCATCTCACTCCATAGTTATAGGACATACTCTACACACAGAGGCTTGACATTCCCTTTAACTAAGAATATTTTGCAGTCTTATCATAGAACACATAATTTCATGTAGTAAACATAGTGAATAGGTTCCCCACTTTCTCTTTATCTTAATTCTATAGTTCTCATCTCCTCTAGTAAAGACAATCGTACTTCCTCCAATTGGATTATCAGTAGTGACAAATATCGTTAACGGGGTATCCGATTGCAGCCCCAACTCAATAGTTTAAACAACCCAAGTGATGTTTTAGACCAACTGGTGGTTCACCTTTGGCTCAGGTGCAACCAAATTCTCAACAGCCTTTTCCAACTAGTTCATACAATGCCTACTGGGTTCCATTTCTAAACAAACAACAACCTCCATCGATCTCACTCTCTAGAAATTGATGGCGTGGCATTTAAAATTCTATCACATAAACTATCAGAAATTTTTTTTCCAAAACAACCTTTTCCCATGTTCAATCGTTTTTAAAACACTTCAGATGCTTTTAAAAATTAGAACATTTTAAAAATCTGATAAGCATTCACTCTTTCAAAATCATTCATTTGAAAACCAATTCCATACTTTTTCAAAAAGTAACACTCTTTTTTTACAACATGAATCATTCTTTGAAATGATGTATGCACTCATAGTGGGAAGTCATTCTTCTAAAATGCATCTCATGCTCATCTCATTGGCTAAACCCTTGACAGTGAGATTTTAAAATCCTAGAAGTGTCTCCAAACACTTATTTACCCAAATCCCCGGTAACATGAAGTTCATCATATAAGGGTTAGCTATATCCTTTTATGTTATACATTTCAAGTTCTGAAAATCCTACTCCTTTCTATGATTCCCACCTAAGGAATAGACAAGAAGGGATTTAATCTCCAAAACTAGGAAAGTTGATGACTACTTGTTAGGAAAGGACCAAACAATTTGATACCATTTGTAATGACCCGCCAATTATCATTGGCTTGAGAGTACAAAAAGTCATTACTAGGCCTTAAGCGATATCCCCAAGACACCAAAGGCTGGAAATAAATGTGGAATGTTTTCAAAGACAAGTGGGGGACAATTTAATCTTTATGAAATAAACCAATAAACCTAATAACCATAACCAAACATTCACAATATGATCCATGAAAGAATGAAAGAAAACTCAACAACATCATGTATCTCAATTGAAAAAGTATCACCCTGATCCTGACCATGAGATCATATGGGATCATGTTGAGCTAGAACTGGATGCATCACAGGTACATATGCTAGTGTGGATCATGGATAGACGAGAGAAAGTCTTGAGTGGGAAAAGAATCAGCCTAGTACGAGTTTTTGGCAACATGGATAGATTCAGGAAGAGACATGGGAACGTGAGAAGGAAATTAAAGAGAAATGGCAGGAACTCTTTTTGGCCAGTGAGGGTTTTCTACTTTCTGAGGATAGAAAGGCCAATGGTGGGGAGAATATAGTACCCCTAGTTTTGGCTACATAACCCCTTTCCATGCATTTTTTTGGAAACATCCCACTTTATGGAAACACCCCACTTTATGGAAACAACCCACTTTATGGAAACACCCCACTTTATGGAAACAACTCACTTTATAGAAACATCCCACTTTATGGAAACAACCCACTTTACGGAAATACCCCACTTTATGGAAACAAACCACTTTATGGAAACAATATAAATTATGGAAACACACAACATAATGGAAACTCTTTATATTATGGAAACTCTCTATTTTATAGAAACTCTCTATTTTATATAATCTCAATCAAAGACACACCAATTCAAAAAACATAAGGAAAGGGGTTATGTACTCAAAAATGGAAGTACTATAGGTTTACTATGTAAATTTTTTTTCCAATTCCCTCAAATTATAAATAGAAGATATATTCGTTATTTTAAGAGAGTGAATTATATTTCAAAAACACTATATTTTTTAATACTAAAGATCGGGTCTATATACTAACTCTTAGGTATTACATCTGATTTAACATGAAGGATTATTTGTTAAGAATTAAATTAATTTTTTTGATGATGTAAGTAGAAGGGTATGATGCCGCCTTTTATATTAAAACATTCTATAATGTTGAGTTTATTGAGGTAATTATTTTTTTGAGATTATTTTTTTATTTCTTTATATGGTGGTTTATATTTCTCCTAAAAATATTCATTATCACTCTCAATTAGTCCTTGGGAATTATTTTTCTCTTCTATGTCCATATTTTCAATTCTTTCTAATGTTCTTATATTTGAAACTTATTTTTTTTATGACATTCGTACATCCCTTTCCATCTTTTTAGAGGGTAGTATTACTAACCCTTTTTACATTGTGGGTTTTCAAAAAAGTAATTTTAAAATATCAAACCTTTAATTAGAGTGCACAAGTTCAGATTATGAGGATGAAGTTTATTAAATGAGGGATAATATAACACCCCAATATTTTATAATATATTTCTCTTTAAATAATTAAATTTATTCAATATCTTGCATTACATGCAACATCGTGTTTAAATGAAGCATGATATACTATAAAAATATTATTATTTTTGATAGTTATAACCTAAACATTAAATTTGAGGGTATGAATAGGATAAACTAATTTATAAAAAATATATAATTTTACTCAATATAAATGTATTGATAAATTCTTAGTAGATAATCACTCATTTTTTAATAAAGACACTTTATTATTCATAAATACATTTTCTTCAAAAAAATATTGACATTTGTGAGAAAATATTATGATTATTTTATATAAATTTAAGAAATTTAATTTTATAAAATTAACATCATTTATGAAATCATCATATTAAATTTATCTTAGGATAAATTTTTGATAATTTTCTGAAAATATTGATTTTCATTTGAATAGTAAAAATGATGATTTTGTTGAAAACTATATGTATAAAGTTAAATTTTGTTTTAAAATGTAATAAAGGTCAAATAAGTTTTATTATATTTAAATAATGTAATTATTTTCATTGTAATCAATTTCATGCTTGAATTTAGTATAAAAACATTTTTTATGTAAAAAAGGTATTTTCCTGAAAAAAAATGTTTTTATGCATGCAATGTGTTTTTATCTTAATAAATTAAATTTATATATATTAGTGTATTATTTTAATTAAATTTATATATTATATAACTTATTGAATTATTTAACATTAATATAGTATTTTTTTAGGCATGATATTAGAATAAATCAAGTTTTATGATTAAGAACTATATATTTCTAAAAATCTTTTCATCAGGTTTTGCATGCTTATTTTTAAATTTATTTCCACCACTTTAAAGTGTTTAATTTTATAAAATTGATTATATATTTGGAATCAGGAATTAATTTTTTTTAAATAGGACCCCTTTATATTTTATCAATATGAACAGTAACTATGGTAAAATTTATCACCTCTATAGAGGGTAAATCATGTTAATCTTGGTAAAAAATAAGTGATAAGGCCATACTTTCTCATCCTAATTATTACTATATGAATTTAATTAGACCCTTATGACCTTGTTATTTAAATTTAGTTGTTTAATAGACACTTTTTCATGAAAATGACCTATATAATATTTAAAACAAAGAAAGTTAGAAAATGTCACCCTCTTAGTTCTAAATATAACATATATGTCTACATAGGGATAAAATAAAGTAATTAAGGAATATAAAGGTCTATATTGAGATTAATTATATTATTTTAATGATTTAAATTTATTTATAATTTTTATAAATTATATAATTTCCTAAAATTATTTTGCAACGATAATACAATATTTATTTGATTAAATGAAAAATAAAATAAATGATTTTAAAAATATGAAAAGTGATATAATTTGAATGAGTTGATGTGCTCCACAAATTTTTTAGATCTATATGACATAATAGGGAGTTTTTGAATCATTATATTTTAATTCACACTTTTTATTTATGTATTTAAAGTCAAATTAAATGAATAATTTATAGATTATAAATAATGATATTTTATAAAAATAAAAATTTATTAAATTACTTAAAAAGAATAAAAATATTAAAATAGGATAATGAGGATAATCGCCTTAACCGATCACCTTATTTTTAATTATTCAATTACTTCCTCTAAATATATTGTATTATTTATAAAATAATAAATTCATTATTATAAATATACTTAAATATTATTGTGATTTTTAAACTACCTTTATTCACCCTCTTTCCATCAAATGGGAAGTGAAAATATCACTCGTGTCTACATATGGCTTACCGTCTCAACGTAGCAATACAATTCATTTATCATCACCATATCTTATGGATGGGTATTATGATGTATTAAATGTTTATATATAATATTTATCCCATAATTATACTTCTTTAATTATATTATCATATCTACTTTTTTACTATCCAAACCTTTGGAAAATGATAACATCTATCGTGTGTACATGTGGACTACCACCTCCCTGAAGCGATGTGATTCAATTTTCATTTATGTTTTACATGGATGGTAATAATTAGGGATTTAATAAATTTAAATGATATATATAATAAAATAATTATTCTAGAAAGGTGATTTATTATTTACCTTTCTTTTTTTTCATCTTTAAAAAAATGAAAATAGCGTTCATACGTACGTACGACATACCATCTTCATGAATGGTGTAAATTTTTTTTACCTTTGCCTTTTATGAATGATTATAAATATGTATGTAATGGATATATATGATATTATAAATATGTATATGATTCTGATTCTGATATATAATTATAATAAATTTATATTTATTATATAGTAAGTTATAGTGCCTTCGAATCAAGTGGAACTCAAGGTAAGGGTTGAAAATTTTAGGACATACATATCCATATAAAGTCATTTTTACATGGGGATTATAATTAAAAACTTACCAAAGGGGTATGTTTTTTATGTTACAGTATCATTATTTATTGGCATTTTTTTTATTATGCTACCAATGATGAAATCTTGTGATATCCCTCTCAAGAAACACATAAATTTTCGTATAATCTGGTTATTTCATTAGAATAATTTTTTTCCATGAATTTTCCTAATTTGAAGTACTAAAGATACCAAAAAATGTGTTTTTAATGAAAATTGTTTTCATTTCTCTATTTCATTGAAGAATATTTTTCTTCTAAATACATGTTTTATTAAAATGAGTTAATAATGTTTTATAATATTCAAATATGATTTTTAAAGTCATTTTTAAACATGTTTTAATTTTAAAAAAATTATTTAAAATGAATATTTTTTTGTTTTACAAATAATGTAATTTTTTACTTTTTACCAAAAATGTGAAAGGAATTTTTTCTTTAAAATTATAAAACATTAACAAAATTACCCATAGTCATGAATGGTCAATGTTTTGAAGCTTCTTTTACAAGTAACCAAGGAACTTTTCAAAGAAATTTTTTTCCATAATATTTTTGAAATATTTATATTTTAAAAGTGGGTTTCAAATAGAAAGGTTATTTTCATCAAAAAAATATTTCAATGGTAATTTAATTAAATTTTCATATATGAAAACATACTTTGCTGTTAATTAAGGTTTAATGTGGATATTATCCAATATAACCATCTTTATATTTTATGTGGGTGGATAATGTTTATGTTAATGAGATGATTGCAAAAATACATTTATTTTACATGGTTTATGCTATGGTAAAAAGATAAATTTTTTATGAAACACGTTTTCTTTTATCAATTTATGATGTGATGATATGATGAATGTTTTATGATCTCATGGAACAAATATTTATGGTTTTAATTATATGATATTTTTTATATTATAACCAATGATGGTGGTTACATTATAACCAAAGGTGGAGGTTAAATTATAACCAATGATTATGGTTATGTTATAACTAAAAATGGTGGTCATGTTATAAACAAGAATGTGTGGGACCTATAACTCACTCTAATTCATTGGGAAAATATTTATATTTTATGAGATATACAAGAATGTAATGGGTAGTGAGCCTAGTTTAGTAAGGGACTTTCTCCACTATGATATTCATGTGAGTGAACAATGACTATTATGATAGTTAGGGGAGTAAAAACACTATGATAGTCTAAGGAGTGAACCTTGACTACTAAAATGGTCTGGGGAGTGACCTAGTCCTCTATGATAGTCTTTTAACTAATCCATGACTACTAAAGAAATTATTTTCTATGCTTATGTGTATTTTATAATTCCATGCACTATGCCTATGTTATGTTTCGATGGATTATATTATTTTATTACTTTATTATTAATATCTTATAAACTTATAAGATTTATTCCATGAATCAAGATTATCATTTATGATATGAAGGGTATGATTTTAAAATTCATCATCTCCTTCTTATTCCCTTATGTTCATGTAATACTCAAGTGATCATTGATATAACCCTTTTTTACCCTTATTGATCATCTGATCTCACCCTTTATTATATTTACTTTCCCTAGGTCATGAAGAAAGGTACTAAGTATTATAGGTGAAAGGTGGTTTATAGTTATGAAGAACTTAGTGGGTAATAATTTAGACTTATAAGAACAACTTGTTTATACATTCATGTTTCCAAAGGCACTAGACCTATATGATTCTATCATGGATAGTTATGTTATGTAATAAATATTCATCTACTAAGATAAGATATCTATGTATGAAAAACATATGTCTATATAGTTGGTATTAGATTAAAGTTTAGCTAACCTTTAGAAACTATGATGATAAAAATTTAGTGAGAACCCTAGGGATAAGTTTAATAATAGGATAAAATCCTAATGCTTTCATAATGATCATAAATGAACTAGGTTAAGACTAAGGTTTCATAAAAGAATGTTTTATGATTTATATATATCCTTTAAATTATTTTTCAAGATTAAGTGGTTTCCCTCTATGATTATAATTTCTCACACTATGCTTTTTTAGTTTTATTCAATAGTTAGAACCCAAAATAATCATGTTAATATTGAATGTCATGGTCAATGTAATAAATTTCCTCATGAGAAAAAATTTGAAATTAGATATTGAATGTTAAACTTGTAATTATTCCTTCACAATTATCTCTTTATAAGATTAATAATATCAACTTTGGTGAGTTTTTTGACACACATAATAATAGAATGATGGAGTTCCATAAAGATCATAGAGGAAATAATATTCAGTTCCCAATATGTCTATAATGTGGGAAAAATAACACAAATGAATGTATCATAGGAACATGAAGATTTTTTGAGTGTGGAAAATAATGAAAGAGAGAAAGTGATTACTTAGTAAAAATGAAAAGATCAGTTAATACAATGGATGATAATAATGGTCTCCCTAAGGTATAATCTATGCTTGAATGTTTTAAATGTGGGTAGTATGGGCATTATGAAAATCAATGTCCTAGGGGAAAACATCAAGAAGATAATCAACAAGGTTATATGAGTAATGGTTTTACCAATTTGATGAAGATACTATGAATTAAATATGAAGGTTATGAACTATTTTAACCTCATATCTTATGTAAAAAGTAAGAATCATGATTAAATTGAGGTTGATGAATCATAATACATGATTCATATTTCATATTGATGAAAGAATTATTAGGGAATAATACAATGAAGCCTAGTTAATGGTTTAAGAAGTAAGTGTGATGATTTAAGTGTTAATGTATTTTAATTCAAAAATAATGTTTTATAATTGTTATGCTGATGATATTTGAGTTATAAAAATCATTGAAAATAAGCTTGTACCCAAGTGGTAGACAAACCTTCTTGGCATCCAAAAGACCCAGGATCAAATCAAGGTAGGGGAGGAATTCATGAGTACTGTAGCAGGGGGTACTATAGCAGTGGCGGAACTGTAGCGGTATTGGCACTATAGTGATAGAGAGTGATGTAGTAGGGACTATAGAGGCAGTGGTACTGTATCAGTTGGTAACTATAGAATTACTATTCACAGAAGGTCCATTTGGGCCAAGAAATGAGCTTTTGGGCCTTGTATTTATACCACTTGGTCTTCGGCCTTCAGGCTATGTAATGGGTCTCCCTCTACCCAGTCAAAAAGATTTATTTTATTTAATAATAAAAATGATTCTTTGGCCCCAACCATTAAAAAATCTATGAATTGTTTCAAAATAATTTTTATTTAATGGTTTGAAAACATATTTTGAATATTACTAATAATGAAGAAAAACGATTTAGTGGTAAATTAAAATTTTTAGAGAACACATGATTAATGGAAAAGATAAACCTTGTTAAGTGTCTAATGTTGATTTAATAATGATTAGTTTGAATAATTATATGATTGAAATTGATATTATTGGTAACCTTGAAATTGGTTTGTGATTTGATAGAAAAGTTATTTATGTCATCATTGATGAGGTTTTTTTCATTTTTTTTATTTATAGAAAATATTCAATAGTTGTGAATTATTTAAGGAATAATGATTGTGTTAAATTTGGAATCAAATATTTTTTCATGTAATGTTAACTCAAATGTTATATATATGATCAGGGGTGTATAATTTTAAGGTTTTCTATAAAATCTAAGGCATAAATATCCACTTTTAATGTTTTAAGTGATTATATTTGGATTATCTATTATGGTTTAAATACCATTTGGGGTTGATATATGATTTGATGATAAATTAATTATGGACTCGTAGATAATGGGATATATATAATCTTGAAGATTAAAAAGTGATTCATTAACAAGGTGATAATTTCATAGATATTTATGTTCATGTTATGGATTACCTTTCATGATAGTATCTAAGTTTGATTCACAATATTTTGGCGATGTTCACTATGTTACAAGATTATATAGTAATTTATTATGGTGAATAATGATATTTTGGAGATGTTCCTTTAGGTTGATTTATATATAACCCTTAGGTTTTAAAAGCTTTTTAATATAAAATATTATTTTTGAATAATGAAATTAATTTTTTTAATATGTATGCTGAAGGGTATGATATATCCCTTGAGATTAAATAATTCTTTAATGTCGCGTTTATTAATTTAATTAAGGTTTTAGATATTATTGTTGTATTTTTTCATATATAAGTTTATTAATTTTGATAATTATCTTATGCTAATAATTTTTGGTTTTGGTTAATTCTTAAATATAGTAGGAATATATTGATATAGTTTTTGATCAGTTATAATTTTATTTTAATGCTTTGGGAAAACAAATCATCTCGAATACTCATTGTTTGGAGAAACAGAGTAGATTATGGTGGAAATCTGATTAAAGAAAGAAATTATACTTTTCAAGTATGTATATTTCTTTATGTTTTAGTCTGGATGGTAAAGGAAAGACTCAAATCTAGTAAAGGGATCTTAAGACAAAAATATATACCTATAACCTTCAATTCTAATGAATTGATGATCTTTTAACCCCTTGTTGATTCATGGTTTTGTGGTTGTTAACTTTCACCAGACAAAGTTTACAATCACTCTCTATTAGTCCTTGGACATTAGTTTTCTATTCCATGACCATATTTTCACTTCCTACTAATGTTCTCCAATTTGGAAACATAGATTTTTTTTACCTTCATATTTCACTTTCCCACTTTTTAAGGGGAATTTTTATAAACACTTTTTACAATATGGGATTTCAATAAAGGAATTTTCAAATATCAAACATTTTATTAGTGAGAACAAGTTCAAATTATGAGGAAGAAATTTATTAAGCTGGGGGGGAATGTAACACCCCATGATTTTAGAAAATATTTCTCTTTAAATGATTTAATTTCATGAATAACTTTTATTACATGCAAAACCATGTTTAAACGAACCACGATATCCTATTAAAATATTATTATTTTTTATAGGTAAAAACAAGATGTTAAATTAGAGGGTTTAAATATGATTAAAAACATTATCAAATATATATAAATTTCTAGCTCAATATAAAGGTATTGATGAATTTATAGTAAATAATTACTCAATTTTTAGTATCCATTTTGTCACGAACCAGCCCGAGTCGACCCTGAACCGGTCACCCAGGCCAGCCCGCGACAAGTCCCGAGAGGCGTTCCCGATCCTCCCGAGATGGTGACAAGCACCAAGGGAATCAATAGAGTACACAAGGGAACGATTTCTCCCATATATAAACAATCAAACAAATAGCGGAAATAAACGGACAGCCCAAAATGAATTTATATAAAAATTGAACTAAATATTATTTGTACAAGAAACTAAAATTAGAACAAAACCAACAACTCAACTAAACAATCCCGATGAAAAAATAACTCCATGTGATACTTCTGGTCACTCTCCAACACAATGATAAAAAGTCTCCCAAGGTGATCGAACTAAAGATGAAACTTGCACAAGGGCTAAAAAAAGAAGAAGACTATAGGCGTGAGTATTAAAACTCAGTAGGTTAGCCCGGTATTCTATTCCCAATGCACATTACTTTAAAATAAAAGAAACATCAATTTATAGTTTTAAATTCAAGATTTGAAAGTATGGTTTTCAAATGAGGTTCCATGCTATAATAATTATCAGACAAAAACATGCATGTTTAATAAACAAAAATGCAAGTAACAATTATTTTCAAAGAGGTGAAACTTCAAAATGAAAATAGTTTTCAAGAGGGCTGCTTTAAATAATTTTAAAATTAAAATAAATAACACATACTACTGAATTTACCAACCAAACACACCGTATGCCGACGGTGAGTACAAAATAGCCAATAAGCACTAGTCACAGGAATACCCCTAGGCACTAGTTAGTTGTGAGCCCTAGGTACCTCGTATCTCGGTGAAAGTAACCATAATAAATATCCGTTCTCGTGCACGAGCCACTAGTAGGGAACATACCCATAACCTAGTGGTCCCCAATCATCATCATCATCATAGTTTAGTTAGTGTTGTCATCGTCAAACTTGCTACGTGAAACAGGGGCCAACCCCCACAGAATCACTAGCATACTAGTACACGTCCACCCACCTAGATACCCGGGATTCCCTTTAGTGCTCAATCAAGTTACACATATTATCAAATACACATTTCACATCCCCATTCCATTACAAAACCATAAAAACACAAACATCCCATAATCATTCTTCACATTTCTTACACTAATCAACAAACCGCTAAATATTTCGGTAAAACAATTTGATGAAGTGTATTGAGGCTTTGCACATAAAACTCTTTCAAAAACACTCTTTAAATTATAAACACACATCATAACCAAACCAAATAATATTTGGAAGCCCAATAAACATTTAATAAAATAATTTAATGGACCATAAAACAATCCCAATTGCACAAATTGTTATATACAAGTAAAACACTCCTTCATTTCTAGGAAATGCCAAACGGGCCTTTAATTATTTTCTCAAAACTATCCTTTGACGAAGGTATGAATTTTAATTCTATTAAGGATCTGTATAAACACAATTTACAGCAGAAAACCACATTCATAAATCTCTTATAATACTCAGGTTACATATTCAAAACACAACCATTTTCATAAGGATGAGAAACAGTCCATTTTTGGGCAACTCAGGACAAAATATGTTGTAAATCAAAACCCACTTGATTGTAAAAACAAATACAAATAGGAAATCCATATAAGTAACCAAAAATAACATTTATCATTATTCCAATTCCTTTATAAATCTAAACAAATAACTTTTAAATCACACATCACACATAAAAGCCAACCGGTCAATTTACCGAACACATGACATGCCCTTTTTAAACAAAACAATTTATTTTAAGTACATGAAAAGGAATAAAACACCAATTGAAAGCCATATTTTCATTCAATATACTGTAACATGTTAAAAATACCATAGACCAGATTATAAACCTCACAAAATATTTTCAAAAGATAACGGAACATTTAAACAAACACTTGTTGAGAACTTTCATGACAAAACAACACTACCGTTCACAAACCAATGATTAAACAACCACTTTGAAAACCAATAAAATTATCCAAAGGATGAAAAAATAATAATAAACATATATATCTGGTGTTAAATATAATAAAATGATGAAACTTAAATAATAAAGTCATGTGCAAGGGGTATCCTACCTCAAATCTTTGGCGTAATTGAAACGCACACCCGAAATCACCCGCCGCGGGTTGATAAACCATAAAACTATAAATATCAGACCTAAAAAAACAGAAACCCCATAAAAAACATGGTATAAAAAAACCCTAGGTCGATCAAGACTAGGGTACAATATAAAACCAAGAAATAATGAAAGGAGGGGGAAGAGGAAGAAGAAAGGAGAAGGAATCTCACCTTTCATCCTAGAAAACTCTTCATCTTCCATTAGATCTGAAGCCCTAGAGAAAAGTTAATGGCTTGAAAATTCTTGCAGAGCCTCCTAAGGTCTGGACGAACCACCGGAAGAATATTGGTGTCTAAAAGAGTACGAATTGATTGATTTATGAATGATAAAAGTTACCTTGTAAATTCTGGGCGATTTGAGGTTTCCTAAGAATTTCGCCCTAATTCTTGACCCACATGAGCTCCAAAGAGGTAAAATATATTATGAGGGTTATTATAGGGTTATTTTCTTCTAGGGGGAGGTGGAATCACCGAAAAATAGTAAAAAATGAAAAAGATATAAATGAAAAAAATTATTTTTTTTAAACAGGAAATGGGCCCATGGGCTGGCCCAATACCTAAATGAGTAACCCAAATTCACCCGGCCTATGAATTTATAATGGGTCCAAAAGGATAAATAAGTTTTAATATATCAGTATAGGACAAGTGGGAAGTTGAATGGGTGAAAAAGGATGAAAAACAAAAGAGTTATAAAAGAATCAAATTCGGTTTTTAAAACTGGGAATGGGCTCACGGTTGGCCCAAATCTTGAAGTAACCACCCTTTCTTCAAAAACTACTAAACAAACAATGGGGATCCCAAATTAGGGTGGTTAGACATATATGAAACTTCAAAACTCAAGATTTATCTCATCAAATACCCATGAAAAGGATAGGTATTTCTAATGGGCAGGATCAATACATGACAGAAAAGAAAAAAAAACCGTGTGTGACAATTCTCCCCACCATTAAAGCTTTCCGCCCCCGGAAAGGCATAACACTTTCCGGCTGAAAAAAACACCTAAGGATTCCAGAATGTAATCCCCACCATTAAAATCAACTATAACTATAAATGTTCTTAGGATGAAAATCCAGGAGACCCATGGTGGGTCTCCCCACCATTAGAAACCAACTGGCAATGAATAGACAAGAATTGAACATGAGCTAGAGTTGGGACTCACTCACACAAGCCCAAAAAAAACCCTCCTACAAAAAACTACTATACCAAGTTAATAGAGTTAAAACATGAACATATAAACCACCCACTCCCGAATGGAGGGTAAAATAACTTGGTCGACACATTCAGCACAATTCTGGACCCCCGTCACTTGGGGATGGGAGGGAAGGGGACCCAATAATTTGGCCACTTAAACAACAAAAGAAACAAAGTAACTACCCAAAACTCTCCCCCTATGAATAGGTAACACCAAGACTGCATCTTATTTTTATAGGCGGTCCACACAGGGACATTGATTGAAAACTCACATCCATGAAGGAATAACCATAGACACTGTGTGAGGGGTTAAGTCCACCACGCTTGTTGCGACAAAGGGAAATTCATAGAAATGAAGAACCAAAACATTGACATAGAAAATAAATTAACAAAAAAGAGGAGTAAGTGTCATAATCGAGCACTCCACACCTCTGTTGATTTTCTGACTGCGTTAAAAGCTTCACTCCGAGGCCTATGGTTGGAGCCCTGATTCTTGAAGAATTTGATGCACCGCAGTTAGGTTATAAGGATCACACCACTCAAAAAAACCACACTTGATCACCAAACAAAAACCTTAATCTAAATAGGAACTCATAGATACATGTCAAAATTATATCTCACTCCAAACGAGGGGCAGAATGGACAAGGAATACGACGAAACACATCAACATCACCGAACACAACTGCTCTGTCCAAAAGAATTATCATGACCTAGAAACACTTTTAATAGATCCCAAACATCTCTCTATTCCAACAAAAAAGTTGAGTCATCATCAAAATAGGTGGATTTAAAATTTTAAATGAATCCTTAGGTTGATCAGCAGGAAATATTTCCAACGCAGAACTATCCATGGCCACATCACAACATCAAACACATTTTTAGAAACCCAATGAAAATTACTCCAAAACCGAGCCACCAACAAGATCTCATCACTAGATAGAAAAAGAGTATGAATTCTAGATCACATGGAAGATAACCAAATAAACAACTCTTCTAAGACATAGAAAAATCAAGCCACATAACCATTGGTTTTTTAAAAAAAGCCATAATTTTCAGCTCAAAGCAATTTTGAAAAAACTAACTAACTTAGTGGGATTCCACATTCACCAATGGTGTTTCATCAAGTCTCACCCACATGCACATTTCCATGCCACCCCTGACACCCAACCACCATACCATATAGGCCATACTTCCAAATATAAATAAAACCATGCATGTGAGCACCCATGAAAACACCAAAGGCTAAAATTAAACATCATAATTCAAAAAAAACAATTTACCTTCAAAAGGAACACCAACCACCAAGTCAAAAAACATTTTCATGTTTCACAAAAAAACCACAATTAATTAAGAACCATTTTCTTGAAAACCTACCCCTTTTCATTTTTAAAAACTCTTTAAATAACCAAGCCACTCCAAACAACCCCTTCACATTATTTTTTAAAAAAAATCAGCAATGTATATTTTCATAATCCGAGGTCCATTGAGACCAATAACGTTTCTAGTAAAACACCAACCGATCAAAACTAATTTCCAAAACTAATTTATCTGATTCAAAAACTTTTTAACATCCTAAAATACCCCATTTAAAAAAAAAGATCCATAATCACTTTAAAATGATTCACAATTTCAAAACATTTTATTTCAACAAACCACAAGTTTAGATTATGGATAATCCAATCCCTTTAAATCATTTCTGCTTCCCTCCATTTTTTTCACAAAAACACAACCTTCCAAAACCGTTATTATATTTAATTATTGAAAACCCCATTTTTCACTTTTAAAAATCTAATCCTTACATTAAAACCCATTTCCACAATTCTCACATAAGGATTTTAAAAACAAAAATTCAGAATTCAAGGAAGGTTCAAGAGACCCAAGAAAAAGGGAACTAGTGTCGGTGGGTGACTTGACCATATGGTTGGCAGCCATATGCCAAACACAACACCAACACAGAGAGACTTATTAGGACCATTCCCTAGCTCCACATGTCTTGCCAGGCCCTGTGAGCTCATGAAGGCCATTGGTCAGACTCCCCTTGTCATATCCCAATACCAAACAATCAACTAGAACAAAGGACACTAATAAAATCGGACTTCCATGGAAACCTGAGGATTAGAACAAGAAAGAGTTCGCGAAGCTCTTCTTGCACTTACCCCTCAAGTACCAACAATCCTACTCCATCTACCTTGACATCCCCAAAATAACAAGGGCACTCTAAAAAGAATGGTCCGCTAATAGCTGACTCATTTGATACCATTTTTTCACGAACCAGCCCGAGTCAACCCTGAACCGGTCACCCAGGCCAGCCCTCGACAAGTCCCGAGAGGCGTTCCCGATCCTCCCGGGATGGTGACAAGCACCAAGGGCATCAATAGAGTACACAAGGGAACGATTTCGCCCATATATAAACAATCAAACAAACAGCGGAAATAAACGGACAGCCCAAAATGAATTTATATAAAAATTGAACTAAATATTATTTGTACAAGAAACTAAAATTAGAACAAAACCAACAACTCAACTGAAAAATACCGATGAAAAAATAACTCCATGTGACACTTCTGGTCACTCTCCAACACAATGATAAAAATTCACCCAAGGTGATCGAACTAAATATGAAACCTGCACAAGGGCTAAAAAAAGAAGAAGACTATAGGCGTGAGTATTAAAACTCAGTAGGTTAGCCCGGTATTCTATTCCCAATGCACATTACATTAAAATAAAAGAAACATCAATTTATAGTTTTAAATTCAAGATTTGAATGTATGGTTTTCAAATCCATGCTATAATAATTATCAGACAAAAACATGCATGTTTAATAAACAAAAATGCAAGTAACAATTATTTTCAAAGAGGTGAAACTTCAAAATGAAAATAGTTTTCAAGAGGGATGCTTTAATGAATTTTAACATTCAAATAAATAACACATACTACTGAATTTACCAACCAAACACACCGTATGCCGACGGTGAGTACAAAATAGCCAATGAGCACTAGTCACAGGAATACCCCTAGGCACTAGTTAGTTGTGAGCCCCAGGTACCTCGTATCTCGGTGAAAGTAACCATAATAAATATTTGTTCTCGTGCACGAGCCACTAGTAGGGAACATACCTATAACCTAGTGGTCCCCAATAATCATTATCATCATAGTTTAGTTAGTGTTGTCATCATCAAACTTGCTACGTGAAATAGGGGCCAACCCCCACAGATTCACTAGCATACTAGTACACGTCCGCCCACCTAGATACCCGGGATTCCCTTTAGTGCTCAATCAAGTTACACATATTATCAAATACACATTTCACATCCCCATTCTATTCCAAAACCATAAAAACACAAACATCCCATAATCATTCTTCACATTTCTTACACTAATCAACAAACCGCTAAATATTTCGGTAAAACAATTTGATGAAGTGTATTGAGGCTTTGCACATAAAACTCTTTCAAAAACACTCTTTAAATTATAAACACACATCATAACCAAACCAAATCATATTTGGAAGCCCAATAAACATTTAATAAAATCATTTAATGGACCATAAAACAATCCCAATTGTACAACTTATTATATACAAGTAAAACACTCCTTCATTTCTAGGAAATGCCAAACGGGCCTTTAATTATTTTCTCAAAACTATCCTTTGATGAGGTATGAATTTTAATTCTATTAAGGATCTGTATAAACACAATTTACATCAGAAAACCACATTCATAAATATCTTATAATACTCAGGTTATATATTCAAAACACAACCATTTTCATAAAGATGTGAAACAGTCCATTTTTGGGCAACTCGGGCCAAAATATGTTGTAAATCAAAACCCACTTGATTGTAAAAACAAATACAAATAGGAAATCCATATAAGTACCCAAAAATACCATTTATCATTATTCCAATTCCTTTATAAATCCAAACAAATAACTTTTAAATCACACATCACACATAAAAGCCAACCGGGTAATTTACCGAACACATGACATGCCCTTTTTAAACAAAACAATTTATTTTAAGTACATGAAAAGGAATAAAACACCAATTGAAATCCATATTTTCATTCAAGATACTGTAACATGTTAAAAATACCATAGACCAGATTATAAACCTCACAAAATATTTGCGAAAGATAACGGAACATTTAAACAAACACTTGTTGAGAACTTTCATGACAAAACAACACTACCGTTCACAAACCAATGATTAACCAACCACTTTGAAAACCAATAAAATTATCCAAAGGATGAAAAACAATAATAAACATATATATCTGGTGTTAAATATAATAAAATTATGAAACTTAAATAATAAAGTCATGTGCAAGGGGTATCCTACCTCAAATCTTTGGCGTAATTGAAACGCACACCCGAAATCACCCGCCGCGGGTTTATAAATCAAAAAACTATAAATATCAGACCTAAACAAACAAAAACCCCATCAAAAAACATGGTATAACAAAATCCTAGGTTGATAAAGACTAGGGTACAATATAAAACCAAGAAATAATGAAAGGAGGGGGAAGAGGAACAAGAAAGGAGAAGGAATCTCACCTTTCATCCTAGAAAACTCTTCATCTTCCATTAGATCTGAAGCCCTAGAGAAAATTTAATGGCTTGAAAATTCTTGGACAGCCTCCTATGGTCTGGAAGAACCAGGGTAATAATATTGGTGGCTAAAATAGTACGAATTTATTGATTTATGAATGATAAAATTTACCTTGGAAATTCTGGGCGAATTGAGGTTTCCTGAAAATTTCGCCCTAATTCGCGACCCACATGAGCTACAAAGAGGTAAAATCTATTATGATGGTTAGTATAGGGTTATTTTCTTCTAGGTGGAGGTGGAATCACCGAAAAATACTAAAAAATGAAAAAGATATAAACGAAACAAATTATTTTTTTTAAACAGGAAATGGGCCCATGGGCTGGCCCAATACCTAAATGAGTAACCCAAATTCACCCGGCCTATGAATTTATAATGGGTCCAAAAGGATAAATGAGTTTTAATATATCAGTATAGGACAAGTGGAAAGTTGAATGGGTGAAAAAGGATTAAAAACAAAAGAGTTATAAAAGAAACAAATTCGGTTTTTAAAACTGGGAAAGGGCTCACGGTTGGCCCAAATCATGAAGTAACCACTCTTTCTTCAAAAACTACTAAACAAACAATGGGGATCCCAAATTAGAGTGGTTAGACATATATGAAACTTCAAAACTCAATATTTATCTCATAAATACCCATGAAAAGGATCGGTATTTCTAATGGGCCGGATCAATACAATGACAGAAAAGAAAAAAACCGTGTGTGACACATTTTATTCTTCAAAAATAAGTTTTCTTCAAAAACTATTGTTATTTATTTTTATGATAAAATATTTTTATTATTTTCTATAAATTTTAAATTTTTTATTTTATAAAACGAACATAATTTTATTAAATTAACATATAAAAATTATCTTAGGATTAATTTTTAAGAATTTTTTGAAAAGATTAGTTTTTAGTGAATAGTAAAAAAATCTTATTTTATTGGAAAATTGATATAAAAAGTTATATTTTGTTTTAAAATGGAGTAAAATTAAAATTAGTTTTATTATATTTTAAATAATCTAATTATGTTCATTGTAATCAATTTCATTATTTAATTTAGTATAAAAACATTTTTCAGAAAAAAATTGTTTTTATGTGCGCAATGTGTTTTTATAATAATAATTTAAATTGATCTCTATTAGTGAATGATTTTATTGAAATTTATATATTATATAATCAATAAAAAAAATTCAATGGTCTAATATTTTTCTAGGAACGGTATATTTATACTTAAAAATGGTATTTCTCTAAAAGTTGTTTTTGTCATAATTGTTTCAAAATTAATTTATGCCACTTATAGCTGTTGAATTTGATAAAATTGATTCCATATTTGGAATCATGAGGTAAAAATTTGGTAAATAATACACTTTTATTTTTTCGAATATGAATAGTAACCATAGTAAAATTTACCACCTCAGTAAAGGGGAAATCAGGTTAATCTAGGTTAAAACAAAGTGGTAAGGCCATAATGTTTCATTATAATTCTTATTGGATAAATGAAATTATAAACTTATAAACTTAGGCTCTTAATTTAGTTTTTTAATGGAAGAAATTCCATATAAATCACTTATATAATATTTAAATCAAAGAAAGTTACAAAATGTCACTCCCATAGTTTAAAATATCTCTTATATGTCCACATACTGAAAAAAATATATGAATGAATATAAATGTATATTTTGATAGTATTTAAATAATTTTCATGATTTAGATTTATTTATAATTTTTATAAATTATATAACTACTTTAAATTCTTGTACGATGTTAATACGGTATTTATTCAATTAACTGAAAAATAAAATAAATGATATTATAAATATTAAAAAGTGATATAATTTAAATGTGTTAATGTGTCCCACAAATTTTATAGATCTATATGACTTACTATGGATGTTTGGAATCATTAAATTTTAATTCAATATTTTTTGTTGTATTTAAAGTCAAATTATACAAATAGTGTCTAAATTGGAAATAACAATATTTTATTAAAATAATATTTTATTAAATTTCTAAAATACATAAAAATAATAAAATTGGAAAATGGGGATAATATTTGGTCTAAAAGTTTATTCCTTAGCCATTTATTTTCCATTTTGAACAATGTTTCTTGATAATTACTTTTAGATATTTTAATCTTTTATTCAATTCCAAGGGTTCCCCTCCCATCAATTATAAAAGGACACCTATCCTTTATCTTATTCACACAACTTTTAGCCTTATATCTTTGCAAAAATATACTAATTTATCTTATTCTCTACCCTATACACATTTTATAGGTACTAGTCTTCCCAAAAGACTAATCCTAGAGTCCTTAAGAGGAGATCTAAAGGAGTTGTTTCAAAGAAGAGGTCATCACCTTAACCGATCACTTTAAATTTAATTATTATTTTACCACATCTAAATATATTATATTATTCATAAAATAATAACTTCAGTGTCCTAAATACACTGAAATGTTATTATAAATCTAAAACCACTTTTATTCACCCTCTTTCCATCAAATATGATGTAGAAACATCACTCATGCGTATGCATGACATACTATGTCCATGTAGCTATACAATTCATTTTTCATCACCATATTTTATAGATGGGTATTATGATGGGTTTAATGTTTATATATTGTAATTATGAAATAATTATTCTTATTTTATGATAATATCATATCTACATTCCTGAATGGCCTGAAGGCCTTCTTTTTTTATTGATTTTTGATAACCCCCTTTCAAGGGATGAGGGGGAACCCTTAAAAGGACCATAGGCTTAGAGATTAAATGAAACTTAGGTCTTAGGAAATATACAGACTATACTTGGAACTCCTCCTCCCAGCTTCCTCGTTGTGATATCGGATCTCCACCTTCGTATGGTTTTTTGAATAGGCTTTCCATGAAAGCACAGGTTGGTCCCGATGGCAATGACATACCCTCTCTTTCTGACAAATCTGCTCATCTTCTGCTCTAGTGAATGTGCTTTCTCTGAATCTCCATCTGCAATCTTCTTCTTATAGAGTATGTCTAATCATTTAAGAAAATTCTCAAGTGTCCTGAAGGTCTTGAGGTGGCCCGAAGTCCTTGAGGTGGGCCGAAGTCCTTGAGGTAGCCTGAAATCCTTACTCTCCCAAAGGCCTTGGGTGGCCCGAAAGCCTTAAAGGACCTGAGGCCCCAAATTGTGGCCAGGAAGCCCAAATAGATAAAGAGTTCCAACTAATACAGTGCTTAACATTGTCTGCTATAGTACCTACTATAATACCGAACAATGTCTGCTACAATACCTTCTACAGTGTTTGCTATAGTACTGCTTCAGTGCCTGCTACAGTACTGTTGCAGTACATGCGGCAATATAGCTACGGTGCCAGATTTGTATTTCATTTATATTGTATATTAATGATAATAAGGATGGATTTAATGAATATATATGATATATATGATATAATAATTATTCTTTAAAGTTGTTATATTATATACTTTTATTTAGTTTCATCTGTCGAAAAATATAAAACAATGTTCTTGCGTATGTATGACTTACCATCTCCATGAACCATGAAATTAATTTTTTATATCAACCAATTAATGAATGATACTAAATATTTATGTAATAGATATATATGATATAATAATTATGTATATTATTATGATATATAATTATAATAAATTTAAGTTTGTTATACATGAGGTTAGAGTTCCTTCGAGTTAAGTGGAACTCAAGGTAAAGTATTTTTGTCTCACTTTTATTTTCATGAGACACATGTCATATTCACCACTTGTTTATTTTGTGTGGTGTATATATATCCCATGAATGTATTTTATTATTCTTACCATCATAATTATGGGACACACATATCCATATACTATTCTTTCTTTCAGGGGGCTTATGATTCCAATGCTTCCAAAGTGGTAAGGGTTTTATGTTACAATCTCATTGTTTATTATTATTATTTATGATTATGTTTCAGATGATGAAATATTATAATCTACCTCTCAATAAACACATTAATTTTCTTATACTTTGTTTATTTCTTAACAATTCATGTTTTCCTTTTATTTCCTCAACTTAAGTACTCAATATACTTAAAATGTGTTTTTATAGAAAATAAACTTCATTTATCAGTTCGATCGAAAAAACTTTTTCTTCCATATCCATTTTTTATAAAAATAATTAAAAAAAATTTTATAATATTATACTATGATTGTTTAAATTAATATTTACCCATGTTTTAATTTTTACAAAATCTTCTAAACTGAATCTTCTTTTTATTTTTGAAAAAGGTACTTATTTACTTTTTAACAAAAATGTCAAAAGTAATGTTTTCTTTAAAATTAAACAGAATGAATTGAATTTACCACCATCATGACCACTCAATGTTTTGAATATTCCTTTATAGGTTACCCACTTTATTTTTAAATAAAATTTTTTCCATAATAATTTGGAAACATTTTTATTTTCAATTTGATTTCCAAAATGGATAGGTTATTTTCCTCCAAAAATAATTCAATGATATTTTTAATAAATTTTCATATATGAAATCATCATTTGATGTTAATTAGGATTTACTAGTGATATGATCCAATGGAACCATCATTATTCTTTATCTAGATGGTTAATGTTTTTGTTGATGATATGTTTATGAAACCCAGTTATTTTCCATGGTTTTTGCTATGATGAATGGATGAAATGTTTATAAAACATGTTTTATTTTAATGGATTTTGATGTGATGATATGATGAATGTTTATAATATTTCAGCATAGATATTTATGGTTTTTATTATGTTATGGTGGTTATTTTATAACCAAGTATGGTAGTCAATTTATAAACAAGAATGGCTGGGACCTATATCTCCCTCTAATTCCTAGGTTAAATACTAATATCTCATGAGATAAACATGAATATAATGGGAAGTGAACAAATTTTAGTAAGGGACTTTGTCCACTATAATATTCATGGTAGTGATCCTTGACTACTATGATGGTTTGGGGAGTAAAATCAATCTACTATGTTAGTCTTGGGAGTGAACCATGATTGCTATAATGGTATAGGGAGTGAACCCAATCCACTATAGTAGTATTGAAAATAATCCTTGACTGCTAAGGAAATTATTTTCAATTCTTGTGTGTGTGCCATAATTCAATGTATTTTGTAAATGTTATGATTTCATGGACTATGTTCTATGATTGTTTGATGATTCATGTATTATGAACTACCAATATTTTTGAAATGTCTCAAGATTATGATTTATGATATGAAAGGTATGATTTTAAAATGTTTTGTTGTTGTTCTTATAACATTACTTTTATGTTATGCTCAAGTGATCATTGATATCTCTCTTGTTTACCCTTACTATGCACCTGAGCTCACCCTTTCTAATTTTTCCTTCCCCCAGGTTATAAGCAAAGGTACTATTTATGATATTCTATGTAGGGTTCTAGTTATGAATATCTTAGTGGGAGACCATATAGATCTTTTATGAACCAATTGTTTATGTGTGCATGTTTCAAAAGGCACTATAACTATACAATTATAGTGTAGATTATTATGTTATGTAATGGATATCTCTATACTCAGATATTTTATCTATGTATGAAAGGTTTGGGTCGTGATAAGTGGTATCTGATAGACGTTATACATTATTTGGTTTAACACATATTTAATTGTTTAGGCACGGAATAAGATAAATGAAATAGTTAGATCAATAAATTTGATGAGTCATATTTTGTATTATGGAAAAATAATATCAAAGACTATCTGATTTAGAAAAACTTATAGGTTCCCTTTTTAGAAGAAAATCCATTGTTAATGGATAGAGAGGAATGAGACTGCCTAGATAGAGATATTCTAGTTCTTGTAATAATGTCTCTTTCAATGAATTTTTCTTTCAATATTAAAGAAAAGAAGAATACAATGGTGTTATAAAGTCATTGTAAGATATATATTAAAAAACAAAAAACCTTAATAAAGTATTCATGTCATGATGGTTGATCGGATTATGTTTTATGGAAGGAAAACCAAACAATCAAGTTAATAACTTCAACATGATTCATGTGTAGCTATAATCCTTCAAGGCAACTTTTTTTGATTATGTATGGGTGTTTCTTCTATTATCTTCACTTTCATATAGATGGGATACAATGGTTATTGTAGTTAGTAACTCTATAATAAAAAGATACATTTTGTTTGATGATATCTGGAATCTGATACTAAATGAGGAACTCCAAAGAAGGGAATTTCATCTGGAAACTAGTTGTGTCTTTAATACATATGGAAGAGGACTCCCAACTAAATTAAATAACATCTACTAGAATAATACATCGGCATATAAGTCTCAATAAAGGAAACAAGAGAAGAGTTTAGGAAGGTTGGATGGTCTAGGTTCAAACTACTTGGAATGGGGGAATAAAGGAAATATCAAGAAATATTAAAAAAGGATCAATGATAACACTAAAAATTTGTAAATGATCAGTAGTTCAGATTACATTAATATAATGGAAGATAACAATAATTATTTCTAAAAACTTCTACACTAATAGAATCTTGGGTAATTGATTCTGGAGCCACATATAATTCAACCGGAGATCAACGATTCATAGGGAATTATTTATTAGTAAAGTTTGAGAAATTTCATCTAGAATTTGTTGAAGCCCTAATTTTTTTGAAAAGGATATGTTAACATCCATATAGAGAATAAAAGATTCATGAAGGTATAAGAATTTTACCACATTCATGGTATATGGAATAATCTTATTTTTATAAAAATTAGATAATTTTGGTTTTATAGCCACCTTAAAAAAGGAATATAGAAAGTGACTCATGGGTCTATGGTAATTGAAAAAGTAAAGGATGGGACCCTTTACATGACCATAAGTTTAGAAAAAACATTAATCATTGGAATTTCAACTTCCAATGATCCAAATATATGGCACTATATGTTTGGTTACCTAAGTGATAAAAAATTAAGCTTATAAATCCTAAGGGAGTACTGAATCTTGATAACATGTGAATAGGGAAGTGTGGAATTTGTGTGATGGGAAAGAAGAAAAGGTATATTTCAATTTAAATTATTGGAGGCCCAGGGATCGGAAGTTAGAGATTATA
The DNA here is from genome assembly GCA_963277665.1 of Viscum album. Classification (NCBI taxonomy): domain Eukaryota; kingdom Viridiplantae; phylum Streptophyta; class Magnoliopsida; order Santalales; family Viscaceae; genus Viscum; species Viscum album. The sequence goes on from OY728131.1 coordinate 1,864,913,066, forward strand.
CACTCAGGTGTTTGGGGACCTACCCTTGTTCAGTCATGCGGTGTTCATCTTTAATTTATAACTTCATTGATAATTCTAAAAGAAAATTATGGATTAACTTATTGAATCATAATTCTAATGTATTTCATGTGTTTATTCATTAGAAAACATTAGTGGAAAGGGAGTGCGACTGGCAGTTGAAGTGCACCTGAATAGAAAATTATAGTGATTATACTAAAAACAACTTCTAGAAATTTTGTAATAAGGGATAAGGAATGATAATATGGTTACCTTAACTCCATAGTATAATTGAGTGGTGGAAAGTGTGAACAAGACTCTAATAAAGAAAGAAAAGAGTATGAGGTTGTACTGCATAATTCTTAAGGCGATTTGGGTAGAGGCACTCGACACATCATCTTATCTTACCAATAGGTGTCCAACCTTGTTATTTGGATAGGAACTTCCAGAGTATCTATTGTCTATAAAATGACCTAAATTTCATTATCTTATAGTCTTTGATAGTTTAGCATATATACAGGTAAATACTAAGGATAGGGACAAGATTGAATCTAGATTTAAAATGTGTTTTTATTGGTTATGGACATGAAAATTTCTGATATCACTTATGGGATGGTGAAAGAAATCAATTCATTATAAGAAAATATATTTTATTTTATGAGAAGGTTCTATTGAATAACTAGAACTTGGTGGAGCAGGAAGTTAAAGGAGAGTAAATTGTTGAAATCCGGGTTGATCGGAGTACTAGTAATTTCTAAAAAAACATTAAACTCAGATATAGGTGTTATAGGAATTAGAATTATATAATTAATACCATTATAAATACCGAAAACTTCAAGAGTATCTAAATCTTGAGTTGGGGAATTAGGATTATGTGTCTCAGAAGTCAAATTTCCAGATGTTCAAGTACTAGTAGAGTAAGAATAGCTGAATAATTAATTTAATCCTATTTAGTTGAGGAGATCAACCAAATCATAAGAAAATTTTATAATTATGGGTTTGATATGAATTTTTTAACCCTAATTGGTCTGGGAGATCCAAAAATATCTAGAGAAATAATCTTAACTCGGTGACTCTAATAAGTGGGAGTCAGTCATCAATGAGGAGATGGATTCATTAAAATTCAACAAAACATGGTGGTGGAAGAATTACTGAATGGTAAAAACGAACTTGAGAATAAGTGGGCTTACTAAATAAAGGAAGATGGTGATGGAAATAAAATATATAAAGTATGACTAGTAGTTAAAGGGTTTCAAAAAAAGGAATGATTATATTTCTTTCAAATCTTCCCACCTATAATTAAATAATCTACAATCAAAATAGTTCTAAGAATGATTGAATCAAAAGATATGTATATGGAGTAGATATATGTTAAGACTGATTTCTTTCATGATGATTTAGAATAGGATATCTACATGCAACCACATATAGGATTAATAGTAGTAGGGAACCATAATTTGGATAATATATTGAAGAAAAACCTCAATGTGATGAATCCAGCACCATGATAGTGGAATCAAAAATTCAATTCATTAATGACATAGGATGGGTTTAGTGGGTGAAATGTAGATAATTTCTAGTATCATAAAAAATAGGGAGATGGTATATTCATCATATATCTTTTATATGTGGATTAAATATTGATTATTGGACCATATGTTCAGAAAATTTGACAATTGAAGTGTGATTTTTCCAAATGATTTGAGATGAAATATCATGAGAATAAATAAAAAATTATGTGATGAATATAAAGAGAAAAATTAAAGTGAGAAATTTGTTTCCTACTGATAAATATTAAGTATGTAATATGATGGAATGTTTTGGGATGGAAAGATGTAAACATATATCAACCCCTCTTGTAGCTCACTTTAAGTTATCAAAGTCACAGGAACAAGAAATGAATGTTTAGTATAAGTACATTGAGAAAGTACTATATGAATCAGTGGTTAGAAGTTTTCTATATGAAATGGTTTATACTCAACCTAAAATTTCCCATCAAGTGGGAGTTGTGAGTATGTACAAAGAGAATATGGTGAAAGTTCATTGAGAGTATATGAAGTGGAATCTATGATATTTGAATGAATCAGATTCATAAGACATGTTCTATGGAATAAGTGAACCCTTGTTAGGATTCATGGACTCAGAATTTTGGGGGACATAGATATAAGGAAGAGTAAAATTGGTTTCATGTTTACTTTTAGAGGAATGATTATTAGGTGGTCTTGAATGTTTCAAGATATTATTACTCTATGTTAAATGGAAGTGGAGTATATAGCAATAATAGAAGTCGTGAAGGAAATGGTTAGGATAAAATCATTTCTGAAGGGATAATAAGGGATCAATTAGAAGTAGTACTTTATTTTGGTATCTCAAGTGCAAGTCACTTTGAAAAAAAATCTAGTGTTCCATGATTTGATGAAGCATATCAACCTGAAGTATCATTTCATTAAAAAAATATTGGGGGAAAAGAAGATGGAACCACGTAAGATAATAGGAAGCCAAAATCCAGAAGATATATTCTATAAGATGGTAGTTCTATAAATCCTAAGGCATCAGTGAGCCTTAGTATTAATTTTGTTAAGGAAAGAAAGAAAAGTAGAATGTTATTAAATGCTAATTCTTGGAGGGTTTTTGATGTTTTTCTTTGGAAAAAGTATTCAAGTGGGAGATTTTTGGGATTTAATGTTTTGTTCAGATCATCCAAAGTTCAAATCACTAGAAGTTAGAGCCTAAAAATTACATTCACTTGAATTTTTATCAGTGATAGGAGGATGTTTTTATATAAAGGTAGTGGGAGTTCAAATTTTTAGTGATATCATATCTTCTCCAATGGAAGTACGTCCATTAGAATTTCTCATCTACTGATGGATCTATGGTAAAGAATTGGAAGGTCCAAAATTTAAGTAAAGATGATGAGTCACGGAGTTAGTAACCTACCTCAAAAGATCATGTCTCTTGATATAGATTTTTAGGGGAGGATATTTAACTTGTTTGATTGGTTGTGATTAGTATTTATATACATAATACCATTATTGAAAATTGTTGAAAATTGTGGTTCAACTGAGCATTCATTGGAGAGATGAGAAGTTGGTAAGGATTACTTGTATTTGAAATCTTTTTTTTAATTTGTAATATTCCATTAATAATAGAAGTATCAGTAGTGTGATTACCCCATGCAAATAGGATATTGTTTGCATAATGTTAAACTTTGTGTTATTTATCTCCTTTTATATTTCTATTGCATGTTTTACCAATGAATGTATTTATAGTAATTTGCCTATTTGTACTGAGGAGTGAGAGAGAGGATGACTTTGTGCGGTGAGTGGGGTGCTTTGACTACCTACTTATAGTACACATAGTCATGTGGGAGAAAATTTCTAGAGATCGATTTTCCTCTATGAAAAGTCTCCAACGTGTGATCTTCTGGTGGAACTAACGTGAAAAGATATAGTAGTTTTATCCAAAGAATGAAGATTATGTTTTCACGGGTTGTCATCATCCCCTAACGACATACACATACATACATACAAATACACACATGCACACACACATATATATATACATATAAACACACGTGTAAATACAAAAGGACACACTAACACATGTTCATGCATATGAGAGCTTTTTAGGCCATATCAAGGATTTTCTTCAATGATTATATTAATATATATTAATATTTATTGATATATATTATATAAAAATATATATAAATAAATATACGTTCATTTATATATTTATATAACTATTTTAAAAAAATTAAATATATTACATTTTCATATAAAAATTTTAATTCATTTAAAAAAATTATTAAATAATTTCATTGATTAATATAAATTTTATATATTTGATTTATGAAAATAATATTGATAATATTTTTTATTTTAATATGAATCATATTTTTATATAAACATTTTAGAGGTATATTTATATTTTAATATATCTCTATATTTATTTATATATAATCATATATATATATATGCAAACACACACATATATATAATTATAAATATATGTATATTGTATGAATATATATTTATAAAAACAATATAATATGAATATGAATATATAATAATTTTAAATATAAACTATATAGTTAATGTATTTATATATTTATTTATATTTATATATTTTTCTCTGTCAATATATATATAAATATATATAAACACACACAATTATAAATATATATATGTTTTAAATCAATATGTATATTATAAATTATATAACATGAATATAAATATATAAATTTAAATATGAATATATATGTATATAAACTATAAATTATATTATTTTAATTTAAATATAATATTAACAAAATTATAAAAGATAAACATATATATATAAATTGTACTTATATAAATATATAAATACATATTTATCGATTATCATATAAATCATATATAATATATATATATATATATAATATTTTATATATATTAACCTTTATCTACGCTATAAAAGCACTACTACAAGGTGCGATTTTATCAGTAAATTTTTTATTGTTGATAAAGGAGATCTTTATCAGTGATTTTATTTAGTACTAATAAAAGTAAAACATTTTTATATTTTTTGTTTAACAGTAATAAAAGGTAGAACTGAATATAGAAAAATTTTAAGTAGTGTAGAAAAGAAAAAAATTATAGGAAACATGCCTTAGAACACCGCCCACCTTATATATTTTATATATATAAAGCACATATTATTAATAGTAATAGTATATATATTAGGTTCTTGGTGGTACAATTATATTAAAAATGCACACACCACACACATAGGCTGTAAAGACAGGCTATATCCCCCCCTAAGGGATAGCCCACCCATCAAGCCTTATTTTTCAGTACATGGACCGAAGGACAGGTGGACATGAAGCCCATTATAAGACCCACAAACTGGCCCAAATGCCCAGTGTAGTTTCATTCCTACATCATCAAGCTGGTATCATGTTTGTGTCACTGCCTACCTATGTCACCACCTGCCTATGAAAATATTCTCCCACCTGGAGTGAGGCGCAGTGTCGACATGGAATTATAAGGCCTCGAGAGCCTCAGAGTGGATATATTAAAAATATTAAATATAATATATCAATCTTACATAGTTTCTTGGAAAATAATGGATAAATTTTTATTATTACCACCATTTTATGATTCTTCATCAATTGATTGAGGCCAACATGAATAATGGCTGAGTTCTAATCCTCATGTTTGTGTTTGGTGATTTTCAACCCTCTTTCTTTGTGCATTCATTTTTTGTATTCATTTTGGCCATTGGTTGGATAGATACTTAGAAACAAATATTTTTTTCATTCAATCTTTAGCACAATAGACTGTTTCCATGAGTTTATCTTTGGTATTGAGGGAATGACTGAGGCATGACACGGTGTAACTGAAGATCGGACAGGGATAGGATAATGAATCGAGGGTGTTCATGCATGGTTTAGTGATGTAGATATGTTTCATAATGGAAAGGATTCCCAAGAAAATTAGATGGATAAAATCTAGCCACTGAAGACGAATTGGTTTTGATCAACACTAGATCTATGTTACACAATGGATTTCACTACTATATCGAAGGAGTAACCAGTGTAGGTGGATACACCTAAATTTTTTTGGAATTTCTATAAAATTCTTCACTACACTCTATGTGGTTTAATAGAAGACACACCATATAGTCCCCTCAATGCAGTGGAAAGGGTTTACACATTGAATTAAGTATCACACACTACGTGATTTACTCACATGTCTTGTGACCCTTATTCAACCAACTCAGTATGTACATGGAGTAGGAATTCATGTAGTTCTATACACCATATGTGTCATATCACACACTATGTAACCCTTGGATAAAAGTTCAGTGGGTATAGTGAGTACACACCCAAGTGCCATGTGACCCATACACACCATGTGTGTTAGGGAACACACCATGTACTTTGAAAGGTACATGGGCTTGGGTAGACGGAACACGTCAAGTACTATCCTGATCCCTTTCATGTCATGTGATATGTATTAAACCCCATTTACTCCAAAAAGTACTCATACATAGCTAGCATACAAAATCATGGCCTGAGTATGCAGGCATGGCCAAGAATACATGGGATGGAGAAGACAACATAGGATTAGTGCCATCTCGACCTCTATACAGCTTGTAACACTAGTGGACACACCGTTTATATGGAGAAATACCTTCCATGTAAAAAATAAATACATGGTCAATTCCATACTCAAGGAGACATTTCATGTACCCCATGGTACATGTAGTGTACTTCTTAAAATGAAATTTAGAGCCCTTGTTATTCTTAGATTAGCTCCAATGTGATCTTGGGTATGTTCCCTTGATCTATGTCTATGTGGGTGTGTCCCCTCCATCTTTTTTTATACAGTGAGTTTTCTTAGTCCACCTCCATGAGTCTTCAGTGTGGAATCTTGTTTAGATAATTGGACAAGATATCCTTAGTAGACTAAAGTATAAATACCTCCATGATGTTTGTAGGTTTTATCCTCATTCCCATAATCTTCTTATCTAGGTATGGTTTTAGGAGTCTCATAACCAATGTACATGGTCACAAACCCCTATATAGTGGGTTATTCTAGTTAGGGTTATGTATTCCCCAAAGGACCTAGGTGTGACCCCCGATATGTGTATTGACATTTGTTATCATCCATAAGGATATAGTATGATTGAGTGAGTATCTTAGATGATCCATCTTAGTTCCTTCATGATTATTTATGGAAATACCCAATGATAATTTTCTCCCATTTGAGTTTCATCAGTATAGTAATAATTTTTGAGTGAGATCTCTCAGATGAGTGTCATTGGTGATGGAAAGACTAATGGTGTGTGTTCTCCAGAATGAGTGTTACTTGTGAGCCTCTAGTAAAATCCTAGGATGGCAGTATGGTTGTGACATTACGTGAGACTTGGTTACTACCATTGATCATATATTTTTTACTATTGATATTGTTTTTATGTCTCATATTTTCATTAACATATCTTTGTGGTGATGAGCTGACTACTCTCTTAATGCTTTACTTTTTGTGATTTTGGCGTGTCTTATTGGGTATGATTATACTCACCCGTATATGGGATCTACCTGCACATGTCATATCTTATATATATGAAATTACATTTTTTTGAGACCTAGGTGGACTAGGATAAGGTGGAGCTTAGTTTTTCTAGTTTTACCTTAGATATATCCATGAGTTTTTTTGGGTGGCTCCCCCTGTGTTGTTAGCATGCTAGGTTATTTTATAATTTTTGTGGGCTTGTTTTTGTCCCTTTATACTTATTCTATAGGTATTGTTGTACTCTAATGTGGGATAGATTTTATGCATTCATTTATAGTGTAAGTTTTTTATCTTTATGCATTATATTGGTGTATGGAGATGTGGGTGTATGTACAAGTACTTTAGTCAAAGGATTCCCATGTGTGTGTAATGACTACTCGTTGTTGGTTTCTAGCCCGTGCCTATTGGAGGTGTGTTGGGGTATCATTATCAGCTTACTTCTGGATAGGTGGGTTATGGTAGGTCAATTCATGACAAATTGGAGTCAATGGAGGTCATATTAGGACCAGAGTTTGGATATTTTCAAGTTGTGAGGTTCGGTTTCTGAACCAGGTTAATAATGTTGTGTTTTGAGTCTATCTCTTAGTTCAGAGAACCATGTGTTAGTGCAATGTCTGATGTATACATTAACCATGACTCTAATATCTATATTGTTGAATAATCATATATAGGTATAGTTTTAGAGAAAAAATTGGTACATTCATTATATAGAAATGGTTTTTGGTTTCTATGTGCTTCTTGATTCAGCTCCCTAGATATGATCTTTTGACCATGGTGTGTCTCGACTATTATTTTATTCCTCAATGATGAAATACATCTAGAATTATATATAAATATCATGGTTATGATCCTCTAGGAAACAAGGATTCATTTTATGGAAATGTGAAGAAGGTGGTTCCTATGGGTGGATAGAGATTGACGTCTTCAACCATTCAAAATTATGCTAACCCACCTCTAGTGGTTCAGGTAGATTCTCCCCATCAGGTTGAGTAGAACTTGGTTCTGGTTGTTCCAGAAGATAACACACTTTTTTTGAGTACGCTTATGGAGTTTCAAATATAGAGATCATCCATTAATCATGGTGATCTAGACTCCCATCCTTAGATGGTATAGGATTGTCAAAAGCCTAAGGTTTGAGTGTTTCTCTTGGTTAGGCCCCCTCATGATGGTGGTCCTAGAAATGAGACTTCACCAAGGCAATTCAATGTGTTTATGGAGACCTATATTGGTGATTTTTATGTGAATTTGGATATACAATGAAGAGTAACACTTCCCACATCAAGACACATTCTTGATATTCGATTTAAAGCCATTTTGGTGAGTTAGTTACACCTCAAGTGGGTGGTGTCAAGGTGTGGTACATGAGTTACTTTGACTTGGGTATTTGAGGTCATTTTAGTGTGTTGTAGTGTTGGAGTGATCCCTGGATGTGGATAAAAAGTGTAAAAGTTTAAGTATGGATTCAATCATTATGGGAATGTGACCTAGAGGCTCTTGGTGTATTTTTAGGTGTTCATGTGTCTTATATACTCTAGATATAGTTTGGTATATAGTTATAATACTTTCCCCTAAATACACCCCTTTTTTGAGGCCTAGTGATGTTCTTTGGGACATTTAACTTGAACATTGTGTTTGGAGACCTCTAAAGAGAGGATTTAGTGATTACACTTACACCAATATTGTGACCAAACTTTTGGAGGAGTGAGAGCCTCACATAGAATATTTACATAGTGTAAATGATTCCCTATCATGATTTCCTCACTATGGAATTGTTTCCTACTATCCATGAATAGATTTACTATTATCAGTGAGAGTTGATGCATCTCCAAGTTATTGGGATTGAATTTTACTTCATTAATGTGAAGGGATTATATATAGATCAATATGGGTTCATGTGCAAGAGGATATGAGCAATTTCTTCTTAGTTGGATAGTATGAACCTTAGAGCAGTAGATGTTATGATATTTTAGTTTATTACATTGTTATAGGATTATAAGGAAATATTCTATGAGAATTTTCTACATTTACCTCCCCATATAATTTTTATTTTCTACATGGAATTTCACCCAATGATATCCCGATATATATGCTTGTATATCAGATAACCCCATGTATCCATGAGAGTTAAAGCTTAAGTTGTATAAATCTATAGAGAAGGGACTTTTTTAGACCCAGTGTGTTCCCCTAGGGTTCCCCGTGTTATTTTTACAGAATTAAAATGAGATATTTAGGTTAAAAATGTACTAACATCAACTAAAATAAGTGACTATTAGTAAGAAGAATCTTCACATGATAATATATGAATTATTCTATAAGTGGTTTGGGGTGATGTTTTTCTATGATTTCGACTTTAGGAAGAGTTTTCACTAGCTCAAGATTTGAGAACAGGATGTGTCGAAGGTGTCTTTCTAAATCCACTAAAGTTTCTTTGAGTTTTTGGTGATACCTTCATGTGTTTAAAAAGCCCTAACAATGGTTTTGAGACTCATGAACTAAATATTTCAAGCCCTTCTTTTATCATTTTATGGTTTTCTTCATCAATGATACCCTTGTTTACTTGGCATCAGTATAGAAGCATGTGAGATATATGAGGATGGATCTAGACACTACAAGAAATATCACTTATACCCACTGTTTGAAACTATAAGTATATCACCTTAAACCATGGGTATAGTCTATACCCATGGTTTCATCAACAGTGGGCTACCGAGGCATTGGTATAGACCTATACCCATGGTTTCATAGAAATTGTGGGTATTTCCTTGGAAAATTTCTTAATACCCACGGTTTTAGTTAAACCATCGGCATATATCTATACCCATGGTTTACAAAACCATGGGTATAGATTATTTCACCAGACATAATATACCCAGAGTTCAATGAACTTTGGGTAAATCCTTAACCTTTAAAAAATACAATCCACATACATACCATGGTACATGGTAAACAAGAATTGAATAAACAAATACTATAACATATCATAATGTAACAGTAGTGTATTGAATTAAAGTTTTAAATATATAATCTTGTAGCCAAAAAATGTAATATAAGTTTATTACAGTATAATAGAATCTTATAGTGTATTACAAGAATTACAGTGTTCAATTTTTAATCATACACCAAATTTTATTACATATTGCATAAACATAATACATAGTGAATTGTTATTGCATATAATAGTTTAATTGTATTGGATTGCATATAATATTGTAACAGTAGTAGATAGAATATACTATAATTCATATATAAAAAACTGATAAAAAAACTGATTACATACACACCGTATGAAAAAACTGATTGCATACACTGTTATAGCGTAACATGAAAACAATTTACATACACTACTATTGTGAAATAGGAAAACAAATAAGACACTATATGTGGAGATTACATATTGATTATTTTAATAGAAAAACATATTATATATTAAACTTTATGCACATATAATAAACTGAAGACTACTATAGTAAACTACTATATTTTTTTAATAATAGCTGATTATAGTTTATATTGCACATTGTATGCATATATTACATATTGAAGACTAATACAATTGACCATTATAGTTTTGTAATAGCAATTTGTTATAGAAAATAGTGTGTATAGACTACCATACTGTAATAGTAGTTTGTAGTTTACATATTGCAGACTAGTAATTTAAACAGTTTACACACTAATACAGTGTGGCCTAACACAGACTTCTAGATGACCCATGGGCTTTTTCAGATTACTATATAGAATGTGGCCTATTATAGACTACTAATATTATAAAATATTTTATAAAAACATATTACATATTACAAACTGATATATGAATTTTTTTCAACCGCAAAGTACCACAGTAGTGTAATAAATGTGTACTAAAATATAAAAAAAAGATTACATACTTTTCACAATATGCACAAATTGGTCATTGTATGAAGCATATTTGAATAGATAACTATTGTACAATGTAATAGAAAATAAAAAAACATATTGTATGTTGTATAAATCTATTGAAATGTGTAATATGTGCTTCAAGGATTATATACTTATTTTCTAGTACATCACCCATGTACACTACATATTGCACACTATAAGCAAAAATTACAATTTGTGATGCATATTTGAATAGATAACTATTTCACAATGTAATAGGAAATAAAAAACATATTGTATGAAATATTAATTTGTAGAAATATATAATTTGTACTTCGAGGATTACATATTGATTTTCTAGTAATTCTCCCATTCAAGGATTCAACACGTTACTATTATAGTGTATGATGCATATTTCAATAATTTAAAATCATGGATTGATGAAGATAGTAGAATATTGTACCAGATCTATTCTAGATTATGAATATGAATAAATGAATTAAACTTATCGATTATAAGGGATAGAATATGAATCATGGACATGATCCTATGAATAATTTTTTAAGGGAATAATTAGAGTTAAAGAGTTTTCTTAAGTTTAATTAACAAATTTTTAAATGTTAGAAACAGATTTTATTACATTAGAATTGTCAAAAAAATTGGAATTTTGAGATATCAGCTTGGTTATACGAAATGAATAAAACTTTGTCAGTGTTTTTTTCATATGGTCGATGATGAATCCAAATATTGTAATAAGTGATTTCAAAACCAAGCAGCACAGTTTTTTACTTCATCATATTTTGTTCATATGGGAATACAAACTCTTCTTTATTAGAAAAAAAAATTAAGGTGTTAATAATATTTTAACAAATTAGATATAGTTTTGAAACTAACTGAAAATGTTAGTTTAATTAAGTTTCTTTTGAGCTCAAAGGTATTTTTTGGTATCAAATACATCACTTTTTTATCAAGGATAACCACTGAAATTTCTCCATTGCAATCTGGGACCGGCAGTTGCACTCTAAATCTGGTAGTATAGGATAAATGTTCATAGGGTACCAAAATTAGTTAAGTTAAATATAAATAAAGATAAGAAATAGTAATATCATTTAATGAGATTAAAGTTAAGTTAATTTTGAATCGAACCCATGGATTTTTGCTTCTTGGGGAGATGCAATAATTGTTACACTAGAGGCTACCATTGATGTTTTGAAACTTTTTTCATACACGAGTTGCATGCCTTTTAGAATGAACCATAGATGATTTTTATCTTATATACTGTTTCTAGGGTGGAACATCATTTTGGCTATGAAAGATAATAAAAAATGATTAACATAGAAAAATTTTGATATAGTAATAGTACATTAATTCTTCATGAAATATTAAAGGAAAAAAATGAATAAGCATAATCTAGCTGTCAAGAGTCAATGATTTCTTATTAAAAAAATACTACTAGAGAAAACCCAATGGGTTTCACAAATTTGGTATGAAGTTCTAGATGATGGACTATTAATGTATATTTACTTGGATGATGTGAATTTGAAACATATAAAATTTAAAAGTAAAGAAAATGTTAGTGTTAAACTATTATTGTTGACTTAACTAGTTTGATAAGTCCTAGGGTAATGTTGTTATGAACTGTTCCAGTATAAGAATTTATAGTCTATGAACTAATAGTGTAAGAAATACTATTGTAATGATGTTATTATAAACATTTCAAGTGTGAATACTACTCCTATAAGAAATGATAGTGTAATGTTACTACTAATGAAGCCAAATGTGTTAATATGTAAACTTTTCTAGTTTAAAAATTGTTATTAGTATGGGATAATAGTGTAAGAACTCAAAATATAAATGGTATAGTATAAGTTTTCTAATGTAAGAAATGCTACATAACCGCTCCTAGTCTTATTCTAGTGCTAATAATGTAAATTTGTTTTCAAACCTATTTTTGAAGGTGTCCAATATTGGAATATTGGGATTGATCATCAATTTCATTGTATTTAATACTATTACTAAAAATAAAATAACATTCATAATATAATAGGGTAAATTATTAGATGTTTTATGTTAAATAAATTGAAATCTTAAATAATATAAGAGTAATAACTACCTAATATTTTAGCTCTCACAAGTTACAATACCAAAAAAATGGATGACTATATCAAAAATATTCTCATTTGCCTTGCAGAATCATCCTAAAGAATGCAATTAATTTTGGAACCTCTGAAAAAAATAGAAGTACAATTGATATTTCTAGGAGAAATTCATTTAATGTATCTGCAACATGAATCTAAAAGATAATAATGATAACCTTTCATCCCACAACACAATTTTCATTCGAATGTTGCTGGTGATATCTAGGTGGTAGAATGTTTGGAGAAGCATAGTTCTGACAATGCAACTGCACCTCTTCCACCTCTTGAATTGGATGTAAATCTACTTGAGGTGTTTCATTGAATCTAGAGCATATAGCCTTAGGTTCACTCACTAGTCACCAAATTTGTACCCATGGCATAAATCTAAATAGTGTATTTTTATCTTTACAATTTCACTCATATTGAGAATAGGGGAAATGGTAACACACCAACCTTATTTCAAAATGATTATAGGTTCATTATTTTCCTTAAATCCATAGCATGAAACCTCAAGTGTAGTAGTATCTTCAAATTTTCCTTAAATAAAAACCAATGATTATAGACAAAATGTTACAATTTTAACTGATTTTATTATTATGGTACACCTACTTTGGATTAAGTAGTTGCATACAAAGCTAACCTTGATATTGAAAATTGTTGATGACCAAAGTTGGTAAGATGTAAATATCATTATGAGGTCCATTACTGACCTAAATACCAGAAAAAAAAAGATTCCTAATATTGATATAAGCAAGATGATCATGTGGGTATCAAGAATGTATGATTACATACTTGGAGATCCTTCTTGGTTTTGAGGAGATGATTGTTGACATTTTCTTCAGGGACTCCCATGTATTTCTTCATCTTATCAATAGGAAGACCTGGCAGGCCAGATTATTAACAGATTACTAACAGAAAATGAACTCAAACCCAGTTAAGATGATCTTTCCAAGTGATCTTTTTCTCTCATTGGAAACCCTATGCATGAAAAGATGTCTCAAGTTCCAAAAAACCACATCTTTCCAGCCATAGAAATAATACAGTAAATAAAAAATGTCGTGTTTAAATTTTGATCAACATAAATAGAAAATGGAACCATAATTTTAAAATTAATTTTAATAAATACTATAGTAAAAAACAATTTTCAAATTCCTATACAAGGTATCTCAAATAACGATCCAATGTTATCACATCCATAAGATTACCAGGTAGCCAATATAACCTTAAAAATAGTGTATGCAGCAAATTATTTTTCCAATAACTCATAGAATCCCATGTCTCTTTGGATTTCTCAAGATCAAACCTCTATTCTTTCAAAAATCTACCGGAATGGAACTATAAGGAATTAAAAGACAGTATTGCAAGAAAGATGTAGGTTGAAGTGGAGTAAATGTATGTATAAGCTTAAGGAAAGTACTATTGTTATTGTAGAATATCTTGATGGACATATTCTTGATAGCATCCCTTTTAATGTGATGATTGTAGAGTATAACTTCAAGGAAACCAAAGTCAAGTGCTTATGATTGGTGAATGCATTGAATTATAAGTATGTAAAATTACCTAAATAATTCACATTTAACACCCCTAATGAAAAAAAAATCCAAGATGAATTTCATTGCATGAAGAAATTCACATCATACAAGAAGTCCGGTAGTCTAAAAAATAGCATCTCCAACACAGAACAAACCACATTTCACCTATAAATCAAATAGAACATACATGTTTATCCTCATCCATACAAATAGTCAGTTCAAGTTCTTAAAGTACTTGTACAAGTATCCCTACTAATTCAAAAATTAAGGCGATTAATACCCCCCCCCCCATCACCAACATCCCCATCCCCATCCCCATTCCCATCATCATCATCATCATTAAAAACATCATTAGTAACCTCCTCACCAACCGCACCCTCAGAAACATCATTAGAATCCTCAACAACAACAACAACATCAAAAGTATCCTCACCACTAATAGATCTATCACCACCAATGTCATCGCCACTAGGACCCTCATGGGAATCACCTAAGGCATTTTTTAAAGATCATATTGAAACCATATATGAATTAAAAGTAGTATCAACCATTGATGGCAGTGACTGACTCAAAACTGACATAGAATTCATAAAATTTTTGATCATCGGCTTACTTCTTTCATTATCTTTTTTTCTTCTTTCATGCTCCTCTAGAGCTATTTTATTTTCCTCAGATACTTTTTCACATGAACTTTCTAGCTCAGAGGTCTGAGAGGCTTGAGAGGATCCTAAGGAGAACCAATGCCTATATGGGATGATTTTTTTGTCTGGTCGACATCATACTCTCCTCGATTGCTCCACACCTAACACCTATCTCAAATGATCTTGTGGCCCGATGTTGTTAGCTTACTTATCATCGAGGGCCTCCAAGGAAGACTGTTGAAATTAAAAATAACATATTAAATTATGAATTTCATATAAATATTTGAAATATAAATAAAAAAAATTGCAATCTTATCTTGTGTTTGTGCATTAACTGCACTTACATCCTTTTTTCTACTAGATCACAATAATTTGGCATAAAGTACAAGACCTTTGATGCCCAATACATATTGATGAAAATGAGAAATGAAAAAAATCTATATTACAACCATATATAAAAAATACGAAAATCTATATTCAATTAAGATTCATAAAAGACCTAAAAACATTCAGGTAAATGACATTCATAAAATATTGGTGGTTTTCTGTATGTGTGGTTTGGTGAATATTCTCTTTAAAAGATGCACTCCGAAGTGGGTTTCAAGTAATTTTTATACTTTTTTATAAAGTGTAGACAAGCCTTCTCCTGCTAGTATAAGTTGTATTTCTAGGAAACATGGACTTACCAAGGGGAAGCCATGGTGAATTTAAGAGGACAAGTTATCAATGAAATAAATTAATGAATTGAAATCCATCAATGGTTCCAGTAAAAAACATTTATGAATACATTTTGTGGTGTTTCTTTGTTGATTTTTTTCTTATGGGTACTGAGGTGTGTGCTCTTGGGTTTGGTCTAATTGGACATGAAAAGGTAACTAAGTAACAACATAAATGAAAAAAATTATTTTAATTCAGATGAAATTACTTAGTGCTTCTCATTCTCGGGGATTTTAGTGTTCCTTAATGTGTGTAGATATGTCATTCCATATTTGTTCATTTTGTTTTTATCTAACACTTACTAAAAAAATCAATATAGGTAATAATAATTTAATTTTATATGCAAAACATTAAAGATTGTTAGTACCTTAAATAGTTCATTCTTCCAATGTGAGATTATTTTATGATATTGAATTTTTTGACAGTCAGGGTATGTTTTAAACCCTCTAAATATGTACCCACTCTACTCCTCCAACCAATATATAACTCTTGCTTGTATACCATCCATAACACTCTAATATACATCAACCTAGAAAATTTGGAATCTTCCCCATTAGGAATGTTGAACCAACTCTACAATGAACATGTTAATTCATATAAATACATTACTAATATAGATATATATTTAAAAAAATTCATACCCATATTTGTGCCCATGCCCTATCCTTAATGCCATCACTGATATGTCCTTATGAGACCGGTTCCACCGAAACAATATCATGGTATTCGGCTAAAGTGTCCATGAAACTTTTACATTACCTAGTATTTTTACCTTCCATTTGATTTTGAGCATTACAATCCACCATAATCTGAGTTACACGATTCTAGGCTTCCCGAATACAAGTTCACCCATGACTCCTACTTGAAGATCCCACTAAATAAGATAAGAGGGGGGAAAAGAATATTTATGTGATGATACAATAGGAAAAAATGAAATGATATAATTTGAAATAGTTATAATAAAAAAACTGATGTGGGATCTCGAATAAGCTTCGATGCATCCATGGACTGGCTTGGATCAGCAGCCTCTGAAGGAAGTATCTATTCCACTACATGCTCTAGATAATATTAATGCATTGTAGCAAAAGCTGAAGGAATAGACTCATTATATATAGGATTGTTGGTAGAAAAAGGAGGCGGTATAGACATGTAATAATATGGGTAGTAGGTCTGGGGATATATTAATGGATATGGAAATGGTAAAGGTTGGAACATCATTCGAGTCAGCATAGACATGGACTGGGAAGAATATTATAAATCAGATTATGATGGGGGATTGGATAGGAACATCCTATGAGTCTCAAGCAGAGTATAGACATGTGTGGTATATGGGGTTTCAACTGATGGGTCAGTGCGGGTAGTGGTAAGATGGCTGCACCGTCTTGGTCTAGAAGGATCCCTGCTTGAATACATACTAGTTGGAGAAGTCAACTCTAGTAAAGATTTATATCCCTAAAAATTTGATAAATAATGTGAACATGACATTATATGTAATTTAGAAGAAAAATATTACAATTATTATACTCACTAAAATATCCATAGGTGACAACCCACACATGCACCTATCACGATCATCATCAAATAATTTCTTCCTATGAGATTCTCTAGTATTCTTCATAATCTGCATAAGAATGAAATGTACATTTTTTATAATCTGTTTTTAAAAATCAGGCATACAACTTAGAAGACAAAGATGAAAAACAATTTCATAACATCTATCAGTAATAATAATTTAAAACCAAGTTATAATTTTTTTTAAAACCCATTTTAAACACAGTTTTATGAATTGAAATAAATATAATTAAATGAAACGAAGTCAAACAATACTAAAATAGACATATCATTCCAAAATAAAACTAAATTAATTTTATTACATTAATACCAGCCTGAGAAACTTTTATCAAGAAAAAATTAATGAACTCTGAACATATATGGTTTCGTTTTTATATTACCCACCACTACCTCATGTTCAACATCAACTCTCCCAATGGGATAATTTGGGTCATCAAATTCAATATTGTAGTCAACACCAATGGGGGCATTAATGGTGGAAATTTCATCCCCAACATCATGAAAAATATTTCTTTGGATTAATTCATTAATGACACCATAATCAGGTCAAATATTATTTTTCACCTAAAAAACTTGTTTTCCATTAATTCCAAAATGTATGGTTCATCAGTATGTAAGAATCTACTCATGTCAATAAATATAAATCCACAATCATAAATAAATGTACCCTGTCACATCATTTAATCAAACCATTTACATTACATCATAGTGGCTCGACTATGAGAGTTGTAATCCAATAAAAATATTTTCTCAACCAGTCCATAATAATACACATATTCATGTCGAGGTCGATTATCTGATGCACTAGCATAACAATCCGTTGTAGTAGTTAACATAACTCCATCTTGTTGTGTTTTAATTTTCACCACTATATCAGTCATAACAAATTTATATCCATTGATTATTAAATATTTTCATTCACGAACCAAAGAATTGGGACCAAAATTCGACACTCTTAATTCTTGAGAAATAGAGTCAGGAGGTAAACTTAATACCTGAAATTTATATGAGTAATATAATTAAATGGATATCAATATTTTAATCTAATTAAAGTAATTTTTGTACCTTTTATTTCAAACGAGTTGGAAACTATTTCCTATACAGAGCCTCTCTCCTTATCAATGGAAACAATTGATGAACTCTATATATAATTTTTTTATGTTCCCTAAATAAAATGATAATAAAAGTATAAGGTATATGTGAAATTACATTGTATGAGATAACATACAGATATTCAAATTACTTACTTGATATAGTCGCCGAACAAACCATAGTTAAACAATACTATGCGATGTGCCATATCCCACTCTTCAAAGCTCAATGTAACCAATGTATATGACCCAGAAATTCCTCCTATTTGGGGAAGAGATGGAAACAAGGGATGAATTTCCTCATACTGCTCATCTTAATTTCTCATTGGGTGATTACGTCCTGTTCTCAAATCAAACAAATATATTGAACAATAATCTATATATTCTTGGGAAATATAACCCCTAAAAATGGAACATTAAGGATAATTCTTGTTTTGGATATATGATTTCATTGTGCACATATTTATTTCAGTGGGATATATCCATTGAAATGTGACAGGTCCCCTAATAAGTGTCTCAGTTAGAAGATGAACTGTTAAATGCAGCATGCCGGTGAAAAAGGGTAGAGGAAATTTTTTTTCCAACTCACACAGAATTAACTGTGCCTCTTACTACATATTTATCAAGAATAACTTGGATAACCTTTTATCATAGAGATCTCTAAAAAATGGCACAACTGAATCACTGTCACCCTTAAATTATTAGATAGAAAATTATGTATTGCTATTGGAATCAATTCATAAAGAAGGATGTGATAATCATTAGTTTTTAGGGATTTTAGTTTCAAATCTATTTTATTGACTCATTTAGATATTTTTCTAAAATATCCATAAAGAATCTTGATATTCTCCAATACTAATATAAATTTATCTTTCTCTAATGATTTCATCACAAAATAAGCACAAGTAATTTTCTATTTGTTTTCACCAATACACAGAGGATGTAGTTTTGTTCGAATACCCCAATCCAACAAGTCTCGATGATATTAGAAGTCATCTTTGGTATTCCCATTGATATTAAATAAAATTACAAGAAACATTTCACATATATTTTTCTCAATATGCATTATGTCTAAAAAATGACGTTACAAATTGGTAGATCAATAGGGAAACTCAAAAAAATGATTCTCTTTTTTCAATTGTAAGTGACATTAGTGTCAACATTATTCCTCTTTTTATATTTCAACTGACTTTTATCTAATGAAAAACTGAAATCATTAAATTCATTAATCACATCACTTCCTGACATACATTGAGGTGGTTGTTAAGTGTCAACAGTATTATCAAACCTCCAACGATTCTTCCTATATTGAAGATCCATTGCAAAGAATTGTTGATGCCCCCAGAAACTGAAACTATGATGATATTTAATCCTTATAGATCATGTATTCTTTATACAAATGGGATATGATAGTTTTACCTTCATGATGCACCTAGAAATTATTTCATAAATAGGGAAATAATTTATAGTCAATAGAAGAGAAGCACACATATGAAACACATTCTCTGAAGAATCATAAAATGCCCACACACCCAAATCCCAAAGTTGTTTCAACTCTATTATTAAAGGCTGCAAGTAGACATCTATATCATTACCAGGATCAGAAGTTCCAGATATTATTATACTCAAGAAATTGAAAGGTGTTTTCATACACATCCACAGAGGAATATTATAAACATGAATAAAACATGTCCACGTGTTGTGAGTAGTAAGTATCTGACCAAATGGGTTAAAACCATCACAAGATAGACCCAAATTGACATTATACCCCGTAGATGAAAAATTAGGATGTTGTTCCTCAAATACCCACTATGTTAATCCATCTATAGGATGAACCTACTCATAATTACTTTTAATTCTCTCAAGATCATGTCATCACATATTGGATAATATTTCTACACACAAGAATAGATTTTGATGTCTGAGAATCAATGGAAAGTGCCACATAACTATATGTGGCACACGAGATGGTGTTACATCTGCATTTGTCTTCCATCAAGATGTGCCACATTCTATATAGTCATTACAGCCAGTTTTTTCCTCCCAAAATAAACTAAAATTGTTCAGAAAAGCATAAACATTATTAGCATCAAATTCAAGATACTTAATTAACTTCCATACCTTTTAATGATTTGAGAGAATATATGTACCATCAGGAAGCATGTACCTCAAAAATGTAATAATATAATCAATGGAGGTATTAGAAATTTCATACATGGTTTTCCCATGATATAACCACATTAAAAATTTAAACTTGGTCATTTTAGTACATTCATGATATACTGGAGTTCTAGCATCATCTAATAAATTTTTCACTCTATTAACATCATCATCTTCAATATTTTTCTCATGAGTATTGATATCATTGTCTTCTTGCACTATAATACTATCTATCTTGGGATGATTCACAAATGGAAACTGATCAAATATCAAATTCTCCATGACACTTCTTTCATTTATGTTATGAATAGTAGAATATTGACTCATCTCTCCATGGTGATACCAAACATAATATTTTTTTTGAAATCTAAATTCCTTTATATGGTAGATAACTTCTTCTTGTCCTAACCATGGTCTTCCAACACATTTATAACATGTACAATATATACAACCACCATATAAAGAATTATTAAATGAAAAATCTAAAAATTCTCCAAATTATTTTGAAACTTGGTTGAAATCTGATCGGTATGATACATCCAACTTCTATCCATTCTATAACAAGGAAAAAATTATCTTCAAATCAATATGTAAACCATAATTAAAGAATTCATGAATTTTTTTAAATACTAAGTTTCTAACTATTATACTCTCCTAGTATTATGTGTAACATGTAAATTATACATAATTAATAATTCTTGTGGTCTCAAGAATATTTGATGTTCAATAGTGAAACACTAAGATAGTTATTCTTTTATAATCCAATGTAAAGAATCATTAATATCAAATATATTAGAAAAATAAAATTAATGAGTAAATATCTAAAAAAAATATTGTTATTGTAGATAACCAATCAACAAAATCAAGAGGGAGTGAATTGAGGATGAAATAAAACTCAATTTTTATCCCACTCGATAAGAAAATTTTATTAGAGGATACAATTTCTAATCAAATAAAATATATCATAGCATAAAAAATATAAAAAGGGATATGTACTATAAAAAATAAAACTATTAGAACATAAAAACTTAATATTTAAATATAATACAAAAAATTAATATCAAAACTAAAAAAATGCATGATGTACTGTATATTAATAAAAATATTCCATAAAGTATGTTTATTACCAAACAAAACCAATCATGGATGAAATAAATTTCACTATAAATTGATAGGATATTTTATAACCAAGATAAATTCATCCAAGTACCAACTACAAACATCATTAATATTTCTCTAATGAAAAAACCAAGCTTCTTGTCACTTTAAAATCTGGACACATAGCCTATCCAATACCATTTTTCAAGGACAAGGTAAAGCCTATGAAAAAAATCATTTTTGATTAGGTTAACATCACAGAGTCACTTCCATTTAGTGGAAGAAAAGTCATGTGTTAGATATGAGTACATCTTGATACTAAATATTCAACAAAGATAATAACAACACAATGAAATGATAAAAAAGATAAACAGATGAAAATGGATTGTTCGTGTAGAGATAAGAAACTTAAAACATTGAGTATTTGTGTAGAACAATTAGATGCATACTATCCTTTAATTCCTTATAAATCCATATTAGTAGTGGATGAAAAAATTCAGGTTTATCATATAGAAACACCTCTATATATAGAATATAAATGATTTTTCTCACATTATTTGATTACTTATGGCCATATTTGTAGAAAAAATATAATTGTTCATTACTTCAACCCAATATCTATAATATTCTTCTTGTGGGTGTTTCCAAAATACACTTAAAAACCAAAATTCACAATTTTTGGATATAAATAAGGAAATATTATTGTTACTTGTATATTGAAATATGATGTGTATTCTTATTATCACAAACCCATGAATCTATTCCATATAGTGTTCTCACATTTAATTTTATCTCATTAATAAATTGATATTATATTCTTCTTATTGTATCTTTATAATAATTCTTTATACAATTTTCTTCATGTGATCATTTGATCATGAGTTCTATAACAGCATCTAATAATTCCGCATGTTTCATAGTCAGGCTTTCTAGATATATATTTAATGTAACTATGGATCTACAAGATTATAATTTTGATAATATAATAATCATAACTTATGATACTCTATATATAAAATTGTCATATAAGCTAACTTCCATGTCATTCATGATGCAATTGAAGGTTTTCATCATGAGCCTATAATCCAAGAGTATATGTAATATAATTTTCTCTAAACTAAAATGTATAGTATTCTGGATATTCCAAATTCTAGTATCTAGTGAATACATAACCTGCTGCAAATCACTTTCTTATAAGTTTTTTTCCTTGAAAATAAATCTAAAAAAATCAATATGTTAGAGATTCGTCATAAATAAGATATTTACCAATATAGAAACTCTAATACATATCATTTTTTCAGATATGTAGTGTTTTAAATACATAAGATGAATCCTATGTAATACTCAAAAACTATAAAAATCATAAAAAATAATAAACAATAGAATAATAATAATATTAATAATGAATAATAACAAAAGAATATATTGAGGAATATATAATTATCCAAACACTGTCAAAAAGTTTCAATCATACACTCCAATAAAATCACCAACTTTTCTAATTAAAAAACAAAAATAAATCCACAATACTCTCCCTCTTTTTTTAATTGATCAAAGTGACAAAACCTAATAGATCATGTTCTAAATAAATAGAAATTTTAAATAGAGTATGTTCTTCAAAAAAATAAGAAATATATCCTCCAAATTTATAATATAAAATAACCTAAAATCCTTTATACTTAACCAAACTATGTTAAATATAACCAAATCATGTATACTAAATAAAACTGTGTTAAATTTAACCAATATAAACAAAACCAAAATCAATTAGATATAAAAGATAAATTAAACAATATAAAATGATATAAATCAAACCAACAAAAACCAAACTAAACTAGATTCAATTAACAATACCAAAATAAGGATTAGGGACTGACTTTCAAATAAGACTAGAATTAGAAAAGCACCCAATAGTATAAGCATCAGTCGTCGAGTGAAGGAAACACCACTCGACCTATGGGGTGCTCATCCGGTGAGGGAAACACCGCCCGACCTAGGGGGTACGTGTCAGGTGAGGAAACGACGCTCGACCTAGAGGGGTGAAAGACCTAGGAGGGGATACTAAACTAGAGGAGTGGGGGGGGATATGCGCATCAGTCGGTGGAGGAGGAGGAGGAGTGAGGATGTGCACCATCCAAAGGAGGAGAAGCAATGTCGGGTGAGGGAAACGCAGGGGGGCAGTAGGGGTGCGGCCCGATGATTGAAGGTGGGGAGCATGGCCTATGTGAAAATATTCACCCCTCTATACCAATAGTTTACTAAAACCATTGGTAGATAGATTATATGCCAACAATTTATTTAAAAATGTGGGTCTAGACTAAATTTAATCAGGTTATACCCACAGTTTAAAAAAATATGGGTATAGATCTATGGGGATAACCCCTCTTCCAGTAGTAAGACATTTTATAAGAGTATTGGATTTATAGTAAACTCTTGAAGTATCAGTTCAGGTTTCAAGAGGAATAATTTTTGGGATGCTTCTTCTTAGACATGGGAGTGAAAGTGGACCTAGTAAAGGTTGAGAAAGTACATGATTGGGATCCACTTGAGAGCATGGTGGTGGTAGAATATTCTCACAGTAATGTTTTCCATTTTTTGTTGTTGAGTGAGGTGATAGAGAAGTTTTCCACTTGAAATTTGACCCGTAATGGAAATGGCGGTGAAACATACCTCTGATTAATGGTTCTTTCCCCTATGATTCTTCACATTTCAGGGAGGAACTACTTGGTGATATTGAATTTTAAGTTCTTGCATGACCATATATCCACAGGAGATGTTCCTAATAGATTTTATGATGGTGGGGAGAACATCATCATTATTCAAGGACATATGAAGACACAAATCATGTTGTAATACGAAGTGATGGGGAGATTTCATTATTTCCCTTATAAGTGAATACAATAGAGGTTTGGTTATACCAGGATCCTTTGGAATCAATTTGGGATTCCAATGATGTTGTATCATGTTTCTGAGTTTATCTTTTGATGCATCACCTACCAATATGTGGAGTCTATGATGACTGGATGGAATTGGAAATGGGATGGTATATTTGTATTTTTCATGATAAGTCTTTGATGATTGGAGAGAGGTTATGAAATTATGTTTTTGATCATCGACCAACTCACCATGTCATCCCACTTGATAACCATCTGAGATTAGATATTAGTGGAACATTTGGAATGCTTGTGTGTATAGAAGGTAGTCCAGGTTCATGGAGTTCCCTCAATGATAATTTTTAGACTGTGATTCTCACATCACATCTTGATTATGGAGAAGATTTAAGTGTTTAAGCATGTTGTTTTTATACCAAATAGATTACCAATAAATGTGGTCTATTTAGGAACTAGAAAACATGCTTGGGGTTTGAATGTTAGTTTTGGTCATGGATAAGAAAATCATCTACCATTTGTAGAGTCTATTTATCACAAAAGCTACAACTCAGACATCAATGTATCACTATTTGAGTCCTTATATCAGATACTATTAAGGTCACTGCTATAATGGTCAGATCTAGGGGAAGAATGCTTATAGTCCTAGAAATGGTGTGAACGATGGTTTTAAAGGTGAAGTTATTATAGGGGTAGATAGGGACTACCCAAATTATTCAAGAGTCCATTTTGAACCAATTAAGGAAGTCTTTGGTGTTAAATGTATATGCCATGTGTCCTGAGAGATCTTATATTGATGAGAATTATAGAGGTTTGGATGGGGTAGCAGGTTGTCTCTGAGATTATTTGTCCCTTTTCAAATATTGTGTTGGGTTAGCGAGGTAGAGTACTACTTATCCATGTAACCATATTTTGACTAGTCACGTGACATTTTCCACATATTATAGATGAGTAGATATGTTCATGACCGATTACATGATGAAGACCATGGTGAGATTCACATTGAGAGTGGAATCGCCTTATGAGGAGCCTAGTGGAATTTGAGAGTCAATGAGGGAACAACCTTCATGGGAAAGTGTCTTCCTTGGGTGTGTATTCTTTTAGAGCATGGGGAACCACTAAGAGAGATTATGAGAGTGGAAGATCTAGAAGTGAGTTTGGTATCCTCACCTATGAAGAGCTTTTCACTTTTTAGGATGAAAATCCATAAAGACAAGGAGAATGCAAAAACACTTAATTTTCTATGTAACACTTTGTAATGTTTCGTGAAATATTTTTGGAGTGGGGTGTAGAGTTGGTGTAGAATTTTGGGGCCTAAAGATCCTAAGAGTAGATATATTAACAATATAAAATATAATATATCACACATTCATGGTTTTTTAAGAAATATTAGATAATGTTTTGATTATTACCTTTGTTTGATGATTCACTATCAATAGATTAAGGATAACATGAAAATAGCTTAGGTTATTTACTGACATTAGTTATTTGGGATTTTCTATTCTTTTTATTTATGTGATCATCATTGTTATTACATTTTTCTGTATGTTGAAAAATACCCAGAAACCGGTCATTGAGCATTCGGTCTTTGGTACAACAGATAATTTTTGCAAGTTTAGATTTTGGATTGAGAGCATGATCAAGGCATGATGCGGTGTGAAAGAAGATAGAACATGCAATGAAGATCAAATCGAGGATGTTTACACACAGTTTGGTTATGTAGTGGTGTGACATGATATGGAGCATTATCAAGTAGATTGGATGGACATAATTCGGCCACCAAAGATGAATCAGGTTTGGTAAAAACCATATCTAATTTCCACAGTGGATTTATTAGTTGGATCAAAGGATTAACCGGTATGGGTGGATATGAATAAGGATTTCCATAATATCTAGAAAATTATGAGCTACATTACCTACAATTTATAGTAAAACACATCTTGTAGTCCCCTCTATGTGGTAGATAAGGTTTACAGATTGAGTTAAATATCACACTTTGTATGACTCACCCACGCACAGTGTGACCCTTACTTAGCCGGATCCGCATGTATAGGGAGTACACACCAAATAATACATGTAGAATTGCATTCCATGTGTGACATATCACATATCATGTAACCCTTTGCGAATGACTCATCATCTATAGGGATTACATGCCCAGGTGGCCATGTGACCCCCATACCATGTGTTTCGGAGAACACATTGTGTAATTTGAATGTTATATTGGATTGGGAAGATGTCACACACTAAGTTCCAACCTATGACCCTACACATCGGGTGATATGGATTACACCTCATATACTCTTGAAAGTACTCAAATATGACAATCACACATGGTAAAGGCCTAAGAAAGAGGTCATGGACAATAATACACGAGTAGTAGCATATGGCACACTCTAAGTGCTGGATAAACCTCTACATTACATGTACCCCTAGGGGATATGACATATATATAGAGAAATACATTCCATTTGATAGTATGATACACTAGTAGTTCTAAATTCATAGAGACACGCCATGAACCCCATGGGACATGTTTTGTACTTATTCGAAGACAATTTAGAGCCCTTGTTCTTTCTATTTTAGAATTTATGTAAGGATGGGTGTGTTAACTTGATTTTTATCTGTATGGGTGTGTTCCCTCCTACTGTACTAGAGTGAGTTTTCTTAGAAAAACTCTATTAGGGTTCAGTACAACATCTTTTTCAAATAATTAGACAAGATCTCCTCGGTAGACTAGAGTAGGAATCCCACATTGAGGCCTTGTATTTGAATCTTCATTCCAATCATCTTCTTCCCTAGGTAGGGTTTCTTTAATCACATGTCCAATTTATGTGGTTTTGATTCACTATCTAGTGGGTTAATCATGTTAGGGTAAGGTATTCCACACAATCTCTGAGTGTGATTCCCTATCTGTGTACTGATAGTTTTTGTCTTTTATAATGTTTTAGTTTGATTAAGTGAGTACCTCGAAGGATCCCACTTAGTTGCTTTATGATTATTCATGGAAAGATCCTATGAGAATGTTCTCTTGGTTTCTTTCTATCAGTATAGAAAAACTAAATGAGTGAGACCTCTCATATGAGTTCCATCGGTGATAAAAATACTTATGGAGTGTGTTCTCCTAGATGAGTGTTACTCGTGAGCCTCTAATAAAATCCTAAGATGGTAGTATGGTTGTGACCTTACTTGAGACGTGGTGTCTACCTTCAAGAATACATGGGTTATTATTGATATTATTTCTATTTCTCATATTCTAATTTACATATCTTCCAAATTATAAATAGGTTACTCTCTTGATGATTTATGTTGGAAAATTTTGATGTGTCCTACTGGGTATTTTTGTACTCACCCCTGCGTGGGATCTTCCCACACATGTCATGTATTATTCATAAAAAAGCCTTTTTTTGTATTCCTTGGTGTACAAAGAGTATATGGAGATTCTTTGTGCTAGACAGACCTCAATTTGATCTAGGAGTTGTTTTTAGATATTTAACACCATGTTTTTAGAAGGTTGGGTTCTTTTTCAGTTTTGGTGGGCTTGTATTTGGCCCTCTATACCTTTATTGTGCATATTGTGGTACTCTTATATGGGACAGATGTTATTTATGCATTTTAAGTGTGTTTTAATTATATTTTCATATTATAATAGCGTATAGAGGTGTGTGTGTGTGTGTGTGTGTGTGTGTGTATGTTTGTATGTGTGTGCTTTGGGCTAAGGATTCCCATGTGTGTGTTATGAATACTCTAAACTAGTCACCATCCCTTGGCCTATTGGAGGTGGTCTTGGGGTTTCATTATCGGATTATCATAGGCTCGGTGGGCCCCAATGGTTGAGGTTATGATAAGTTTCCTTGTGAAATTAGATTTATAATTAATTTTTGGAATTGATATTACAACATCAATGATAATAATATAAGACCAATATTTTAAATGAAATTTTGATATGTGGGGTGGGCCTCGATCCTTCCACATGAAACCTTATTATCTAAAATTTTATAAAATAAAAAAAATTCACCCAGTGTCCACTTTAAAAAATAAATAGTTGAATATCTTTATTTTCTATATAGATCATTATACTGATAAATCTAAGGGGGTTTGGGTTTTGTTAAGGGTTATTTTGGGTATTTAAAAATTTTTGGTATTGGGATTGTTTGTGACCCAACCCATTATAATTTTTTGGACACTACCCAAACCATTTTTGTAAGTATAATGTAATAGATACCTTCATTTATCAATTTATAGTTTTATAGCTTATATAAATTATAAATTATAATTTTGAAAATTGATTCATGTATGGGTCATCCAATAATTATTTTGATTACTACAATGCATGCATAACTCCTAGTGGGGATCATAAGTGTGGGAATGGAAATGAGGTTTACTTGGGATCAATATTTATTATACAACACAAGGTTTTGATAAGGTTTTCTAATTTTTACATTATAATACTTTGTCCTTTATTATAGAGGAGGTGTGTATGAGTATTAATCTAACAATAAAGGTAAAAAAAATTATGATTTGACACATGATGATGATAAAATGGATAAAAATAGGATTACACTTATTCTTGTGTTATCAATATAGGAATTATTCTATAATAATGATGTGGAATGTTTTATAATCTAAGTCCCTTATCTTGATGATCATAAGGAGTATCAAGAATCAATGGAGAAAATGGAGTTTATTATTAAAATATTAATAAAAAGATAAACTAATAGAGGACATGATCATAACTTTATGTTTACACAATCATGACTTAATGTGGATCCTAAATACAATTATAATGATCATGTTAATGATGATGATAATAATGATTTTTATAGTAATGATCACATGTATGGTTCAATAATATGATCAGTTTAGTAGTTGAAGATTAATTTGAGGTTTTTAGGGTCCTCATAAGTAAAAAATATTTTCAACTCCTAGAATGTAGTATAGTGGGACTAACAAGGTTCATATCATAATGATACAAGATAAAAACTCATTTTTTCTAAGAATATATTTTTGTTTTTGGTTGTTTTCTAAATTTAAAAGCAGAACAAAAGTTATAGTGGATAAATAAAAACAGAAATGAATAACATGAAATTCAAATGAAAATAGAGTAGAATGAAAGAAAGGATACACCATTGAATCCAACCTGAATGATCCTTCATTTTCGCATTTCCTCGGTTCCCTATTATAATCAGGGTGAGCTTCCAATGGGTTAGATACACCCTTATGAAAATAATTTTATGAATGGAAATCACACATTAGAAATTTTTGAAGTTTTCTTCCCAACACTATCTCAATGGATCATAATCATGAGTCTACACACCACTCAAACCACTGATACTAAAAAAAATTAATAATTCATGAAGTGCATGAGATTTATTTTATCACTATTTAATGAAATGGGGGAATGAGAAGTGTGAGGTTCTATTACTAATTTATTCTCCCCAGT
This sequence comes from Viscum album, assembly GCA_963277665.1. Lineage (NCBI taxonomy): Eukaryota > Viridiplantae > Streptophyta > Magnoliopsida > Santalales > Viscaceae > Viscum > Viscum album. Next base: position 1,864,943,259 of record OY728131.1, read on the forward strand.
CACCCATAACGTCTAAGTTAAATATATAATTAAAAGTCTAGGTGTGTGAACTTTAGAATCATATAGCTTTTATCGTTGTGGAAATCCTCAGGTTAACCTATCTCTATAAGTAAGATCATAAGAATCATGGTATGAAAATTAAAAGGTAAATAACTATAGGAAAATAAGTAATTACTGGTAGTGTTTTTTGGTTTCATGTTGAATTTTAGTAACCATCATGAAATGGTGTGTCTCTATTCTTTTAATAGTGGTTACAATTTTTTAATGATTTCTTTTTTTTTGAAATTTTGTGAATTATTATTTATTGGTAGTTTAAAATACTATTTAAGTTATGAATAGTGGTGATATTAACCACTACTAAATATGAATTTTAAATATTTTAGGAATAATTTTGCAGTGGGTTTAAATGATTCTAATTAAATTAGTGGTAGTTCTAAAAACTGCTACTAAATATGGTACAATTATTTTTTTACCATATCTCTGGGTAGTTTTAACCACTAGAATGTTTCCTAGTATAGAAAAATAATAGTAAACTAACATTCATCCCATAAAATCAAAAATTAATATTTAAAAATATTGTCCAACCAATACAATATAACAATTATAATGATTTAAATACATCAAAAAATAGAGATATACTTTATACAATATTATTGGATAATATTATATTTTAAAAGGTTTCAATATACTGTGTTATACTTCATACAACATCATTAGATAGTGTTTTAATTTAAAAAATGTAAATAGAAAAATCAATCCTTAATTATATGAGCTTCAAAATATCACCCCTCACTCTTATCTGTTGTGTCATGATGCTTCCCATCACATCATTCCCCGCTTCTTACCTCTTGTGATTTTATTTAAAGTAGTTAGTTTCACATTATTAATGAGCATATTGAATAAATAATAAATGAAGTAAATTAAAATGACGATGAATGCACTTTAAATACAACCAAATACAATAAATATTGAAATTATATTTATATAAACCATTTTTAATTAACATTTTATAACATTGAGAACCAATATCATCATGCATTAGATAAAATAATTCTTTTCTTGGATGAATAATTTTAACAAATGATTCTTAAACTTTGTGAAAATCTTAAAATCACACTAATTTTTTTTCATTTGATAGTTAATTTGTATAATCCTCACTTATAATTATCTGAGAAATATTCCCACACTTAATATCTAAAACTAAGTATGAATCAATTCTAAACTGATAAAAATGACATACATGGATAAATTATTAAAATTAGGCCACAATTTGTTAAGAAATCATATCATGATATTGGTATGATCATGGATCAATATAAATAATTCTCCACCAAAACTCCCAAGAAAGACCTATTATACCTCATTGCATCAAAATTACATGATGAATGATATATTATTTTATTGAAACTAAATTTATCTAAGGGTAAAATAATCAATTATAGATAGTCATTCATTTTACCAGAAAATATTATGAGCCACTATATGATTCATGAGACTCACTACTCAATTCAACCCATATTATGGCACTAACACTTGGATCTTGAACTAGTATATCCCATACTCAATATTTAAAAAATAAAAAAAAATCCCTAACTAAGGACATCCTTTTTATGAGATCTTAACAAGGATAGAAACTCTTTAAAGCTGTTATTCTTCATTTTGAGATCGTGTCTTCCTCCCCAAATTAGATAAGTTCACCTTCCCATGGTAAAATTCCATCACATAAATAAATAACATAATGAGATATATTTACATACAAGAATATATTTATTAAAATTTAATTTCCATATTTTACTTTTAATCTCATAAATAAATCCAAAATGGTAAATAATAAAGGGTCTGACTAAATATTTAAGAACCTGTTTTTTTGTACAATAGATTTAGGAATTATGAATATTTTTCAGTATTTAATATATGAAAAGTAACAACCAAAATGAAAAACATAAGTGTAAATTTATGAAATTTATAGAAGTAAAATCCCCTATGAGTATTTATATTTCTTGGGGAATACTGCTAGTCATCCTTTAAAACACAAAAGATAATTCACTCTCCAATGTTGAGGCCCAACCATTTTGTGTTTTAAGAAGTGTTTCTTGATATTTAAATGTATTTTTTTATTGTATGAGTTTCTTTTTGTGAACCAATATCACCAAAACCTATAAATACCCTTACTGATGACAGAATAAAAGATATATATGGCCTCCCAAAGATCATTGATGATTATGGTCCACAACCCATCCCTCTCACGTGACCATAATGATATTTTCTAAGAGATTGAGCCATAAAATCCTTTAAGGATACTATCACTAACATGGAAGGGTTAAAATTCCAAAAAAAAATTATTTTACATAATAAATTGAATAATATTATATTATAAAGTACTTTAGTAACACCAACTAATAAATAAAATTGGTTATCACAATGGTTTCTATGGGGTCTTTGATATAATTGACATGTTTTTTATGGGCATCAAACCACAACTCTATTCTTCCCACAGAATGACCTACCTCCTTCACCTATTTTGAAAAATTATATAAGTGATATTTTTTAAAACACAATTACTTAATGTGTCATATATATATATATATATATATATATATATATATTGTAATAAATAAAATGGAACCTTTTGTCCTTATTTCCTAGTGAAACTCATCGACCCAGGCATGTGGGGAGTCACTTTCTACTTTCAATTAGAATAATTTATTATATAAAGTGCCTAAAAAATTATATATCAATAAAACTTGAGATGTTATTAAGATAATACTATTAATAAATTGAAATTTAATAAAACACCTGATGTGAATTAACATTATGATGATCAAAAAATGTTTTCCATTGGTCCCTAAACTAAATTTTTTATTTTTTATAGATGTGAAATTGCATCAGGAATATCAAAATGTAAACTCATATACAAATAAATAAAAAACTATCATTAAATTTTTAACAAAATAATTAATTATATATAATTTAATTATATATGAATACATAATTATGATAATACCTTTATTTGAGTTTCATACAACACATTCTTATAATCCAATGGAATATGACTCCAATATGAATAATGAATCGGTGGGAATGCATCCTCACTTACTAAATAGCCTAGGAACTGCCCAAAAATTTCTATTGAATCTTCAGTGGGTTTTTCATATCCATTAAAAGGAACAATTACCATTACACTAGTTAAATCCTAAACATCTTGACTTTTTATGTTTATCTCTCTTGGATTATTATTTATATCAATTTAAGATATAAATTAAGCAATTCATGTCAATATTTAAGAATGTAATGTTACCGTGTTGAAATATATACTGATGACTATGACCCTATAAAAACCTCTTGGTGTTTATTGACTATCGATTAGACTACTAGATAGATCCATCATAGGTGCTCTATCTGATCCCCCAACATCATTAGAATAATTCAAACCTAAAGATGAAAGAATATTATGATAAGATGAAATTATAAAAATGATTATGAGATGTATGTGATAAAGTGTACCTGGTTTCATGGTGGTAGAATATGAATCCTTTTATGTAGAGCAGGTCTGTCACTAAACCTCTTCTAGTGTGGCATACCTACAAAATATATGAAAGACCAACTACCATAATTAAACCTAAAATTCAATTAAAATCATTTCATTTATCTTCATTAAATTAAAATGAAAATAAAAAATATACCCCACATTTATTTACATAAAAAACATTAAAAAACCGATTATTAGTTTGTCATATTATTATTAGGTTCCATTGTTAACATTATTTCTTCTTATGCTTCTTTTTCATCAACAACATTATCCATCACAAGACATACATTTTCAATATATTTGGGTATAAACAATTTAGTATTTCATTGTTGATATGGTTCACCATCACAAATTAATTCACCTTCATCACCCATATCATACATGTCTCTCAGTTTCATGTGGACAACAACACTCCATTATTTATCCACTATATTATCGACATAATATACCATTTTCTATTGGGAAGCCAAAATATATGGATCATGTTCTTCCATATCACCCATATCGATCAACTGAGAGAAATTAACATACGTAAATTGTAATGAATATTTATTTATATCTCTATTAATATTGACCTGGTTACATTTAAATAAAACAACTACAAATAATCTCTAATAATTAAACATGATAAAATCAAATGACATTTAATTTTAAACCTAATATACAATAATAAATATACCATTATTTTTTATTTTCAAACCTTCTTCAGGATCAATAGTACGAAACTTGAAACTACTAATATTGTATGTATTGAATCTTATATCATGCTTCATAGGACATCCAGCTAAATATTTAAAAAATTTAAATAGTTCAACTTAGGTATCAGAACACATTACTCATAAAATTTTATGTAATAAATTTATAATTAATTTAGTTAATTATAAACATATTCCCACTACCTATCAGTTTAAGTACTTACATGATGTGAAAACCAATCAACACTTTCTTTATTAACCACTTTTGTTATCTCTATCTCATTATGAGTTCAACAATTAAGGTATCTTTTCATTTATTTCCCTAATTCTTCAATATATGGATCCAAAATATTGTTATTGAGTAGCACATATTTGTATGATTGTCTTAACTAAAAACACATCTATTACAGTGAAGTGATTATTATAAATTATCAACCTATAGTTGGAAGTATTGATGACTCATTAGTGGAACAAAAATGACTTGGATTGTCATTAACACATCACACTCAATTTAATATTTTACCTGTCGAATAAACATACCTTTAATAGAAGGTTAGACACTATCCAGTAAGGTATCTATCCGCCATAGAACCTTATGGGTGATATTTATTTTTCATGTAAGACTTAAAATTACAAATATACCTAATGAAAAAAACTTATAAATTAATAAATAATGTTTATAAGTATTGACCAAGAAAATTATAATTATTTAATGAAAATAAAATTAAAATAAGGTACCTATCAATGGGATACATCCATGAATAATGAATGAGAACAATAACTTTAGCTTCATTAAACAAATGAACCATTGGATGAATCATTATAGTACAAAATGATGGAGGAAATATCAACTTCAAAAGATATATCATCCATACAATTCTTTCCTAATTTTTATCCAATTCATTAGGGTTTAATGTCTTCTAACAAAGATGTCTGCAGAATGTGAAAAGTCAATTATAATGGTGATTATTTTTTAAGTAACAAAGTATGCATTTCTAAAGGCAGAAACTACTCTATCAATACATGTGAGTTGTGACTTTTCAATACATGTATTTTATAATGATTCAAATTAACACATCATGATATCTTACTATAATATCCATTGAGAACTTTCACATTTTTAATATTCAAAGTAAAATATACTTTTTATGATTTTTTATTATTAAATTAGCTACTTCATACTTCAAATTCTCATTTACCAATATATCATGTCTCATATTAAATGATTCTAAGTCCCTATGAGAATTTAAATGATTCTTTTATCTTTCCTTTAAGTTAATTAATGAAAAAATAACATAATAACACACATTATTCTACATGTTCATAACATCGGGACTATCATGTAATAAATTAAATTCACAATATAGAAGTTAAAAAAATATATTTTTTCCATTTTTTCTCTAATTACAATTTATTGTTTTTTAACTCATTTCTTACCTTCATATTACTGAAAATATTTCCTAATAAATATATCAACATTTCATAATTATGACAAGATCTATGATCCCAATAATAATTTTTTTAGTAACCTCAAATCTATTTTTCAATTGAAATGTGACCTGTTAAACTAAAATTTATGAGATATTTCAAGGAAGTGATTATGAAACATGAAACACCACTTTCTTCTATAAGGTATTCATTAAGGTTTAAAACCAGAGTAACAAAATAATCAAGTTAAACTAGTGTGTGTTCTAACTAAAAAAAATTCCAAGTCTAATAAAGTAACTAATGGTCCACATGAGGTTAATTTGAAATTTGAACATTTTCAAGGTATATTCATCATATGTTTTTATATCACCATTCCATAACTCCTGTAATTATTTAATAAGAGGCTGAAAATAGAGATCAATGTCATTTATACGCATTTTTTCCAGGAATAATCATCGATATGACAAATGAAGTCTATTTCAAACACATCTATAGAGATAGATTATAAGGGATCAAAATAACCTGAAAAATATTGTAATTACTATTTAAATTCCTAAAAATATTGAATCCACCATCTACCAATCCCAATCACACATTACATGGATCAAAAGAGACATTCATTTATAATGAATCAAAGGTCTTATATGAATTTAAATATCTTGGATATTGCACAAACTTATCATTATTATTATCTAAATCATTCCACTTCATGTGTTTAATGGTTTAAAATTATATAAACAATATTTACAACATAAAACCTTCATAGTAGTTTTCATTTTTCCATTTCTTTATGGTAGTATACATATTAAAAATAAAATCATTATTTGTTGAATTCTATCTATAATAAAAATATATTTTATACTTTTATCTATTAAAATATTCTTTCTAGTGAAGAATGAAATCATTAAGACATGCATGTATCTTTGTATAATTGAGTTCGAGATTGATAATAATATTATTCATCTCATAAAATGGTATAAGGGTTATAACTTTATCAAATGAATCAAAAAAAATTTAATATCATAGACATTACATTATTTTTAATTCTACATAAGAACTTTATGTGCTCCATCATCAGGAAAAAAAGACAATTTTGAATATTTTTCATATAATTTATACCATTCTTAATTTCAATATTCAACTAATTTTGAAAAGGAAGGTTTTTTCTTAGTCAAGTTTTCACTTATATTATTCTCCTCAAAATTATACATCAGTATTCTATCATCTTGATCAGATTATCCTAGATTTATAAAATCATCATTAATATATGCAACCTCAAAAGGTGGATAAATGGATGTGTTACACCGTTTATGGTGCTTCCATATTATACCAAATTCATCATTTATAAATTTTTAAATTTCATTATCCCCTATTGGCACATTAACTTTTTCGTTATATCTATTGAAAAAATAGCTCAAATATTTTTTAACATTTAATTATACATGTTAAATACAATGCACATAATGAAGAGGAAATTTCTTAAATTTCAAGTGAAAAAATGTGTCATCTTTCATAAACCGTCATTTAAATTTACATTTAGGACATGGATAGTTGGTTTTTCTATCCACGGATCAATTTTCAATTGTAAAATCCAAAAACTTGTTCAATATCATCACATACTATGATGTGTTCCAAGGTATGGTAATTCAATTTTATCCATACATAATTAGTTTCATACACTTTAAAATAAAAAATATAATTATATAAGTATATATAAAATCAATTTTCAATCATATTAAAATGTTCAAATAACTTTTATTTTTTAAAGACACTCTTCTAACACTTATTGTATTTTATGATAACATTAAAAAATAATTTAAAAAAATAAAGGTTATAATTTCTTTAGTGATACCAATTTAGTAAAATATTTAAAAATATTTTTGAAATTTATAAAAAAATCAATGGACCTTTCAATAATTGATTAAAAATTTTAAAAAATACAAAACATGGTTTCCATAATTAAATTGAAATAAAATCTACCATTTTCAAGAATACTTGAAATAATTTACACATGAAAATTATCCCACAAAAATCTTAATTTCATTGAATACTACCTTTTAAAATCCCATGTTTAAACAAACAAACATAAATACATTTATCTATTCAAAATAACTTTACGCGAAATACAAAATTACCATGATACACATAATTTGGAAGTTATACCCATTTAAACTTTACTAATTAACTGTAAAAAAACATGATTATTTAAAATTAAAATATTATATATAATTATCCATAAGGTGTAACATCCCTAACCTTATCCCCCATCACATGACCATTTCAGGTTGGCTACATGACCTCAGGAGTGCCTCCTCATACACCATAGGCAACCGAATAACAGTGAGGGTATAAGGAAAATAATAGGGAGGATATACCCTCTCTTAAGAAGTTGTAATAACATTGTAAATAATATAAATAATAAAACATGCAACCCAAGAAGAATAAATTTAAAAACTAAATAATATAAATAATAATAAATATCATGTAATCACATGCTGAAAGTAACTAAATAGAGTGTTGAATGTTAGAAAAGTAAAAGACAAAAAAACTCAATAAAAAACTCCAAAGAACTTGATCCCAAACCCCATATCGGACCCATATTAAGGATTCAACCCATCTAGTGAGAAATAAATAAATGAAAGTCCCCTTACCCTTGTCTATACTTTCATCCATGAAATCATATCAGGTACCAAATTGATTTTCCAAGTAAGGTGTGAGTATAACTTAGTAGGATGACACCCAAAATATCTATAAAATACTCTTTGAAAATATATAGGTTATGAAATAATATAATAAATATGATATTAATTAATATATTAATACAACACATCAATTAACCCTACCAATCCTCAATCTCTGGGTTGACACCCAAGGTTAGCCAAACCTACTTTGGGTCTATAACAGATATATCTATCAAGTGGTGGATCATCTTATATCAGAATAGACCACCCATGTCATTCTAGAATTATACTACATCATGATGAATCACTAATAACATTTCTCTAGTAAGAAAAAATCAATGATCTTCATGAAAATTACCCATTTGGGAGTCACTTACATATTCCTAGGTGTAATACCATTACAAGAGAGAAAGAAACCATCCCACTATGCTCTTGATACATATTGGAGTCCCTTATATCTTCCTAGGGTGAAATAGCATTACAAGTGAGGAAATAACCATCCCACTGGGGTCCTAACACATACTGGAGTCACTTACATCTTCCCAAGGCGCAGACTACTAGGGGTGAAAACCATCTCACTGGGCTCCATGTGAATTACCCCTTCTAAATTTACTTATATATTCCCATGGAATAATACCATACCAATGAGAAATTAACCATATCACTAGTGAAGGATTATCTTATATTAGTATGAATCACTAGTACCATGTCTAATGAGATAGTGCATCAAGTCATTGGATATCTACTTAGAAAACATCAACTATAATCATACAAAAAATTAACCACGTCAACATGTTGTTATCAGTCAATTTGGTCAAATCATCTAATAACCAATTTAATAAATCACTTATTCTCATTTTATGTATTCTTATACATAATAATAATCACTAATATCATATAAATAAATGTTACCATTTATCATGATTATCATGTTATTCCAAAATCGCATTATCAAGATTTACAGTTCATCACATGTTTAAGGGAAGGCATGCCTCTTGAGTGAACAAAGGTCCAGTATCAATGCCAACAGCTCTGAAAGGATCTTTGGGAGGTCTAATAATTTGAGTTCTTATCAAAATAGTGAATTATCCATTTAAGTATGTCATGTGCATAGGGTATCAGAATAATCACACCTATTTCACATATTAGATGAAGTGAAATGGACATTAGATATTTTTTTCTTGACCACCCACCTCAAAATAAGAGTGGATTTTGATAATTCATCAATTTTTGAGGAAATAATAAGATTATTCCTTATTTTCCTTCAATGAAGGCCAATAATTCTATCAACATAATAAAAAACATCTTTTTTTATTTTCCCATCAATATTAGGATACTTCCCATTGAAAAACCAATGGATCATAAAGGAGAAGAGAATCGGAAGGATCACCTTCACTCTCTAGGTTTGAAACACCAAGATATCAATGGGGTATTTCTCCAAGTCGAAGAGAACAGTGGAGATGGATGATGGAAAGGTTGAAGATAAATAAATTAGGGACCTCGATATTTGAATCACTTGACATTAGATATTTAAAAGGAATATACACATGAAACATTCATGACGTTAATGGGGGATTCACATTTTGAATTCCTTGATCCCTACATACACCTAGAAAACCATATCCTCAACTTAAAAATATAAAAAATTCCATCTCATATCATGAATATATCTCATGATGTGATTTATTGATTAACAGACTACCCAAAACCATTCATAGAATGAATCAAGTTCATGGATTTTACCTAGAACCATTCATGTATTGTATGGATTTCATGGGGTTTACATAGATTAATTCAGGTCATAAATTAAAAATTCATTATGTGAATTAATTCTACACTAGAATTTAGTTCACCAACTACTCCTCCTAAAACCAATCTAATCGGCACAATGAATTAAAAAACAAGTTTAAAACAAAAAGTTAATAAAATTTAGTAATATTAACTAAAATATAAAAAAATTCATGCCTAAAAAAAGATCTAACAACCTACACACCATATAACATCCCATCCTTGATATGTGCTCCAAATCATCTCAGTTGGTATCGACGAACAAATATGACCACAGTGTTCAAATATCAGATTCCCTCTCCCAGGCATCCTCATGAAAATGGACATGTTTCTACTACATTAATAGTATTGTAACAATCTTCCCTTAGAGGTTCTTCTCACTATGGTGTATGATACAGATCAGATACTTCTCAAAGGATGCTTTAACATCTAGCTTGATGAAATACACTTCTATTTTTTATGATGGTTCTAGAATATATCTTTGAATTTTTGAAATGTGAAACACATCTTGCATGGTGTTATAGCACTATGGAAGTTCCAAATGGTATGCCACTAGACTGACCCTTTCCACTATCTCAAATGACCCAACAAACTTAGGTGTCAGCTTCCCTTATTTCCTGATACAGAATTCTCCCATCCTAAGAGACACCTAAAGAAAAACCTAATGGTAATTATCAAACTCCATCAGTCATATTTGATGGTAAATGTATTATTTTTTCTAGATTTGTGTGGTCACAAGCCACTTTTTATAAATTGGACCTACTCGGATGTCTCTGGCCTGAGTCTAGGCCCAATGAGTGATGACTCACCAACCTCTAATAAGAAAAGAGGTGAACAGAATAGCCTTCCATAAAAGTCCTCAAAAGGTTCAATTTGGATTGATTCTTGTAATTTTTTATTATTCTATGAGTGAAAGATATTCTCTAAAGTAACATGAAAATTCAAAATAGAGGCTCATAGCATATCATCCAAAATTTAAATTGTCTTTTTAGATTATCCATCAGTCTGAGGATGATAGGTTGTAGTCATATGTCCCTACACTCCCATTCCCTCCTAAAGGATTTCCAAGAATCATAATTTGAAATAGTTATCTTGATCTTAAATGATACTCCTCAAAAAACCTTGTAGTCATAATATCTCTCAAACATATGGACTACTCAAATCACCAATGGTGAAGGTATCCCTGATATGAAAGAAGGAGTCTACCTTTTTTAGTCGATATATGATCACCCATATTGTTTCATTCTTATAACTTGTCTTGGTTAATCCTTCCTAGAAACCTATAGTGACATTATCCAATTTCCATTCCAGAATAGTTAAATGTTGTAACAACCCAACATGCCTCTGATGCTCGGTTTTCACCTACTGATAGGTGAAACATATTTCCATAAAACCTTTTATCTCCTTCTTTATCCATGGAAACCAGTACTATATATGCATATGAAAATATATCTTTGTCAAACCTAGATGTATCATAATGTAGATTCCTAAAACTCACTCATGAGCACCTCAAACAAGCCTGTAGGAACCCATATTCATCAATGGACAATATGAAATTCACAGCTGCCAATAGATTATCCTGATAGTGGATTCCTAAAATATAAGTTGTCCCTCATAGCTATGCACTCTAGATTATATAACTAATCTGACTTCATTTATTATAGAAGCATGGGTATAACAGATATCGAAGTCAGAGCTACTCATCCCTGGGACTCCTGAACATCTAGATGCATGTATGTAAAGAGTGTCATCAAAAACCACTCATAAAAAGACTCATGTACTACCTATATTTTCATCTTCCAACTCAAGGCATCATCAGTAACGTTTCCCATGACAAGAGTGTGATCCAACTCAAATTTTAATGACTGCAGATACTCGACCCACCTCCTATACCGAAGGTTCAAGTATTGGTGGGAAAAGATGTACTTGAGGCTCTTGTAGTCTATGTATACCACAAGCCTATCACCCAAAAGATAGTGTCTCTAGAATATTAGTTCATGTACCGTAATATCTAACTCTATATCATGATTAGGGTAATTCCTCTCATGATGTATTAGTTGTTAAGATCCATAAGAAGTACTCAGTCCTCCTATATCATAATTTCTCTCGGTCCAACTCTGTATGCATCACAGTGAAAAATATAGTCCTTACCTAATATAGGTAAATTGAGGATTATTTTTGTGGTCATCCTGATATTAATCTCTTATAAATCCCTCTTTTAATCATATAACTAAACAAGCTTCACCCCTTTCTTAGTTAGCTCAGACATAAAAGATGTTAGATGAGTGAAGTCCTAGATAAAATGCTACTAGTGGTTTTCTAGAATTGTAAAGATATTTATCTCAAATATATTCTTGGGCCGCTCCCAATATACCATAGGTGAATCCTTATATAGTTCAACTGATACTAAATCTTCTAAGATAACATGACCCAATAAGCATACTTTGTCAATCCAAAAATTTTATTTGGATAGATTTTCATAAATATGATCTTCTTCCAGTATGCTCTATATGATATCAAGGTGTTAGGAATGCTAATATATAGACTATGAGTAAACAAAGTCATCATCGATGAAAACTTCCACAAAATGATCCATAAACAAGTGAAAGATAAAATCTAACAAGGAAATGAATAATATTTGTGCATTTTTCAGACTGAACAACATCACCATGAATTTTTTCATGTCATATCTGCTCCAAAAAAGTAGTTTGAGGTATCTCTAATGGTCTCACCCTCAACTGATGCTACCCTAAACTCAATACAATCTTAGAAAAAAATCCAATCACCTCTTATATAATTTCATATAATGTCGATTCATGTAAGGGGATAGTGATTATTGAATTTAATCAGGATCATCCTTTAATAATCCACACAGAAGTACAAGGTCCCATCAATCTTCTTGGAGAAAATAATGGGGGAACCCCATGGTGGGGTACTAAGTTTTACGAATCCATTTTCATCCAGATCTTTAAACTAAACTTTCAAATAAAGAATATTTTTATGGTGTCATATTATAAGTATGGATAGAAACTGGCTTAGCTCTCATAGACAATTGAATTGTGAACACAATCTTCTTCTTGAGTGGTAAGCTGGAAAACTCTTCAGAAAAGTCATCTGTAAAATAGTACACCACTAGAGGAAGAGTATCTTTCTTCATTTCACCATCATCCCAAGTAATTCCTACTATTTTTTCTATGAGATAATCCAATCTACCTTAAATTTCACCTGCATTGTAATGACCCAAAGTTTCATTAATGGAAAATCCCTCTTGATCCAGTTAAATGTCTCTTTATAAAAAATGATTTTATAAGATGTCAACTTATTTGGTTTTATGATAAGAGTTATGACCGTTACTTTTATAGACGTTGAACAGTGATCACATGATTAGTATAAATATAAGGCTTTAACGAACCCAATTTTACTCAGACAAAGGAAGTGATGGTCTCATCCGGTAGAATTGCCCCATACGAAGCCCATTTTTCGGAGCTCGGAAAAGAGGTGGCGTCTTTGGGATTCTCCCTTGACCAAGCCCAAGTTGAGCTTCATTATTTCAAGCTCGAACGTGACCTTCTACGGGAAAAGTGGAAGTTGATAGAGATTACCACTCGAGCGATGTTATCTGAGTCGCCCCAGGAGTCTGTCACCATCACACACATTACACTTAGGTCTTATGTGGCTGTTTTAAGGGGTTATGTAACAAATAAGTAGTACTATGTTCATGTACATTATTTTTTGTATATAATAATCAATATAATTTCTAGCCATTTTTGATACATTGTAAATAGTTTTTAAAGTACAAATGGTGTTTTTAGTTATTATTTAATTAAGAAATATATTTTATTAAATTAAGGGATTTTTGAATTAAATAATATTTTAATAAAATATTATTATTATTATTATTATTAAATTAATTTTTATTAAATATAAATTATCTTATAATCTTATGAATGCAATTAAATTTTTTATTAAGGTTTGAAAGCCATTTCTGTCAAAATCCGTGAATTTTCGATAAATGTTGGTTTTTCTTTTAAAAGTGAAAATTAACATATTTAGAAAATTTTTTTGATAAAATAAATGTCATTTCTGGAATCAGGATGTTGAAATTATCCAACGGCGAATTTTTCATAATTTTATGAGACAGTCAAATTTTTGGGTAAAAATTAAATACCGTTTAAATATATAATGTTTTTATGCCATCATAATGACCCAATGGTGATGTAATAAAATACCATAATCCTTATGTTCGGAAAATATATGTTTTATCATTAAAATAATGTGATTTTGGGTTTGTTTGACTTACTTTTCAAAGCATTAAAGGACCCCTCAAGACATATTCAACACTTTGCCTTTTAAAATTATTTTCCATGGGAGTGTGACTCACCTCCACATAAGAAACATTATTATTTTAAGAATTTCGGACTTGGGCCTTATAAAATATTGTTTTCCTATTCCCTTTCCCAAAAAACATGGGCAAAAACCATGGTATGGTTTGTGGTTTGGATTAATTTAATGTAAGGGGACCCAAACCTAAATAATAAATAATTCCCTCACCTTTCCTATATAAACCCACCCAAGATCCCACTTCCTCCTCACTAAAATCCCTTGGAGTTAGTCCAACCTCTTCCCTACTCTCTCTAGAATCCTCCCAAGGTGCCCCAAGCTCCCAAGAAGCCTCTCACAAGCCTCTCTCTAGCCTTTGGAAGCACACTTCCAAGTAAGGATTTTTTCTTCCTTTCTTGTTTTTGAAAATTTTCTTTAAGTTGTATTGCCCTTTTAATTTCAATTATGAATGTTGGGGTATGGTTTCTCACCTCCCCCATACTTCCATATTATTGTTTGAATGATGGGAGACCCCTTTCTCTCTCATCAAATTCCTCCCATGTACACCCGTTAATATGCCGAAATTCTGAAAGGAACTTCTCTCTCTTCTTTTACATTCAAGCAATAATTTTGTATCATGAATCTAAATTCCATTTCAATTGTTAGGACATGTATCTATATTACCTACTTAATTTCCATTACATGTAAATATGATGAGGAACCCCTTTCTCTCTCATCAACCTTTTTTATGAATTCTTATTTCACGTCGTTACGCTGCCGAAATCGCACCGATTTTCTAAGCCAATGTCATTGTGTAGTGAATAACATGCCCATTTCTCCATCAAGGGTATTCAACTTTATGCACATTTACTTATTGATTGTAAAGTTTCATGTATGAATTCCACATTCTTTAATTGTGGAATAAATTATTATGTTTTATGAATCCATGTTTTATGATCCATGTGGCACGCTTATGCATGAAATGAAATGTTTAAGAAGGGTGCGCCCTTATAGCACTCCAATGCATTGGGTGAAGTATAGTATCATGATACGTCATGTGCAATGATTGTTGACTCATGATAATTCAAGTGCATTGAGGTTTTACTCGTGCTTCATGTGCAATGAGGGTTTACTCATTCTCCATGTGCAATGAGCCTTGGCTCATGCTAATTCAAAGATAAGTGTTGTTGCCACATTTCCATGTTATGATTATCATGCTTTATCATGCCTTTATGTTCATGTTTATCTTATTCTCTATTGACATTCCTATTGAATAACATGTATTGTACTCCTCGTGTTACTCCATGTGTACTCCCTTACTGGGCTTTATAGCTCACCCTTTTCTTATGCATGTCCTCAGGTTATCCCATGCAATGCTAAGTATGAGGGAATGTAGTGGTCATGTAAAGGAAGTTTTCAATAAAGATGTTTTATTTCATGTTTTATGTTTTTTTGTAATGATCCTAAGACCAAAATACACTAAACCTCTTGATCTTCTTTGTTGTATCTAGTGATGTTTTATGTAATAAAGCATGTTTTAATTTGTAATAAAAAGCAGGGTTGTCATATGCATGACTAAACTAAATATCCCACTCACCCTAGTGAAAATAGTTTCCCCCGCATGGAGATAGGAAATTAACCCTACTACAATAATAATTGATATGATCCTTGTATTTAATTATCCAAACAATACTTAGAATCAAATCAAATCCTATCATTCCTAGCACAAATAGCTCTGAACGGAAAAAGTTCCCACAAAATTTAAGAGAACATTACTTATAGAATTTGATACCCTCTAATCACGCTTCTAATGGTGTTTTGATGGTTAAAACATCATCCAAGATCTAAAAAACCAATCCCAATCCATTATTAAAAATAATAGATATAATGGAATTCGAGGATAATTAATTAAAAAACACATGAAAGGATATATGGTACAAGAATACTACTTCTGATGGTATAAGGTCTTACATCCAGACTGGTCAGAGTAGACTATATAACATGCATCTAACTCACCCCTCTACCCAAGGCTCCAATATAACTCCTCTATGTCATTACCCCTGGTAAGTACTAATACTCCTATATTATGGTAACATGTCCCCTACCTTTTCTTGTATGTACAATGGAACTCTAACTACCAGTCTATTAATGGGTAGCTGAGTCCTTCCAAGACATAGGTGGTTGTCTTGAACCCCTTGCATATTTTTTATGCTAATTATCACAATAAAACATAGTTATATGGCCTAAAAATCCAAAATCCTAAAAATGTAGAGTGTCTTCAAAACACTAAGGGAACTTATGGACAACCCCTCCACATTGATACCACTATATTGGGATGTAGTCCTAATTTGACTACATTGTCTTCTCTTCCCATTACTACCATAACATTAACTATCATATTAGTGCTTCTTGATGCCAAAATAGGATATCCCTAATGAAATTTCATGGAAAATACTCAATTCCTCTCTTAGGTTCCCTTCCATGAGGATAGCTTGATTCATCACATTTGTAAATTTTCTCAAGTAAATAATGTGTATCTATGACCTTTTATTGTAGAGAGTCTTATCCTGGAAATGCTTTCTCTTAGATACCTCGTCAGTTTCCAATGAAAAACAAAAACATTCAATTTTATTAAAGTGACCAATGTAACTCATCATTTTAATTCCCTCCTATGTTATGTGAATGACTCGTGATCCCTTTCATCCATTAATGTCTCTGGATGAAAGTGGTTCATGAACTTCTCCATGAAGTCTTTCCAAGTTATCTCCTCGAGAAAGTCATATGGCTCAAAAATGTCCCACCAATTCATGGACGGACCTCACAACATGTAAGAAATAATCTTTACCCTCTTATTTTTAGGTGTTTCAATGTGTTATAAGATCATCTAGATCAACTCAATCTAGAATTCAGTTACCTAGGGGCCTCCAAACCCAATGAAAAAAAAGGATTCTATAACTGGAACTCTCTAGTCATTTCAAACATCAAAGATCCAGTGAGAATTTTCTCCCTCCCCATAGATCATATGATTCTCAGGATGTTATTATGGAGAAAATAATCAATATGATTCTCCAAAATCACCAGAAGTTCTGACTAGGCTACTTTAGTATCATGTTGATTACCACTCTCTTAATTCTTAACTCAAATATGATGTAGAGGAATTTTCTCAACAAGGGTCAATGCACTCTGTAGAACACTTGATACACAATAAGGTCAACCTAAAAAGGTGAAAACAACAAAGAAACACTGACTCAAGGTTCTTCCATACATTTTAAAAATAAAATTTTCATAATATAACAGTTTCTTTCATTTTATTTTACTCAAATAGATCAAGGTATTTCTTTTCATATATATCACAAATAATAAAAGTGTCTCTTAGATGAAAAATTCATGTAACATATATCCCTACATGCCTACCATGATGCAGGAATACTCATCTTGTGTCATACCCTACCCTGAGTAGAATATTAATAAATAGTAACACCACACAACAAGTTAATTATACAAGGTTAAATAACATCAAAATTGTGACAAGATAACAACGTGAACAACAATCCCATACCTTTGAACTTAGTTCCCCCCCACAGAGGTTAGTTACTCCTATACATTGGCTCATTACCAATCCCTGACACATCCTAGTTTCCTTTACCAATTTCATAAATAGTAGATCCACATATAAGAAACCTCCTATAATACCACTTTTAATGTTCCTAGTCCGATACTCTCTCATGTGACCATTTCAAGTTTCCTACATGACCTTATGTGGTCCATCCCATACATTAGAGACTTATGATTAGTTTTGATAGTGTAAGAAACATAGTGGGGAGACTATACCCACTAGTACAAAGTTTTAATAATAGTATAAATAATATAAATGATCAAACATTAATCCCAATATGAATAATGGAAAAAACTAAAAAATATAAATAATAATGAATACCATGTAATTTCATATTGAAATTAACTAAATGGTGTACTAAATATTAATAAATTAAAAGAAATAACAGAATCAATAAACAACTCCAAATACCCCTGTCCAAAACCCCCTGTCATCCCCAGATCTGAAATCTAAATCATCTAATTATAAATCAACCAACATAGGACCACTTTCCCTTTTCTAGACCTACATTCATGAAAACTTCTCAAGTAATAAACCAGTTGTCAAAATAGGGTGTGTATACAACTTAGTAGGTAGACACCCATGGTTTTGAAACAGCCCTTCCTGAACATAAATAGTGCATGAAATAATATTATAAATAATATATTAATTAATAAATTAATATATCACATCAAATAACCCTTACAATCCTCAAGATCTGGTTTTAAAACCAGGGTTGGCTAAACCTACTTTATCTCCATACTGAATATCTCTATCAATTGGTGGATCCTCCTACATCAAGATAGAATACCCATTCTATTGGTGAATTCTCCTTCATTAGGATGAATCACCTATAACATTCCTCAAGTAAGTAGTCATCAAAGGGCTCTATGAAATTTACACATACTAGAGTCTCTTATGTCTTCCTAGATTGTAATACCATACCATGGGAGAAAGTAACAAATCCACCAAGATCTTGACATATGATGGAGTCACTTGCATCTTCTTAGGGAATAATACCATGCCAAGGGGGATACTAACCATCCCATTAGACTCCTGACACATGTTGAATCCACTTACATATTCCCAGGTCACACATCACCAATGGGGAAATAACTATCTTATTGGGATCCTTTCCAATCACCCATTTTGTATTCACTTACATCTTCCCCTGGAACAATTCCATACCAAGGGTAAAGAAACCATCTCATTTGTGGTGGATTATCCTACATCAGGAAGAATCACCAGTACCACATATCACATATAGTGGAACAATTCATCGGGTATCTAGTTAGTGAACATAAAGTACAAGCATACAAAACATAAACCATGTTAACATGTTATTATCATATAATTTGGTCAAATCATCCAATTAAAAATTTTACAAATCATTTATCCTCATTTTTTGGATTCTCTTACATAGGATTATCCAAAAATATCACATTAATCCAATTTAACATTTAACACAATTCACATGTTATACCAAAATCACATTATCAAGATTTCTATTTCATTACAAGTTCATGGGTAGTCATGCCACTTGATCCACCACTGGTATAGTCTCAATACCAATATATCCAATGAGGTCTTTGGGAGGTCTGAGAATATGAGTTTTCATAAAAACAATGAATTATATATTTAGGTTGGTTGCATGTATGGTGGACCAGAATGATAACACTTTTTACACATTCCATAATAAGTAGAATAGACATTATAAAGTTGCTCTAGACCACCCACCTCAAAAGAAAATTATATGTAGATAATTCCTCAACATATGAGGTAGCTATCAGATTCTTTCTTCTTTCCATTTAATGAAGACCAAGAATTTTATCAACAAATCAAAAAATATCTAAGCCTGGTTTAGATTTTAAAACTAGATTTCTCCCATGCGATAACCAAAGGAACATGATGGAGAAGAAAACTTGGAGTAACTCCACTCTCCAAGTTTGGAACACCAATATCAAAAAGTGTTCTAGCTTCAGGTTTGAAGAGAACTTTGGAGATCGGTGATGGAAGGGCTTCAGATCAAAAGCGAAAGGAACATGATATCATAATTTCTAAGCACTAGAGATTTAAAAGAAGGTTTTGTATAGCACATTCACAATGTGAATAGGGTATTAACATTTTGAAATCATTTATTCCCACATACATCGAAAAAACATAACCAGAGATCAAGGAATTGGGGTCCTCTGGAAATTAGGGGTTTTTTATATGGGGTGTGGGCCACTGGTGATTAGTGAATGATATTTGTGTTTCATGGAAATGAGATATCAAGGAATAGGTTTCCTCTAATGATAATTGATTAGGGTTCGGCGATTAGGGTTATGAAAGCCCGGTAGGGGGTTTCATGCATTAGGTATTGAGGACACTATAGATCAAGGCATGAGGGTCTCCTAAAGATAATTGATTAGGGATAAGTAAGTCTAAGAGTGGTGTTGGGTAATGGGTTTGAGGAAAATGGTGAAGGAGTGTTTTTTAATATATAGTACCTTTTTTTATTAAAACTACAGCCAAATATAACATTTGGGGATTCTTGTTAAAAGCACTAGGGAAAATGCATGTAAAATTTTATTGATATATTTAATGCTGGTTTTAAAAAATAGGAAGGGGATATATTTATAGGCATCATAGGGGTATTATATTTATTCCTTTTAAAAATAAATGCCAAATATCCCCACTCTGGATCACCTTCATGTGTAGTTCTTGATGGTGGGTATTCTTGAAGCTTACTATTGAAAATTATCCTAACATAAAGCTCCTCTATGATCACTATCTCACTTCCAAGATAGATGAAAGATGCATGGAGTTATCATGGTGATCATAATGATTTGGGATAGAGAAGAAAAATGTGATTTTATAGAACTGGTTGATCCCTGGTCATCTTTGATAAATTATTAATTTAAATTCTTATGTAGGTTTGGATGTGGTATCCAGTGGCGATGAACAATTTCTTACATATTAGTGTCACTATAGGAACTCTTGTGTATCCTTTGAAATTTCTTACTTATTCTATTATCCTCTATGATAAATTCAAAACAATTATGTATCAATACAAATCATGACATATTCATTCTAAGAAATACTTACATATTAGCAGAAATATATCATGAATGTTATCTTATTTTCCATGAAAAAGGTAAATATATTACATACAAATTGAGACACATGGAAAATAATTTTACATTTCCTATTGATTCCCTTAAAAATAAACCATTTTACCTCTGTGTTAATGGAAAATATCATACATTTCACTAAATCTATGAGGAAATTATTATGTATTAGTGTTATCCTCATGTATGGTTTTCCCCTTTTTTAATTCTGATAAAAGGGATTCAATGGAATAAACCTTATATATGAGAAAAATATTTTATATCACCTATCCCATACATATGTTTTCTTCACATAGACTAAAAAACATGAAAAATACTCTAATTCAAGTTTATATTTTCAGAATTAATTCCATGATTAATTAAAACATTAAAAATACCAATATAGCTGATTCACATTTAATTTAAAATGTTATAAAATCAATGTAGGTCTTTCCAAATAATTCCAAAAATGAATAAAAAAATTAAAAAAAGAATCAATTTATTTACAAATTAAATCCAAATTATTCTCCAAGTTTCAAAAATATATTAATTTCATAGTTTTAATAAAAATATTCAGTGAAATATAATTAACAAATAGAATACAATTTCAAAAATATTGGCTCTCATCACTCTGTCACACTAAAACCATTGCACTTTTGGACAATAAAAGAATTAAATTTAAAAAACCTCCTTTCCCATATAAAATAATAAAACTAGAAAATAAAAAATCAACTTTCCCAAATCACGTTTTCAACTTCTAAATCTTTTTGAACCACTAAATGACCTACCTCACATGAAAATTTTCCCTATTTACTCTAGGAAATTTTAAAGTGGGATTTTTATCATTTCTAGAGTACATGTGATCTACTATATATTTTCCCATATCTTAGGTTCTCTATAGATATAACTCAAGATGAAATTCAATGGGTTGTTTTGAGGTTAGGGTTGGTAGGTTAAAATGTAAAAATTGTTGTGGTAGAATAGGATTTTTGATTCATTAAGCACAAGGCATGTTAATGTTCTGCAAGTGTACACAATGAAATAATATCACTCATCACCTCATTATTAAACACTTTTAACACCCATTCCATTTACACCATTTTTTGGGTTATAGAAAATCCAATGTACACAAATGAGTAAATCATCATCCATCCCTATTTTCTATATATAATTTTTTTATTTTATTCTATATATTTTTATTTATAGAATTGTTTTTTTATATAATAATTTTTTCTTGATTTATAATAGGGAATCATGTATTACAATTATGAATATATTATTTTAAACCACTTCCAAAAAAATATTTTAAGGAAACATACATGCGTCCGCAAAATATGTAAACTTTATCCCCAAATTTTACTAAGAAAATATACTCTCTCCTATAATAAATTGAAAATATAACATCAAATGCATAAAATATATGGGTATATAGGTATTGATATAGCTTGTAATGTGTCATACCTTGTAGGAATTTCATGTATTCTAATACTTAGAGGGGTTAAATGTCATGGTGTTTAGAAAAAAATTATTTTTAAAAGGGATTTCTCAACTAATTTATGGACACTATCATGCATAACTTACTATAATCCTAAGGCATAAAATATGAATCAATGTAAGTTTTAGTTTTACTCATGACTGGATACTCTCAAGAAATTGATTACAATGAATTGTGTGTCAAAATTGTCTTTGAATGTATCTTATGATGGGGATTAAAAATATTTATACAATTAGTTCATGGAATAAATAGTCATTTTTAGCCTACTAACATAATTTTAATTCAATGAAAATAAAAAAGTAATTCAGTAGTCATTTAAACTTAAAAAATTTAAAAATATTTAAATACTCAAAACTCAAAAAGTTTTTTTCACAAATAGGATGGTATTTAAGATCAAATTTTCTTATTTATTTATAAGAAACACACCAAAATAAAAACAAAAAACAAAAATAGTATTAAAATTATAAAAATAAAATCTGAAAAAAGAACCTAAACATATTAATATTTCATATACTTATCTAATTAATCCCACTAATGTTATTTAAAAAGTGCAATAAATTAATAGGGATTTAAAAATATACAGGAAAAATATAATAAGTTTTATTTTTCTAATGGAAGCCTTGAGTTAAGTTCCTAGTTATTTTCCAATGGTTCTTCTTAAAATAAAAAATAAAACATACCTGAAAAAATTATTTACATAAAAAGAAAAATGAGAAAGATATAAGGGAAGAGACTCTTTTAACATTCCCTAAGTTTATTTTTTGTTTTTAACTATCTATAGCTAGGTAGTTTTAGTGAATCAACCCCAATCATAAGGCAGGTTGGGTTTCTATGATATATTAAACTATAAGTTATTTTTATCAATGTCCATAAGTTGACATTGTACTAAAAGTACCCTATAAGAAAATTAAAATATCCCAACCCACAAATTAATAAATAACATGAAATTTTACAAGTGAGGGAAAAGAACATAAGGGGTATCCATTTCATTTATATCTTCTCACTTTATATAGTAGTCTTTTGATTTTTGGAGTATTAGATTCACTATAGGTCCCCAATATTCTTTTTCGTCTTGAGCCACCTCTATGATGGTCTTTTTCTTTTTTTATAGGGATGGTTGTATATAGACCAATTCTACATGAAAGTAAAGGAAAAATTAATAAATAGTTATATTCAAAAATGTTTAAAATAGGTTGAATAAAAATATGCATTTAATCTCTTTAAATGGATAATTTTTAGATCTATTTTAGTTTGAATATCCACCAAAACATCTTCATCATCAAATTCCAACACCATTTTCTATTCAATGGTAATCATTTATTCATTTCATTCACTTTCTAGTGTTATGAATAACTTGACCAGATTTTTATTTTTAGTATAGATGAAGTTAGAATGTAATTACAGTAAATAAAGATCAAAATAAATTTAATCAAATGAAATTTTTAATCCCTTGAGTGGTTAAGACGTGATCTCTCACTCTTTATTGAATGTCTCTAGTGGGATTTATATAGGAGAATATAATGGACATATCATACTTTCTTTTAATCCACTATCTCATTTTCTTTATCTTTATTCAAAGATAACTATAATAGTGTTGAATATGCAATGTTTGATAAAATAGGGTTAGTTTAAAAGTTAATTATAGAATATGTAAAAAAACTTAAATCATATATTTGGTCATCTCCCTCTAATATCACAGCTGGTATCACTTGTTTTCCATAGAGATCCTTTAAAAGGATATCTAAAATGTTTAGGTGTGTAGGATTTTCCAGTTTTCATTACATTTCCCCAATATCTTCCTAAGAAAATAACATTGAAACTTCTTCCTATAGGGATTCTTACTATCATTTTATTTTCTATATTAATTCTTAGTGAGTTTAGTCTATCATATCGATCAATACCTTCAACTCTCTCAACTAAATTTGTTGCTCCTTGAGTTGTCGGTCCAAACAAAGAGCTACTGATTGACCATTTATTCTTCATCAATTTTTTCATCTTCATTTTTATAGTGTAATAAAAGAATATTTCAATTCTGGTTGGGTTGTTTATGATAGTATATTTAATACTCCCATTAATTTGTATGATCCATATTTTTTTCATGATACTACCCTTGAATTTTTTCATTATGTTCCTTTGGTAAGATATTTTTTTAATTTGAAATGATTTTTCCAGGTTTAAGTCCATAACCTCAATAGTAATTTGGTCAACCCCGATAAACTAGGTTTTAAGGTAATGTTTTATTACTACGGAATAGTCACACTTTTATGTTTAACCTAGTTTAAAGAAAATAAATAATAAATAATGAAAAAAAAAAGATTAAAACAAATAATAACAAACAAGTGGTAGTAATAAATAATTATAAATATTGAAAAATCAATTAACAGTTTGGATATCACCCTGGAAATAGTTCTAGTGGTGTAAGGATGTTATCGGTATTATAAGAAAAAATGTTTGTAACTCATACAATTAATTACAGTGGGACTAATCAGGGTTATCTCAAAAATATTTGAGCTAAATGATTTTTTATCAAAGCACTTATATTTGTTTTGGTTTGTTTTATAAATTTAAAAACACAACAAAAGTGGTAGTGGATGAATGAAAATAAAAACAATGAACATAAAATTTAAATGAAAAAAATATAATTAAATATAAGGATACACCCCTAGATTAAACCTGAATGATCCTTTATTGTCTGATTTCCTTGGTTCCCTACTCTACTCACCATGTGCTTCTAACCATTTACACACACCCTCACTACATCAACTATGTGAATGGAAATCAAACCTTGGAAGCCTCTTAAATGATATCTCCACCACTATCTCAATAGATCACAACCATTAGTTTATAAATAACTCTAACTACTAATCCCGTCATACTTATACAATTTTATATGTGGGGGAGCGAATTCATTTTATCATTATGAAAGGAAATGGTGTAAAGGTAAGTTCAAGGTATTTTCACCAACCTATTATCCTCGATCACCCATAACCTATAAGTAGAATAGATAATTAAAATTATGCATGTGTCAACATAGGAATCATATAGTTATTATATATGTGGTAATCATTAGGTTATCCTCTCACCTTAGGTGAGAGATTTAGGATCACTATATGATAATTAAAATAAAGAGGGTACAAAAATGCATAAAAACTATTAATTAGAATTAATTATATTAATATAATATACAATTAATATATAGGAAACATATCTACATCAATACATAACCAATGGACAAGGTATTGAATCCTTTATAAGTGTGAATTTTAAATATATTTTTAGGAATCATAGGGGTTACCTCCTTTATCCTTATAAAAATAAGTACTGAGAAGCCCCACCCTAGATCGACTTCATGTGAACTGCCCAAGGGTGGGGATTCTTCAAGATTGGTCTCAAACATTTTCTTGTATTGAATCTCATTCATTATCATTGTCTCCCTTCAAAGATGGATGAAATATGCATGGACCACTCATGGTGATTATCTCTATTTTGGAGAGATAAGTAAAATTTGATTTTATAGAATTGGTCAAATCCTAATACTTTTTTGGAAATTATGATTTTTAATTCTTATGTAGGTCTAGAAGTGGTGTCCATTAGAAAATGAAAATTTATTTTATATTATTATAGTTATAGTAACTCTTACATGTCCTCTAAAATTTATTACATATTATCTTCTCATCTATGTTAAAGTAAAAAACTAACATATCCGTTTAAAACCAAACATATCCTATATGTTTCCTAAGAAGTGCTTACATTTCAGATAAAATAAATTAGGTATGGGTTCTTATATTCCATAGAAAAGGAAAATATATTAATTATGGTCTCTTATCTTCCATGTAAAAGGAAAATATATTATGTATCATTTGAGTCATGTTGAATATTTTTACACATTTCCCACTGAATCCCTTATGTATTGACTATTCCTAATCATTGGAAGAGTAAACTTCCTTGTGTTTTGGTATATTCATAAGGTAAATATTATATATTAGTGATGTCTGTATATAAGATTTTCTCCCTTTCCAATTATCATGTAGAGGATTATATAGATTAACACTTACATATTGGAAAAAAGAATTTTGGCCCTATATCTCATACATAAGGTTTTTTCCCTTATCTTGAAAAATAATGAATAACACCCTAATCAAGTTACTCTTTTTAGAATTAATTCTATAATTATTAAAAATATTAAAAAAACTAATATAACAATTTAATATTTAATTTTAAATGTTCCAAAATCAATATATGGATTTTAAAATAATTCCAAAAATGAATAAAACAATTAAAAAAATAATCAAGTCATTTCCAAAATTAAATCTATATTATTCTCAAAGTATAAAAAAGTATTAATTTCAAAGTTTTAATAAAAATATTGGGTGAATTTACAATGAAAAATGGAATAAATTTTCAAAAATATTAACTCTCATAAATGATTCATTCTATGACATGTAATAATCATATTAAACTATTTATCTCAATATAAGTTTCAGGAATAAGTGATAGAGATGTAGTCTCCCTCAAGGGTTTTCCTAGGTTTAGGGTAATATGAGTACTTAGGGAGTTAATTTGACTTTATTTACATGAGTGTTTCCATACACCAACTCTTGGGTGTTGGGGATTGGTATTTTATTTTTCATGTGAGATTACCACATGTGATAACGGCAGGAGTACAATAGAGTGTTTAATCATACTATATGATTATCACACTTATTCTATTCCATGATATGGGAGTACCACATGTGATGCCAATGGGAGTTCCACCAAGGTTTACTCATTTTATGGAAACTCTATTTCTTCAAGATTCAATGATATATAAGAACCACACATGATACTAGTGGGAGTACCAATAATGTGTGTAGTTTATCATGATGTGAAATATGTAAATTATTACTTGTATTATTGTTATTTTATGTGATTATAGTATTGATTAATACATAACCACCATTAGAGGGGTGTTATCTCAAGTGTGACCCAATATTAATTGAGTGGGTTATTTAGTGTGATGTCTAACTAATATAACTAGACCCCTTCCTTCCACACATGGTTTCTTGATGTGGGAGTACCACATGAGATTACAGTGGGAGTTCTGTTAAGATATAAAGTTGATGTATTTATGATGAATCTATGTGGTTGATATAGTCTTGAGGATAAGGTAATGAGGTTGATTTACCTCATTATGTGAAGTGTTGGGACTACAATTATCAGGTTGGTGGGAGTTGTTTTCAGGTTCCCTTGTTATTATTGTGGTGTGAATGTGATTTTTACATATATGTATTACTCTTTCATTTATGGAGTGTGTTATTTCTGGTGAGATGTAAATGTTTATACAAGTGTATTATTTGTATAGTTATGCACAGACTTATAGGATGAACTATATGAACCTTGGGTTGGTATTACAACACAGATAGGTCAAAAAATCTTGAGTGATTTATACTATTTCATTATTATGAATTAAAAATATTTCACGAGTTTCAATGTCCATTTAGAAATGGCATACCAAGTATATTGATATAATCATACCTACTTTAAATATAGTTTTCTGAGATTTTTTGATAGATATTTTGAATGTCATTATCTTAATAACTATTATTGATAATATGATATTTATTTTGGTGATTAATTTATATACCAATAAGATATGGAATTTTTTTTATTTTACTTTTTTTGGATTGTGTATATGTTTTGTTACAGTTGTATCTAATTTTTATTTTAGTTATGTTACATGAAATATATGAATTATTTATTATTTATGATATCAGCTGTTCAAAGATTTTACATTTTTTTTAATTTAGTTCTTTTCATCTACTTCATAGTCATCTGTTGTGTTCTCTAAAGGTTAATGCCTTGCATTTTTTATATTTATACCATAAAAACTAGTCACTAACCTAAGGCATATTTGAGGTGGTCTTCAAGGATCACACTTTTTTTCCACTAACTTGGGTAGGGTCCTGGGGGAATAGGGTCCTGATAGAGTGATATCAGGGATAGGTTGAGAAATATATTGGATTTTGGAGTAGGAACATGTAAATATTTTGTTATTTTAGATGTGGGGAGAGCCTAATTCCAGTTGGATGATATTAGAATGGTATTCTCATATTGGGTACATCCATGTCCATGATACTTGAATTATTGGTGATCTTATTTCATGGATGGTGGGAATGTGATGGATGAAAATAATTGTGTGCAAAGGATGAGTTGTTTATATTGATGATAGTGGTTCATTTTTTGTTTAGATAATAGTTACTTTTTTATTTTAATTATGGATATTTGGATAGATCTATTTCATTTTTAACACATCTCTTGATAATTATAGAGTATAACTTTTGATTTTGGGTTGTTTGGTTATTTTTGATAGGCTCATTGATAAGATTTTGAGGACTTATCAATGTGAGCATGATATTCTAGATATGATTAGGAAATGAAAATAATTCATAATTTTCTTTGAGGTATTGTAATATATGATTTAAATAGGTTATTTTTATGTTCCATGGGATGATATTTCCATTTCACCAATATGAATGAGATAATGATAAATTATATAAAAGTGATTACTCTATTGGGATACTAGATTGATAAATATGATTAGGAATTATGGTGAATGATATCCTAACATTGTGTAGTGTTCTATAATTTTAACTTATCTTGTGTTAGGAGTTATTTTTTTAGGGTTTGAATATTCACTATTCAAACTAACATAATTTTATTACGTGTGATTAATATAAGTGAAAATAAATGACATATTACCATTGGTTCGTATATATGTGTTTTTACTAATGAAATCCCTCAAGTTGTTTCAATAATGTGGGATTGACCTTGGTTATGATTTTTTTGGTTTTGTTTAGTGTTCCTTGCTTGGTTAGGTGTTTCCTTAATGTTTAAGATAGACTATTTGAAGTCTTTAGGGAGACTAGTGAGGTTTCACATACCAACACTACCAGATTCAGTTATAAAAACACATAGTTTAATTTATAGATTCAATAAAAAGTGAGATGACCTAAAACTTACATATATTTCAATAATTTAAACATTACATCTCACAATAATAACACAATACCTGAACCCAAAGGTTTAGTGGCATTGTATATTACCTAGATAATCATCTTATTCTATAAAATCTTCAAAGTCTCCCATAAAAACCTTTTTATATTCTATGATCTAGACACATCATATATAATAATTTTCTTCATAACATTGGGAAAGAAACATTTTAATGGGAGATCTTAGATACTCAATAAGGGTAAATAATGAAGATCACAAGTGAGTATAAGATAAAAATGTGGGTATGAGAAGATAATAAAAGTTCAAGAACCTAAATTAGGAGATAATACCCAAAAAACATGGACCATAAGACATAAATCAAGGATCTGGGCATAACATAAGACATTATAAATCATAACATGAGTATGATGAAAAATATATTAATGTGGCACAAACATAAGGATAGAAAATCATAATATAGGGGGTTAAGAATTGTGTTATTTCCTCCTATAACTTAGTGGATAAGGATTCACATTCTTACATCGCACTACATAGTGGATCATGAATCACATTCCTACCTCTCATCACATAGTGGATAAGAAATCACATTCCTACCTCCCATGCTTATCTAATGAGAAATCATACTTTACCAAATAAATTGGAGAGATATTTAATTTCAGACCCACCAATCACATAATGAAAACTATACATATGTATTCTGAATGAAATAAATAATTTATCATATCAAAAAAACATGGAAAAAAATATTTTTATAAAATTTCTAAATGGAATCACAAAAAATTAATTCAAGAATTAGATTAGTTGATGGAAAAAATTTAATCACCCAAAATGAGTATCTCACAAAAGAAATTAGAGGGTGATTCATGAATAATAACTCCATAAAAGATAGAAATTGTGGAGATAAAAAGTAAATGGAATACAAACCATGAAGAAATATTTTAGAAAACATTTCTTAACATTTTTGTAAGGAGACTAAATTACGAATCACTTTAAAAAATCATTTTCAAAAGGTAACATGAAAATATTTTTAAAACACCAACTTAAAAGAAATCAAAATAATAGATCATTGAAAAATCTATAGAGGTTTTCTTATGTAAATTTTTAGTGGAAGATAAAAATAAAAACTTTAAAGGGAAATCCTTTTTAGTATTCTTATAATACCTTTATTGAAAACCCACATCATAAAATAGATAATAAAAAATTATTTTGAAAATAGGTAAATGCACATAAGAATATCACAATAGATATTAAATATTTGGGTTTCAAAATAATAAATTGAGTAATTTTCATAAACAAATAATATGGACATGGAAGATAAATAACCATAAAATAAGATGAGGATTGTTCTTAACAAAATTTCATTTTTATGAAGAGATAAGTTCATCAATGGTGAAGAGTTTAGGTAAAAACCATTAAAATGATTTCATGAGAAACAAATGAAAATACCCAGAAACATGATATGTATTAAAATATAATTAAAAAAAAGTTATATTTTAAGCAACTTATAAGAATAAATTTAAATAATAATGATCATAACTCATTGAATGAAAATTGAGTTAAAAACCCATACATCAATGGTAACCTTTGAATCAAAATACCTTAAAATAAATAACTTGAGATGGATTTTTAAAAACATTTAATTTCATGAATGTTTTGATAAAAGGATTTCATGTTTCAGTATATACAATGCACAAAAATAAATAATGTGGGGAATATGACATCTGTCTTAAAAAATGAAAATTGAGATGAGAAAAGCATTACAAATTTAATAAATTTTTAATAAAATGATCTTGAAATAGAGAATATGAAATAGATATTTAAATACCATTAATATAAATATAATAATGTTATAATATGTAAAATAGGTAGTATATAGACTATATAAAATAAAATAGGTGCATAATAAAAAATATATCTCAAAGAAGGAAATTTTGGGATAAGAATCCCTTACCTTATTACTCCAAAATTCTATGAAATATATTTAAATACCTATATAATAAACATAACACTATTAATAAAATATTTCAGAATCATTTTCATATATTTACCCCTTTTACTATTTAATTATAAACATTAATTATACATTCATTAGTTATTTATCATTTATTTTCATCATCGGATGTTATTAATTTTGATTATTACACACATGTTTCATAATAGAGGAACCTAACCCCATTATTTCATAATAATTTTAGAATTCACATATTAAAAAAATATTTTAATCATTTTGTTTCAATGATTTATGCATCCCCATGTTCCTTTGATGAAAATGATGGACCTAGTTTGAGAGAAAGGGATCTATCACGAACATGTTTCAGATAATCCACAAAATACTTTATAATAATCATAAATTTTTGTGTGTGATACTTTAAAAACAATATTATGGATATATATTAATAATTAATATAATATATATTCATAAAATATATCTTTGAACCAACCTTTTAAGTCAAAGATTAAAATTAAACACATCATTCTTAGAGTTGGTAGTCTGCACGTATGCACAAACAACTTATTTATTTTCTATTGAATGGGAGGGAAGAAAGGTAGGTAATTATTTATATTTATATAATCTTAATAATGTCATAAATATTATATTTATTCATTAAATACACTATTATAATCATCTATGTGAGGTGGTGATAAAAAAATATGTCATTCATGGAGGAGTAGTCTGCACGTATACAAGAGATACATTTTCACTTTTAATATAGATTTTTTTAAGAGAAATAAGATTTAATTAAATGATAAAAGATCAAGGAGTAAAATTTATAAAATAAAAGGTGTGAAATAATCCAACCAGTCATTTAACACAAGAAATTCCATGTGTCACTAACAAGTGATCCTCCTTATTACCCTCCCACTTAGTGAAAGAGAAGGAACATTCTACGAAGAGTGGTTGGAGGGATTAAATATTTATGACCAGTAAACAAAAAGTTTGGAGACCAATTTATGAAAAAGTGATAGAATTTAAAATAGTAATGAAATAAAACTTTAGGAAAAAATACCTCCTTCCTATTTTGTAATAAAATTCCAAACTGATGATAATAGCTTGGGATTCTACAATATGTGGAGTCCAAGTTGCAGATAAGGAGGATTGGGAAGCTACAAAAATTGAGCTAAGAGAATATAGAACAATCACACCTATTCTAGTAATTATATAGTAACCCAGGATTAACATACATGGATATTACATCATTTTAGATAAATATTCATCACATTACAGAAAGTACATGCATGTGGACCATAATAGTTTATTGTCTTTGGAAACATGAAACACATTCTTCTAATTTGGTGAATGATCTTCAATATCACCCTTGAATATCTTTCTATTTAGCACTCATACTTAAATATTTCTTCATAAACTGGTGAAATGAAACATAATAAAGGGTGATCTTAGATGCTAAGTAAGCATAAACATAGAAGATATATAAGCATAACATGAGCATAAGGGTATGAGAAGATGATAATAACATTGAAGATCATAACTTGTATATCAAATATCATATAAATGAGTCACAACACAGATATTAGAAGTCCATAAGACATGAATAATAAATTAATCAAGATCATAAACCATGAAAGCGTAACATAATAATAAGACATGGAATTGTGTCAGACACATAAGCATATAAAATGGTTTCC
This sequence comes from Viscum album, assembly GCA_963277665.1. NCBI lineage: Eukaryota > Viridiplantae > Streptophyta > Magnoliopsida > Santalales > Viscaceae > Viscum > Viscum album. The sequence continues at coordinate 1,864,976,517 of OY728131.1, forward strand.
ATAATAGTAAAGACTTAATACCAACACCATTTTAGTGGAATGATTTCACTCCCCAAACTATATTGGTATTCATGGTTCACTCACATAACCATCTTAGTAGTCATTGTTCACTCCAAAGACTATATTACAAGAAAAAGTTATTTACTAAAATGAGTTCACTCCCTTTTCCAGCCATGTATATCTCCTGAGATATAAATATTTACCCAATGTAACGGATTGAGATATAGGTCCCACCCATATCATAAATAAATAATACATAAATGTTTAATAAGATCATAAAAAATCATATAACAACCCATGGAATGTAATGGGTATCATAAACATGTCATCATATCATAACCAGTGGAAAAGATAAGGGTTTCCTAATAATTTCATAAAGGAATAACCTATAAAAAGAAGCAGTTTTCATAAGTTTATAACCCATGAAAGGTAAATGGGTTTCATAAACATATAAACCATTAAATAAAAATTGGTTTCATAAATATATAACCTTATAAAGTGAAATTTGTTTCATAAACATATAATTCGTGAAAGAGAAATGGGTTTCATAAACATCATGTTATCAAAACATAAACCATTCAGAGAAAGAATGTGAATGGAAACCTTGTATCATATCCCTGATAATTCATGAGTAACACTAACTTATTTCGTATTATATGGAACATAATTTTCTATAAATATTTTAAAATAATTTATTAAGTAAAATATCCTTTCTTATTTAAAAAATGAATTTTTAAAACATAAAACATTTTAAAACAATTTTCTATGAAAACAACCTTTAAAACTTATAAAGGAAGCTTGAAAACATTTTTAAAACCTTTTTCCTTTAAAACATATAAAAGAGTCTTAAAAAAATTTATAACCTCTTTCCTTGAAAACATATAAAAGAAACTTTAAAACCTTTTTAAAACCTTTTTCCTTGAAATCTCATAACAGAATCTTGAACACATTTTGAAATCTTTTTCCTTGAAAACTAATAAAATAATATTGAAAAATTTTTAAAAACCTTTTTCCTTGAAAACTTATAAAAGAAGCTTGAAAAAATTCTAAAAACCTTTTTATTTGAAAACATATAAAAGAATCTTTAAAACCTTTTGAAAAAAATACCTTGAAAAGTTATAAAAGAAACTTGAAAACGTTTTGAAAACATTTTTCCTTGAAAATTTATAAAATAATCTTGCAAAATTTGAAAACACTTTTTCAATATAATATACTTTATAAAACCTTTTCATTTTAAAATAAATTTGAAATTTTTAAATAAATTTTTAAACATAATATATTCTTGAAAACCTTTTCCTTTGAAAATAACTTTGATAACATTTAAACCAATCTATGAAAATCATTTAAACACTTATTTAACATAAAATGTTTTTGAAAACGATTTTCTTTGAAATGCTCTTTAAAAATAATGAATGTCCAGAATATTTTTTTAAAAATCTTTAAAAAATTAATATTTTAAAATTTCAAAGGAATCTTCAATGAAATGATGGTCGTGATAGTGGTTAAATCTGAACATTCAGAACATTCTTTTTTCTCCATGAAAAGTTTAGAAAAGTGCCTCAATCAGAAAATGACAAGAAGATTCATTTTTAAAAACCCTTATTTTAAGTAAAATATGGTTAAAATTTATTTTAAAGATAATATGATAATATTAGAACATTTTTTTACAACAATTTTAGAAAAATGGATTTGAAAGAACACATATTTTTTACCGAAGAGAGAGATAAAGTCATATTTTATTAAAAACACTTTCTTAATTATTTTAATTACCAAATAGTGGAAAAATAGAACCATTAAATGAATATATTATGAATAACTAGCGAAGAATAAAATTTAAGATATATCTTGTGATATGTATCATAATATTTCATCAACAAAAGCATAATAATAAACAATCTTAATAAAAGATGAGATTGTAGCAATAAAATGTTACCACTTTGGTAACTTTGAATCATAATCCCAATGAAATAATAACATTACATGAAGCTTAAAATATTATTAAAACAAGTAGATTCATGATATAACATGTCAAATGGAAGTGTATACACCTCTTATAAGAATATAGGTGCATAGCATGGCATGTGCCTCAAACAAGGAAAATTGATACAAAATTACTTTACCTATTTGGTAACTTCTAAACCATAAACCCCATAAAATAAAGATCATAAAATGGATATTTCAATATCTATAAATTTGATGATAAAAATCATGAAATATATTCGTGGTCAGTATATACACCACACAAAATAAATGAGTGGTGAATAAGGCACAAATCTCACAAAAAATAAAAGTGTGATGAGAAAAGTCATACCTTAAGTCTTGAGTTTTTTTCATACACATTAAAACACCCTGTATAGTATATACAATTTTATTACAAATCTACCAAAGAACCATATTTTTATTTATAATAAAATATTTTATTTGAGTATGACTTTATATTACTCATTTATTAACAACTCCATGTTAATGTTATGTTTCAGGTAATATTCTCTTTGTTTTTCATATATGTCTTGACTTGTTACTCTTAATCCTCTTACTTAGATCATGATTTTATTATTTAAAAAATTTAAAACATTATATATATATATATACTAAATATTTATAATAATCTATAAAATATATAAATATGAGATGGAATACACCATTCATGGAGACGGTAGGTCGTACGTACGCATGAACATTGTTTCCATTTTCTTGGTGTATTAGAAGATATAAGTAAATAAATTATATGTATATATTATAATTACAGAATAATTATTATTTCATATATATCATATAAATTTAATAAACTAATACTTAATATATTCCATGTAAAGTTTTAACGAATCACATTGCTTTGAGGAGGTGGTAGTCCACACGTCCACAAACCAAGTTATCATATTTACACAAAATGGAAAGCATGAAGGTATGGTTTATATAATAATTAAATAAGTATAAATACGTAATAAATATTATTTATATCATATAAAAATATTATTTAAATCATTATTCTAAACCATGAGATGTGGTAAAGGAAAAATTAATGACATCATTTCATGAGGCGATAGTCTACCATACACATGAATGGTAAGTTATTTACCCATTTGATAGAAGTCTGTGTAGCTATAGGTATAAACCTTAGAATAAAAACATATTAGAATATTTAGGAAAATTATGTTATCATATAATAATATTAAAATAATAATTTATCAGTGTATAATGAATATTAAATAAAATAGCATGTAGAAGGAAGTTACCTCTTCATTGGGTAACTCTTATCGGTTTATACCAAAGGGACTCCTTAGTTGGATTTATTCCCAAATAAATAATTATTTGATAAATTTATAGAAGTATGAAGGATATTTGGTCACGTTTTATCTAAGCCAAAGGGATTGATATGTGTGAATAAGTGATGCATATGAGTTCCCATTTTATAGTGGAGGAGGAGTGGCATTCATGTATGTATAAAAAGGTAAACATTATTTTGAGGTCTCCCTTACATCAGGTGCCTCTAATAATTTTCCATTTTCTATAAAATAGGTTAATTGGTCAAAATATGTCCATAAAATGTCTTTTTAACAAGTTTCTAGGTTATTTGGCCACTTAAATTAAATTTTAACTACTATGTAATCTTGTGTTTACCTTAATCACCATAATTAATTTTAATTACTTTCACTAATATTTTTGGTCAGAAACTAAGTTGAACTTACTATAAATTATAAATTATGATGATTCCAAATATTTAATTAATTTTTATAAATTATAAAAACATAAGTGGCATAAATTAATTTAAAATTAATCCTACAGATGAAACGAGACAACGGGTTTTTAAAGCATAAAGTTTTAAAAGTTTGAATTGTTTTTATATCCAATTTTATTGTAAAATTGATTCCAATGACCTAATTTGGATTAATTTTTATAAAAAAATCTAAATTAAATTTAAAAACAATTAAAAATACAATTTAACTATATTATTAAATTAGAATAAAATGCAGTTTTCAATTAAAATTTAGTATTTTCCACTATTCATCAAAAAATGAAACTTCTCAAAAAATATACAAAAAATCACCAAAAGTAAATTTTGATATTTCAATTTAAAAAATTAAGTTAATTTTTTCAAATAAAAACTACAAAAGAATCATAAATTATTTTTAAAATGGGTTCACCATTAAAAAGTGGTAAAAGTTTCTTTTTAAAAAATACATCTATTTATTCATAAAATTAGACTTATTCTTATCTTTCACCTATAGAATTTATTGTATGTGTTTAAAAAAATATAGAATATATAATATATAAATTTTATTAAAAAAATTCATCAAAAGTGGTTTAATTTATTGTGATAAAACGGTGTTTGTACATAGAGTATTAGTATTCTTAGAAAATGAATTTTATTATATTCAAATAGTTATTACTTTAATTTCTAAATAATTGATAACCAAAGGACTCATTTTATATACATGTGTCAATAATATTTTAACACTTTAGTTAATATTATTTATAACTTTCATTTCAATTACATGGTGGTAACTATAATAGTATTTTAATAACAATATTAATAGTATATTATTGTTCGGTAAAACTCATCCTTGTGTGTAATGAAAGCTATTGAAGGAACTTAGTATTGTATGCAACCTAAGAAAAATATAGTGTTGTTTGTAACAAAAGTTAATCTATTTGTAGCATGTAATGAAATCTTAACTTGGTGTTGCATATAATGAAAGAAAAACTTAGTGCTTTCATATAACAAAAAATATATTCAATGTTGTGTGAAATTCAAAATATTAAAAAGATTAAATTAATTTGAAAAAAATATTTCACAAAATATTAGGCTGTTACATTCTACCCCCCATAAAATGAATTTCACCCTTAAAATTATTCTGGGTCATCAAATGTTTAATACTTGAAAGTTCCTTTCTTAGAAACTGATACCATAAAAATGAATACTAAAAACTCATTTAAAAAAGAAAATTTGGGACCATAACGGTTACCCAAAGTAACTCATAACTATGTTTCTGTATATGAGAACATAGGTTTCAAGTGAAAACATGGATATGGAAGATAAATCTAACTATAAAATTCTCATAGAGAGTGATAAATAACATATTTAAGAGAAAGTTAACCATAATAAGTCTATAACCCAAAGAGGCTTGAAAATGTCATTGATATCATCAAAAATGATGATGATGGGACAATATTTTATTTCAAGACCCTTCTCCTAAATTTGAAAATTTTCACGAGAAAATTTACTTACTTTATGTCATTCCATTTAATAATCAAAATCTTACCCTTAGGTTGTACCTTTATCAATTTCCACTTCATCTCTTATTCTCATAAATGAAGGTTAATTTTTCATTATTAGATCATGATATCCATAAATAGAATAATAGGTCATTCAATCTTTCTTTTTTTAACCTCACAATAAAATAGTTTTCACAAGTTACCCAATATGTATAAATCCTCAAATGGTGAGATAATAATTTAATATTTAAAACCAAATTTGAAGTTTAACATAAACCATTCCATAAATGGTTAACCTTATAAACCTTTCGAAATAAGGAACTAATAAATGTTAGGTTGTTAAATTTCCCAGAAATAGCTTAGTATTGATCCTCCATATATCATAAAGTATCTTTTGTTTCTCACATACTAAACATGTGAATACCTTTATCTTGTATTCTCTTGAAACATGGTAACTTCCATAAATCCTTATTGAAAAAATGCATGATTCCTTATTAAAAAATTTATTGGATATATTCCATAAATAAAAAAATCTATAAAATCCATCCATGATAGCACAAAATACTTTTTCAAGAAATCCCTTATTAGTTCTTAGGTAATCAGTACCATCCAATTTAGTTATTCATAGCATACATATCTTTATCAAAACATCATTATCTCAACATAGGGAACATATTAAGGGCTATTTTCCATTATTCAAAATGTCACCTTAACATTAAATCTATTTTATAGTCTATTGGGACCATTAAACATATTTGTGTAAATCCTTAATGAAAAACATAAACTGAACAATCCTTATATATTTCACAATACATAACCCTTGAATCTAAATACATAAAGACTTCAATTATTCTACTTTTTCCTTAATCTATAACAAGGATTCCTTATCCTATTACTTAATACCTATTTATTTTCAAATTTCATCTAAATTCTCATGATTAGTAGAAATATAACCATTACTCATACCACCTTGTTGATTATCTTAAGGATATTTCTACTTAGGACATAAATTTTCATAATTACCATTCATTCCACATTTATAGAATTCAATCGTCGATGATACCTTTGGGATTCCACTATTATCATTAATTTAATTGACCAAGATTTTTATTTGCCCTTTGTAGTTACTCTATTTGTGTTCTTATTTTCCACATCCAAAACATATTCATGTTCCTCTAAGACATTCACTTTGGGGATTATTTCCACATTCTAGACCAAAAATAAACTGGATCTTCTTTACTCAATAGTCTCCATTACTTGAACTCTCATTGAAATATTTCCTTATATAATTTTATGAGTTTGATAATTGTTTAAGGTACACATAATTAATCATGTTCTGTGAAAACTGATTAGGAATGATCACAAAATCCTTCAATCTAGTGATCATCCCATTTTAATTTTCATCAGTAAATTTCTTATCACATTCATCATTAACCCAGTTACTTATGGTTACCTCCATTGACTAAAACTATAAATAATAGTGTGAGCAACACTTATCATAGTTTAAAATAATATAATCCTGAAAATCACTTATAGGATATCTAAATTATGATACCTTCTTTAATCTATGATACCTCAGGCTTATCCTTAGAGATATCTTGAGACATATCCTTAAAAATATCCCTATGGATATCACTAGAATTTTCTCATAGTAATTTTCAAAGTTTGACTAAACATTTCCTCTGATACCAACTATAGTGAACAAATATTAACATTCATGGATATTATATAATGTTATATAAATATTCACCACATTACAAAATAATATGTCTGAGGACCATAATAATTTAGTGTCTTTAAAAACATTGAACACATTATACTAATTTGGTGAAATATATTCAACTTCTCCCTTAAAAATATTTCCATTTAGTAATCCCACATAAACCTTTCTTCATTATATGGGGAAAGAAAACCTAAGAAAGGGTGAGCTCGAATGCTTAATAAGGGTAAACAAAAGAGATATGTAACCATAACAAGAGAACAAGATTATGATAACATGATAATAACATTTTAAGATCATACCCTACATATTAAATATCATATACATGAGTCATGGAATAAATATTGGTAGTTCATGAGACAAGAATCATAAGGTAATCAAGATCATAATTCATGAAATCATAATGTAGGAATAAAACAAGGGATTGTGTCAGACACATAAGAAAATAAAATTATTTCCATGATAGTCAAGGATAAATTCCAAGGCCATCTTAGTGGAATAAGTTCACTACCCAAACCCAATTATTAGTAATCTTCAACTCCAATGACCATCTTAGTAGTCAAGGTTAACTCCCAATACCATCTTAGCATAAAAATTCATTTACTGAACTGAGTTCACTCCTCATTCCATCCATGTCTATCTCATGAGATATAAATATTTACCCAATTAATTGGAGGGAGATATATGTCCCACCTATATCATAAGTCAATCATACATATATGTTCCAAAATATCATAAAAAATCATATCATAACCCATGAAATGAAATGGGTATCATAAACATGTCATCATATCATAATCTGGGGTAAAGAGACAGGTTTCATAATCATTTCATCAAAGCATAACCCATGAAAATAAGTGGGTGTGATATGAATATAACAAATGGAAAGGAAAAAAGTTTCATAAACATATAACCCATGAAATAGAAATGGGTTTTATAAACATATAACCTATGAAAGAGAAATGGGTTTCATAAATATAAAACTCGTGAATTATAAATGAGTTCCATAAACATCATGCCATAAAAAAATACACCATTCATAAAAATAATATGAATGGAACATTGGATCATATCCCTGGTAAGACATGAGTAACACCAATATATTCCATCATAAATAAAACATAAATTTTTAGAAATATTTTAAATTAATTTGTTGAGTAAAATATTATATCTTACTTTTTAAAACAAATAACATTTTTAAAACTATTTTCTTTCAAAATAAACTTTAAAACTTATAACGGAAACTTTAAAACCTTTTGAAAACATTTTTCCTTTCTAACTTAGAAAATAACTTAAAAATATTTTTTTTAAATCCTTTAAAAATTATAAAATAATACTAAAAACATTTTGAAAACCTTTTAACTGGAAAAATTTTAAAAGAACCTTGAAAACATTTTTTAAAAAAAATCCTTGAAAACTTATAAAATAATATCGAAAACATTTTGAAAAAAAAATCCCTGAAAACATATAAAAGATGCTTGAAAATATTTTGAAATAAATTTTACAAGAAAATTTATAAAAGAATATTGAAAACATTTAAAATAAATTTAAAACAAAAGAAATTTTTTAAATCCTTTTAATTTTAAAATAACTTTGAATACATTTAATGGAAGCTTTTAAAATAATTTAAAACACTTATTGAACAAAAAAATTAAAAACCTTTTTCTTTGGAAACCACTTTATAAAAAAATAAATATCTAGAATATTACGAAAAAAAATTTCTTAAAAAATAAATATTTTAAACTTGTAAAGGAAGCTTAAAATAAATTATTATCATGACATTGGATAAATTCTTACATGATAAACATTCCTTTTACATCGTAAAATGTTTAGAAAAGTGTCTTGATCAGAAAATGATGAGAATATTAATTTTTTAAAAACTTTTTTTAAGGTAAAAAATTGGTAAAGATTTATTTTAATGATAATATTATAATATTAGAACATTTTTTAAAAAATTTCTAGAAAACATGGTTTTGAAAGAATAAAATTTCTGACAAAAGAGTGAGATAAAATCAGATTTTATTAAAAACACTTTATTAATTATCTTAAGTACCAGATAGTGAAAAAATGGTACCATTACATTAATATATCATGAATAACCAAATTATATTAATATTAATTATATTTATTGATATATTTATCATATTATTTCATCAATGGAAGCATAATCATAAACAATCTTGATAAAAAAATGAGATTGTAGTAATATATTATTACCACTTTGGTAACATTGAATCATAATCCCCATGAAAAAATAATATTAAATGAATCATGAAATATAATTAAAATAATTATATTCATGATATAAAATTTCAAATTTAGTGTATACACCTCATATAAGAATATATTTTCATAACATGGCATGTGTCTCAAAGAAAGAAAATTGAAACAAAAGTAATTTACGAATTTGGTAACTTTTGAACCATAAACCCCCGGAAATAAAGGTAATAAAATGGTCATTTAAATACCCATAAATTTGATTATAAGAATAATGTAATATATTTATGGGATTTATATACACCACACAAGATAAATGAGTGGTCAATAAAGCATAAATCTCACAAAAATAAAAGTGAGATGAGAAAACTCTTACCTTAAGTCTTGACTTTCTTCGTACATGTTCAAACATCATGTATAATAAATATAATTTTATTAAAATTATAAAAAAGAACCATATTATGATATATAATACTATATATGATTTTATTATGACTTAATATTACCCATTTATTAATAATTCCATGTTAATGTTACGTTTTGGGTAATATCCTCTTTGTTTTCCGTATATGTTTTGACTTCTTATTATTGATCCTATTACTTAGATCATGATTTACTTATTTCCAAAATTTCAAAATGATATAAATATCATATATATTCATTACATAGAAAATTAAAATAATATATAAAATATAGAAATATTAAATGGAATACACCTTTCATGGAGACGATAGGTTGTATGTATGCGTGAACGATGTTTCCGTTTTCATATCATATTGAAAGAAAGTAAGTAAATAAATTATATGTATGTATATATATTAGTATATATAATAATTTAAGTAGAATTATTATCTTATATATATCATATATGTTAAGTACACCCATCTTTAGTACATTACATGTAAATTGTGAACGAATCACATCGTTTTGAGGAGGTGGTAGTCCACACGTCCACAAGTTAAGTTATCATATTTACACAAATTTGAAAGAATGAAGGTATGTTTTATAAAATAATTCCATAAGCATAAAGACATCCTAAATATTTTATATATCATATAAAACAATATTTTTAGCCTAATTCCTTACCATGAGGGATGGTAAAGAAATAATGAACGATGTCATTTTGCGAGGTGGTAGTCCGTTGTACACATGAACATTAAGTTTGTTTCCCAATTGATGGATGTGTGTGTAGGTGTAGATATAAACCTTATAATAAAAAAATATAAGTATATTTAGGATAATTAGATTATTATTTAATCATGTAATTATAATAACTTATGGGGTGGAGAATGAAATTAAAACAAAAGAGGTTGTGGAAGGATGTTACTTATTCTTTGGGTAACTCCTCTTGGTTTACCCCAAAGGGATTCCTTGGTTATATTTCTACCCAAAGGGAGGAATCTAGGATGAAGGGTGGAAAGTTTTAAGGATATTAGATCAGGTTTTTTCTAATAAAAAGGTAGTTATATGTTTGAAGAAGTGATGGGGGTGAATGCCCTTTTTATAGTGAAGGAGGAGTGGAATTCTTGAAAATATAAAAATATAAACACCTTTTAGAGATCTCTCTTACATCATGTGCCTCCAATAATTGAAAATTTTAGATAAAAGATGATATTTCATCAAAATATGTCCATATAATGTCTTTTTTACATGTTTTTATGTTATTTTATCCCTTAAATTAATGTTTAACTACTGAGTAATCATGTTTTACCTTAATCACTATAATTAATTTTAATTACTTTCACTAATATTTTTTTGTATAAAACTAATTTGACCTTACTAGAAATTATGAATTATACTAATTAAAAATATAGAATCCATTTTTCTAAATTCTAAACACATAATCGGAAGAAATTAATTTTCAATTAATCCTACATACAAGACGAGACAATGGGTTTTTAAAGCAATAATGTTCAACATTTTCAATGTTTTTTATATAGAATTTTAATGTGAAATTTATTTCAATGAACTAAATTGGATTAATTTACGTAAACTTTATCTAAATTAACTTTAAAAACAATTAAAAATATAATTTAACTATATAATTAAATTATATGAAAATGAAGTTTTCAATTAAAATTTATTACTTTCACTATTCATCAAAAAATAAAACTTCTCATAAAAACACCAAAAATTAACCCCAAGTAAATTTTGATATTATGATTTTAAAAATGAACTTTATTTTTTAAAATAAAAATTATAAAACATTCCAAAGTTATATTTAAAATGGGTTCTCTATTAAAGGTGGTAAATTTCCTTATTGAAAAATACAGTTTTTACTCAAAAAATTCGATTTATTCTTACCTTATACCAATTGAATATTATAGATTAGTGTCAAAAAAATAATTAATATTTAATATATAAATTATTTTAAAAAAATAATTAAAATTGGTTTTTTTAATTTATTGAGATATAATGGTGTTTGAACATAGTGGATAGTTTTCTTATAAAATGAATTTAATTATTTTGAAATAGTTCTTACTTTCATTTCTATCTAATTGATAACTAGATGAATCATTTCATATACATGTCTAGATAATATTTTTACACTTTAGTTAATCTTATTCGTAACTACCACTTCAATGGATAGGTGATAAAAATAATAATAGTCTAATAACAATATTAATAGTATATTATAGTTAGGTAAAACTCAAAATCGTGCATAATGAAAGCTATCTAAGGAACTCAGCATTTCATGTAACATAAGACAAAAATATTGTTTTTTGTACGGAAAGTTAATCTATGTTTTGCGTGTAGTGAAAGATTAATTTTGTGTTGAATATAATGAAATCCAAATTTAGTGATTTCAAATAAAAAAATCTCTATTCAATATTGTGTGGAATTAAAAATATAAAAAAGATTAAATTAATTAAAAAATATATTTCACAAAATCTATGGGTGTTACAAATTCCTCCATCATAAAGGGATACATCCATATTGATATTAAGGAAACTTGTAGGAGGAATCTTACAAAAAAAACAAGCCATGGGGGTGTGGAATCTTGTTGTGAAGAGTTACAACTCCAAATGGCCAACTAAAAAGAATCCCATTCAACCCAAAAAATCATAGTATATATAGTTGGTTAAAAATGAAATCATTAATTCTACCCTGGACCATACAAGTCATTGTGCATAAGGAATTCACCAACTATGTGTTAAGGGAGTATACCCAATTCATCAAAAGTGTTGTCGAATTTTGAACTAAATCTAGAATGGAATCAGTGTTCATGTTCCAAGGGTTCCACACCATCTTAGCATTGGGGCAGCTCAAAAATGGAATTCATGGACAATTCAAAAGTAGAAATTAAAAGAGGGAATATTATATCATTTGTTTTATGGAAAAACCTAAGGAACACCATGAACGTATGAATGCTAGTGTACATTTTCCACCAAAAAATGAACCATGGGTGGTACAAAAAGTTTCCAAAGATCCATCCATATCTCACCATCCTTCGTGATCGGTGTTTAAATAGTGATCTTATAGCCAAATTTAAACAAGTAGGTGACCAAAGATTTTTTACCCAATTATAGTGAATTTGGGCCCAAATACCTCATTCAGGGGATGCTAAAGTAAATCTTTGTATCTATCTCAGAAAACCAAGAATCAAATTTGTTGTTGCACCATCCATTACATACCTCATTAAAAATATACAAGACAATTTCATCTTCAAAGCTAGGAATCATATGGGAAAACACTTTAAATCTATTGATATCAACCATACAAGGGTCCTTCCAGACCTTGATAGTGGCCCCATCCCCAATCCTTTGGTAAATCCCATTATTTAGAAGCTCATGTGAACCCTACATACTTCTCCATAAAAATTTTGGGTGGGGTCCTAAGGCTTCATGGAGGAAGTCTAAGTGTGGGAAATATTTTCTAAATAGAATCCATGCACACAACAAACTAGGTTGATATATATTCCTCCAACCTTACTTGTAAAGGAGTTAATTATTGAAGTTATGTATATCACAAAATATCATTCCCTTATAGGATTTAGGAGAGTATATATTTTCCCATGCAACCCAATGAATGTTGATCCTTCCATTATTTATTCCCCTCTAGAAGTTAGCCAAGTTAGAGTGAAGTTGACCAATAAAATAGCTTGGGATTTTAAAAATGGATATAGTATAAGTGGAAATTTATTAGGCCAAATATTATATAACTTTTATTCGCATTCTTTAGAAATACTTTTAAAATTCCATCCCTAAATATTTTTTCCCACCCTATCCAAGATACCAAAAGACAGTTATTTTTTGAGCATTCAAGAAAGGTGGGAAGCCCTAGATGTTTTTTATGCTTCTCGACCACCTAGATTCATGAGGCATAGAAAATAGAATTTTTCCTACTCAAGGAAATACCTTAGTTGAATTATATTTTATATTTATATATATTAATCAATTAATTGGATTTAATCTTGCATATGTGGATGATATGAAAGATAGAGGCACATTTTTCTAGAGTGGCCATTTAAAAAAGTATGTTGTCATCAACAAAGAATAGGTGGGAAATAGGTGGGGGACGATTACTCACCTTCACACCATGACTGATATTATCAAGATATTCCCTTTAAATAAGCATGGAGAAAAATTTAGATACTAATATAAGGAGGAAAGTACAGAGTGGTTCCCCCTAATGGAGACCCCTAGTTGGGGGAAATCTGAGTGATGCAACTATTTACTTTAATATTGAAAGAAATAAAGTTGATACATTTCATAATAAACTCAATCCATTTAGAATAGAATCTCAATTTGTTTATAACAAACAATAGAAAGGACCTCTCCACTCTATCATATTATTTTTTTCATATCAAGTTTCTACTCCACAATTCCTCTTTTATCCACCCTGCACATTTTTCATATAATGGAAGATTTCATGAGAAATAATTTCATTATCATAAATGATCCTTTAAATAACAAAGGCACTTTGGTTTTTATATATGATATAGGGTAAGAAAACACACAAATGATTAACCAGAATCTTTTATAATATTTTATAATTCACATTTAAAAGGCTGATGGGTTTGGAGAATGAGACCAATGTTGGTTTTTTAATATTTGTGATAAGATTAATCTAGGTATCATTAATAGAGAATAATTTCTATTTAACCATTTATAGTTCCTTTAAAATACATGACATATCAAGCCCCATAATATTTCAATACTTTTTAAATAAAAGGGAATTGAATCTATCAGGGTTTGGAACATTGGTAGAGTGAATTTGTTTAAGTACCTCCATGAATTATTCATCATAAATATCACATGAAATATGATCATTCATAACATCCATGATCATTGGATTAATGAAAGAATAAATATCTATAGAAATAATAGACTCCCCAGACATATAAATCTCTTAGAAAAAGTGAAATATATGGTTATGTTTACCATTTTCATTAGAAATATAAGTACCATAAAATATTGTGAGTTTGGAAATAAAATTCATTCACCACATATTGAAGGATTTGTGGTGTAAATATAGAATATTAGAGTCACCATATTTTATGTGAGTTTTGTGGGAGAACATGGACCAGAATCTCTCCATTATACTGAGAGTTGTATCCAGATTGGCTTTAAGGTCACAATTCTGGATAGGACCACATTTAATAGGGTAGAGTACATCCCATTCAATATCCTTTCAATGGAATCACATTGAATATTATGTGGGAAGAACTTATTATTAATTTAATATAATAACATTTAAATATAATAGTGATATAGATGTCATTATATTATAGTTGTTATAATATTTTGGAGGTAGAAGATATAGAAAAAAATATTAGGGATTGGATAGTACTTAAGTTGATAAATTGAACCTTCTCTTGGAGGACCTCTTTGAAATGGAGGACTTGATAAACTCTCTTATAAACAAGGGATTACAAACATGTAAAGGGATTATAGTATAGGTAAAATGTATATTATTTAAAATAATTTATAAATATAATTGTTTCTTGAAATCAATGGAAGTGAGATCATTTTTTAATGATCAAAAGTAAGACTTTTCCTTTGAATTGAAAGGTAGGTTAGGGGTGAGAATGGAATTACATTATAGTTAGGTGACTTAGGTGAGGAAATATTGGTGAGTCATGTAGTTATTAATTTATAACCTAACAAAGGTCTTATATATGTTGTTTTTTCAAGTTAATTTTGTAAATTTTGAGCCAATTTATGTTACTCAATTTCACCCTTATTAACCTAGATTAAAAGTTAACCATGAAAAAAATTTAATTAAAAATATAAGATAGACCCTATTAAAAAATTTCAATGTGGTGAATTCATATTTTTAATCCATTTAATATAATTCAATTTTTAAATATGATCCACGATAGGCACCCTTAAATAATTCTCATAAGTTATACTTATCTTCATAAAATGGGGAATGGAAATATATGAAAGGGGTGACCTCAAACGCTTAGTAAGGGATAAACTCAATAAAAATCATCAAGATTTAAACTATAGGCTTATGATAAATCATGATAATGTTATAAATATATTATTAAATGAACATGAAACAATAAAAGTTGTCCATAAGATATAATAGAATGACCAACAGTCATTAATAAACAATCATATACCATGTCATGTGAGTGTAGAAACATGAGACATAAACATGATCTGTGGTAACATAACATAAGAATATAGTATATAAATGTGGAATAAGATAAAGAATAGGAAATAATAATCTAGTGTATAATTCATTGATACATGATTCTCATAACAAAGTGGGATTCGATTGACAACTCATGTACCCTTTTGGGTTGGGGCTGTAACCCTTGTACCCTCTTGGTCTTGGGTTACTACCTATTTACTCTCTTGGGATTGGGATACTGCATATGTACCCTATTGAACTAGGGATATAGCCTATGTACCCTATTAGGCTTGGTTTACTACCTGTGTACCATATCGGGATTATGCTACTACTCTTGTACCCTCTTGGTCTTAGGCCATTACCAATGTACCCTTTTTGAGCTCATGAGATATAATACTTCTATCAATGTATTAGAGTGTGATATAATAACCCACACATAAATCACCCATACTTTTTTGTTTCACTTTAAAATAATCATTTATCACATCATAAATAACTCATGGGAAAATTGGTTTTATAACATTTAAAATGGTAACACCAAAATTGACCTCAATAATGTAAATAGTTGATACTCAAAATTCAATCACCCAAAAAGAGTATTTAAAATAAAATTTAAAGGGTATTTCATGAAAATAAATTTATAAGGAAATATATCCTTATATGTGAAGAGGAAAATGTTATTGAACCTATGAAATAGTTTTTAGAAAATATTTTTAATATTTTTAAAAAAGAAGATGTTACAGATCACATTAAAAATAAATTTCTTAAAAGGTGAAGTGAAAACATTATAAGAAATTTGATTTTTAAAAGAAACATTAATAATAGACCATTGAAAATATATATAATCTGTCAAAAAATTATGTGAATTAGAAGATAAAACATTTTGTTTTGAGAGGATAGAAAAACATTTTTTAATATTTTGAAATACCTTGGTTGAGAACCCACATGTTGAAATGTGTAACAAAAAATTCTTTTTAAAAATAGGAGTCAAAAAATATTTTTTTCAAAAAAGTAAACACACATTTGGATATTAAAAAAATAAATGAAAATTTTTTTTAGGAATAATGAATATGAAAATAGAGGGGAAAGTGTATTTCAATGATATGACTTAAAAATGTTGCACTTTTATGAGAAAGAAATTCATCAAGAAAGCATCCTTGAGTTAAGAACTTTACTTTACCTGGAGATAAAAGATGAAATATCTTATGTAATAATAAATAGAATAATTTATCAAACTTATAAGAATAATGATCAAGTAATAGTATTTTAACACAAAGAAATGAAATTTTAGTTAACCAAATCAATTATTTATATCATCATTCATGAAGAAATAAATTTTTAGAAAGGGGTTTTATGTGGTATAAATATAAAACCCTAAGAAAAAGGTAAGATATCACACAATACAATAAAATATAATAATTTTCACAAAAAAAATATACGAAACATGTTCAAAAAGAATAGTCATAATTCAATGGATGAGAATTGAGTTTCCAAAAACCCTTACAACATTGTAATCATTCTAATTGAAAATACATGGAAGGTATAACATAGGTAGAACATAGGATAAAATCTGCCAAAAATTTATGTCAATTGTTTTATAAAAATACCAAAAAAATTATCTTAGGTTAATTTAGATATGAAGAATTAAAATATGAAATTCATTTTACAAAATTAAAATTCTAAAATTTATTATTTTTCTTTTTTATTAAAATATAATATATAAAGAAAAACTTTTTTTATTGAAAAACACCCTTTTAAAACATTATGTGTTATTAATCCTATTTTTTATGCATTTAAATTTGATTATAATATTTTTATATACTAGTGGTTTCATTATTCTTGTATTTTATTAAAATATTCTTCTAATACATTGGGGATCATTTTTTCAGTGTTTCATGGGGAGAAAGCTAGCAAACACATTAGATTTATTTAATGGAAACATATATAGAGAAATATTAGGGCTTTACATGATGATTATGGAATCATGATTACATTATGGTGCTTACAGTGGTGATGCTTATGGAATGATTCTTACGGTGATGATACTTATGTCCCTTCATACTTATGAATTATGATGATATTTACATGATGACCCTTACTAGTTTATTGATTCTTACAGGAAGATCTATATGGGGAAATTATATTTATAACCCTTCTTACTAATGGATTCAAATGATCCTTAAAACATTATTATGGATTCATCCATAGTGCATGAATAATCCTTACAGAAAAGTTATAGATTTATTCAAATATACATAGAATCATTCTCAATTCATCTTTTTTCCTTCTTAAATACATCCAAATAACTTAGGAATATCTTTATAAATTCTTAGGAATTATGATAATAATTCCAAAGCTTTCATATCTTATCCAAGAAGTATATTGAAGAACTTAAATTCTCATGAACCTCACTGAACTATAAATATTATCATTCTAAATTAGTCTTTAAAAAAATGAATCCACATGATATTAATTATTATATTATACAACCTTAATGTTTAGTATTCTATGGATGGTTTTTTCATAAACTCATCACTTCAAACTTCTATTCTGTTGTATTTCAACATTGAAAATAATAGTTTCTTCAAGATGTCTACCCATGGTTTTCAATTATTATTATAAATGTTGTATATGGTGATTTCACACACTTAAAACCTATCTTGGACTTAAGGTCCATCATAAAAAATCATCTGATTTTTAGGGTTACACACATAGAATACATCTCTTTTTTGAATGGCCATGTATTTATAATAGAATCCAACTTTACTTTACATTACCCATAATACAAGGGTAGCTTCTTATGTTCTTTATTGGGTGGATTGTAATTCCATCACCCATTTCTCCATGATCATTAGAAAAATTCATATTCACATTACTCATTGAAAAAAAAATCACACCAAAGGATACTTTAATCTCCCCCTTTGTTTCTGTTTTCAATAGCTTGAACTTCTAGAAATATAAAAACACATGATATGAATGTAAATATTCCAATAGAAGTCCACTTTTCATGTCCCCCTTAATAAAAATAAATTCAAAGGAGGAAAAGATTTTTCGCTTCCATAACACAATGCAAGGGAAGGATAATTCTAAGGGTAAATTTATCTCTCCCATACACATATAAATTTAAGAATATTATTCTCCCCTTTTATTCTTACAATTTCATTTTTCTCATGTACTTGCCTTATATAAGGGTGTAACCACAAGTTTCCTATAAAAAGACTAAGATAAGTCAGTTTCTAAGTCTATGTGGTCTATCCCAGTGTGAAAAACAAGAGTGATTTTACCAAATCATCAAGTTTTCCCATATACATTCCATATTATGGTACTTAGTCTGTAATTTAAATATTTGGGGTCATTTAATATATTTTAAATAATGCCTAAAAACCTGCACTCTACTTGAATAAACGCAACAAAAATATTCAAGTGCAAGAATGTGCTCTCCCATAAACTAATTCATAACTCCCATTTATTATCAGATTTGTTATGAATAAGAATAAAAATGAAAAAGTGATCATCATACCTTAATATTCAACTCTTTTTTGGGTTATCCATATTTATAGATTCAATATTGAACTTCCAAAGGATTATAAAACCACTAACAAGGGGTTTTGAATAAGGGATGACTTTTTAAATTTTAAATTATCTATAAACAACCCCTCCAACTTGTCTGAATTTTACTCTTATAAAATTTTATAAACAACTCACAAGCATGAATTGAAAATAAAGAAAACAAGGAATGTAAGAATTTCTAGGTTTATCCTCAGTGTGAGAATATACATCATTGTTATGTAAACTTCTATTAGTCTATAGAAATTCACTATTAGTAAGAAGTGAATATAAACTTGAGCCAACTTCTGTTATAATCAATATATATTTTTATAGGAATTATTATACTAACTCCTGTCAGTTTATAAAGTCTTTATTAAAAAACTCATCCAACAAAACAATGTGAAAATTTATAAATTGATCTCCCAAAAGATTATCTATAATAATAGATTTTATTTCCATCAATATAGTAATGTCTATATGATGTGATATTATTCTATTTGGTGAAACTCCGGTTAGTGTACCACACTGAAACTATGCCTGATATTCAAACTTGTGTTGTGTTTGATTAACAAAACTATTTCACCATAAAATTTACTCGAAAACTCTATCTAATTCTCTCTATCCAGTTTCTTTAAACTACAAAATTTTTCTAATTCATCTTCACTGAAACTCTATCTGGTAATTATCTTTAGCCCAAAAGTAAAATTTGGTTGGAAACTTAGAGTGTAACAAAATATATATAATTTCATCTTTTCAAATGTTTGAATAGTATTATATACAGTTGTAAATTTCACCCACTTTATTTAAGTACTCCCAAAGTAAAAAAAGGCAGGAAACCAATTTCACTTTCTCAATCATTGAAATTCCAAAATCAATTATTCCTATATAATTGAAATTAATGGAAAATTATAAAATCTTCTAGTATATCTAGGACCATTCTTATATATTATTTATTTCTTCAATTATATAACTTTCTTCAAACTTTTTTAACTTCATAAGTTAGGTAGCTCACTCAAACTTCCTTGGATTTGGATAGATAAAAAACCACTTGAAAAATAGAAAAACATCATCGGTCTTAAAAATGGTATTTTTAAAGATTTATGTAATGAACCTAAAACTCCATCTAATATAAATTCAATTGATGACTCCTTTGGAAACTCCTCTTTATAGTGAAATTTTTGTCTGGTAAATTCTATAAGAAAATTTAATTCAAACACAAAACACCACTTCTAAACTTTTATTCATCCATCTGACTCTATGTCGTGGTCTTTACTGATCTCAAACTTTTCTAAAAAACAAATTATTATAATCACTCATCCAATGAATGTTCATCCAGTGGATATTTTTCCAATGGATGTTTATCCAGTGAAACTTTTTCTTATAGACTCAATATTATGGATCTTATTCAACAGAATACTCCAAAGATTTGAAACCTATAGCTTTATCTTGTAACAAAACATTAAAATTTAAATATCATACACATTTCCAATCTAGAAAAAAAAATTCTTCTATCTATTTCTCTTGACCCACTGAAGATGGTTTATAACATTATTTCAAATTATAAATACTTCAGTCACATCCAACTTCTCAATCCATATCCCTGCTTAAATTTCCATAATTAATACTTTGATTTATTCCCCTTTGATTTTACAGAAAATATGACTTCTCATATTTTAGTTTTCTCCCATTTTTACTTCATTAATTAGAGTTTATCATTTTATTTATTTTTTTCTTCTCTATAAAAACTTAGTATTTTTTGAATTCTTCCAATTTTTTATCCATAATGTTTGTATGATGTTCTCCAATGGGTAGCTCTAACTCTATCTTATTACAAAAAATTTCTCCTATTTTACCTCAACATATTTTTTAGAAACATAAATAGTGTGAAATGAAACAAATATTCATCCAGGAACATTTTTATAGTAAAGTTTGTTTGGTGAACTTTTTCTAAAAACAAATTAGATCTCACCCTTTATAGAAACACTTGGATCATGATATTTCCATGATGTTTGGAACATTTTGAGTAGATTTGTATTATCTAAATTAATAGGAATGTTTCTTAACAAATTTAATGAAAATTCCTAAACTTTCTTCAAAAAATTCATAAAAAAATTAGCAAACTTCCCAGCAACTTCTTTCTCACCTGTCACATTCATGGTTATATTTTGAGTTATTTTATCTTCTATTTTAAGTTTTACCTTTATTACAGGTATTTCCCAAATGTTTTTTGAGAAAAATAGTGGTTTTGGGATGAACAGGAGGAGAAACATGATTGGTATATAGTTGGGAGAAACTATGTTCCAGCCTAGTGGAAATTGTGTGCCCTAGATAGTGGCATTGTCCAGGTCGCACAGCCTAGTGCACGGGCATACGGACCTCTAGAGATAACCATTCACCAAATACAGTGTCACTTTCTAAGGTGCATGGCTAGGTGAATGTGGTTTTCCCCCTCCAGGTAAATTGTATGGCCAATTTTCCTCTTGGATATAGGTGTCGCACAGTTAGATCATAGTTTGGAAAACTATTCATCCAAACCATATAGCCTACCATAACATTAAAAATTTGGAAATTATTAAACTAACCCTCCCTGATTTTAACCTTAAATCACCCATTTCTTATCCCCCCTTGACCATCCATCCCTAGGAATACCCACCTTTCTTCCTCTCCACCATTGGACTCTATTTTTGTGGGTGATTTAGTCTTAGATATTCAATAATACGTCAATTAAGTCTTTCATTTTCTTCCTTATCCCATTGATTTGGTTTCTTATCTCTTAATATTTGTGTTCTTATTTCTCAAGCAATGATTTTGACCAAATTTAGGGTCTAATATACCTTACTCATGTTAAATATTATCAGTTATGGTGTTCCTTTTCTTCTTTAGGGTTTCTTCTTGTTGTGGCATGTGGTTTCCAAGAATTTTCATAAGTCTCCATGTAAGTGGTAGGTGTTTCAATGACTTAGAATTAATTTATTACTTTATTGTTATTTATTTGGTTCTTAAATGGGTTTTATAAATTGGGTGGGTTGTGTGAAATATTTTTTCCTTGGGTTTTGGTTTGTGTATATAGTTGATTAGTGAAATACCTTTTGTAAATGATTTTTTAACATCTGTGGTTTCAATTATTGGAATTCTCGTGATCTAAAGGGTGATATAACTTATTATGGAAATTGAAATAGATAATTTGGGAACCCAAGGTATTATAGGTGGGTTACTATGGTTGAGTACATCATATGGGTTAGTAGGGTAATGAACAGGACTTGCTAGCAAGTCCACACCACAACACTAACTAAACACATGATCGTGATGACTTGGGGACCTCTAGAACATTGGCTTTGAACTATCTAGTGGATCATTCATGAGGATGTTTTATATGGTTTGATCACTGAGAAACAAGGATCATTGAGCCCTAACAAACTAGCTACTTAGGGAGTTTCTCATAGTGCTTTGGTCTTGTTTTGAGATAATTAAAATCAAATTTACATTGTTACACCTCTTTTATATATTAAACCCATTTTCATTCCAAATTGTTTTTAAATAAATTCTTATAAAACTAGTATACTAATTTTTATTTTTATTCCATGGAATATAATACCTTGTTGATATCCTACTAGAAATTTTGGATCACGTCCTACATGTACCCTTGGGTCTATATAGATTGTATCTTGTTTGAATCGGGTAAAGGAAAGGATTGCCATGGTGGTGAGGGTGGTTCTATATCTTAGCGACATCCTTTTTGGTAGGTTTTGAGGGTGGTATCATGGGTGTTGGCTCACCTTCTACATGGAAGTTTTGTTTGTGTAGTTGGTTTCACTCCCCATTTTGGTTATTATGGTTTTTTTGTAAATGTTTAATGTTAAACTCATGTTGTAGTGTTTTATTTTAAGGTCATTTATTTTTTTTGATTATGTTGTGATGTATCATTCTTTTAGATTATTTATGGTTGATTATCATGGGTAAAATCATTCCCAAAGGTTTTACTTGATTCCC
Organism: Viscum album; assembly: GCA_963277665.1. Classification (NCBI taxonomy): domain Eukaryota; kingdom Viridiplantae; phylum Streptophyta; class Magnoliopsida; order Santalales; family Viscaceae; genus Viscum; species Viscum album. Next base: position 1,864,999,795 of record OY728131.1, read on the forward strand.
AAGCACTATTTTCCAACCTGTAGGGGTTGGGAACGCCATTCGGGCCATGACACTGGTCGGGTTGAGTTTCAGGTTAGATGGAAGCCTGAATCGGTTTGTGAAAAAGTGGTATCATAGGTAGGATTTTCACTTATTTGGGTTATATTATTTTTTGAGAGTCTAGATAGACTGAATCTAGTACTTTTGGAGTTTTAGGTTCTGGTTGCATGTGGGTTTCTAGACAACACACCTCATGATAAGCCTTCGGTCACCATGGGATTTTTGGGATTTGGTTTGATTCATTATATGTGTGAGATGTGAAAGTTGCAAACTGTATATGGAAACTAAGGTGAGGTGGATTGGTTTGAATCATTGTTTTTTTATATAGTTTCATTCTGATTTATGGGAATTGTTTGAAAGTTGGTTGTTTCTGAAAAATTTTCCCTAATGATGTATTGATGGTTTCCATTGGTTTGTTAATGGATTTAGAAACATGCATCCCAGAATACCTCTCGTGCAACCACGGGAAGAGTCTATAGAAAATTTTACCTCACTAGTTGATTAGAGACTAGTGGAATAAGTGGTTTGGGTTATTTGAGTATTTTATGAAGGAGTAGACTTTGGTCCTTCTCCGTCTATGGAAACTAAACTATGTGTGGGAAAGAAAAATTCTCAAGAGTTAATCAAGGAAAAAACTCCTTCCTTCCTAGGTGGAATGGACCCCAAGAGGTAGATGATTGGATTGAAAATTTCAAGAGTATTTTTGATTTTCTTGATACTTTTAAAGTGGTAACAATTAAATTTGATTCATTCATGTTAGAAGGCCATGGTCATAGGTGGTGGTAACCAGTGGTCCAAGCTAGAATGAATGACTAGATGGGATGAAATAACTTCAAGTTTGTCTTTAATGAGTAGTATTACCCTGAGACCTTGTCCATTTCCAAGACCTGATAGTTTCTGGATCTCTATCGGAGGAATCAGACCATGTTAGAATATGTCAATTGCTTTGAAAAGTTGTTTTGGTTCACAGCTGAGGTAGTTTTGAATGATAATATGAAGGACAAATGTTTTGAAATGGGTTTTCATATGAACATTAGGTCCCATTTCTTATTGTTTGAATTGATTACATATATTGAGGCAGTAGATTGAACCATGATGGTGGAGACTGATCAAAATGGTAAATCTGGTTTCTCTAGGGCAGTTTTAGTAATGGTCTAAGGTAGTCATTGTATGTTTGAGAAGAAAAATAAGGTTGATGAGTAGGAGAATAAGGGAGGTAGTAGATCTGGTTATTTATCTAGATCACCTTCATCTACAACCACTGGTGGTTGGTCGGTCATGTTCCATTAGTGTAGAACCCCTGGACGTGTATGGAATATCTGGTCATCAACAATAATGAGGTTTCACTGGTGTGAACTTATGGGGAACTTATAGTGATTTTAAAGGAGTGCACGCCCATCTCAGAACGGTGTAGGTTCATCAGCCTCTTTGGGAACCATAGCTCAGTCAGAACCATCCATAACTATGACTTCTTTTTTTGGAGATCGTGGTGGTGTGGATGGATCTACTACTAGTAAAAGTTAGATTAAGGTAGATCTACAATTAAATGGTCATTTAAAAGCCCATAAATATATGAATAACCTTTATGTTATATACTAGTTGCCAATGGAATCAGATGTAAGACCTGAAACTATTCAAGGTATTGTTCTTATTACATCATCTATAGTTATGTGTTATTTGATACGGGTTCTACTAACTCTTTTATTTCTTCCCGTCTTGTGGGATTATTGGAATTACCAACCGATCTCATGCCATATGCCATGGAATTAGACATGGCACTTGGGAAGAATAGAGGAAAAGGTTATAGGTTTCTTTCTTGTGTGCTTAGTTTTTCAATGGTTGAATTGGAATTGGAGTTATTGGTTCTATAAATGGACCTCTTTGATGTGATTTTGGGTATGGATTGGATGTTGTGCTTTAAGGAACATATCAATTCTTATCATCAATGGGTAACCTTTATGGCACCTGATGGAAGTACCTATGTCTTTCAAGGTGAATGGGATCCTCGATCAGGGAAATCTAGACCTCTACTATCAGAATTAGGAGTCCTTGCTTTCTAGGTTTCTTCTCTAATACTTGGGAATGATGGTAGTGGTTCTGAGTATGGGATACCCTGTGGGTTTGAGGAGATTCCATAGGTGTTTCTAGATAACTTCTTAGGCTTACCCCCAAAGTGAGATGTGGAGTTTACCATTGATTTTTCACCAGTAAAATAGCTAATACCCATCACCTCATGTCATATGGCCTTCACTGAGTTGAGGGAAGTGAAGATATAGCTTGAAAATTTGGAATCTAAAGGATTCGTTCACCCGAGAATATCGCATTAGGATTCCCTAGTGTTGTTTGATAAAAATGATGATGGATCCCTCTAGGTTTGCATTGATTAATTGAAGTTGAATAAGGGCACAATAAATAATAAATATCTCTTTCCCCACATTAATGAACTCTTTGATTAGATCAAGGGGGAAAAATGGTTCTATAAGATCTACATGTACTCTACATATCATTATGTGAGGGTTTGATAAGAAGACATTCCCAATATGGCCTTCCTAAGTAGTTATAGACACTTTTTTTATTTGATCATTCCATTCAGGTTGAAGAATGATCCAGTGGTCTTCATGGATCTTATGAACAATGTGTTCCATCAATACCTTTACTCCTTCATTGTCGTGTTTTTGGATGATATCCAAGTTTACTCTAAGACCAGGGTAGAGTATGGGAATCACTTGAGGATCATTATAGGCACCTTTTTAGATCACAAACTTTATGATAAAACTTCCAAGTGTACCTTTTGGATATAGGAATTCAAGTTTATGGGTCAAGTGATCTCAAAACATGGGGTTTCGATAGACCCTGATAAAATAATAGAAGTGATGTCATAGGAGAAGCTGAGAAACTTATTTGAGATCAAGATCTTTTTGGGCCTCACCAGGTATTATAGATGGTTTTTTAGATATTTATCTAGAATTTCTTCACCCATGATTTCACTTACCTGATATGGAGTAAGGTTTTAATGGATCCCAGAATGTAACGCATTTTTTAAGAACTCAATCATCATTTGACCATAGCCCCTATTTTGATCATTATAGAATATGTAAAGGGGTACATGGTCTATTGTAATGCATCAGTTACGAGTCTTGGGTGTGTGTTGATACAGGATGACCATATGGTGACATATGGATCTTTCCAAATCTATCCAAATGAAAGGAACTACCCAAACCGTGACCAAAAACTAGAAGTAGTGATGCATGCCCTGAAAACATGGCATCACTATCTTTTAAGGGAGAAATTTGTGGTTTATTTGGACCACACAAGTTTGGATTACATATTCTCCTAAAAGGATCTGAATTTGAAGTAGCGTCAATGGGTTGTGTACCCTCAAGGGTTTGACTTTGGTATTGCTTACACCCCTTTTAAAGGTAATGTGGTAGCTGACACCCTAAGAATAAAGATACAAATGCAAGCTATGAGGGGGTCCAGTGATGAATGGACCTTGATGGGTATTTTTTCCTAGATGCATCTAGAGAACAATAAGTATAGTGGAGGAACATTCCTAGCTAGCATTCTATTGATACCCTCTCTTATGAAGCTGATTTGAAAGGACCGGCCTAATGATGAGATGTGTCAGCATTCCAGAAACTCATAAATGGAGGGGAGGTGCCATCGAGTGGTCTCTATCTTCTAAGGGGTTTCTCTACTTCAAGGGATATGTTATGGTACCATTATCATTTCAGAAGATGGTGATGAAGGATATTCACCAGTATCATTGGGTAATTTATATTAGGACCATCTATATTTTTTATGATTTGTTTCACTAGTTTTGGTGGCCATGTATGAGATAGGATATAGCTGACTTCCTATACTGATGATATACTTGTTATCAGGTTAAATTCGAGCACTAAAGGCCCTCTAGTCTGCTTTAGCCACTCCTTGTTCCTACTTGTAAGTGGGATGATGTCTTTTTAGATTTCATCATTATATTTCCTCATAAATCCTAGGTAATTAATGTCATTCGGGTGGTTATCATTCATCTAATAAAATTATACCATTTCATTCCAATCAGGGATTTGACTGAAGTGGATGAGTTGGGTAGGTTTTATATTCAACATATAATGAGGATTCATGGTGTGTTATAAATATTGTTTTATAGAGAGACCCAAAAAATTCCTCTTGGTTCTATGAATCTCTTTAGAAGGTAATGGGGTCATAGATAAAAATCATTATGCCATATCATCCTCAAACATATAGTTAAAGAGAGTAGGTGAATCAGATTCTGGAAGAAATTATCTGTGCATGCATTCTTGATTTTTGAGGTTAATGGGTTAACCACTTGAGATTTTTGGAGTTTAAATATAATAATAGTTACTAATAAATGATTAAAATTGATCCCTTTGAGTTTCTTTATTTTCATTTTTTTCAGTCAACATTGTGCTAGATAGAAGTGGGTGAGGATTCTCTGTAGGGATCGAGCCTAGTGTAGGAGACATTTGATAATGTCGGGTTAATTAGGTATCATTTGGTGATGGTTTTGATCGACCAAAAGTCTTATGAAGATCAGATACAATGATCCTTGGAATTATTAGTGAATTATTATGTTTTTTTAAAGGTGGAACCTCACAAGGGTCATTGCTGTCTAGGTAAGTAGGGGAGGCTGATATTGAGGTATGTCAGGACTTTTGAAATTATTTAAGGAATTGGTAAAGTGGAATACCAGATAGCCTTACCATCTCAATTGATGTTTCTCAATGATGTTTTCCATGTATCTCAATTGAATAATTATAACCTGAACCTGTATCATGTGTTGAACTAGGAAGAGTTGGAGCTAGAATCTAATTTTCTATGTTTGTGTGGCTAGTGTGGATTTTGGATTCTCAAGTGAAACTAATTTGGGGGAAATACATAACATTAGTTTGAGTCCTTTGTAAGAATGGTAATGATGAGCATGATACATGAGATAATAAGACTTGGGTGGAGGATAAATATCCTCATTTCTTCTTTGATGATATTTTAGTTTAACTTTATGTGGGAAAAAATTCTATGGTGGGGATAATTGTCACATCCTTGGTACTATTTAGAGGTATTTTCTATTTTATTTTTCTTCATAGATAATTACATGGATTTCTGGGGAGTTTTGAGAAAAAGGAGTTTGGGGGTTGAATAGGATGAGGCTCATGATAAACACATAGTTAGGAGAAATTGTGCACTAACATAGTGGAAACCATGCACCCTGGACACTGGCACTATACAGGTCACACAGTCTAGCGCACAAGTGTGTGGCCCTACAGTGATAACCATGCGCTTATGATAGTGGCACTATCTGAGGTACATTGATAAGTGCACGGGCATGATCCCCCTACACATAAATCATGCAGCCAATTTTCCTCTTGGGCAGAGGTGTCGCATGGTTTCGCATGATAAGTCAAACAGTGTCGTCAAACTGTGCGATCTAATATAACATTAAATTTTTTTGAAAATTTTAAACTACCCCCTCCACTATTTTAATCCAAAATAACCCATTTATTTCTCATACTCAACCTTTCAACCCTAAGTGCTCCCCCTACCTTCCTTTCCTCCCTTAGACTCCATTTCTCTGGTGATTTAGTCTTAGATCTTTAGGAATCCATCAAGTAAGTCCTTCATTTTCTTCCTTCTCCCCTTATTTTTGTTTCTTATCTCTTACTCTTTATGTTTTTATTTCTCCAATAATGGTTTTGACCTAATATAGGTACAATATTCCTTTATCTTGTTAAATATTTTTGGTTATAGTGTTCTTTTTCTTCCTTAGGGATTTTACTTTGTGCAGCTTGTGGTTTCCCATCGTTTCTAAAAGTTTCCAAGTAAGAGGTATATGGTTCCATTCCTTAACATTAATTTATGATTTTATTGTGCTTTATTTTCTTATTAAATGGGTTTTATAAATTGGATGGGTGTTTTGAATGATTTGTTCCTTAGGTTATGGTTTGTGACCATCGCTGATTGGTGAAATACTTTTTTGTAAATGATTGTTTAACATGTGTGGTTTCAATTATTGTAATTATGGTGATCTAAATATGGATTTAAATTTTTATGGAAATCTAAATAGATCACTTGGGAACCCTTGGTATTATAGGTGGGTTACTATGGACTAGTACACCATATGGTTCAGTAGGGAAATGACCTAGGTCCAAAAGAAAGTTCACACCATAACACTAACTAAGCATATGTTGATGATGACTTGGGGACTGCTAGAACATTGGCTATGACCTATTTAGAAGATTTTTCATGAGGATGTTTTATATGGTTCAATCACTGAGGTATGAGTATACTATTTATTTAACAACCTAGCAACTTAGGTATTTTCCCATGGTGCTTTCGTCTTGTTTTCAACTAATTAAAATCACATCTACATTGTTACCCCTCTTTTATATATTAAACTTGTTTTCATTCCAAATTGTTTTTAAATCATTTTTTTTTAAACTAGAATTATAATTTTTGTTTTTATTTCATGGAATGGAATCCATTGGTGATATTATACTAGGTATTTTGGATCAACCCCTATATTTACACTCAGTTTCATGTAGATATTTTATTTTTGAATCGGTTAAAGTAAATTCTTCCCATTGTGGTGAAGGTGGTTCTATGTCTTAAAAATATCTTTTTTTCAGTGTTGAGGGTGGTATCATGGTTGTTATCTCACATGATACATGGTGGTTTTTTGTGTAGTTATTTTCCCTTTCCATTTTTGTTATTCTAGTTTTTTTATAAATGTTAAATGTTAAAATCATTTTGTAGTGTTATATATAGATATATTTTATTTTTTTATTGATTATGTTATGATGTATCATTCTTGTGTATTGTTTATGGTTGATTCTCAGGGGTGAAATTGTTCCTAGAGGTGTTTCTTGATCCCCATGCACTAGTTGTCAGCCCATGGGGTCGGGAATTCCCTTTGGCCCATGCCATGGGTCGGGTCGGGTGATAGTTTGGATGGCAGCTCAGACCAGTTCGTGATATCACCTATTTATCAAAAATATTATTAATAAAATCAATTTTACAAAAAATAAAAAACTATGTTAGTAAAACATCACAAAGGATATTTAATCTCCCCCATTGGATTTATTAGAAATATTAAAACTTTGAACACACAAACTTTTTGAACCACACAAATTTATTTAACAAATTTCATCAAATCACAACCCTTGATATATAGAATTTCCTAACACCACACTACTAGATAAAGTAATGTTTTTAAAGGAATTTTATCCCTTGGTGATAAGGATTTTTTTGTTATGAAAAGATAAACCCCCCTTTATATTTTTCTCTCACTTTCTATTTTTATCCCCCATTTCATGATAACAACATCTTTAAATTCAGTTTTGAAAAAAAATTACATAATCTCTACATTTTTGGAATAATTTTTCAATCCTACTTTTAGAAAAAAAAAGTTGTATATTCTTTCCCCCTTTTCCAATATAATCCAAAGCATAGTTGGGGTACTTCCATAAGAGTTTTAAGAAGTATTTATTGTATACTATAACCCAAATTTGCAAACTCAATTCCACAGATCTTTCTTTAAGAATAAATTTTTGAAAAAATCAGTAGTTTAGAACTTTTTTGAAATATATTTCAACAGATCATATCCACCAAAAACATTCTATTTTATAAATTGATACATTATATCAATGTGATTTTATCTCAAATTATGTGTAGGATTATTTGAAAGAACAATATCACTTTGATTATCAGAAAGAGTATTCAATGGTGTAGAAACATTAAATTTTAAATATTCTAACTAAAATTTCATCCAAATAATTTTCATACAAGAATGGGTGGTGTAAATATATTTATCTTTCATTGTACTCCAAGTAACTAAAATTTGTTTCTTACTATTAAAACTCACAAAAAATTCTCCCATGAAAAATTTTCCTCCTAAAGTTGATTTACTATCATTATAATCCACATCATAATCAGCATATGCATATCCATGAATTTTTTTTATTTATAAATCTTTTATACAACAGCCCATATAAAGATGTTATTTTTACATATCTGATAATTATTTTGGCTTCTATCCTATGTGATTATTTTGGATCACTCTAATATATTTGACATAATGTTATAGAATAAATGATGCCAGGCCTTAAAGTAGTAATATAGAGATAACATATTTCTAAAATCTTTCTGATTCACACTTTTTTGTGCTTTATCTTTACTCATCTTCATTCCAACTAAGTTAGGAGTTGAGAATTATTTACAATTTTCCACACAAAAGTTTTTTAACAATTCCCTGGTATACTTATCTTGTGATATAATATATATCTTTCTCTCTATTTTACTTATAATCCTATAAATAAATTTAATTCTCCAAGCATTTACATTTTAAATGTTTTATTCATTTATTCAGTAAATTATTTAAGATCACTTTATTTATCCCCTGTAAAAAATATATCATCATTATAAATAATAACAATATCAGTGTTCGATTTCATATCTTTTATATATAAGTTTTTATCAACTATCCCTTTGTAAAACATAAAAATTTTAAAGCAACTATCAAGTTTTGAGTTCTAGGCACGTAGAGGTTGTTTCAAACTGTATAAGGATTTTTTCAACATACACACCTTGTTTTCATCTGTGAAAGGTAATAACCCACAAGGTTTATTAATGTAAAATTATTCATTAGTATCTATATTTAATAAATTTGACTTGATATTCATTCTATAAACTTTATGAAAATTATGTGCATCCACTGCTAAGCACATTTTTATAGTTTTAAATCTTACAACAATGTAAAAAGTTTCTTCAAAATCCACACTTTCCACCTATGAATATTATTTTCAAACAATTTGTGATTTTTTTATTGAAACTTTCCCATACTTATTCATCTTGTTTTTAAACACCCATTTTTTCAATAATATTATTTATTACCGGTAATGGAACAATTTCCCAATTATTATTTTTCTTTATATGGTCCAACTCTTCATTCATAGCATCAAACCATTATCTATGTTCAACTTACACTAAAACATATTTCGTTTAAACTTGTGAGATATATGATATATTATTTTAAAATCTCAACTTCATTCTAGTATGAACTCGATTTTTCTAATTTCCAAAAATGTTATTAGATCAACCTATTTCTAAAGAGTATCAAAATTCAGAGCTTTTATTCATGTTTCACTTTCCTCGCTATATGATTCTTTTGAATATTAAATCACCTATTTTGGATCACTTTCATCTTAATTTTGGTTATTCTCATTCGAGGACATAAATTTATATTCCATAACATTTTCAACAACCTCTGTTAAGAAATTTTGTATTTTCAAAAACTTTCACATCATAGGAATCCACCAAATTTTGTAATTGTTTTGTTATATTATTTAAAACTTCTTCTATTTGATGAATATCCCATGAAAATTACTTCCTCTACTTTTTCATAAAATTTTCCAAGATCTATATTTTTTATCATAAGAAATTAAGTACTCACAAAAACATTGAAATTTTTTACTAAAATATTTCAATTATACCACATTTCATAGGAAGTCATGTTGGATTCCAGTTGTAAAAAACATCTTTTTTTAACATGTACAACAATAATAATTGTTTCTATGCAGAAAAATTTAGAAATTTTGTTCTCATTCAAAATACTTATTCCTGTTTACATTAAACATATGTTTTATATTTTCTACCACTCTATTTTGGTGAGAGTCGTATGGAGAACTATAATGATGTTTGATTCTATGTTCCTTCAGATAAGATTTAAAATAATTACATGTGTACTCATCTCTCTTATTAGCTCTCAACTTTAGTATATAAACATTCATTTCTCTTTAAACTTCTCGTCTGAAAAATATAAACATTTATACAACCTCTGATTTGTGCTACATAAATATAATGGTATTCATCCTAGTGAAATCATCAATGAAAGTTATAATTAAAAATACCCTTTCATTGATTGATATCTCATTGGACCACAAATATTTGAGTAAATAATCTCAAGAGGTCTTGTAGATTGGATTTCAACTTTCTTATGGATTTTTCCAGTCATATTACCAATCTACATGTTGTAAAAACATCATATTATTTTATATTAAGTAGTGGTAATTTTCTTATGGAATATACTTAGTAACTTTTATTCATAATTTTATATCCAACCCAAGTCTTCAATTCCACAACTTGTTTTCATCTTCATCACTCAAGTAACATTAGTTACAAAGTTTTCCAATCTGAAAGAGATTTCCACTGGTTCTTTCTCCCATGATTATAAATATTTCACATTCTACACTTATGATGATACATAATTCTTTCTATAAAATAAATTCATTAACATAAGCACAATGTTTTCTCATACATAGTAATTTGTGTTTGATCCCATCAACATATAAAACTTACTTATAATTCAGTTTCTTAGCTTCAATATCTGTTGTTTGTATTCCTCTAATTTTTAAGGAACTATAATTTCCAAATGTAACTACTCCCCCTTCATGTTTTTCAAAAAAAATCAAGATTTTCATATTACCTATAATGTGTAAGGAATAAATTCTATCAATAATCCACAGTCTTTTCCTTTGGGTTGCTTTTAGAGTTGTCTCAATAACAAAGTCTATTTCTTAAACTTACTTCTTTCGGACCTCTATTTTTTTTCTTAGAATAATAATTTTTTTCTAGAATAGTTTTTAAGTATTCTTCGGAAAAATTTACCTGTTGGTCACATATTCCAAAAATTTCATCTAGGCATCCAAACTGATTTTTCATTGGAAACTTTGTAGCATCTTGTGATTTTTCCTTTATTTATTCCAGTGGATTAGACTAGTTGCTCTCTTTTATTCCATCATTACTCCCTATGTGTTCATGCCTATTTCTTGGGAGTGAGATGTTATTAAAACATCTATAATATTTTTTCTCATATATTCCAAAAATACAATAAAAAAATAAAATCATAGTCTTTTATAAAAGTGGGTTCTTTCCCTATATAAATTTTTACAAAGTTCATAACATATTTCTATTTTTTCATCCTTTAAGCATGAGAAAAATTTCATATGGATGTTAATTTCAACATTTATTGATGTGAATGATTTATCAAAAATATTTCTCATTCAAATATTCCCTAAAATATTTTACAACACTTGTATGGTTAGTAAAATTATATGAATTTTTCATTTAATGGGTGAGGATTTCACCTAATTCTAGGAATGCGCTTTCTCATCAGCTTGAGACATTTCAAATTTTACTTCTAAATATTTGTTAAAATATTCAGTCATATTTTTTAAGGTACGTTCAACATCAAGGGGGTTTTATTGAGTTTTAAAAACCTCATATTCTTTAGCATCAAGTTTCTTGCTGAGATCTTCCACCATTTTTCACTCTTCAACAGCTCTCAATTTGAGTTTTATAATCTCCTAGATATACTCATATTCCAATTTAAGAACATCTTTCCTTCCTTAATTATTATGTCCACTTTCCTTATTCATCATTATGATTTCCTTCATGAGATTTTTTTCTCAATACATGAAAAAATATCTAATATTAGATGATATTCTATATAATATTCTTCACCTCCTTCTTCTTCTTCACTATTTACGGAATTTTATTTTTTATCATCATTTTCAAAAAAGGTTCTAAAATTTTTAGATTCTCATCTTCTAAAGTATTATTTTTAATAGAGTTAGATTCTCAATTCTTACTCAACATTCTTCTTCTATTTCTAGTGAATTTTTTCTTACCACCAATGGACCTATTATCTTCCTTATAATTTTTGTTCTTATTCTTCTATTAATTTTTTCCTTTATTATCATCTTTATATACTGTAAATTTATTCTTAAGAAAATATATATAAAAATTTCCAATTCCTCCACTCTAAAAACATTTAAGTGGAAGTTTTTCTCCATGATTTCCTATACCAATTCCATAAATTTTAAAGATAATATTTATAATATTTTCATTCATTTCATCATCTTCCATATATTCAAAATCACTATAGTCAACAATCACAGCATCTTGGATTTTTAACTTTATCATAGCTTCAAAATCCTATTTACACTTGATATTATTTTTGAATGATGGATATTTCCTCATCTCATAAGAAATAAAAATGTTATGTAATTTTTCAAGATGTAAATCATTTTTATATTCTAAAGTGAATATTTCAGAATAAAACCTGTAAAGGAAGTTTCTAATATGTTTCTTAAAAATTGTAAAATCTTCCAAGACATCTTTGAAAACATTTTTGTAAAAAACAAAATTATTAACTTTTTTGAAGTTATCATTAATATTTCCTTATCTATCATTATAATATCTTCAAACATGTTATGCCAGATTTGTAAATTTGCATCCTTTAATCTTGTGTTTAACTTGAAGATACTTTCATTTTTTCACAATTTTTCTTATCTATTTTCAGAACCATCACATTTATGAAAAAAAAATTGAAAAAGATGTCAAAATATAATTTCTATCCTTCCCATCAACCTCAATGTTTTTTTTCATCAAAATTCATAGGATCATTTTTCTCAATGGATGAGAGCCCAATTATTATTGCATCAATAAGCCTATATAAAATTGATTGAATATAGGGTATCATTCTATTTTTCAACCATGATAGTTTTTTTTATATAAGGTTGGAATACCTATGTTTTTCACTGAATTGATATTTTCTATGATAAAGATAAAATAGGAGTTCATCCCTATGATATGAATTGTAGTTTTCATAGATTTTTAGAACCACTAAAAATGGGGGTTTGAATCAGTAGTGAATTTTTACAATTTCAATTCTCTAAAAATAAGTCCTAAAACTTGTTAGAGTTTTACCCTTATCAACATTTATAAATAGATCAAAAGCATGTAAGGTCCAACTTTAGCGTGAGAACCTACATCCTTACCATAGAGAATCTCATAATTCTGTGGAGAATTACTATTCATAAGAAATGAATAAGAATTTGAGCCAGCTTCTATTATACTCCTTCTATCTCTTATTAGAAATGATCATACCGACTCGTGTTAGTTTACAAAGTCTTACTTACAAAACTGAGCCAAATCAAAAATGTGAAAATTTGTAAATTCATATCTAAAAAGTTATTCTAGAATACTCCATCTAATTTCCTCTATATAGTAATGTTCATATGGTGTACTCATCCTCCATATAGTAAAACTCTATCTTGTGTGCCTTACTAAAACTACACTAGATATTCTGAATTTTATTTTTTCTGACTAAAAAAACTATTTCTCCTTAAAATATTCTCAAAAACTCCTTTTGATTCTCTTTGTTTAATTTCTATGAACTAAAAACTTTTTCTACTTCATTGACACTGAAACACTATATATAAATTCTCTTTAACCAAAAATTAAACTTTAGTTGGAAAACCATACTAGCACAAAATCTTCAAAATGTTAGCTTTTCATATGTGTGAACAGTGTCAAGTATACTTGTACTTTCCCAATATTTATATAGGTTATCCCAAAGAAGAAAAGTTAGTAAACCAATTTCACTTTCCCACTCACTAAAATTTCAAAATAAATTATTCCCTCTTAATGGAAATTTTTTAGACACTTCTCAACTCTTCTGTAATATTCATGAACATTCTTGAAGTTTCATGATTTCCCCAATGATTGAACTTTATTTAAACTTCTTTAACTTTAGAAGTTAAGAAAATCCATCAAAATTCCATGAATTTTGATATATAAAAAACCACATGAAAAAAATCACAACATCATCAATCTTAAAAAAATGGATATACAAATATTTAAGTAAATAACCTAAAATTGTGTCTGGTATAATTTCTTCTGATTACTCCTTCATAAAATCCTCCATCTAGTGAAATGTTTGTCTCGTAAATTCTTTAAGAACATTTCAACTGATAAGAAAAATCTACTTATCCAATTTTCTTTATTTGACTAATTATATCTAGACATCCTACCTCATCTCAAAATTTGTTTAAAAAAATTATTTGAATATCTCATATGATGAATGTTTATTCTGTGGATATTTTTCTAATAAATTTTTGTCTTGTGATACTTTGACTAATGGAATCAACCATATGAATATTATTTAGCAGAATACTCTAATCCTTTTCAAACTAAAACATAATCCTATAATAAAAATTTTCTATTTAAACTCTATACACACTTCCAGTTCATAAAATACATTTACCTCTATCTATTTATCTTAACCCACTTAAGATAGTTGGCAATATTTTTGCAACTTCTAAGGTCTTTGTTCACATCTAACTTCTGTTTTCGGATCCCTACTCATATTTCCTTAATTAGAACATTTATTTATACCCATTTGTTTTTATACAAAATTTGACTACTCATATTTTGGTTTTCTACCATTTTCACTTCATTCATCAAAGTTGGTCATTTTATCCCTTTTGGGATTCTCCATACAAAACTCATTAATTTTTTAATTCTTAAAATTATTTATTCAAACATTTGTCTAGTGGTATCCATCCGATAGAACCAAATCCATTATCTTACAAAAAATTATCTTATTTTACCTCTACATATTTTATAAAAACTTCAGCATTGAGAATTGAAGTAAATATCCATTAGGGGATCTTTTTCTGGTGATGTTTTTTTGGTAACAAAGTAGATATACCCCTTTTTATAAATTCTTGGGTCATGAGATATTCATGATGTGGGGAACTTTTTGAGTAGATTAGTATCATCTAACTTGGTAGGAAGTTTTCTTAAAAAAGTTAATGAAACATCCTAAAATTCCTTTAGAAACTTTATAACAAATTTTTCTTAACAAAATTTTCAGCAACTTCTTTATCACCTATTTATCAAAAAATAATTAACAAAAGTAAGTTATCAACCAATAAAAAACTTTTAAAAAAATTCACTATTGATATTTAAATAGTAATAAACAAATCTATAGAATCTTAACCCTTTTTTATTGCTCCCCCTCAATGTATGACTTATATCCTTCACTATGAATCTTTATTCTTCAAAACATATACCCCAAGAACTTTTGATACTAGAATAAATCTAATGATAATTGAAATACGTCAAGTATTTTTATAAAAAGAGATAACATGATTCCAATTGATATATTCTCTATGATGGATGATTTTTTTACTATAAAAACATCATATCCTTAATCATTTATTTTTATACTTCACATACAATTTCCTTTTCCAAGATACACACCCAACTAAGAGTGGAAATAATGTGGGTCTTATTCAATTGTTTAATTGTATCAGTAGTGTTGATGTTTAGATCTCAACACAAATAGCTTATAATTTTTAGATCCTTGTCTTTAAGAATTCATCATGCCATCATTTCCCTTTATTTTACAAGTCTTTATATATTTGGGTGACATGGGTGTCTTATTGATCTAAATCAACTTCCTAGTTGAAATATCCTTCTTCACTTGAGAAACAAGAGCAATCTTATTGTTTTTAGTTTTCTCTTTATATTTAGACTTTTCTAACTAATTAAGTCATATGTTCATACACACTTTAGGTTCATGCTCTTCCTTAATTTTGTGTGTGGATATCTTCATTGTAGTAACATTTTGAGAACATAAAGCCACTGGTGTTTTCCCCTTATCACTTTTCAACTGTTTTTGACCAAATGTCCATTTCATGCATTTGTTATGAGTTTTTATAGCTAGATTTAACCTTACACACACATTTTTATCGTATCTTAGGTTACCCTTATTGGGTATCCTTTCAATCACTTTATTAAATATTTGTTTTACTATTCCAATATTCTTGTGCCTTTCTTTGATTCACTTCATTTTTTATTTTATCTTAATCCTTTGAAAATTGATGTTCATAAAAATTTTAAAATAGTCTATGATGTTTTATGCACTTCCATAATAGATGAATCTTATTTTTCTAGTCACATCCTCATCATTTTTATTCTTTGGTGTACACTTCTCATCTTTCTTCATTGGTTTCTTTACAAAGGAATATTTTTCTTCAACTCATTGCTTCTTCTATCATTTTTTCCTATTAATGTTAGTATAATAACTCTATTAGGTTGGTGAATATCAAAATTATTCCATTTAGTGATCACTTTTATTATAAGAATCATAGAAATTATCAAGGATTTCAAATATATTTCTCATAGATAGATTATTTCTATTCTTTGAATTCTATCCAATAGGATTTTTCTTAGCTTTAGCTATGATTCCACTTGATTCTATCCTTCCAACACTTGAATGGGTTGACATATTATACCAACAATCAATTTCCATATACATAAACCTTTGGAATAACCAATATTAGTTGATTTATTATAATTTTTCTCTATCCAAATGTCACTATATTTTGACTTTAATCATACACTAGTCATCAAGATAGATTTTATGAAAGTATATTCATCCGGATTTTGTGAAACCATTCTTCATGAGCATGAAGTGGATGTATCTACACATGTTCACACACTCTCTTTACCACTATTATGAGTTCATCTTGTGGGAAACTCATATTTGAGACTTTAGTGGAATCACTTATATTCTCATTTATTTTAGTAGGTCCATCTTATACTAATTTCAAATTTTTAAACTTTAAATCTAATTTTAGACACATCATGTTGAGGTAATATTTCTCTAACTCAACTGATCACACTTCCTGATCTATCTTTAACTTTTTATTTTGTTCTTTATGCATCTTGGTAATCAATGAGTGTGAATTATCAAGATATTTCACTCATTTTTCTTTTGCACATGGATTTTCATCCTTTACATTCACTTTAAATTTATAAATTTTTCTTAATGTATGGAATACATTCGTAATAATATCCTTAAAAAACCTTCTAAAAATTGATCATTTCAATTTTTCATCAATCAAGTAAATGTTATAATTGAAAATTAAAACTATTTATCCCTTGGAATTCACACTTTTTTGAGATATTGATTCATCTTATAACTTTTTTAGCCAATTACTCATCCATTTCATCAGTTTCCTTCTCTAGATGTGATTTATCATCAAATAGTTTGTTGATAAAATTCAGTGTGTAAGTTACAACTTTGGAAGGAACCTTATTCAAATAATATCTTATATATGAGTAGAAGTCCAAAAATATTTTGATTTATTAAATATCTCTAAATAGTTTACAAGAGTCATAAAAATTTTCTTTATTAGATTATTCTTCAAAAGAATATATACCACATTGAATAGGTTCAAATTTTGTTTGATCCTTTTCATTATTTAACCTTTTCTTCAACCTCTTACCCTTATTTTTCATCTTTTTTTCCACTTTATTGGATGGGACTTCCATTTTCATTATGATATATATGGAATATGAATTTTCCATCTGATTATATTCCTAAAAAAACTCAAATATTCACTCCTTACAATCAAATAAAAATACTTGTGAAATTAAGCTTAGATCTAAATAAAGGGAACCTCACTCTGATATCAATTAAAATTATCCTTAAGATCGGTACATATACCTGAGATGGAGGTTGAATTATGTGTTATGTAATTTTTACCAAAATCCAAATCTTATTTAGATATTTAATCCCCTTTGGTTATGAACCAATATTTTTTTAGGATAGTTGGATTAATTTATGATTTAATAAGAAATCATTAACCACATGCGGTCCAAGTATATAAATAAAGATAAAATGCATTAATTTTACAAGGTTTGTCTCTATAACATACTCCATATAGTGATTGGAAATGTGACCCAATCACATATTCTTTAATATAATCAATCTATGAATACAATGGTTTGGTTCTTTCAACACCTTCAAAGAGTCCCACTCTGTACACACTTTCCTATTTCTCAGGGGTATTCAATATTTTCAACTTCTCACTAATGTAACATAGTTTTATCATGAAGTTCTTACATACTTATAATTAAACTTATTATATATATCATAATTGTGTGTATTGAAATGTTTCTTTTAGATCTCCTTTGAAGTATATTCCCATTCATTCACATTATTCTTCAATGTTAATAATTCGGATCTTCTTCTTCTCATACAGAGTCTTCAAATACCATAGGTTATTCAAAAAAATATATAAAACTTGGTATCTCTACATATCACAACTTCATAGATTTTAATAGTGTCTTCTCACCTATATTTCTCAACATGAACTGATAACTTATGATCTTAAAATTTTTAGTAGATCCTCATTCTTTAAAAGGATCAACACCAATGAGCAGAAACATACACAATAGGTTTGTCTCTTCATGGATTTTTATTTCTTATTCTTCTTACGATTCTCAAAAAATGGATGTCCTAAGATCCACTTATTACTTTATATTAAATAAAAATATGATCAATATTCTAAACATAATCTTTTTATTCTATTCTTATTCATATTCTTTGAGAGTTCCAAGTTCTTATTTTTTTAGAGAAATATATCAATAACTAATTATAAACAAAATCTATCTCTCTCGTTATTTTTATTTTTATATGTTGGTCAATAGAAAATAATATTCTCTATATTTAGAATATAGAAAATCCCATTAAATTTTGTTCCAATGGAATACTTTATATTTTTATCTCACCTTTTCCATATGTGGATGTCTCCATGATCCTATTTTTCTTTTTATCTCCTCGACCACTATCTCCTGTAAGTTTACAAGAGTTCCCTTCAATTTTCATCACATTATCTTATTATTTATCTCAACCAAAAAAACTTTTAGATTTTCCAAAAAGTCCTGATATATTCCTCATTTTATTCTAAAAAAACTTTAATATAAATCTTTATAATAAGATTTTATCATGGCTATATTAAAATCACACAACATTTAGAATTTTAGCTTGAAAGTTTTCTTTAGTTAGCTTATAGCAAGAAGAACTTCATCATAGAAAAAACTATATTACTCATTAGAATTTAAATTACATGACCAATATTCATTATTTCTTTACTAATAATATCCCAACCTTTATCATGACTCGTTTTTTATAATTAAAAAATTGAATTACAGCATTTTCATCTTCAAATTTACTTCTAAATTATGATATAAAAAGTTTAATTTCAAACATTATCATTTGAAAGTTATGAATATATAGAAAAATTATATCCTACATGTTTTATCTAATTTATCCTTATAAAACCTATATTTGGTCACAAGGTTTTATGTTTTTCAAAAAAATTATAACATCTCTAGATTCTTTAAAGTTAATCTTCTTCATATTAAGGAATTTTGATACAAATCATAATTTAAATTCATCTATAATATTTTATACCTATGATTATCTTCTATAAGTTTGAGGATCATATTATCTTTATTTTTTTCTATAATGAAACACCCATTTGATTGTTTTTGAAGTTTTAATTCATTAAGAACAACTCTTGCATCATCATAATCCACTTCCTTCAGAATATTTAAATTCTGGAAAACAAAGAATTCTCATAAGGGTAAATTGATACTTACTAGCTCATTCTTATGGGATCATGCTTACGGGAACATGAATATGGAACATCAACCTTATAGAAATATCATCCTTATGTATCATCATGTAGATAGTTCTTACAGAATGATTATTAGGTGATGATGGTTATGGAGATGATTCATAAGAAATGATTCATATAGTGATGATCTTTTTTGGGCCTCCATGATTGTCTCCTAGGATGATCATTATAGAGTGACCCTTATGGGTTCATTAATGCTTATTGGATCATCCTTATAGGAAAATGGTTCTTACTACCCTTCATGATTATAGTTTAGAATGATCCTTACGAAATGATTATAGATTCATCCTTACAGTTTGAATGATCCTTATAGAAGAATTTTAGATTCCTTAAACTAAATACAAGAATGTTATCAATTTACATTTAACCTTATTAGACAAATTAAAACAACTAGGAATCGATTGAACTATTCTTAATAATTATGAGAGTAATTACTAAAATTTGATATCTTATTTTTAAGGTATATTTCATCACTTAAATTCTCAATAACCTCATAGAACTATTAATTAATACCATCAAAATCAGTCTCCAGAAATATTCATCCATTATAGATTATTAATTTTATTAAGCTGACTCCTGGTGTAGTATTCCTACTATAATTTCTGTATAAAATTAACACTCCAAACATCCATTTTTTCATCTTTAAACATTGAAAATAAAATCTTATTTAAGTAGTTCACCCATCTATGTTTTTAATTGTTTTTATTAATGTTATAGAAAACACTTTAACACACCTAGAACATGTTTTGGACTTGAGGACCAATATAAAAAATAATCTTATTTTTAAAGCTACACACCTAGTATTTAGCGCTTCATTTACATTTCCATGTATTCACTATGGAAACTAGCACCACTTTACTATTAAAATAATATATGGTAATCTTATCATGTTCTGCATTAGGTGTATTCTAATTCCATCACTCATTTATCCATGCTCATTTAAAACTTACATATTGACATGCTTCATTGAAAAAAAAATCATGCACCAAAGGTACTTAAATTCCATATTAACATACTTGTTAATTTATTTAATTAATGTGATCATGTTTAACAATCCAAATAAAAAATACATCATATAAATAAATAAATAACCATGAAATGAAAAATAAAATAAATATGTGATATGATTATGATATTTTATCTATTGGTTGGTTTATCGAGCATAGATAAACCAACCTTGACTTTAGGGGAAAAATTCTTAAGGTAATTACTAGCTCAAGTTATAGTATTCCTATATTAAACTATGTATATATTTTGATGGTTTCACCTAAACATAGGTATAAAACTATCTCATCTCATTGGGAGCTCCGTTCTTTATGAATATTTAATCAGTCATAAGTAAGGGGAACCAAGGGTTTAGGGTTATATAAAATAAACATTGGATACACATATCATACATAATAGAGGAGGAATATATTATATTAATATCACTGTATTTAATTTTATAATAAATTTATTTCATAAACCTATGAAATAAATAATTAAATTAAATAAACCCAACACATACACAGATTATTCAAGCTCATGATTAACTACAACATTCAACGACTACACATTTAGACTTTATAAATAATTATGGTAATATTTTCATACATTTTACTTTGATATTCATGATTTTAAACACATTATCTTGATAAATTCCTATGTAAATATCACATTTATTAGTTTTAGTAATTATTTTGTAATTTAATTGTTAAATGGATTAAAATTTGATTTTTAATTGATTATTTCATCTTTAAAATTATTACAATAAATAAAACACTTAATTTTCAATGTGTCGGTGTTATTTCAAGATGTTTAGGGTTGGTTTTAAAATAATATAATTTATTTTATAAAGATTTAGAATTTATGTAAAGACATTATAGAAAAATTGTACTTAACTTGGGAAAAATGTCTAAGGAAATTGTCTTACAACACCTTAGAAGGATAAATTGTTATCCATATAGGATAATTGTACTACACATGAGATATTTAAAAAATTCATGGTATATTTTAAAGAGATTATATAATATTCAATTGTTTTGATATTTTTCAAAGTAAAAAACCATATATAGAAAATATTGGGTCACTAGTATGACATTTCATCTACATATAGAAGAATTATACTATACATAAGACATTTGGTTACATATATGAGATTTCAACTACGTGGATGAAGTTTCAATAGGTCGTATTACATTTCATCTATTCATATAAAAATTATCCTATGTGTATGAAATTTATCTAGATTTGGATATTTGAGCACTCATGTAGGATGATTTATATTGTGAAATATTAGCCAGGATCACAAAAAAACTTTGGGGAACTCATCTAGAGTTTAAGCTAAGACTTTTGGGTTATAATTCATAATTTATGAAACCATTAAGAATAATAAATATTGAAAATAATATGAATAATATTTCAATAAATAAATAACGAATAAAGCTATATATTTTTTGGATGAAAGAATTATAATGAGGATTTGAAGGTATAAAAGATAACGATACTTTCAAAGAATATAAAGAGAAAACATTTCATGGGAATTGGGTTGCTAAAATAAAATGTGTCTATTACTACTTAAAAGAAAAAAAATTAAACCAAAGGGGCGACTTGGGTCATGCATATAGTTGGAGAACCATCTACTTCTTATGTTTACTACTTTCAATTTATTTTCGTTTTTTTCCTTATTTTGTAAATCCTTTTCTTTCCTACTTTATATTTATTATAATATGGATGGAGGGGTAAAAATTTAGTTATCAAGTTAGGTAAGGAGATCTATTTTAATTATTAAGTTCTTCACTTAATGAATAAATCCATATATTATTGATTGGTTTCAGTTTTACATGGTGGTTTGATAATTTTAATGCAGTTGTGTTTTAAGATTAATACATTTTCATTATTACTGCTAAGGTTTATAATTTTTTATATCCCTCTACTTAGTGTATCCTTTCTTGAATGAAAACGTTGTGTTGGGTGGTGAGTGTCTAGTAATTATTGGAATGTGTGTGGAGGATGCGGGTTAGTTCTTAATTTCTTAGGAGAACCAACACTCGATTGGGTATTACCTAGGTAGTTTAGGAGTTGTTTACTATCTTTTCAAACACACTAGAAGGGGGTTAACCAAAAATTAATAAAATTTAGGTAAGTCTCTATAATAATCTTCAAATAAGGGTGATTAAAGAGTAAATTTAAGAATCTATCACTTATTAATTAATATGAAGATAAGAAAATTTGTTTTAAATACTATAATTGTGTTGTTGATGGAAATAAAATTTTAAACCCATTATTTTTTTCATCATCTTTATTTCAATCACATTACGTCATTAATTTTTCTTAGATCTTAAACCAAAATATTTCAAAATACACCTTTTCTGTAAGAGTTGACTATTTTATGAGTACTCCTTTATGGATACAGCCTTGGGTTACCATTTCTACTACATTTTTACCTTTAAAATAGTTTATTTTTTCACACCCAAAAATTGGTATCAATATAAAAACTATTGGTTCTCATCATAGAAGAAGCACCTATGGTTGGAATTTAAATTAAAATTTCATTTAATTTATAGTTTCCTAAAACCCCATGATAGGATCTTTTACATTAAATTTATAATTAATTTATTTATATCAAAAAGAAATTAATACCTCGTATTAAGACCATTTCTTTGATGATGTTGTTGATATTACAAAAACCATTTCAGATTACCTTCCTTGTGGTGTAGGGATTCAAGTTTAGAATCCATCTAGTACTAATCCACATGTGCTACTTTGATCTATAATCAATTCTAATTGATTTTTTGGTGCTATCATGGTGAATAAAATGTCTTTCATTGTTCATCTAGATCGATCCATTATCCTTCAGTCTTGAAAGAGTTTTTCTCATTCTTAAGAGGAAGAGAGGAGTAATTAAAGACATATATATATATAAGTCTATTGGGTATAATAATTATATATTCTCTATTTTTTATTAACCCTACATAATGTACATAACCATCTATTTATAGAGCTAGTGTTTATGTTAAAATATTATTTAATAGTGTATTGGTATTTAGGTAATTTAATAATCTTTAGAAAACCCCATTCCATATAATAATAATATAATTTTTATTTTTATGGAATGTGCTAACTTTCATAATGATAAATATATTTTCACCAGCTGTAAAATCAATATTTATCAATGGATGCAGTCTTGGTCTATTCATCCTCCTTGGAATTTATTAAATACATGAATAAAAAATTTATTCAAAAATAAATATTTTCATCCAAAAAAAATAGATATTTATTAAATATTCAATAAAATAAACAAATAAATTTTATTTACAATCTGAATAATAAATATTTATCTAATTTATTAGATAAATAAAAAATGACTAAAATTATTCCTTAGTCTTGAGAAAAATATTTATTCCATTAATTAAATTCAAATATAATTTAATTGATATTAGAAAAAACACTTAGTGTGTGAACCTATGGGATTATTTCTCATTGGAATTAGGCAGGTATGTATAAAGTACAAAGTTATTGAATATACAAGGGTCAAAGCATCCAAGAAAATGAAAATAATGTTGTAATGTTGAAAACCACATAAAAATTATCACTATGTAATATAATCCCTTTATATCAATATCTCATCAAGCAGGTTTCACATCCATGTCATCAACCAATATGATCTATACAATTTTCTTTGACCATATGAAATAAACATGTTGTTATACCATGTTTATATAATTTAATACAATGTTTCTACTCCAATCAAAGGTTTGATCTATTGACTCCCATAAAGATTGAAGGGAAAAATCATTCCTTGACTAATCCATTAATAACATGTCACTTATGATGCACCCAACATATCCAAATTCACCATAAACTATTATTGATATGTTTTAAAAAAATATCTAAGTGTATGAGTTATAAATTTCATTAATAATAATCTTAAATTATAAGAACCATTACACATGTTCACAGACAGGAATATATGATAACACCAAAACATGCAGAATTAGTACTGGCGGGTCTGTTCTCATAATCATTCTTCTTGAAGATTATCATGTGCGAACATAATAGGAATAAGCCTCATCCACTTATGATTACTCACACTTGATAGTATATATATTATGTTCCCTATCATAGTATGTTATTCGAATATATAACTATATTTGAGAGATGTCTTCATATCATCCCAAGGTTCTCATCATAGTGGGGAACAGTTATGACCTTGCCAATGAAACAGATACATTGGGACATTATCACATTAATGTTATGTAGAAGAACAATCAATATTTGATAATATTTTTATATTAATATTCACTTCTTTGAATATAAATATAGTCCAAAGTATAAAGTAGTTGGTTCTAGGGAACCAACTCTGACAAAATACCACTTATAATAGATCCAACTACTAATGATTGTTTAGTTATCACATGTAAAAACATTCCTCCACTAAGTATAGAAAACAATTATAGTCTTATCACATTTCTATGAATAGGGTTGTAAAAACCACATGTATTTATGGAGAATATATTTACTACAATATTGTTATCTTGGGAAAATTTCCCAAGTAGAGATATAACTGAGTATCCACCTCTTGTCCCCATGTCAGAATCCTAAAATCATGACTAAATCCATATTCAAATATTATCATAAGATGTTAAATCTATTTATTTTTTTATAACCCCGAATAGAAATAAGGCATTGTTAAACCACTTATTAAGCTACATTAGAAACCATAATATACTAAAATATTGTATATATACAAACCACTGGTTGTAGTAATTTTTTATTGCATATTACCTAATATTATTCTATGATACTATATTGAATTGAAATAAATAAAGAAAAGTGTTTAATTCACTTGATCACTAGAGTTCCCACTTCTCTAAACACCAATAACTCATCCAGTCCTACCTTTCAAAGTACTATTGAATAGTTCTAAATAAAATTCAACGTAGTTATGTTGGATTGGTTTGATATTCACATACTATTCATTATTCATTAGTAATATCAAACATCATTACATATCATGGCACATGATATAAATTCCCAGCTCTTAAGATTGTGAAATTATATTGATATCAATAATATCATCTTATGTATATGCATGTTTTTCTAGAAATATTATATAATAATAACAATTCAGTCTTGAATTTTTATTTAATATATATATTATAACTAAATTGAGAAAACCTATGGATCTATCTTATATGTCTTGTTTCCTAGAACACAGTTGTTGGTTCAAGTCATACTTGGAGAAATTTCATCCCTTATTCTTAGAAAATTGTTGTGACACAACATTTTTTTTCCATATGTTATCAACATATCTATCTTGAAAACTTATAGTGCTACCACTAACCAGATAGAGACACTTGTCACTCATTCATTTCCAAATGAATATTTTATGATCACTATGCATGATTCATTCATAAATGGATTTATGTAATCTACATATCTTATTGTAATTTATTGATCTCACTAACCCTTTTCAGTTATTCCTAGTAAACATATATCATAGGGTCTCCTTTTGGACACATCATATTTATTGTCGTAAGGTTTCCTCTAAGTGATTTGGTATTGACAATAAATATCCCAATATAATGATCATAGAAATATTATTTGAAAAATTATAATTAAATAAGGATTGTAATCATGATGATTGGTGAGTATGTTTTCTCATAGACTAGACCTTTCAAAAATAAATCATTTTTATTATTATCATCTTGTATGATCCATGTCTCATTTCTCTTGAATACCCACTAGTGGTATCAAGTCTTAGAAATAATCAAATTATAGAGTCCCCAAATCTAGATAAATGTAGTCCATTACTTGAATATATAAATAATTTTCAACCTTATAATATTTTTATTTTATACTGCATTATAGGAATCTTTATTATGAAATAATAATACATATATCACCCACTGTGATGAACATAAACCACTACTTTGGTTATAAATTTCTAGGCAGTATATGTCTCTAGAACTAATCCTCCCACTAAGATCAGTGGATTCCAGTATTCCAATTCCAACACTTATGTATCATGATATTTAACTCAAAGAATTTAAGTGTTCTCCCACTATCTTTAAAGAGATAGGCTTACATTATGGAAATATAGTCAATCCTGACTATATATTATTATCCATAGTGACTATTAGATTATTAACATAGATACACCTTAGTGTTTTGAAATTATTTTGTAGCTATAGACATATTTTAACAAATGGTTTTCAATAAACACTTATAGTAGTGTCTTAATAGATTATTTTTATATTGAAATTGATATGATATCTATTAGAAAATATAGTTGGTATATGTTTAGTTGTTTCACTTTTATTTTAAAAATGCATCTTGGATGGAATAATGGAATATTTTAAATATATATAATATTAATCATTGATATTCATTTTATGAAAATCATGACATTGATTTGTATAAGGAAATGTGAGTTATGGTATTACCTTTACTCCACATATATGATCAATGAATACTTGGATAATATTTTTTATGAAAAGACATCTTAGAGGTTTCATAATCTTTAAAAAATTCACTCATTTACTTCATTGATAATTTTTAAAAAAAATTAAAGAAATATCATGAAGTATATTATGTTACCTTTGTATTTAAAATAGTTTATGTGGATATGTTAAACTAGATTCAAAATCATTATGAGTTACCTTTATTTGAAAAGTTTTTTTATTTAAAACCTAAAAACTAGTTTTTTTGTATTCCCGATATCTTAGAACAATTGAGACTAAAACATTTTTATGGGTATAAATAAGTCAATTAATTTCATTTTTATTTGAAAAAGAATTATAGTTTCCCAATTGGGTAATATTCTTATATTGTATATTCATCATTCATTGTGATGGATATATGAGATTCAAGAGAAACTGAACGAATATATTAGTATTGAAGTACTATAAAAATATTTATTCTAAATGTGGAATAATGTCTTATTGTGTCTAGCCAGGCAATGAGATAAATTTTTTGGTAACAATAATTTAATAGTTGAATCAATCCATTTTGGAAATTATAATTAGTGATCTCCCCTTGTATGCTATAGGAATCACTCTTTCTCAACACCTTTTGAGTTTACTCTATAACCTTTATATTATTGTTCATTTCATGTATTCAAATATATGTATGTTGTAAGCATATTTTACTTAATAAAAAATTAGTGAATAGAAACTTGATTAATATACTTGAAGTGTATGAAATAGCCCGATTCTTTAATTCATTTCAATTTATTTTATAGTGTCCAATCATTCTATATAAGAAGAAAATAGCTTCTTATTCATTATTATACCCTTGAATACTTTGTCTCTTTGAAGGATGTTATAAAGGATCTATTGGATTTATGTTATCCATGGTATCTTTGACAATGTATTTCAAACTTTTAATCAAAAGGGGTAAAAAAAAGTAGGCTTTAACCAATCATTATATTCTTGGTGAAATATATAAAAATGTTTCCTAAGATACTTATCCATTTTATTTATCTAAGATTGGAAAAATTAGGATAATATAAGTGGTAAGGATAATAATATAATATTAAGGGATAATTTCTTATCTAAGTGGAATCCTAATTTCTCCAACTGATCTATATACCCTATAATTTTAAAAGAATTATCGATAGCTATATTACATCCTTCCAATTTAAAATCATATATTGCATTGAAAATATAATTTATTTCTATAATTTCCTTCAGTTTCTCAATAGAATAGAGATATGAAATTTTGTTTAAGTCATCCATTTATTTATATTGTATTATAAACTCTCCAAACATAGTTGACAATATAATACAATCAAAACAAAAAAGCATTCAGAGCATATCTCTGGTAGGTATTCTTTTTATATTCACTCACCAACTAAGGTGGAAGAACAGGATTAGGGGATTCCAACACATAATATAATTTTTATGATAATAATGCATCACATAAATGATTGTACCATATCTGAAAATTTTTATTTGTAAAAACATACCCTGAGTTAAGAAATGACAATACTGATTTTGTGGTTTTTTTCCCATATTCTATAACAATTAAAATTGTTTATGAATACTTTACTAGATTGAAAATTATGTGAGAAATAATAATAAATTTTTTTATTAATTCTACCATTATTTTATCAACTCTCAGTACCCCTAACCATTGAACTTGGAATGTCTAGTTCTAAAATTTTAGTGGAAAGGATCCATATTTCCGTTATTTACGATCTAGAATTTGTCCATATAATTTATAATAAGGTATTTAGGTAAGTGGTCTTTCTAACTACGGTCTTGAAGCTCCTCGATCTATTAAACAAAGTCTCTAATCCCTAAATCCTAACTTGAAATTCCTTAAACTTTGCCTCCAAATTTTTATTGAATGGGATTTGGATATTAAATTCAATACATTTTTGGTTAATTCAACCCAAAAATCTCATGATAACTCCTCAGTAAAAGAAAGTGTTTAGACTTTGGCCATGTAAACACTTAATCCTATGGTTTCATTCTAAATCAAGTAATGGAAGGGTTAGTCTGACTTAATATTAAATTGAGTGATTTTAATTTATTATCCATAAATTTTATCTTATTTTATCCTTTACATTACTTGTTAAAATTATTTGCATTTTAATTAATTAATTAATGATATTGGATTAAACATCTATGTATAACCCATTTATTTAAATTACATCTTTTCACATTATTTCATTTATTTATGTGATGGTAATATTACATCTATAAAATAAATAATGCATAATATAGAAATAATTAATTAATTAATGACTTGGTCATGAGATTATCAAATAGTTAATTTATTGAGTTAATAATAAATCAACCTTTGAACTAGGGTAAAATTCCTTATGCCCATCTTGGCATGAGTTACAACATTCCACATATACAACTATGTTGAACCCGGGTTAGCATCATTAGGTTTCTGTCTTAAACCGCCTCCATGTGTTTTTGGATAATCCATTAATTATATTTATTTATAACTCACGCATAAGTGAGGGGGGATAAAGAATTGGTTAAGGGGAATTATATAAACAACCTTGGACATGCAGGTCCAACATAATAATGGAGAGTGGGATGAAATGCAAGTCATCACTTAATTTAATAATAAATAAGTGAAAACTCATGAAATAAATTAAATTAAATAAATATAACTCATACATAGGTCTTGGTCAAGCTCATCAATGGTCATAAACATGCAAAAAATACACAAAAGTAAAATTGGTTAACATTAATTTCTTATTCATTATTTATTATTAAGATAAAATTATTTCTATTAATTAATTTGTTTATTCTTTTTCATCTTAATGACCATAAAAATTCATCAAGAGATACCCATCATTTAAATTCATTCATGGAAGATAAACAGCACAACTAATTATTAGATATTATTATAATAAATTAATTGAGCATCTTAATAATACTTTAAAACCATTATTAAATTGTCAAACACAAATGGTTCTATCCAATAAAATAAGTTTTTAATGATGAAATTATAAATTTTATTTAATTTAATTATATCCTTAGTCGAGGAACTGTATAACATGTACTTATGTGTTTCACATCATGTAACTCAGTTTTTGGGTAACCAGGTTACACACCTGGGGATTTGGAATGTAAGTCGGTCAGACTACATAGCATATACTACCATATGCATGCCATGTATTCTACTTTCTATGTGTCCATGAAACCCGTTAAAGGACTCATTGTGTTCATTAAACATGGTTCTAAATAATGTGTACAATCCAGCTACACACCACGTATATTACATATCATGTTTCTATTTATCTCACTGAATGGATCGACGTATACTTTGGACACAAGAATTAATGGGTTAAACTCCATGTACACCATCTGAACATTGTGTACACCATTAATGCAATATGATTTCTGTCTCACATGGTCTTGATCATGTATAATGACCACACGAATTTCTTGAATTTCACTACGAACCCATGTAGACTACATGGCGTGTATGCCCGCAATATACCTTGTAATCTGACATGTCGTGTGCCAGGTTGGCCTGGTCTACATGTGGTGTGAAATAAATTGACCATGTTTAATTACTAATCATATTGTCCTATATCCCATGACATATCCAGGTGTAGTTCACTTGGTTGCACAACATGTACTCTGGCTACACGGCATGTAATCCATGCTATCCGGATAGATTCCTAAATAATTCCTAATGGAATCTCTTATCATTATTTATCTATTTTTGAACTTAAGAAATTTTTAATCTTGAGTGAATAAAATAAAATTTCAAAAACATGTTAATTGATTTCTTGGTGCTAGATTAGTGAGTCAGATATCTTGATTTGTTCATCTAGATTTCTATAACATACTTCAGGCTTGAAGTAGTTCTTCTATTTCTTTAGAAGAAGAGAGGATGAACTTGAGAGAGAAAGAGAGAGAAGTCTATTGTGTGTAAGGATTCTCTATTCTCTATTTTCTATTAACCCTATATAATATACATAACCGTCAATTTATAGAGCTAGGTTTAGGTTAAAATACTATTTAATTATGTACCAAACCTTAAATAATATAATAATATTTAACAAAACCCATGCCATATAATAATAATAATAAATTTTTATGCCATGTGATAACTTGAAAAATGATAAATATATTTTTACTATCTGGAAAATTAATATTTATCAACAGATTCAGTTTTGTTTCATTCATCCTTCCCAGTATTTATTTAAGACCAAAATAAATATTTTATTCATAAGTAAATATTTCAATCCATAAACTAGTGGAAAAATATTTCTTAAATATTCAATAAAATTAATAAATATATTTAATTCACAATCTGGTGAATTAATATTTATTTAATTTATGAGATCAATAAAACTTGAATAAAATTAATCCTAAATATTGAGAATAATATTTATTCCATTAGTTAAATTAAAATATAATTTAATTAAGATCAATGGAAACGCTTAGTGTGTGGCCCTCTATGATTATTTCTCATCGGTATTAGGCAGGTATGCCTAAAGTCCAATATTATTGTCTAATAATGGGTTAAGGAACCCTAGAGAAAGAACTTAATGTTGTAACATCGATAACCACATATGAATGTTCACTATGTTATATAGTCCATTTTTCTCAATATCTCATCTAGAAGGATTCACATTTATGTCGTCAACCTATGTGCTTGATATATATTTCTTTGACTATCTGAAATAAACATGGCATTACACCATATCCATTGAATTTAATGTGACATTTTTACTCCAATCAAAGGGTTGATATATAAACTCTCATAAAGATGTAAGGGGAAAATCCTTCTTTGATTTATCTATTAGTAATTTGTCACTCATGATACACCCAATGTATCCAACTTCACCATGAATTATTATTAGAATGGTTTACAAAATACATGTAAGTGTGGGAGTTATAATATGTATTAATAAAAATATTAAATTCTAAGGCCCATTACACATGTTTGTAGACAGGAATATCATATGACACCAAAACATGCGTAATTATTATTGGTGGTTATGTTCTCATAATTTCTCATTTTATAGATTACCAAGTGCAAAATTCATGAGAAGAAGAATCATCCACTTACGAGTAATCACACCTGATGATATATATACTATGTTCCCTATCATAGTATTTTATCTAGATTTTGAACTATATTTAAGAGATATCATCATATCATTAAAAGGATATCATCATAGAAGAGAACTGTTATGACCTTATCAATATGACAGATGTTATGGGACATTATCACATGAATTTTATATTGATGAAAAATCAATATCTGATGAGATTATTATATTAATATCCACTTATTTGAATATACATGTATTCCGCAGTAAAAAGTAATTGGTTATAGGTCATCAACTCCAACAAAAACTTGGCACCATTTTAGGGGAGGTTGTGCCAACTCACTAACTTTAATTTTCATGGCCAAATCCTTAACTAACCAACTTTACCTTTTTGAACCAGAGATATAAATAACCTTACTAACCAAACTTTTGAATTTACACTTTCACACTAAAAAATTAGGATATTTTCTTTAAAAATACCAATGAGGCACAAAGTACTCACTATGATCCCAATAACATGGTAAGAAACCCAAATTAAAATCTAAGATATTTATAATCACCACACATTTAAAATTATAACAATAAAATTTCCATTACTTATTTTAAAAATGAATTTGAATTTAAAAATGATCTAATACAATTGTTTCCAAAATTTCATATTCATACAGGTGAAGACTAAAATAAAAATATCAACTATTTTACCCAAGTGTAATAAATATTGAATCTAGGAGGAGTGACTAAGGATCAATTAAAGTGAAGAAAATTTCCCTTTTCACTTTAATGAACGTCTAGAGAGTGGTTTTATATCCCACAACTAGGTCAAGTCCATTATTGGGATGACCTAAGAAGGGTCTTCTTACAGATATTTTTTCCCACATCTAGAATCACTTCCATAAGAAATGAAATCTATTACATAAAAAAATCTTCAATACAAATCCTTTATGAGTATTGGAAGTGGTTTAAGAAACTATGTGTCATGTTCCCGTATTAAGCTATTGAAAATAATAATTTTATTTTCTTTTTTCCATAAAGTTCTTCTAGAAAGTGATACGTACCTATTTTATGAATCTTCAATAGGATCCCTAACAGAAAATTCCTCAATGGAGGCTAAGGTATTGATTGAGAATATAGAAAAAAGTCATAATAGTTTTGCATAATAGGTGTTGGTACAAAAGTATTCTGGAGGTAAAGACTTATAATTCATCATATTTTTTAGAATCTATTACTAAGTAATTGAGAAGTATTTTTAGATATATGTATTTGAAATATACAAGTGAACAACAATAACTAGCAAAGGTATGTGGTCTATATTTATCTCTTGCCCATTTCATTGACCAGTGTGTTAAAGTGCAAGGAATATAGAGTTGAATAGTATCATTCTATCCAAGTTAGAATCAATATCCCAATATAATATGGAGATATAAATCCAAAATCTAATATGGATATATAAATCCAAAATCTAATATGGATTTTGAATCTAACTAAATTAGTCTTGACCACCTTTTCAAAATCAGTTCTAACAACAACCACCATTCCAAAAACCATAAAAGAAATCATATAATTAACATTCTTACCAAAAAACTCCTCCTTTACAATAAAATAATCACTTTGAAAACCATAAACAAGTGTAAAAACCTCTTTCCAAAAGAAATCTAAAAAAAGATAATTTGAGGACTGAAGTGGAGGAATTAAGGAATTGAATTGGAAGTTAAGTGGAAATTATACTTTAAACCCCAAGAAAATTTCCAAATCATTCAATTACTAATCCCAATTAAATTGTTATTATAATGAATATTAAAATTAAAAAAATATTATGAACCACCATCTATGACTAAACATCATCTAAAACATCCTAATATTAAAGAAATTGAAACTAGAAATTCTAGACATATTCTTGAAAAACATTTCAAGGAAGAAGAAAATAAAGAGAAAGAAGAAAAGGTTGAATAAATGAGGAAGAAGGAATCACCCCTCCATAGGTATAAAAGGGATAATAAATATCTTCCACTTCCATTAACATCAAGAAAAATCTAATCTAAAAAGATTCAATTGGAAGGGATTCAAAAAAAATAAAAACTTTCTAGAAATTTGGACCAACATGTCCCTTATTTAATCTCTCAAAAAATTCCCCAAGTATATCAAGTTCCATAAATAACCTTACACCAAGAAGAAGAGGCTTAAAGAGAATAAAATATTTAATTTTTGAATAATTCTAACAACATTAATTAGACCACATTTTCTAAGAAAAATCCATGATTCGGGGACATTCACAATCCCTTTCCCCATTGTGTTTAGGATTTTTACTGATTTTTTACGTGATTTAGTTGATTCTAAAAATGTTATTATTCATTTAGAATATACATATTTTTATATGGAAGAACTAAATCCCAAACTATTGGTGGTATATCTTTCTAATAGAACCATTTTTTCAATATTTTTTAGTTGGAGTTCAAAACATGATTTTCATAGTTGGCTTCTATATGCTGGATATGGAGGAGGATAGAAACCCATCCCACTAACCCATAATTTTGGGAATATCTATCTTAAATAAAACCAATAAAATTATCAATGTTCATAAAGGAACACTCACTATGGTTTTTAAATATAGTATAATCTACATTATCATTTTTGACTCCACGAGACACCCATCAGAGGATCATTCACATCTTATACTTTCACACATTGAATAAAATAATCCAATTGAAGATCCAAGTATGTTAAATGAATTTTTAACTCTAGGGAAACATTTAATGATTTAGAATTCCATGGATGAGGAAGGTATTCTAGAATCTATAAAATATATTTTTGGATTATAGGAGGAGGTAAATTTTGACTTTTTTGATGGATTTGATTGTTTATTTAATAATATGGAAGTTTATATGTCATCTTGTGTGTATTAAATCCATGAAATGGAAGTGAGGAATACCAATTTAATTTCATTTTTATAACAACCACTAAATATGAAATTAAAACCACTTCCCATGTATTTTAAGTATGTGTATCTCATGGGAGGACAGAAACTACCAGTGATAATCGCCAAAAAAATTATCCATAACCAAGAATAAAAATTTATAACAATTTTGAGTGAAAATATAGAAAAAATAGGTTGTAATTTAGTTTAAATTATGATAATTAATCCCAAAATAGATATGCATGGGATTCTAGCTAATTAAAATTCCATATTTATTAGATATCCTCAGGGGAGGTTGAATCCCACCATGATGGAGGTCGTAAAAAAGGAAATATATAGGTTATTGGAAACTGACATCATCTACCCCATTTTAGAATCAAAATGGGTCAACCACATTTATATTATTACCAACAATATTATGCTAACCATTATTAGGGGTAAAAAAATGAGTTAATCTCTATAATAATTGAGAACAGTTAGAGTGTTTGTATAGACTATAGGAAGTTGAATCATGTCACTAAGAAATATCACTTCCTCAATCCTTTTATTGGTCAAATTTTTGAGAAATTGGAAAATAGAACTCACTATTGTTTTCTAGATTGTTTTTTATGTAATTTCTAGGTTCCTATTACTCTTGATGATCAGAACATATTCCATTAACACCTTTTCTTACAAAAGGAATCCATTTGGATTATGCAATTCCATTTTTACTTTTCATATGTGCACGGTAAGTACATTTTTTATCACATTGAAGAATTATTTGAGGTATTTTTGTATGAATTTACTATTTTTGGAGATTAATTTGACTATTACATGAAAAATATGGAAATATTTTAAAGAAATTCATTGAAAAGAACCATATTATGAATTTTAAAAAGTTTAATTTTATAGTGGAAATAGGAATAGTCCTTGGGAATTTCATATCATAAAAACGCATTGAGGTGGATAAATTTAAAATTGAAGTAATAAATTCATTACCTTATACAACTTTTTTGAATCATGTTAGATATTTTCTTGCACATGAAATCTTTTATAGGTGATTCATTAAGTACATTAGTAAGATTTCTCTTCCCCTTTCTAAGTTACTTTTGAAAGATATTAACCTTGATTTTAATACTGAATGTAAGAAATCATTTTATAATTTAAATAATAGATTGATCACCCCACTAGTGATGAAACCACCATACTTGGAGAAATAATTTAAGTTACATTGTGATTATTCTAACCAAGCTATTCGAGAAACTATTTGTCAAATAATTGAGGGAAAATATTATATCATTGAAAATACTACCATAAAAATTTATGATACCCAAAAAAAGAAAAATAATTTCTAGTAGTTGTATTTGATTTGGATAAATTCATATATTAAATTATTGGAACTAAATATATAATATTTTTTAATTAGGTGTCCCTTATGTACTTGATGAAGTATGCTGAAGTAAACTCATTATTGGTCGAACATATGTTTCTACTTCAATAATTCAATTTAGAAATAATATAGAAGAATGTAGTTGAGAACCATGGAACTGATCACATGAGTGGGATTCCCAACACATCATAAGTTGAAATTCTAGACCAAGTTCTAGTGAATGACTATATTTAAGAAGACTAGTTGTGCTTGATTAAAGGATAAGTTCTCTAGTGTGTTGATATAGTTAACTATTTAGAAACTTCCTAGGTATCATCTCATTTAAATCATAAAAAATTTATTTAACATAAATATAATTCAAAATTTTACATTTGGGAAGATTATTACATGTCAAAAATATATAATTATCAAGTAATAAGGAGATATTTACCTGAAAGTGGAATAAAATCTATTTTTTGAATTATTTTTGTAATGTCCCAGGTTCAGATGCCACCTAACTGTGCTCCAAGCCCGGTTGGCCACATAGCCTCAAGTGAATATCCCTAAACACTAGAGGAGACTAAATAGAATTGAGGTCCTAGGTGATTATCATGGGGATACTATTCCCTCATTGGAAGAGTATAATACAGCTGAAATAATAAACAAATAGCTGAACCAGTAATACAATACAACAGGAGTAAACAGTGGAAGACTGATAATATAAATAACTTGATGTCATAGCATACAAATATTAGGTTTCATGTTAAATGTTCTAGGAAAACAGCAAAAATAGGTTATAAAATAGTAATACAAAATATAATTACCAAAATGAATAAAATAAACTCAGAAGCATCCCAAGCCTCGGCCTAGTCCCATGCTCTCCTCCTCCTAAACAGTAATCAAGTACCTCTAGAAGGGAACATTCCTTTATAGATACCTGAAAAAATATAATATATTTGGGCCCAAAAATATGATCCAAATAGGGTGTGAGAATAAATACCAATAGGAAACCAACCAAGGTATTTTCTAATCTATCAGTGAATATATATATATATATATATATATATATATATATAGCAGTGTGAAATAGGGAAAGCAGTAAACTAAGAAATACTCAAAAGTAACAGTCCTAAAATTATTGCTTTGCATTTAAATTCATTTTATGTTCATTAGAAATTTAATTACCTTAAATTATATAAGTCTCAGGATCTGTCCTAGACCGGATGATCCCCATACTAAAGTAAGCATAGAATATGTCTCAAAAGACCATCTAAACAAGTGTAAGTGAAGACTGAATCTAGGCATGTACTTTGGCTTGGAAAGTGCATCATAAGTCATTCCATTCGATATTTGATTATAAGTAAATGTTAACCCATTACATATAAACATATTCTAATAGTTATTTCCCTTGTAATCCCTCATTGGATTCAAGGTTTTCATAAAATTTAAATAAAGTCTCTATAATCCCAAACACTACACTCATGGCTCACTCACGACTTGTCATGATAATACCCTCTTGAGTCCATCCATGGTATTTTAACCAAGTACATGGTTCACCAAAGGTATAAGTTGAAATAATAATATGAGCCCGACCTTTCCTTTTAATCTGAGTCTATGGCTCACACATTTCTATTTACCCCCTTATTATTTTATATAGGAAGCAGCACATGTAAATTAAACTATTTCATGGATTTAACATCAATAACTCACGTGGGCAATTCATCTCACAAGAAAAACATGTAAATTAAACTATTACATGGATTATAATTTAATTAACCTCATTTTAAACAACCCAAGAAGGTAATTTAAGGCATGACTCATAGGCATCCTAGTCCAAATAACCATAAATGGTCATTCACGGGAAAACGCACCCATGGGGTGGCCCTTAATCAAGGTAAACAGCCCTAAACATTCTTTAAAACCCTTAATCAATTACCTAAAAACAATATGAAATATAAATAAATAGTATTCATTCAAGGATATACCCTAATAATGGGTGTGTGGCACTCCAGCACATATATTCAACTTGACAATTAACAAAAGGCATGATACCACCTACCTCATGTTATTATGAATCTCCTCACCCAACTTTAGCCTCTAATTAGACCTATAATGGAGTAGATATAAAAAATGATCATTAACTATAAGTCATTGATAACTAGGTTGGGAGAATAAATCATAAAGAATGGATCAAGAGAAATTGAGAGCTCGCTGAGGGGATTCCAACACATCTGATGGTGTTCAAATCAGAGATCAGATGATGAAACGGGAGGCCACCCTATCCTTGGATCGCTTGGGCACACTATTAATCGAATAGGGGTTAGTTCTATACATTTTTAGAAAAATAAATTTACTGCCTTATTTGATGAAAAGAAAAGAAAATTACACGGCGTGTACTGGAAACTACACATCGTGTCCATACAGATATTAGCTACACCATTACATGGCATGTACTAGGAATTACATGGAATGTGCACATATTATATGGTGTGTTCTTGAAAGGACACAGTGTGTAACATCCAATTACATTGTGTAATATGCCTTCATCTATCCCTTGACCTTTTTCCTCCATTTCCTTAAGTAAAAATTGAAAAGTAAATATCTTAACCTCAATGAAGAACCAGGTTTTTAAAAACTTCCCCCCTTAAATAAATTCATCCCTTAATTGCCCTTCCAAGGGTGGAAAAAAATTTCTAAGAACAACTCTATATGTTGAGCACGTATTCCGGCCTCCCACTCCCAGGTTTCATTCTATAAATGGTCGTGCTGCTAAAGAACGCATACTAGAGGAACTAACATGCCTAAAATAACATTTGTGATCCTGTTAATTATATGTATCAGATGATCCTCAAAGGATGCATCAACCTAAATCTCAATATCCTCAGGTTGAAAATTTTGATATAGGTTTGAGTGATAGTGGCGCAGCTGGGATATGTCAAAGATGTCGTTCATGGATCTGGACCTCTGAGGTAAATTTCTCTAGAATCTCGAATGGCTTGACATATCTTGGTGAAAGATTACCCTATCTCCGGATCCACCTATATACCAACCTTGATGAGACCCACAAAAAACCTGAGTGTCACATATATGACTTATTTTAAAGTTAAATTTCATTTATTTTTCATTTATGATTTGTTTTTGGGGTTTGTCAAGCTTTTATGGTGGAATGGGTGAGTTTTCATGAATTGGGCCAAACCGTGAGCCCAATTCCAGATTTAAAAATAAATTTTGTTTCTTTTATAACTTTTTCAATTTTTAATATTTTTCACCCATTCAAGTTCCTAAATGGTCTACCCTAATATAGAGACACCACCATTGTAGTTTGGAGCCTTTAAAAAACCATTAAAAAGTTGTATATGGGTTTTTATTTAAGGGATTGGGCCTGCCCGAAAGCCCAATTCCAGTTTTAAAAATAAATTTTGTTTAATTAATAACTTATACAATATTAAGGATCTTTCTGTGATTCCAAGCCCCAAACACTCCCCTTGAACCCAGCCGCGCGTCCCATATCCTCCCACCCTCTTTGAAGCTCATTTTCATCGCGGTTTAGGTCGAAACTTCTGAAGCACTCACATTTCGGGCAGATTAATAAAGGTAATTAGTTTCCTTCATAAATCCTTCAATTCTCACTCTTTTTTCCCCATTCAAATTCCTACATGGTCTCATAATCCTTGTTCGAACATAACTTGAATGGTTGGATGTTTTCAGATTCAGAATCTGGTGGATTTTGGGTCGTTTTATTCATGATTTTTTTGAGTAAGTGTTTCTCTCTTCAATTTTTCATTCTCCTTAGGGTTTCCTCCCTCTTTCATTATACTCTAAAATGTCCAAAAGTTAGGCTTCGATCCTAAGGTCTGATTTGGTATCTTTTGGGTCAATTTTTGGTGGTATAGGTATGGATTTATATTCCTTGTGGTGCGGCGGTGGTGCGCTTAAGGTTTCGCACCAAGTTTTGAGGATTTCGACTCAAAAGGTAGGTGATTCCATGTGTAGCCATTTTATGATGAGTTAGCTTGCATGGATTATTAATTTAGCATGTTTATAATCTGTTTTATGTGTTGTGAAAACAGTTTTGATGGATTTGGTTGAACATTTAATTTTTAGTTGCATTATAGCTTGAAATTGGGTACTTTTCATGTGTGACTCTTGGGGTAATGTTTGGGTTTAGTTTATAACATATGAAAGTGATTTATTAGTCCTGAAAGGGGATGCCAATTCTGGTTTGTTAATTCCTTATTGTCATGTTGGCCTTGAATGTAGGTTTTTTTTAATGAGTTTAAGGAGTAAAAACATGTTGTACTTCTTGAAGGTGATTTATGAAAACGTGTGTTTTTCATGTGTATCTTTGTGGTATTATTTGATGTTTTTTTATAACATTTGGGGGTGGTTTAATAATTGTTTTAGGGCTGAAAAATTCTGTTTTGGATTGGTATTGGTATGATTTTTCTTTTAAATGAGGGTTTTGAAATGGGTTTAGTGTGAAAACAATGGTTATACCTCTTGGGTTTGTTTTATAAAAATTGCCAATGTTTTATTTGGTTAAACAAAGTTGGGAAAGGGTGTATATGTACTGTTTGGGTGAGTGTGTTCACCTAATGTGGTTTTTTGAATGGTAAAGTGGTGATTTGAGATGTTGAACATTTTTATAATTTTTTTTATAAATTTTCGAAATGTTTTACTAAATTGTGTTTTGTGTGCGAAACACGGGTGTGGGATATTTCATGTGAGTTTATTTATAAAATGAATTGTGAAGGTGAGAATGGTATTTTGTGACATGTGTGTGGTCTGTTATGTGAGTTGAATATCTTGTAATGGTTTTATAAAATTGTTTAATGGATTTGTGGAAGTGTTAAAGAAATTTGAAAAGTGTTGTAGGCAATTTGGAGTGAGTTTGATTTCAAAATTCATTTGAATGAAAAGTGGAATTTTTGACTTGTGTGATGTACGTGGGGCTGTTTGGTTAATTTGTGATGTGGAAGTGATATTTTCATGTGAAAACTATACTTCTTGGATTGCTGAACTTGTTTGAGCACAAAGGGAAAACCCGGGTATCTAGGTGGGTGGACGTGTACTAGTATGCTAGTGAATCTGTGAGGTTTGGCCTCAGTTTCACTTAGCAAGATTGACGCTTACAACTCTAACTAAACTATGATGATGATTATTGGGGACCACTAGGTTATGGGTATGTTCCCTACTAGTGGCTCGTGCACGAGAATGGATATTTGTGATGGTTACCTTCACCGAGATACGAGGTACCTGGGACCCACAGCTAGCTAGTGCCTAGGGGTTATTTCCCATTGCTTGTGCTCACTGGATACTTTGTTATTACCGTCGGTATACGGTATGAGAGGCTGGAAAATTCAGTAGCTATGGTATTTATTTTAAATGTTTTTATTCTTTAAATTATCCCACCTAAAAACTGTTTTTATTTAATGTTGCATCTTTTAGAAATTTTAACTAGCATCTCATGTCTTTGAAAACATGCATGCTTTTCGCCATTAAATGTTTATCACATGGAATCTATTAGTGGTGGTATCCTATTGGGCTTTGGCTCACACCCTACTTACACCCTTGGGTGTAAGTAGACTTGGTTATTTTTGTTGTCGCAAGTTGGGTACAGTTTTTTTGTTCCAGTGGTTCGGGTTTCTAGCTGGTCCTTGGTAGTGAAGTCTTGTGGAGATAGCATAAGGGTGGTGCCCCTTGACAAAAGGGTTCTTGGGCTGTCCTTATTTGTTTTTTTACCTTTGTAATGGCCTTTAAATGTAGTTTTAACTTATGTAATTCAGTTCTGAAATTTTGTAAAAGATGGTTTTAGTTGAAAAATCCAGATTGTTTTATTGAGTTTTTTGTTGTTTAATGTTTATAGAATCGGGTAAATCGTTCCCAATTATCATTATATGATACCCGGGCACTTGTGCCAGCCCGTGGGGATCGGGAACGCCCTTCGGGCCTTGTCACGGGCTGGGTTTGGTGTCGATTTTGGCGGCGACCAGATTTGGTTCGTGACAAAATGGTATCAAAGGAGGTTCGCTCCATTTGAGTCATGTTATTTGGGAAATATTCAACATAGTCTAGAGTTATGATTGTTGGGACATGGAA
Organism: Viscum album; assembly: GCA_963277665.1. Classification (NCBI taxonomy): domain Eukaryota; kingdom Viridiplantae; phylum Streptophyta; class Magnoliopsida; order Santalales; family Viscaceae; genus Viscum; species Viscum album. The sequence goes on from OY728131.1 coordinate 1,865,042,064, forward strand.
TTCTGGTTATGGGTAGTGTGCTTGATCACCACACCTCATTTCAAGATTCAAGTTGCCCCGGGAAGTTGGGATTTGTCTATGTCTTTGGGTTTTCTTGGTTTGATGATGATTAGGGGAAATGAAAAGAGAGTTGGGTTAATGGTCTCAATGAGCTCGCAGGGTCTGGCAAGCCATGTGGAGCCGGGGATATTCCCTAGAACACTCTATGTGAAAGTGAAGTGATTGGAATATGGCTGCCACCCATATGTCCAAGTCACCCACTGAAACTAGTTTCCTCTTGCATTGTCTGGTGTTCTTTAGTTTTGAAATATTGGCATTTTGGTTTTAAGGTGACTTGGTTTTAAGAAGCGTAAAGTTTTTATGAAATGATTTTCAAATAAAGAGGGAATGGTTGGGTTTATGAAATGGCAGAACTGAATTTTCAGAATTGTTTTGAAATATAAAATGGTGTGCTCATACCTCTTTGAAAGCGGGAACTATATTGAAGTTGGTTTTGAAAAGTGTTTCCAATAGAGTTTTCTAAAAAATCAGAGTGTGCTTTAATGGGATGAGATGTTTTGAAATTGATGTGAATATCTTGAAAGTGAGTTATTTTCTAAATGGTTGTGACTTTCTGAAATTTTTTTAAGATGTGAGTTGGTATTTTGATCTCGTGGTTAGCGGTTTTAAGGAAAAAGGATGTGTTGGTTGACCGTTTTGGTTTTCAAAAGTGGAACAAATTTTTGTTTTAACCTTTGGTATTTTCGTGAGCAACCACATGCATGGGGTTATATGGGAAGATGGATGGTTGATGAAATGACTGTATGAGTGTGGAGATGGATACGAGGAGGGTGCCCAGTGTGGCACAGAAACATGCATGTGTAAGGCCCATGGGGTACCATTGGTGGATGTGCTAACCGCTGAACCATTTGTTTTTAAAGAACTGTTTTTAAAGAGAAACATGAAGACTTGATGAATTGTATGGAATGGTTTATATTATGTGTTTTTGGAAAATGTTGATGTTGTGGGATTTTTTGAGTCCAAGAACCCCTCCTGTTTGAACTGTGTTTTGGGTTTGGGTTTGGTCAGTAAGTTGTGTTATAGGGACAATTAGTGGTCTCTTTTGAAAAATGTTTTGGGGCGCCTTTATGATGGTTCCCTTCATGTGTTTGGATCTGGTTTGTGGTATATTTCGACCAATGAACCATCTTGGTTGGTTCCTTGGGTTCTCCCATTGGATAAGGTATGCCCCCATTTAGGGTTAATGCAGAACTAAAGTGAAACCCGTATTGTTTCTCCATTGGAAAATCCTCCAGTTGATCAATATAAGGAATATTTTATAGATCATTGTTTATTGAGTCTACAACCATTCATTTAGTTGATTTGTAGATCCTCTTGTAGTGGGATAGTTCTTGTGGAAGGTTGAAAGAGGCCTTGGTTTCTTAAGTTTCATGATTCATCGAAGGTGGAAGTGTTCTTTGGTTGTTAGTGTGGATGAGTGTCATGATGGTGTCTAAGAGGGCCTCTGGGTTCTTCATAGTTTCCTTGAAGCAAGAGTTATTATTAAACCACCAATTTTGAGATTTTGGTCCTGATAGGATATTGTGTCCACTTTTTGGACTTGTCTATTGTTTAGGGACTTGGAATATGGTCATGTTCCATGTATTGTTTCTATCAATCACAAGGGTCATGTTCGGTTACACATTGTGATGTTGTGTGCTCTTTTGACTATAAAGGTCAAGGTCACACTATCCTCTTAGGTTCTATGTTATGTTGGGAGTATGTATCCCTTGGGAAAAACATCAAATCCTCTACCTTAGAGGACAATGTTTATACGTGTACTGCCCTTCTGTTGTTTCTCAACCAAAGAAACAAGGTGTCATGTGTGTGCTTATTCTGATCCCTTGTTTCAGTGAAATGTCTGGTTTTGGTAAAGTGAGTTATGGAGTGTGTTATGTCTTTATGAACCCATCAGGGTATGCGGTGTAGTTGTTTGTGGCACCGAAAGAAGAAGTTCCACATAGGGGTTTCAACAGCCAAACTGCGTGGCCGAAGATGCTTCAATATTTTGAGCTCCAGCCATAGGTCCCGGAGAGAAGCTGGCGCGTAGTCAGGGGAAACCCCAGTGTCGTTTAAACCCTTGTACAAAGTCCTATCCTCAGTATGAAAGATAGGAAGAGTTTAAACCTATGGTGTCATCATATTTCTTCTGTTGTTCCCGTTCTGTGGAAATAGGTGGAGGTTTTTGTACCCATGTCATCACACAATGTTATTCCCTCCCCATTTGGTTTCCATTGAGTCTTTGAAGAATGGTTGGAAATTTGGCTTGAAAAGTTGAGCACGCAGTTTTCACATGGTTAGTTCTAACCATGAACAAAAAAAACCATGTAGATAGAAGAATCTCCACTATTGGTTCATGGTTTCCCAAACCGTGAAGACTCACCATGTGGTCGTCCCAACACATTATATTTTGGGGTCTTTCAGTACCGGCCCATGCTGGTCGATTAAGATTGTTGGTTCTTATGGTGGGGAGCCTATTTTTTTCCCCGTACCAATAACTTAGTTTTATCCAAGGTCAAGGATTGTTGGTAGGTAGTCTCATTCAGATCTATCAAGCTACCTAAATCTTCTTTGAGTAACCATTGAGATTGGAGAGTGCCCAATGGTTTAGTTGTAGCAAGGTATGTGTAACCTTGTTTGAAGTTGTTGTTAGTTTGGGTGAATTGCTTGAGTCTTGTTCGGATAGCGTTCGAGGAGTTTCATTTTGGGATAATGTAGGAATGTGATTGATCATTTCAGTAATGTGGTGTAAGTTTGGGTTGTGAGATTAATCATTCCTTAATTGATCACTGGAGGTGTTTTGACCCTTGGGGGCAAAGCTTGGCAAAGAATTACATCTTAGTTTATCGATTGGGCATTGTTTTGGTATCTGGCCTTGTGGTCACTTTCCGGGGACGGAAAGTTTTCATGGTGGGGAGAATTGTCACATACATGACTTATTTTAAAGTTAAATTTCATTTATTTTTCATTTATGATTTGTTTTTGGGGTTTGTCAAGCTTTTATGGTGGAATGGGTGAGTTTTCATGAATTGGGCCAAACCGTGAGCCCAATTCCAGATTTAAAAATAAATTTTGTTTCTTTTATAACTTTTTCAATTTTTAATATTTTTCACCCATTCAAGTTCCTAAATGGTCTACCCTAATATAGAGACACCACCATTGTAGTTTGGAGCCTTTAAAAAATCATAAAAAAGTTGTATATGGGTTTTTATTTAAGGGATTGGGCCTGCCCGAAAGCCCAATTCCAGTTTTAAAAATAAATTTTGTTTAATTAATAACTTATACAATATTAAGGCTCTTTCTGTGATTCCAAGCCCCAAACACTCCCCTTGAACCCAGCCACGCGTCCCATATCCTCCCACCCTCTTTGAAGCTCATTTTCATCGCGGTGTAGGTCGAAACTTCTGAAGCACTCACATTTCGGGCAGATTAATAAAGGTAATTAGTTTCCTTCATAAATCCTTCAATTCTCACTCTTTTTTCCCCATTAAAATTCCTACATGGTCTAATAATCCTTGTTCGAACATCCCTTGAATGGATGGATGTTTTCAGATTCAGAATCCAGTAGATTTTGGGTCGTTTTATTCATGATTGTTTTGAGTAAGTGTTTCTCTCTTCAATTTTTCATTCTCCTTAGGGTTTCCTCCCTCTTTCATTATACTCTAAAATGTCCAAAAGTTAGGATTCGATCCTAAGGTCTGATTTGGTATCTTTTGGGTCAATTTTTGGTGGTCTAGGTATGGATTTATATTCCTTGTGGTGCGGCGGTGGTGCGCTTAAGGTTTCGCACCAAGTTTTGAGGATTTCGACTCAAAAGGTAGGTGATTCCATGTGTAGCCATTTTATGATGAGTTAGCTTGCATGGATTATTAATTTAGCATGTTTATAATCAGTTTTATGTGTTGTGAAAACAGTTTTGATGGATTTGGTTGAACATTTAATTTTTAGTTGCATTATAGCTTGAAATTGGGTACTTTTCATGTGTGACTCTTGGGGTAATGTTTGGGTTTAGTTTATAACATATGAAAGTGATTTATTAGTCTTGAAAGGGGATGACAATTCTGGTTTGTTAATTCCTTATTGTCATGTTGGCCTTGAATGTAGGTTTTTTTTAATGAGTTTAAGGAGTAAAAACATGTTGTACTTCTTGAAGGTGATTTATGAAAACGTGTGTTTTTCATGTGTATCTTTGTGGTATTATTTGATGTTTTTTTATAACATTTGGGGGTGGTTTAATAATTGTTTTAGGGCTGAAAAATTCTGTTTTAAATTGGTATTGGTATGATTTTGCTTTTAAATGAGGGTTTTGAAATGGGTTTAGTGTGAAAACAATGGTTATACCTCTTGGGTTTGTTTTATAAAAATTGCCAATGTTTTATTTGGTTAAACAAAGTTGGGAAAGGGTGTATATGTACTGTTTGGGTGAGTGTGTTCACCTAATGTGGTTTTTTGAATGGTAAAGTGGTGATTTGAGATGTTGAACATTTTTATAATTTTTTTTATAAATTGTCGAAATGTTTTACTAAATTGTGTTTTGTGTGCGAAACACGGGTGTGGGATATTTCATGTGAGTTTATTTATAAAATGAATTGTGAAGGTGAGAATGGTATTTTGTGACATGTGTGTGGTCTGTTATGTGAGTTGAATATCTTGTAATGGTTTTATAAAATTGTTTAATGGATTTGTGGAAGTGTTAAAGAAATTTGAAAAGTGTTGTACGCAATTTGGAGTGAGTTTGATTTCAAAATTCATTTGAATGAAAAGTGGAATTTTTGACTTGTGTGATGTACATGGGGCTGTTTGGTTAATTTGTGATGTGGAAGTGATATTTTCATGTGAAAACTATACTTCTTGGATTGCTGAACTTGTTTGAGCACAAAGGGAAAACCCGGGTATCTAGGTGGGTGGACGTGTACTAGTATGCTAGTGAATCTGTGAGGTTTGGCCTCAGTTTCACTTAGAAATATTGATGCTTAAAACTCTAACTAAACTATGATGATGATTATTGGGGACCACTAGGTTATGGGTATGTTCCCTACTAGTGGCTCGTGCACGAGAATGGATATTTGTGATGGTTACCTTCACCGAGATACGAGGTACCTGGGACCCACAGCTAGCTAGTGCCTAGGGGTTATTTCCCATTACTTGTGCTCACTGGATACTTTGTTATTACCGTCGGTATACGGTATGAGAGGCTGGAAAATTCAGTAGCTATGGTATTTATTTTAAATGTTTTTATTCTTTAAATTATCCCACCTAAAAACTGTTTTTATTTAATGTTGCATCTTTTAGAAATTTTAACTAGCATCTCATGTCTTTGAAAACATGCATGCTTTTCTCCATTAAATGTTTATCACATGGAATCTATTAGTGGTGGTATCCTATTGGGCTTTGGCTCACACCCTACTTACACCCTTGGGTGTAAGTAGACTTGGTTATTTTTGTTGTCGCAGGTTGGGTATAGTTTTTTTGTTCCAGTGGTTCGGGTTTCTAGCTGGTCCTTGGTAGTGAAGTCTTGTGGAGATAGCATAAGGATGGTGCCCCTTGACAAAAGGGTTCTTGGGCTGTCCTTATTTGTTTTTTTACCTTTGTAATGGCCTTTAAATGTAGTTTTAACTTATGTAATTCAGTTCTGAAATTTTGTAAAAGATGGTTTTAGTTGAAAAATCCAGATTGTTTTATTGAGTTTTTTGTTGTTTAATGTTTATAGAATCGGGTAAATCGTTCCCAATTATCATTATATGATACCCGGGCACTTGTGCCAGCCCGTGGGGATCGGGAACGCCCTTCGGGACTTGTCACGGGCTGGGTTTGGTGTCGATTTTGGCGGCGACCAGATTTGGTTCGTGACAAAATGGTATCAAAGGAGGTTCGCTCCATTTGAGTCATGTTATTTGGGAAATATTCAACATAGTCTAGAGTTATGATTGTTGGGACATGGAATTCTGGTTATGGGTAGTGTGCTTGATCACCACACCTCATTTCAAGATTCAAGTTGCCCCGGGAAGTTGGGATTTGTCTATGTCTTTGGGTTTTCTTGGTTTGATGATGATTAGGGGAAATGAAAATAGAGTTGGGTTAATGGTCTCAATGAGCTCGCAGGGTCTGGCAAGCCATGTGGAGCTGGGGATATTCCCTAGAACACTCTCTGTGACAGTGAAGTGATTGGAATATGGCTGCCACCCATATGTCCAAGTCACCCACTGAAACTAGTTTCCTCTTGCATTGTCTGGTGTTCTTTAGTTTTGAAATATTGGCATTTTGGTTTTAAGGTGACTTGGTTTTAAGAAGCGTAAAGTTTTTATGAAATGATTTTCAAATAAAGAGGGAATGGTTGGGTTTATGAAATGGCAGAACTGAATTTTCAGAATTGTTTTGAAATATAAAATGGTGTGCTCATACCTCTTTGAAAGCGGGAACTATATTGAAGTTGGTTTTGAAAAGTGTTTCCAATAGAGTTTTCTAAAAAATCAGAGTGTGCTTTAATGGGATGAGATGTTTTAAAATTGATGTGAATATCTTGAAAGTGAGTTATTTTCTAAATGGTTGTGACTTTCTGAAATATTTTTAAGATGTGAGTTGGTATTTTGATCTCGTGGTTAGCGGTTTTAAGGAAAAAGGATGTGTTGGTTGACCGTTTTGGTTTTCAAAAGTGGAACAAATTTTTGTTTTAACCTTTGGTATTTTCGTGAGCAACCACATGCATGGGGTTATATGGGAATATGGATGGTTGATGAAATGACTGTATGAGTGTGGAGATGGATACGAGGAGGGTGCCTAGTGTGGCACAGAAACATGCATGTGTAAGGCCCATGGGGTACCATTGGTGGATGTGCTAACCGCTGAACCATTTGTTTTTAAAGAACTGTTTTTAAAGAGAAACATGAAGACTTGATGAATTGTATGGAATGGTTTATATTATGTGTTTTTGGAAAATGTTGATGTTGTGGGATGTTTTGAGTCCAAGAACCCCTCCTGTTTGAACTGTGTTTTGGGTTTGGGTTTGGTCAGTAAGTTGTGTTATAGGGACAATTAGTGGTCTCTTTTGAAAAATGTTTTGGGGCGCCTTTATGATGGTTCCCTTCATGTGTTTGGATATGGTTTGTGGTATATTTCGACCAATGAACCATCTTGGTTGGTTCCTTGGGTTCTCCCATTGGATAAGGTATGCCCCCATTTAGGGTTAATGCAGAACTAAAGTGAAACCCGTATTGTTTCTCCATTAAAAAATCCTCCAGTTGATCAATATAAGGAATATTTTATAGATCATTGTTTATTGAGTCTACAACCATTCATTTAGTTGATTTGTAGATCCTCTTGTAGTGGGATAGTTCTTGTGGAAGGTTGAAAGAGGCCTTGGTTTCTTAAGTTTCATGATTCATCGAAGGTGGAAGTGTTCTTTGGTTGTTAGTGTGGATGAGTGTCATGATGGTGTCTAAGAGGGCCTCTGGGTTCTTCATAGTTTCCTTGAAGCAAGAGTTATTATTAAACCACCAATTTTGAGATTTTGGTCCTGATAGGATATTGTGTCCACTTTTTGGACTTGTCTATTGTTTAGGGACTTGGAATATGGTCATGTTCCATGTATTGTTTCTATCAATCACAAGGGTCATGTTCGGTGACACATTGTGATGTTGTGTGCTCTTTTGACTATAAAGGTCAAGGTCACACTATCCTCTTAGGTTCTATGTTATGTTGGGAGTATGTATCCCTTGGGAAAAACATCAAATCCTCTACCTTAGAGGACAATTTTTATACGTGTACTGCCCTTCTGTTGTTTCTCAACCAAAGAAACAAGGTGTCATGTGTGTGCTTATTCTGATCCCTTGTTTCGGTGAAATGTCTGGTTTTGGTAAAGTGAGTTATGGAGTGTGTTATGTCTTTATGAACCCATCAGGGTATGCGGTGTAGTTGTTTGTGGCACCGAAAGAAGAAGTTCCACATAGGGGTTTCAACAGCCAAACTGCGTGGCCGAAGATGCTTCAATATTTTGAGCTCCAGCCATAGGTCCCGGAGAGAAGCTGGCGCGTAGTCAGGGGAAACCCCAGTGTCGTTTAAACCCTTGTACAAAGTCCTATCCTCAGTATGAAAGATAGGAAGAGTTTAAACCTATGGTGTCATCATATTTCTTCTGTTGTTCCCGTTCTGTGGAAATAGGTGGAGGTTTTTGTACCCATGTCATCACACAATGTTATTCCCTCCCCATTTGGTTTCCATTGAGTCTTTGAAGAATGGTTGGAAATTTGGCTTGAAAAGTTGAGCACGCAGTTTTCACATGGTTAGTTCTAACCATGAACAAAAAAAAACATGTAGATAGAAGAATCTCCACTATTGGTTCATGGTTTCCCAAACCGTGAAGACTCACCATGTGGTCGTCCCAACACATTATATTTTGGGGTCTTTCAGTACCGGCCCATGCTGGTCGATTAAGATTGTTGGTTCTTATGGTGGGGAGCCTATTTATTTCCCCGTACCAATAACTTAGTTTTATCCAAGGTCAAGGATTGTTGGTAGGTAGTCTCATTCAGATCTATCAAGCTACCTAAATCTTCTTTGAGTAACCATTGATATTGGAGAGTGCCCAATGGTTTAGTTGTAGCAAGGTATGTGTAACCTTGTTTGAAGTTGTTGTTCGTTTGGGTGAATTGCTTGAGTCTTGTTCGGATAGCGTTCGAGGAGTTTCATTTTGGGATAATGTAGGAATGTGATTGATCATTTCAGTAATGTGGTGTAAGTTTGGGTTGTGAGATTAATCATTCCTTAATTGATCACAGGAGGTGTTTTGACCCTTGGAGGCAAAGCTTGGCAAAGAATTACATCTTAGTTTATCGATTGGGCATTGTTTTGGTATCTGGCCTTGTGGTCACTTTCCGGGGACGGAAATTTTTCATGGTGGGGAGAATTGTCACATACATGACTTATTTTAAAGTTAAATTTCATTTATTTTTCATTTATGATTTGTTTTTGGGGTTTGTCAAACTTTTATGGTGGAATGGGTGAGTTTTCATGAATTGGGCCAAACCGTGAGCCCAATTCCAGATTTAAAAATAAATTTTGTTTCTTTTATAACTTTTTCAATTTTTAATATTTTTCACCCATTCAAGTTCCTAAATGGTCTACCCTAATATAGAGACACCACCATTGTAGTTTGGAGCCTTTAAAAAACCATAAAAAAGTTGTATATGGGTTTTTATTTAAGGGATTGGGTCTGCCCGAAAGCCCAATTCCAGTTTTAAAAATAAATTTTGTTTAATTAATAACTTTTACAATATTAAGGATCTTTCTGTGATTCAAAGCCCCAAACACTCCCCTTGAACCCAGCCGCGCGTCCCATATCCTCCCACCCTCTTTGAAGCTCAGTTTCATCGCGGTTTAGGTCGAAACTTCTGAAGCACTCACATTTCGGGCAGATTAATAAAGGTAATTAGTTTCCTTCATAAATCCTTCAATTCTCACTCTTTTTTCCCCATTAAAATTCCTACATGGTCTCATAATCCTTGTTCGAACATCCCTTGAATGGTTGGATGTTTTCAGATTCAGAATCTGGTGGATTTTGGGTCGTTTTATTCATGATTGTTTTGAGTAAGTGTTTCTCTCTTCAATTTTTCATTCTCCTTAGGGTTTCCTCCCTCTTTCATTATACTCTAAAATGTCCAAAAGTTAGGCTTCGATCCTAAGGTCTGATTTGGTATCTTTTGGGTCAATTTTTGGTGGTCTAGGTATGGATTTATATTCCTTGTGGTGCGGCGGTGGTGCGCTTAAGGTTTCGCACCAAGTTTTGAGGATTTCGACTCAAAAGGTAGGTGATTCCATGTGTAGCCATTTTATGATGAGTTAGCTTGCATGGATTATTAATTTAGCATGTTTATAATATGTTTTATGTGTTGTGAAAACAGTTTTGATGGATTTGGTTGAACATTTAATTTTTAGTTGCATTATAGCTTGAAATTGGGTACTTTTCATGTGTGACTCTTGGGGTAATGTTTGGGTTTAGTTTATAACATATGAAAGTGATTTATTAGTATTGAAAGGGGATGAAAATTCTGGTTTGTTAATTCCTTATTTTCATGTTGGCCTTGAATGTAGGTTTTTTTTAATGAGTTTAAGGAGTAAAAACATGTTGTACTTCTTGAAGGTGATTTATGAAAACGTGTGTTTTTCATGTGTATCTTTGTGGTATTATTTGATGTTTTTTTATAACATTTGGGGGTGGTTTAATAATTGTTTTAGGGCTGAACAATTCTGTTTTAAATTGGTATTGGTATGATTTTGCTTTTAAATGAGGGTTTTGAAATGGGTTTAGTGTGAAAACAATGGTTATACCTCTTGGGTTTGTTTTATAAAAATTGCCAATGTTTTATTTGGTTAAACAAAGTTGGGAAAGGGTGTATATGTACTGTTTGGGTGAGTGTGTTCACCTAATGTGGTTTTTTGAATGGTAAAGTGGTGATTTGAGATGTTGAACATTTTTATAATTTTTTTTATAAATTGTCGAAATGTTTTACTAAATTGTGTTTTGTGTGCGAAACACGGGTGTGTGATATTTCATGTGAGTTTATTTATAAAATTAATTGTGAAGGTGAGAATGGTATTTTGTGACATGTGTGTGGTCTGTTATGTGAGTTGAATATCTTGTAATGGTTTTATAAAATTGTTTAATGGATTTGTGGAAGTGTTAAAGAAATTTGAAAAGTGTTTTAGGCAATTTGGAGTGAGTTTGATTTCAAAATTCATTTGAATGAAAAGTGGAATTTTTGACTTGTGTGATGTACATGGGGCTGTTTGGTTAATTTGTGATGTGGAAGTGATATTTTCATGTGAAAACTATACTTCTTGGATTGCTGAACTTGTTTGAGCACAAAGGGAAAACCCGGGTATCTAGGTGGGTGGACGTGTACTAGTATGCTAGTGAATCTGTGAGGTTTGGCCTCAGTTTCACTTAGCAAGATTGACGCTCACAACTCTAACTAAACTATGATGATGATTATTGGGGACCACTAGGTTATGGGTATGTTCCCTACTAGTGGCTCGTGCACGAGAATGGATATTTGTGATGGTTACCTTCACCGAGATACGAGGTACCTGGGACCCACAGCTAGCTAGTGCCTAGGGGTTATTTCCCATTACTTGTGCTCACTGGATACTTTGTTATTACCGTCGGTATACGGTATGAGAGGCTGGAAAATTCAGTAGCTATGGTATTTATTTTAAATGTTTTTATTCTTTAAATTATCCCACCTAAAAACTGTTTTTATTTAATGTTGCATCTTTTAGAAATTTTAACTAGCATCTCATGTCTTTGAAAACATGCATGCTTTTCGCCATTAAATTTTTATCACATGGAATCTATTAGTGGTGGTATCCTATTGGGCTTTGGCTCACACCCTACTTACACCCTTGGGTGTAAGTAGACTTGGTTATTTTTGTTGTCGCAGGTTGGGTACAGTTTTTTTGTTCCAGTGGTTTGGGTTTCTAGCTGGTCCTTGGTAGTGAAGTCTTGTGGAGATAGCATAAGGGTGGTTCCCCTTGACAAAAGGGTTCTTGGGCTATCCTTATTTGTTTTTTTACCTTTGTAATGGCCTTTAAATGTAGTTTTAACTTATGTAATTCAGTTCTGAAATTTTTTAAAAGATGGTTTTAGTTGAAAAATCCAGATTGTTTTATTGAGTTTTTTGTTGTTTAATGTTTATAGAATCGGGTAAATCGTTTCCAATTATCATTATATGATACCCGGGCACTTGTGCCAGCCCGTGGGGATTGGGAACACCCTTCGGGCCTTGTCACGGGCTGGGTTTGGTGTCGATTTTGGCGGCAACCAGATTTGGTTCGTGACACTGAGCCCCAACCTCATACTCTAGAGGTCATCTGCGGTGATCAATGTAAGATTTTTTATGAGAGTGTAAAGTGGATATTTGCTTCTGAATAATTTTTACCTTCTCAGAAGTCTCCTACATGAGACGTGGTCCTAGTAAATCTTCCTCACCTTCCTCCAACCATCATAGGGGAGAATACATGGCCTACCGTATGAATCCTCATATGGTGAAATCTTTATTATCACCTTATAACTATTATTATAGTTGAATTAAACTAGGGGAATGTGTTTCTCCCAAGATCCCCCAAAATCTAGGACGAATACTCGCAGCATGTCTTTTAAAACCTGTATCTTATGCTCTGATTAACCATCATTCTGAGGGTGGTATGTTGTGCTCAGAAGCACCTGTGTACCCACCTCCCTCTGAAAAATATTCCAGAAACGATATGTAAAATAGGCATCCCTATCTGAAATGATATAGTGTGGGACCCCATGTAGTTATACCTCCTATCAGATATAAAACCTCCAGATATCATCCACACTGAAATTTTCCTTGATCAGCAAGAAATGAGAAACTTTCATAAGCCTATCAACAACAACCAACAGAGCATCATTACATCTAGGAGACCTCAGTAAACCAATCACAAAATCCATCACAACATCATCCCATTTCCACTCTGGAATAGGTAACTGCTGTAAAATCCCACTCGGTCATTGATGTTCGGCCTTCACCTGCTGATAGGTGTAACACCACATAACAAAACTAGCTACCTCTCTCTTTGTATTCAGTCACCAATATTGATGACGTAAGTCGCGGTACATCTTGGTGACCCCCATATATACTACCCAAGATGAAACATTAAACACCCTCATCAACTCCTCAAATATATCCAATGGAACCAAAACACATCCATGTACACACAGGATCTCATAAACTCCTACCATCCAACCATAAGGAGGGTCCTCACCAAACATACTCTCCTATAGAACTAGGCCTTTGGAATTCGATAGTTTCCTTATCTTCACTCAATCCAGTAGGATAGAGGTAACAGCTAAGGATGATATAAACATTTGTCACATCCTGTCGTGCACCTCCAAATGCATCTCATAGAATAACTCCATAAGTTGTCACTCACTTCTGGCCTGCTGCACTACCTATATCTGAGTCCTCCTTATCAAATCACCATCCAACGCATTGCCATTCCCAGGAATTTAGTCAAGATCGAAGTCAAAAGGCTGATGGTATTCCACCCACCTTTACTGCCTCAAATTCAGATCATGCTAAGTGAATATGTACTTGAGGATTTTGTGGTCTGTTTACACCAAAAAAACACTCTCTAAATAAGTAATGTATCCAATAGCGCAAAGCATGAACTATCGCAAATAACCTGAGGTCATGCATTGGGTAATTCCTATCATATGGCTTCAACTGCTGAGACTCGTACGCAACAACTCATCCCCCTTACATAAGTACTGCTCCTAGACTAATAACTGATGCGTCGCAATACATAGTGTAACTCATTCCCAAGTCTGGTAAAATCAGTATCAGCACTGATGTCAATCTCCCTTTGAGCTCCTGAAAGGCCGTATCGCAGGAATCTTCCCATACATACTTTGCACCCTTTTTATTCAGGCCTATCAACGGCATTGCTAAACATGAGAAATCCTGTATGAAATGCCTGTAGTAACCAGATAACCCCAAGAAACTCTACACCTTAAAGTTTTCCTTGGGATTCTCCCAGGAGACTACTACTCTCACTTTCTCTGGGTCCATTTATACTCTTTTCTATGAGATAGCGTGACCTAGAAAGTGATTTTAATCAATCCATAAGTGGAATTTTTCAAGCTTAGCATATAACTAATGCTCTCTCAGTGTACTCAAATTTATCTCAAGATGTTTGGCATGGTTTTGTTGATTGTGAGAATACACCAATATATCATCCATGAAAACCACAATGAATGAATCAAGATAAGGTTTTAACACTTGGGTCATCAGTTCCATGAAAACCACTGGTGAGTTCGTGAGACCGAATGGCATAACAAGATACTCGTATATACCATACCCGCTCTAGAAGGATATATGAGTTATGTCTGATGATCTAACATGAAAAATGATGATAACAGGATATCAAGTCAATCTTTGAGAAAACCCAAGTTCCTCAGAGATGATCGAAGAGATCTTCTATTCATGGAAGAGGATACCAATTCTTAACTATCAATCGGTTCATGCTCTGATAATCCATGCAAATCCTGATGGTACTATCCACCTTTTTCACAAAAAAGACCGGTGAACACCAAGGAGAAGTACTGGGTCAGATGAAACCCTTAGCTTCTAAATCCACTAGCTACCTCTTGAGGTTTTTCAACTCTGTCATAACCATCTTGTAAGGAGGAATGGATACTAGTGAAGGTCATGGAACTAGTTCGATGGATAACTCTCCCTCTCTCACCAGAGGTAAATCTAAAAATTCAATCGAGAAGATGTCCCTGAAATAATCAACAACTATAGGGAAATTCATTTGACATTTTCCTTGGTCATCCAGATATAAAATCATAATCTAGGCTATCATCTCGCCCAACCCATGATGCTCGGGTCCATCTCAGCTCACCTGGACATCCCATTCACCTTTGTTTTGAAATGATCTACCCTCTGGTGATGTAAAACTCACCATGTAGTGATAATAATTGAAAAATGATTGAAAGGAGTCCAACCAGTCCATTCCAAGAATAACATCAAAACCTATCATCTCTAAGACGTAGAGATTCCATATGAAGTGACACCCACTAACCTCAAGGGTACAATCCATTCACTAATGAACACCTATTTTTCAAATCCTTAATAGAGTTTATATCTTCATAACATCATCAAAAGTAAAAACATGGTGCCCAAGGCTCTCCACAATGAGCACAAATATGAAACTATGTGATGGCCCAGTATCAAAAAGTACAGAAGTTAAAACATAGGTGACTAGAATAATACATCTGACAGTAGAAGGTATGGGATCCTGCTCTTGCTAGGTCTATTGCACTGCATAAGTATGACCTGTACCGTGACTCTGTGACATGGCATGGCTACCCTGAGCTAATTTACCCTAATTTCATTTCGAACCTGGGGTCTGGCTACCATGGCCACGACCACCACCTCGCCCATAATGAACCGATGCATTCAAGTTCCATGACTAGTGATAAGCGATTGACCCTGATCCTGAACATGGAGTCGGTGCGGATCCTCTCTAACTAACTGTTAGTGGAAACATCCTGCAAAAGCATTGTAGATGGCCCATATTGCTGTAAGATCGACACTCAACTGGGTCCATCAGATAGTGTGGTCTTGTATTCCCAACTCCTCCACATAGTTAGCACCTCACTTGGCTACCTGATGATATGTTCTGTCTACTAGCATCCCCGTGAGAAGGCTCTATGTGACGCTTCCTTCTACCAGTCAAAATAGTACCAGATCTCAGTCTTGAACCTCCCTGGCTCAAACCTCTAGATTCCCTCATATTATTCTCAATAATCAGCACTTGATTCACAATAGTAGATACAATATCCAACCGGATGATATTTACTTATGATCGGATGTCGTACCTAAGACCATCCTCAAAACGCCTAGCCTTTGACAGATCATCACCCATAAAAATTATGCAAAGCATTGGATCTCAATAAAGAAGGACAATTAATCCATAACTGATAAAGCACCTTGCTTCATATGCATAAACCCCCAGGATTTGTCATCCTTTAGTGTCTTAGGATAGAATTATTCATAGAAGACTGCCTAAAAATATTCTCAATCCATATACCCATGACATTCCATCTGAGTTATAACATCCCACCATATTTTTTAATAATCACGTAGTATATCTATAGAGATCTTGACCCTCCACTCATTAGGAATCTCTGGGTACTCAAATATAGATAACATGGCCTTTATCCATGACTCTATAGCCTACGGTCTTCCATCCACTGAAAACGTGGGCGGATGCTGCTGATGGAACACTCGCGTTAGCTCTGCCATAGATGTAGCAGGATATGGTGTTCCCTGAAAGGGTTTCATGAACATCATAATGCCTTCACGGAACTATGCATCAGCTCCTTCTTCTGGTACAACAGCTGGTGCCTCAACTGGCATGACTGGAGGATCCACTGCTAGCCCATTGTAGCATCTCAGGTATTTATAGAATAATACTTTTTAATATCTATTAATATTTACAAATAAGATATTAATTTTATGTTAAAGAATACATTTTTTCTGATAGTTTACTAAACATGAAATAATGGTTTTCTCCTAAATATTACGTTGCACACAATGTTGAGTTATACCGAAAAATAATACAACAAAAATATTATTATTTTAAATGGTAGTTAACATTTAGTCGTTGTATTGGTAGGAATGAAAAGAAATAAATAAAATATGATTATACATGTTTGTTAAATATTTTTACATTTATTCAATAAATTATTGATTCTTAAAATGAGAATGAATCCAATTTTGAGCATAAAATACTCTAATATTTTTAAAAAGGACATTTTACCACCTTTTGATGGTGAACCCTTTTTAAATATAGTTTTTGTCAAGTTTATATGTTATATTTGACAAAATAAATTTTTTATTTAGAATTGGAACATCAAATTTTACTTTGGTTGAAATTTTGGTATTTTTCGGAAGAAATTCATATTTTTACAAATATTGAAAAATGCCGTATTTTAATTCAAAACTGCCTTTTCCTATAATTTATTTATATAATTAGATTATTATTTTAATTTATTTTAAAGTGTAATTGGATTATTTTTTTATCATTTAATCCAATTTTTTTCATTATAAGTTATTTCACTTAGAAATTGTACATAAACGCAATTCAATCTTTTGATAGTTATTACTTCTTAAAAACTCACTTTTTGGTTTTGACAACATGAATTAATTTTAAATTAATTTCTGCCAATTATGTGTTTTAAATTTGGAAGAATTTATTGAATATTTGAAATAATAATGTCCAAATTTTTCAAATAAGCACCTTTTATTTTTTTACATTATGAATAGTAACTTCAGTAATTATTTTATTTACCTTAGTTAAAGGGTAAATATAGTAAATAAGGGTAAAAAATAATATTATAATAATATTAAACTACCCTAACACGTGTCCTAATACTATTTGATGAGATATTTCCGACCATGGGCAACCTTGGGTTGATTTTGGGACCACATGGATCCACTTGGAAGTGATAATGACATGTTATATTAATTAATTTAAAGTAAAGAGAAATATAACATAAACATGTATATTTTAGTAAAATAATTTTTATATGGGGTTATATAATTGATCTATTTGACTATAAATATTCATTATAAATCTATAAATATTTCATATATCATGGTATTTTATTTATAATTTTTATACATTAAATAAAAAAAATTAATTATGACACAATGATGATGTAGTGACGGCTTCATTAATAAAGGATTCAAATAAATTATATTATAAATGTTAAAATAAATGTAATTTGGTTATTTTGATGTCATCCTGGAATTTTATGGATTATATTGACATATTATCTTTGATTTAATACCTTTTTTTAAGGAATTAGGTTTTTATGAATTTAAAAAAAAAAGTCAAGTATGAATAGTGTCCAAAATTGACATAATTCATAACTTAAAATATAAAATAGTTTATTAAATAATATTAAATTACTAAAAATCTTATATTCAAAAAAATGGTTAATAAAAGTAAAAATATCTCATAAATGACTTTTTGTGGGTTTTTTGACCTGATATAGTAATTACATTAACCCACAACGTGTAAATAACATGATATCACTGTAAGATTAAAACGGGTAAAATAAGGGTTAAACAAAAAAGATAAGGATAAAAAAATATTCAAAACTTATCATAAAATTATTGAATTATGGGTATTACAAAAAAAATCATCTTATATTCTAATTAAATGAGTTTTGGATCATTTGTAATCAAAATTGAATTTATAATAAATTAATATTTCAAAACTTTCCTAAAGTACCCCTCCTCCCCTCTTATAAAAGGCCACCACCTCTACCCACATACTCACACCTCTAAATCCCCTTGTCTCATCCAAATTATACTCAAATAAGCTCCCAAAATCCATTCCTTCCTACTATAATCCTTACTGTGGGAAGAATGAAAATCAAGAAAGCCTTTTGTCTCAAATAAAAAGAAGTTACCCAACTGAGAGGTAACATCTTCTCTCAAGTTCTTCTCTTTTATTTTCATTATACACTCCCTATGATCTTATTATTATTTTATTACATAACAACACCAGTATAATAAATATACTAGTATATTTTTATGAGGATTATTTGAACTACACTTATACACACCTCCATCTGATGGATATGAACATACTGTTTCTATGTACAAAAAACTACTACCTCACAAAACGATGATTGTTCAATTTTCCCCTACCACCTATAATGGTGTCCATTATAATGGAACTATATTTATATATTATATATATTATATTTATATATTCTCTATGATTCTGTAATTTTTATTTACAATATGCTTTTATGATTTCCATGATGTGTAAATATGATAATTTCATTTGAGGAAGTGTGGACTACCTACCCCTCAAAGTGATATGACTCGTTCATCCTATACATGGAACATATAAAGGATAGTTTTATTAAACCTATGAGACATAAATGAAATAAATATAATAATTTTATCATAATATACATTTATATCATTTTATTATTATTCTATTAGTATGACAAAGAAATGAAAGTAGTGTTCATGTGTATGTACGGCCTACCATCTCCATGAACGGTGCATTTCATTTGTTATATCCAAATGTTATTGACTATTATAAATATATATATACTCTATATATATGATATTTAAATCATGGATATGATGTAATTTTGACTACATGTACAATTTATATCAAAACAAGTTCATTTTTCACTGAAGTACCAAATATTAACAAAAGGGCCGATATTAACTTACATAATTATGTAATTTTTATAACATGGTAATAATAGATATAAAAGGAATAATAAATTTGAAAAGGTTCAGAATCAAGTAGAAATTAACTTAAGTTTATTATTCAGTAAGAATAAGTAACATACGTGGCGAGTCAGACTCAAGTTAAGAGACTTCGTCTCAATCTCCTTTCATTGAGGCATATTTTGATAATATATGTCTCCTTATTTTATACGATGTATAATAAACAAATTTTAATTTTAATTTCATTCAAACTGAATTTTTTTTATGAAGTGTTTTACTAAATGATAAAAAGTAATGTTTTAAACATATGCGGTGACAACGGCTTCTATGCTACCGTAATCGTTATTTGATATTTGGCTTCCTCTATAAAGATTAATGTTTTTAAAAGGAAAATAAATACCTTATTCCCTTTTTGTGTGTTTTGGTATTTAAAATGGTTTTTGAAATGGATTGAACATTTCAATATCTTTAAATGATTTCTTGGGATTTCAAATGAAATGTTATTAGTGAAATGTTGATATTTTCAATATTTTAGGTGTTATTATAATATAATGGTACTTCGAAATTTGACGGGTGGTTATGTGATAAACTAATGATGGGTGGTTATGTGATAAAACAAATAATGGGTGGTTCTATGATAAACCTAGGATAGTTGGTTAGGTTTTAACCTCCAATGCATTGGGTATGGAAGTCGGTCGTATGGCTATTCCATTTAGTGATATGTGTGGAAGTCGACCGTATAGTTATTCCATTTATGTATATTTATGTCCTAAGTTACCTTTATATACTTTATGTTGATTTATATGGAATTTATGGTAATCTTTAGGTTACAAAAAGGGAAACCAATGAGATTATATTCAGTGAAGTATATTTACTACTTCTTAAAGGTGAAAGGTATTATTTTATGATAAAGTATTCATGGTTTTCATGTTATCCCAAGACTAACAGTTTTCTTTCATTATGTATCCCTTACTGATATTTTTATGCTCATCCCAAGTTTTGAAATGTTTTTCACAAAACATAAATAATAATTGATCCAATGATTGGATCAAGGAAAAGTTATGTTGTTAAAACATGAAATGATGTCATGTTTCTTTTTAAAGAGTTTTTCTTTTATGAAAACAAGGATTGAGAGTAGAAGTGTCTACTTGTATCAATATTTTATGTATAAGTTATGACCTAATTATCTAAATCTCTAATCCTAAAAAGATCTTTGATTCTAATTAAAGTAAAATTATTGACTTATCTCAAGAATAAGTAATTCAGACCTAGGATGTTACAAAGTGGTATAAGAGGAGTCTTTTCTAGTTTTTATTTCTATTTGGTGACATTAGATGGGAAGATTTTTGTTCCAAGCTTCCAAAGCCACTAAACTATCATGGTATTTGGGAATATATTTTTGTAATGTATTAAGTATTATACAAAAATTATGTAATATATATGTATGAAAAGATAGGGTCTCTATATTTTTTTATAAGAGTGAAGGTTTATTCAAACTTTGGAAAATGTGATGAGAAAAATGTAGTGAGATCCCTTTGAATATTTCTAAGGATATGTCTACGGATTTCTCTAAGGATAAGATTAAGGATGAGGAAAAGTATAGGAAAATGTCCTAGAATATTGGTAAAGGATA
This sequence comes from Viscum album, assembly GCA_963277665.1. Lineage (NCBI taxonomy): Eukaryota > Viridiplantae > Streptophyta > Magnoliopsida > Santalales > Viscaceae > Viscum > Viscum album. The sequence continues at coordinate 1,865,062,524 of OY728131.1, forward strand.
AAGCCAGTGGTTTCCTAGAAATAAATATATATCTGGATACTACAAGTTAATGTGGTTCTGGCATAGATATACCTAGGAGTAACAACACTAAAAAGGTGTGTCAAGCCTAACTTAGTGTAACATGGTACATGACAACGGGCCTTACTGCACACCTAGTTTGACACTCCTAGGCGATATTCTTTGGGAATTCATACACTCTTTATGAACTATCATGAAGGATTTAAAAATAATTTGTCTATGAATAATAAATGATAAACCTAAGATGTTATAGATTAAGGAAGGTGTCATAATTTAGACATCATATAAGTTGATTTTCTTGATTATGGGGTTCCTCAATATGATAATTTATTCTTACTCAATGTTTTCTGGTTTTAGTCAATGAAGGTAAATAGAAGGAACTGGGTTAACATGAAATGTGATGGAAAAAATTTTGATGATAATTCAAATGGTACAGTCATTGGAGTGAACGATGTTGTGATCATGCCTAATCAGTTTTCATTAAACATGATCAACAATGAAACTTTAACCAACTCTCAGACTCACTAAGGAAGAGAAGGAAGAAGTTCGTTGAGAGTTCGGGTAATGGATACCATGGAGGCAAGATGATTCATTTCCCTTTGTGTCAATAATGTGCAAAGAAACACCCAAGATAATGTCTTAGAGGAATAAGTTGTTGTTTTGACTATGTAAAAGAAGGACATAAAGAAAGTAACTACAAAGGAAAAATGAAGGGTTTAGTAAATGAAATGGATTAGAATATTGGTCTCCCTAAGACATCATCAAATGTAAAATTCTTTATGTTTGGAATGAATGGCCATTATTCAAATTTATTTCCTAAGGGGAAATCTTCTAAAGATAATCATCAAGGTGGTAAAAAGTAATGGTTATAATTCTAATGATAATGAAACTATAGATAAAATGTCAAAGGACAGAGGTATTAAGTAATAGGATGAAGTAGTTTTCTTATTTCATATAGAAAAGTGTAATAATCTAAGGTTTAATCTATTTGTATTAAATAATTATGTTATATGAATGGACAAATATACAAGGACTACCCAGTTTATGTTTTTCACTAAGGATTTACAAGATTATATCGAATGTTTCTGATGGACTAGAAAAGGTATTTAATGACAATGTGATATTTTTACTAAGTTAAGATAACCCTTAATATGTCCCTTATGTTAAAATAATGTGGTTTAGACAAATATATTTTTGATATGAATTAATAAATTAGAAAGTACTGATTATATTGGAACTAATTAAGGGCTTGTGGAAAGGTGGTTTATTCTATCGTTGAATAAGTTTACAACATTTTTGGATTTAAGGAATATATCCATTAATATTTTTAATAAGGAATCAAGTATATTTTTGAAATGTTTTTATGGTAATTTGGGTTATTACCATATTCTAAGAGAATATAGGATGAGCGTATTCACATTTTTGGAATATGACAACCAATAGATACTTTATAATATATAGGGGATTAATGTTAAGCTGATTCAGTGACCTTCATTATAATGTTTTGAATTTTATTATTTTGAAGGTATTACAAGGTTGACCATTTATGGAATGGTTTAAGTTAAACTTCAAATAGGGTTTTATCGATTACAGTTTTATATAGCCATATAAAGATTTATGCATATTGGATAACCTATGCTAACATTTTTGTTGTGATAAAGATATATGAAATAACCTATCATTCTATTTATGATCCTCATGATATGATGGTGCTTCAAGAAATAAAAATTCACCTTACTTTTTGGATAAATAGGTGAAGTTAAAATTGTTCGAGGCACAACAAAGGGTGAGATTATACTGAATCAAGTAATTATATATTCTCATGAAAATTCTTCAACTCTAGTGAAAGGATCTTGGAGCTAAAAATTTTATCCTAGTACCTTCTTTTCTTATGAATCAAATGGACCCTTCGATCATTATAGATTTATGGATTTATGATTGTTAACTTTCTTCTGACCATGTTTTATATAACTCTTCTCAAGAACTCGATAGCTATATTTATCTTCCATGTCCATGTGTTCACTTCTTACCTATTTTCTCCTAGGTGGTAACCTATTTACATGTTACTTTGGGTAATCGTTATGTTTCTAAATTTATTTTTTAAAGGAAGTTTTAGTATTCATTTTTACAATTTGGTTTTCTATGAATGGGATTTTTAAGTATTAAACCATTGATAACTTAGATGAATTTAAAGGGATAAATTCATTTTAAGGGGGGTATAATGTAACACCCTTAGTTTTTTTGTAATATTTTTTTTCAAATTAATTTAATCTTTTTGATATTTTTTATTTCACGCAACACTGAGTTAACTTTTGTAATATGAAAGAACCAAGTTATTATTTCATTTTATTTTTCATCATGTTAAGATTTCACTAGAGGATACCCCAAGATAAGTTTTTTCTACATGAAACACTGAATTTTCTTGTTTTACATGCAATACCTACTTGGCTTGTGCTACATGAAACACCGACTTGGCGTGTGCTACACACAACACTGAGTTTCTACAAAACATTGTTTTATTTTAATAATTATTTAAACAATATAATTATAAACTATACATTAAATTTAGTAATATTAATATTAATAACTAATTTTAAAATATAATTTATAATAGTGATAATGAAAAATATAATTTTTGGTAGAATCTTAATATGTTTAAAAATACTATTTTCTCAAATGAACTACTTTTCATGTCCTTCTGTGAAAAATAATAAAAATAATTTTAGACACTTGTAAATTTAATTTGATAAAATAAATATCATTTTTTAATTTATAATGTCAAAATTATCTTAGGGAGAATTTTTGGGAATTTTCTGAGAAACTTTATTTTTTGATGAATAGTGAAAAATACTGAATTTTAATTCAAAACCGAATTTTCATCTAATTTATTTATATAGTTAAATTATATTTTAAGTTGGTTTTAAATTAACATTAGATAATTTATACATATATTAATAAAATTTAGGTCATTGTAATATTTTTATTTTGAATTTAGATATAAAAGATTAATGAACTTTTGAACATTATCACTTTAAAAAACCTACTTTCTCACCATGTCTACGAGATTAGCATAAAACTTAATTTTTTCACTTCTTTGAATTGAATTCATAAAAATGGAAATATATTATTTTAATAATTATGATATATATATTATAATGATATCAACTTAATTTTTCACCAAAAAGATTAGTGAAAGTGATTAAGATTAATTACAACGATTAAGGTAAAATTAAGCTTAACAAGGGAATAAACCTTAAACTTAAGGGACCAAATGACATAGAAACTTTTCAAAAAACCCATTTTATGGAAATATTTTATCCATAAACCTTCAATTATTTATTTAGTTTTTGGTTTTTTATTACTTTTTTTCTGTAAAAATGTGGGTACACCTAACTTTTTTTCAAAAATTCCAAGTGTGCCCCCTCCACTCCCTATAAAAGGCCACCACCTATCCACCTTATTTACACCTATCAATCTAATTATTTTCAACCAATATCTTCTCAATAAAATTTCCAACATACCTCTATTACTCCTTTAATCCTCTATTTGGGTAAAAATTCATCCAAGGAATCCCTTTAGTGCAAGCCAAAAGGAGTTCTCCAAAGAAGAGGTAACATCCTTCCTCGAGCTCCTTTATTTTATTTTCTTTCTCCACCACCTCAATTATTCTTATTCCATGAACATAGACTATCCTTATTATCCTAAATATAATGATTTTTTTAATTCTAATGTTTCAACCTGCACTTACAAACACTTCCATCTAATGTGTAATGAACTTACCATTCTTGTGTATGGAAAACTACCACCTCACAAAATGATGTTGTTCGTTTTACCTTTACCACCTATTATGGTTTTGAATTATGATGGACACTCTATTTTTATATTATATATATTATATTTATGATTTATTTATACTTTTTTATTTATTATTTAAATCCTAACTTCATGCTTTCTATTTTGTGTAGATATGATAACTTCGTTTGTGGAAGTATGGACTACCGCCTCTACAAAGTGATGTGATTCATTCACACTTTACATGGAATGTATTAAGGATGGTTTTAGTAAAATTATAGGATATATATGACATAATAATACTATTTTAATGATATTATATTCATATACACATATATTTCATTTACTTTCTTTCTTTCAATGCGCCAAGAAGATGGAAACAGTATTTATGCGTACATACGGCCCACCATCTCCATGAACAGTGTATTCCATTCCATATATCTATATTTTAAAATTTATTATAAATGATTATATACTAAATATATATGATATATAAGTCATTTTTTACATTCTATAAATAATTAAATATTTATTTAAGTAAGAGGATTAAGAATGACAGGTCAAAACAGGTACGATAAACAAAGCGGTTATTACCTGAAACGTTACTTTAACATAGAATTATTAATAAACAGGTAATATAAGGCTGTAAGATAATATTATATGGTAGTATATATATATGAATATGGTTCTTATATAATTTTATAATAAACTTATGCTTATTATATAGGATTCTTGTATGTGTACGATAAAAGTCAATACACAAGGTAAGGGAATTTCATCTCACTTTTTATTCCTGTGAGATAAATACCTTATACACCATTCGTTTATTTTTTATGGTATATATACTATACATTAATGTATTATTTGACTATTAAAATTAAATTTATGGGTATTTACATATCCATTTTATTATCTTTCTCTCATGGGTTTTATGCTTCAAAAGTTACTAAATCGGTAAAGTAATTTCATCTCAATTTGCCTTCTTTGAGACACATGTCATCTTATGCACCTATATATTTTTTTTGTTCAGAGTGGGTCATTCAATAGGGGTGTGAATTTAGTTCTTATAAAATTTTATATTAAAAACTTTATTTGAAAATCCCCAAATTTAAAAACAAATCAGGCTGGTTAATCAAAGTAGTAAATTTATAATAGTTTGATTGTTCAATTAATTTCACAAGAGAATGATTACTTCTTAGGTATATCAACCTAAAATATTTAAATAACTTTTTAAACCAATTTACTAAACCAAAATAGTTATAAATACTATCCAATACTAACTATAAAAGTGAAACTTAGTTTTTTGAATTATGAGTTAAAACAGAGTAAACTAAATTTGGAAATACAGCAGATTAAAACAAGAGGTTCAGTATAAAGTAGAGACTTATTACTCTTCACTTGGTTATCACCTAACACCAAGTAATGTGTGTATATATATATATGTATATAAAGCTTTGATCCACACCCTGTATTGGGGTTTACACAACGGTATACAAACTGTCTAAGTCACAAGACCTCTACCACAGTTCTACGTGGGAACTAAAAATAGCCAGGTCACATAGGATCTAATATAAGAATATTTAACAAAACCCATGACATATAATAATAATAATAAATTTTTATGCCATGTGATAACTTGAAAAATGATAAATATATTTTTACTATCTGGAAAATTAATATTTATCAACAGATTCAGTTTTGTTTCATTCATCCTTCCCAATATTTATTTAAGACCAAAATAAATATTTTATTCATAAGTAAATATTTCAATCCATAAACTAGTGGAAAAATATTTATTAAATATTCAATAAAATTAATAAATATATTTAATTCACAATCTGGTGAATTAATATTTATTTAATTTATGAGATCAATAAAACTTGAATAAAATTAATCCTAAATATTGAGAATAATATTTATTCCATTAGTTAAATTAAAATATAATTTAATTAAGATCAATGGAAACGCTTAGTGTGTGGCCCTCTATGATTATTTCTCATCGGTATTAGGCAGGTATGCCTAAAGTCCAATATTATTGTCTAATAATGGGTTAAGGAACCCTAGAGAAAGAACTTAATGTTGTAACATCGATAACCACATATGAATGTTCACTATGTTATATAGTCCATTTTTCTCAATATCTCATCTAGAAGGATTCACATTTATGTCGTCAACCTATGTGCTTGATATATATTTCTTTGACTATCTGAAATAAACATGGCATTACACCATATCCATTGAATTTAATGTGACATTTTTACTCCAATCAAAGGGTTGATATATAAACTCTCATAAAGATGTAAGGGGAAAATCCTTCTTTGATTTATCTATTAGTAATTTGTCACTCATGATACACCCAATGTATCCAACTTCACCATGAATTATTATTAGAATGGTTTACAAAATACATGTAAGTGTGGGAGTTATAATATGTATTAATAAAAATATTAAATTCTAAGGCCCATTACACATGTTTGTAGACAGGAATATCATATGACACCAAAACATGCGTAATTATTATTGGTGGTTATGTTCTCATAATTTCTCATTTTATAGATTACCAAGTGCAAAATTCATGAGAAGAAGAATCATCCACTTACGAGTAATCACACCTGATGATATATATACTATGTTCCATATCATAGTATTTTATCTAGATTGTGAACTATATTTAAGAGATATCATCATATCATTAAAAGGATATCATCATAGAAGAGAACTGTTATGACCTTATCAATATGACAGATGTTATGGGAAATTATCACATGAATTTTATATTGATGAACAATCAATATATGATGATATTATTATATTAATATCCACTTATTTGAATATACATGTATTCCGCAGTAAAAAGTAATTAGTTATAGGTCATCAACTCCAACAAAAACTTGGCACCATTTTAGGGGAGGTTGTGCCAACTCACTAACTTTAATTTTCATGGCCAAATCCTTAACTAACCAACTTTACCTTTTTGAACCAGAGATATAAATAACCTTACTAACCAAACTTTTAAATTTACACTTTCACACTAAAAAATTAGGATATTTTCTTTAAAAATACCAATGAGGCACCAAGTACTCACTATGATCCCAATAACATGGTAAGAAACCCAAATTAAAATCTAAGATATTTATAATCACCACACATTTAAAATTATAACAATCAAATTTCCATTCCTTATTTTAAAAATGAATTTGAATTTAAAAATTATCTAATACAATTGTTTCCAAAATTTCATATTCATACAGGTGAAGACTAAAATAAACATATCAACTATTTTACCCAAGTGTAATAAATATTGAATCTAAGAGGAGTGACTAAGGATCAATTAAAGTGAAGAAAATTTCCCTTTTCACTTTAATGAACGTCTAGAGAATGGTTTTATATCCCACAACTAGGTCAAGTCCATTATTGGGATGACCTAAGAAGGGTCTTCTTACAGATATTTTTTCCCACATCTAGAATCACTTCCATAAGAAATGAAATCTATTACATAAAAAAATCTTCAATACAAATCCTTTATGAGTATTGGAAGTGGTTTAAGAAACTATGTGTCATGTTCCCGTATTAAGCTATTGAAAATAATAATTTTATTTTCTTTTTTCCATAAAGTTATTCTAGAAAGTGATACGTACCTATTTTATGAATCTTCAATAGGATCCCTAACAGAAAATTCCTCAATGGAGGCTAAGGTATTGATTGAGAATATAGAAAAAAGTCATAATAGTTTTGCATAATAGGTGTTGGTACAAAAGTATTCTGGAGGTAAAGACTTATAATTCATCATATTTTTTAGAATCTATTACTAAGTAATTGAGAAGTATTTTTAGATATATGTATTTGAAATAGACAAGTGAACAACAATAACTAGCAAAGGTATGTGGTCTATATTTATCTCTTGCCCATTTCATTGACCAGTTTGTTAAAGTGCAAGGAATATAGAGTTGAATAGTATCATTCTATCCAAGTTAGAATCAATATCCCAATATAATATGGAGATATAAATCCAAAATCTAATATGGATATATAAATCCAAAATCTAATATGGATTTTGAATCTAACTAAATTAGTCTTGACCACCTTCTCAAAATCAGTTCTAACAACAACCACCATTCCAAAAACCATAAAAGAAATCATATAATTAACATTCTTACCAAAAAACTCCTCTTTTACAATAAAATAATCACTTTGAAAACCATAAACAAGTGTAAAAACCTCTTTCCAAAATAAATCTAAAAAAAGATAATTTGAGGACTGAAGTGGAGGAATTAAGGAATTGAATTGGAAGTTAAGTGGAAATTATACTTTAAACCCCAAGAAAATTTCCAAATCATTCAATTACTAATCCCAATTAAATTGTTATTATAATGAATATTAAAATTAAAAAAATATTATAAACCACCATCTATGACTAAACATCATCTAAAACATCCTAATATTAAAGAAATTGAAACTAGAAATTCTAGACATATTCTTGAAAAACATTTCAAGGAAGAAGAAAATAAAGAGAAAGAAGAAAAGGTTGAATAAATGAGGAAGAAGGAATCAACCCTCCATAGGTATAAAAGGGATAATAAATATCTTCCACTTCCATTAACATCAAGAAAAATCTAATCTAAAAAGATTCAATTGGAAGGGATTCAAAAAAAATAAAAACTTTCTAGAAATTTGGACCAACATGTCCCTTATTTAATCTCTCAAAAAATTCCCCAAGTATCTCAAGTTCCATAAATAACTTTACACCAAGAAGAAGAGGCTTAAAGAGAATAAAATATTTAATTATTGAATAATTCTAACAACATTAATTAGACCACATTTTCTAAGAAAAATCCATGATTCAGGGACATTCACAATTCCTTTCCCCATTGTGTTTAGGATTTTTACTGATTTTTTACGTGATTTAGTTGATTCTAAAAATGTTATTATTCATTTATAATATATATATTTTTATATAGAAGAACTAAATCCCAAACTATTGGTGGTATATCTTTCTAATAGAACCATTTTTTCAATATTTTTTAGTTGGAGTTCAAAACATGATTTTCATAGTTGGCTTCTATATGCTGGATATGGAGGAGGATAGAAACCAATCCCACTAACCCATAATTTTGGGAATATCTATCTTAAATAAAACCAATAAAATTATCAATGTTCATAAAGGAACACTCACTATGGTTTTTAAATATAGTATAATCTACATTATCATTTTTGACTCCACGAGACACCCATCAGAGGATCATTCACATCTTATACTTTCACACATTGAATAAAATAATCCAATTGAAGATCCAAGTATGTTAAATGAATTTTTAACTCTAGGGAAACATTTAATGATTTAGAATTCCATGGATGAGGAAGGTATTCTAGAATCTATAAAATCTATTTTTGGATTATAGGAGGAGGTAAATTTTGACTTTTTTGATGGATTTGATTGTTTATTTAATAATATGGAAGTTTATATGTCATCATGTGTGTATTAAATCCATGAAATGGAAGTGAGGAATACCAATTTAATTTCATTGTTATAACAACCACTAAATATGAAATTAAAACCACTTCCCATGTATTTTAAGTATGTGTATCTCATGGGAGGACAGAAACTACCAGTGATAATCGCCAAAAAAATTACCCATAACCAAGAATAAAAATTTATAACAATTTTGAGTGAAAATATAGAAAAAATAGGTTGTAATTTAGTTTAAATTATGATAATTAATCCCAAAATAGATATGCATGGGATTATAGCTAATTAAAATTCCATATTTATTAGATATCCTCAGGGGAGGTTGAATCCCACCATGATGGAGGTAGTAAAAAAGGAAATATATAGGTTATTGGAAACTGACATCATCTACCCCATTTTAGAATCAAAATGGGTCAACCACATTTATATTATTACCAACAATATTATGCTAACCATTATTAGGGGTAAAAAAATGAGTTAATCTCTATAATAATTGAGAACAGTTGGAGTGTTTGTATAGACTATAGGAAGTTGAATCATGTCACTAAGAAATATCACTTCCTCAATCCTTTTATTGGTCAAATTTTTGAGAAATTGGAAAATAGAACTCACTATTGTTTTCTATATTGTTTTTTAGGTAATTTCTAGGTTCCTATTACTCTTGATGATCAGAACATATTCCATTAACACCTTTTCTTACAAAAGGAATCCATTTGGATTATGCAATTCCATTTGTACATTTCATATGTGCACGGTAAGTACATTTTTTATCACATTGAAGAATTATTTGAGGTATTTTTGTATGAATTTACTATTTTTGGAGATTCATTTGACTATTACATGAAAAATATGGAAATATTTTAAAGAAATTCATTGAAAAGAACCATATTATGAATTTTAAAAAGTTTAATTTTATAGTGGAAATAGGAATAGTCCTTGGGAATTTCATATCATAAAAAGGCATTGAGGTGGATAAATTTAAAATTGAAGTAATAAATTCATTACCTTATACAACTTTTTTGAATCATGTTAGATATTTTCTTGCACATGAAATATTTTATAGGTGATTCATTAAGTACATTAGTAAGATTTCTCTTCCCCTTTCTAAGTTACTTTTGAAAGATATTAACCTTGATTTTAATACTGAATGTAAGAAATCATTTTATAATTTAAATAATAGATTGATCACCCCACTAGTGATGAAACCACCATACTTGGAGAAATAATTTAAGTTACATTGTGATTATTCTAACCAAGCTATTCGAGAAACTATTTGTCAAATAATTGAGGGAAAATATTATATCATTGAAAATACTACCATAAAAATTTATGATACCCAAAAAAAGAAAAATAATTTCTAGTAGTTGTATTTGATTTGGATAAATTCATATATTAAATTATTGGAACTAAATATATAATATTTTTTAATTATGTGTCCCTTAGGTACTTGATGAAGTATGCTGAAGTAAACTCATTATTGGTCGAACATATGTTTCTACTTCAATAATTCAATTTAGAAATAATATAGAAGAATGTAGTTGAGAACCATGGAACTGATCACATGAGTGGGATTCCCAACACATCATAAGTTGAAATTCTAGACCAAGTTCTAGTGAATGACTATATTTAAGAAGACTAGTTGTGCTTGATTAAAGGATAAGTTCTCTAGTGTGTTGATATAGTTAACTATTTAGAAACTTCCTAGGTATCATCTCATTTAAATCATAAAAAATTTATTTAACATAAATATAATTCAAAATTTTACATTTGGGAAGATTATTACATGTCAAAAATATTTAATTATCAAGTAATAAGGAGATATTTACCTGAAAGTGGAATAAAATCTATTTTTTGAATTATTTTTGTAATGTCCCAGGTTCAGATGCCACCTAACTGTGCTCCAAGCCCGGTTGGCCACATAGCCTCAAGTGAATATCCCTAAACACTAGAGGAGACTAAATAGAATTGAGGGCCTAGGTGATTATCATGGGGATACTATTCCATCATTGGAAGAGTATAATACAGCTGAAATAATAAACAAATAGCTGAACCAGTAATACAATACAACAGGAGTAAACAGTGGAAGACTGATAATATAAATAACTTGATGTCATAGAATACAAATATGAGGTTTCATGTTAAATTTTCTAGGAAAACAGCAAAAATAGGTTATAAAATAGTAATACAAAATATAATTACCAAAATGAATAAAATAAACTCAGAAGCATCCCAAGCCTCGGCCTAGTCCCATGCTCTCCTCCTCCTAAACAGCAATCAAGTACCTCTAGAAGGGAACATTCCTTTATAGATACCTGAAAAAATATAATATATTTGGGCCCAAAAATATGATCCAAATAGGGTGTGAGAATAAATACCAATAGGAAACCAACCAAGGTATTTTCTAATCTATCAGTGAATATATATATATATATATATATAACAAGCAGTGTGCAATAGGGAAAGCAGTAAACTAAGAAATACTCAAAAGTAACAGTCCTAAAATTATTGCTTTCAATTTAAATTCATTTTATGTTCATTAGAAATTTAATTACCTTGAATTATATAAGTCTCAGGATCTGTCCTAGACCGGATGATCCCCATACTAAAGTAAGCATAGAATATGTCTCAAAAGACCATCTAAACAAGTGTAAGTGAAGACTGAATCTAGGCATGTACTTTGGCTTGGAAAGTGCATCATAAGTCATTCCATTCGATATTTGATTATAAGTAAATGTTAAACCATTACATATAAACATATTCTAATAGTTATTTCCCTTGTAATCCCTCATTGGATTCAAGGTTTTCATAAAATTTAAATAAAGTCTCCATAATCCCAAACACTACACTCATGGCTCGCTCACGACTTGTCATGATAATACCCTCTTGAGTCCATCCATGGTATTTTAACCAAGTACATGGTTCACCAAAGGTATAAGTTGAAATAATAATATGAGCCCGACCTTTCCTTTTAATCTGAGTCTATGGCTCACACATTTCTATTTACCCCCTTATTATTTTATATAGGAAGCAGCACATGTAAATTAAACTATTTCATGGATTTAACATCAATAACTCACGTGGGAAATTCATCTCACAAGAAAAACATGTAAATTAAACTATTACATGGATTATAATTTAATTAACCTCATTTTAAACAACCCAAGAAGGTAATTTAAGGCATGACTCATAGGCATCCTAGTCCAAATAACCATAAATGGTCATTCACGGGAAAACGCACCCATGGGGTGGCCCTTAATCAAGGTAAACAGCCCTAAACATTCTTTAAAACCCTTAATCAATTACCTAAAAACAATATGAAATATAAATAAATAGTATTCATTCAAGGATATACCCTAATAATGGGTTTGTGGCACTCCAGTACATATATTCAACTTGACAATTAACAAAAGGCATGATACCACCTACCTCATGTTATTATGAATCTCCTCACCCAACTTTAGCCTCTAATTAGACCTATAATGGAGTAGATATAAAAAATGATCATTAACTATCAGTCATTGATAACTAGGTTGAGAGAATAAATCATAAAGAATGGATCAAGCGAAATTGAGAGCTCGCTGAGGGGATTCCAACACATCTGATGGTGTTCAAATCAGAGATCAGATGATGAAACGGGAGGCCACCCTATCCTTGGATCGCTTGGGCACGCTGTTTATCGAAGAGGGGTTAGTTCTATACATTTTTAGAAAAATAAAGTTACTGCCTTATTTGATGAAAAGAAAAGAAAATTACACGGCGTGTACTGGAAACTACACATCGTGTCCATACAGATATTGGCTACACCATTACATGGCATGTACTAGGAATTACATGGAATGTGCACATATTATATGGTGTGTTCTTGAAAGGACACAGTGTGTAACATCCAATTACATTGTGTAATATGCCTTCATCTATCCCTTGACCTTTTTCCTCCATTTCCTTAAGTAAAAATTGAAAATTAAATATCTTAACCTCAATGAAGAACCAGGTTCTTAAAAACTTCCCCCCTTAAATAAATTCATCCCTTAATTGCCCTTCCAAGGGTGGAAAAAAAATTTCTAAGAACAACTCTATATGTTGAGCATGTATGCCGGCCTCCCACTCCCAGGTTTCATTCTATAAATGGTTGTGCTGCTAAAGAACGCATACTAGAGGAACTGACATGCCTAAAATAACATTTGTGATCCTGTTAATTATATGTATCAGATGATCCTCAAAGGATGCATCAACCTAAATCTCAATATCCTCAGGTTGAAAATTTTGATATAGGTTTGAGTGATAGTGGTGCAGCTGGGATATTTCAAAGATGCCGTTCATGGATCTGGACCTATGAGGTAAATTTCTCGAGAATCTCGAATGGCTTGACATATCTTGGTGAAAGATTACCCTATCTCCGGATCCACCTATATACCAACCTTGATGAGACCCACAAAAAACCTGAGCCCCAACCTCATACTCTAGAGGTCATCTGCGGTGATCAATGTAAGATTTTTTATGAGAGTGTACAGTGGATATTTGCTTCTGAATAATTTTTACCTTCTCAGAAGTCTCCTACATGAGACGTGGTCCTAGTAAATCTTCCCCACCTTCCTCCAACCATCATAGGGGAGAATACATGGCCTACCGTATGAATCCTCATATGGTGAAATATTTATTATCACCTTATAACTATTATTATAGGTGAATTCAACTAGGGGAATGTGTTTCTCCCAAGAGCCCCCAAAATCTAGGACGAATGCTCGCAGCATGTCTTTTAAAACCTGTATCTTATGCTCTGATTAACCATCATTCTGAGGGTGTTATGTTGTGCTCAGAAGCACCTGTGTACCCACCTCCCTCTAAAAAATATTCCAGAAATGATATGTAAAATAGGCATCCCTATCTGAAATGATATAGTGTGGGACCCCATGTAGTTATACCTCCTATCAGATATAAAACCTCCAGATATCATCCACACTGAAATTTTCCTTGATCAGCAAGAAATGAGAAACTTTCATAAGCCTATCAACAACAACCAACAGAGCATCGTTACATCTAGGAGACCTCAGTAAACCAATCACAAAATCCATCACAACATCATCCCATTTCCACTCTGGAATAGGTAACTGCTGTAAAATCCCACTCGGTCATTCATGTTCGGCCTTCACCTGCTGATAGGTGTAACACCACATAACAAAACTAGCTACCTCTCTCTTTGTATTCAGTCACCAATATTGATGACGTAAGTCGCGGTACATCTTGGTGACCCCCATATATACTACCCAAGATGAAACATTAAACACCCTCATCAACTCCTCAAATATATCCAATGGAACCAAAACACATCCATGTACACACAGGATCTCATCAACTCCTACCATCTAACCATAAGGAGGGTCCTCACCAAACATACTCTCCTATAGAACTAGGCCTTTGGAATTCGATAGTTTCCTTATCTTCACTCAATCCAGTAGGATAGAGGTAACAGCTAAGGATGATATAAACATTTGTCACATCCTGTCGTGCACCTCCAAATGCATCTCATAGAATAACTCCATAAGTTGTCACTCACTTCTGGCATGCTGCACTACCTATATCTGAGTCCTCCTTATCAAATCACCATCCAACGCATTTTCATTCCCAAGAATTTAGGCAAGATCGAAGTCAAAAGACTGATGGTATTCCACCCACCTTTACTGCCTCAAATTCAGATCATGCTAAGTGAATATGTACTTGAGGATTTTGTGGTCTGTTTACACCAAACAAACACTCTCTAAACAAGTAATGTATCCAATAGCGCAAAGCATGAACTATCGCAAATAACCTGAGGTCATGCATTCGTTAATTCCTATCATATGGCTTCAACTACTGAGACTCGTACGCAACAACTCATCCCCCTTACATAAGAACTGCTCCTAGACTAATAACTGATGCGTCGCAGTACATATTGTAACTCATTCCCAAGTCTGGTAAAATCAGTATCAGCACTGATGTCAATCTCCCTTTGAGCTCCTGAAAGGCCGTATCGTAGGAATCTTCCCATACATACTTTGCACCCTTTTTATTCAGGCCTATCAACGGCATTGCTAAACATGAGAAATCCTGTATGAAATGCCTGTAGTAACCAGATAACCCCAAGAAACTCTACACCTTAAAGTTGTCCTTGGGATTCTCCCAGGAGACTACTACTCTCACTTTCTCTGGGTCCATTTATACTCTTTTCTATGAGATAACGTGACCTAGAAAGTGATTTTAATCAATCCATAAGTGGAATTTTTCAAGCTTAGCATATAACTAATGCTCTCTCAGTGTACTCAAATTTATCTCAAGATGTTTGGCATGGTTTTGTTGATTGTGAGAATACACCAATATATCATCCATGAAAACCACAATGAATGAATCAAGATAAGGTTTTAACACTTGGGTCATCAGTTCCATGAAAACCACTGGTGAGTTCGTGAGACCGAATGGCATAACAAGATACTCGTATATACCATACCTGCTCTAGAAGGATATATGAGTTATGTCTGATGATCTAACATTAAAAATGATGATAACAGGATATCAAGTCAATCTTTGAGAAAACCCAAGTTCCTCAGAGATGATCGAAGAGATATTCTATTCATGGAAGAGGATACCAATTCTTAACTATCAATCGGTTCATGCTCTGATAATCCATGAAAATCCTGATGGTACTATCCACCTTTTTCACAAAAAAGACCGGTGAACATCAAGGAGAAGTACTGGGTCAGATGAAACCCTTAGCTTCTAAATCCACTAGCTACCTCTTGAGGTTTTTCAACTCTGTCATAGCCATCTTGTAAGGAGGAATGGATACTAGTGAAGCTCCTGGAACTAGTTCGATGGATAACTCTCCCTCTCTCACCAGAGGTAAATCTAAAATTTCAATCGAGAAGATGTCCCTGAAATAATCAACAACTATAGGGAAATTCATTTGACATTTTCCTTGGTCATCCAGATATAAAATCATAATCTAGGATATCATCTCACCCAACCCATGATGCTCGGGTCCATCTCGGCTCACCTGGACATCCCATTCACCTTTGTTTTGAAATGATCTACCCTCTGGTGATGTAAAACTCGCCATGTAGTGATAATAATTGAAAAATGATTGAAAGGAGTCCAACCAGTCCATTCCAAGAATAACATCAAAACCTATCATCTCTAAGACGTAGAGATTCCATATGAAGTGACACCCGCTAACCTCAAGGGTACAATCCATTCACTAATGAACACCTATTTTTCTAATCCTTAATAGAGTTTATATCTTCATAACATCATCAAAAGTAAAAACATGGTGCCCAAGGATCTCCACAATGAGCAAAAATATGAAACTATGTGATGGCCCAGTATCAAAAAGTACAGAAGTTAAAACATAGGTGACTAGAATAATACATCTGACAGTAGAAGGTATGGGATCCTGCTCTTTCTAGGTCTATTGCACTGCATAAGTATGACCTGTACCGTGACTCTGTGACATGGCTTGGCTACCCTGAGCTAATTTACCCTAATGTCATTTCGAACCTGGGGTCTGGCTACCATGGCCACGACCACCACCTCGCCCATAAGGAACCGATGCATTCAAGTTCCATGACTAGTGATAAGCGATTGACCCTGATCCTGAACGTGGAGTCGGTGCGGATCCTCTCTAACTAACTGTTAGTGGAAACATCCTGAAAAAGCATTGTAGATGGCCCATATTGCTGTAAGATCGACACTCAACTGGTTCCATCAGATAGTGTGGTCTTGTATTCCCAACTCCGCCACATAGTTAGCACCTCACTTGGATACCTGATGATATGTTCTGTCTACTAGCATCCCCGTGAGAAGGCTCTATGTGACGCTTCCTGCTACCAGTCAAAATAGTACCAGATCTCAGTCTTGAACCTCCCTGGCTCAAACCTCTAGATTCCCTCATATTATTCTCAATAATCAGCACTTGATTCACAATAGTAGATACAATATCCAACCGGATGATATTTACTTATGATCGGATGTCGTACCTAAGACCATCCTCAAAACGCCTAGCCTTTGACAGATCATCACCCATAAAAATTATGCAAAGCATTGGATCTCAGTAAAGAAGGACAATTAATCCATAACTGATAAAGCGCCTTGCTTCATAAGCATAAACCCCCAGGATTTGTCAGCCTTTAGTGTCTTATGATAGAATTAATCATAGAAGACTGCCTAAAAATATTCTCAATCCATATACCCATGACATTCCATCTGAGTTATAACATCCCACCATATTTTTTAATAATCACGTAGTATATCTATAGAGATCTTGACCCTCCACTCATTAGGAATCTCTGGGTACTCAAATATAGATAACATGGCCTTTATCCATGACTCTATAGCCTACGGTCTTCCATCCACTGAAAACGTGGGCGGATGCTGCTGATGGAACACTCGCGTTAGCTCTGCCATAGATGTAGCAGGATATGGTGTTCCCTGAAAGGGTTTCATGAACCTCATAAAGCCTTCACGGAACTATGCATCAGCACTTTCTTCTGGTACAACAGCTGGTGCCTCAACTGGCATGACTGGAGGATCCACTGCTAGCCCATTGTAGCATCTCAGGTATTTATAGAATAATACTTTTTAATATCTATTAATATTTACAAATAAGATATTAATTTTATGTTAAAGAATACAGTTTTTCTGATAGTGTACTAAACATGAAATAATGGTTTTCTCCTAAATATTACGTTGCACACAATTTTGAGTTATACCGAAAAATAATACAACAAAAATATTATTATTTTAAATGGTAGTTAACATTTAGTCGTTGTATTGGTAGGAATGAAAATAAATAAATAAAATATGATTATACATGTTTGTTAAATATTTTTACATTTATTCAATAAATTATTGATTCTTAAAATGAGAATGAATCCAATTTTGAGCATAAAATACTCTAATATTTTTAAAAAGGACATTTTACCACCTTTTGATGGTGAACCCTTTTTAAATATAGTTTTTGTCAAGTTTATATGTTATATTTGACAAAATAAATTTTTTATTTAGAACTGGAACATCAAATTTTACTTTGGTTGAAATTTTGGTATTTTTCGGAAGAAATTCATATTTTTAAAAATATTGAAAAATGCCGTATTTTAATTCAAAACTGCCTTTTCCTATAATTTATTTATATAATTAGATTATTATTTTAATTTATTTTAAAGTGTAATTGGATTATTTTTTTATCATTTAATCCAATTTTGTTCATTATAAGTTATTTCACTTAGAAATTGGACATAAACGCAAGTCAATCTTTTGATAGTTATTACTTCTTAAAAACTCACTTTTTGGTTTTGACAACATGAATTAATTTTAAATTAATTTCTGCCAATTCTGTGTTTTAAATTTGGAAGAATTTATTGAATATTTGAAATAATAATGTCCAAATTTTTCAAATAAGCACCTTTTATTTTTTTACATTATGAATAGTAACTTCAGTAATTATTTTATTTACCTTAGTTAAAGGGTAAATATAGTAAATAAGGGTAAAAAATAATATTATAATAATATTAAACTACCCTAACACGTGTCCTAATCCTATTTGATGAGATATTTCCGACCATGGGCAACCTTGGGTTGATTTTGGGACCACATGGATCCACTTGGAAGTGATAATGACATGTTATATTAATTAATTTAAAGTAAAGAGAAATATAACATAAACATGTATATTTTAGTAAAATAATTTTTATATGGGGTTATATAATTGATCTATTTGACTATAAATATTCATTATAAATCTATAAATATTTCATATATCATGGTATTTTATTTATAATTTTTATACATTAAATAAAAAAAATTAATTATGACACAATGATGATGTAGTGACGGCTTCATTAATAAAGGATTCAAATAAATTATATTATAAATGTTAAAATAAATGTAATTTGGTTATTTTGATGTCATCCTGGAATTTTATGGATTATATTGACATATTATCTTTGATTTAATACCTTTTTTTAAGGAATTAGGTTTTTATGAATTTTAAAAAAAAGTCAAGTATGAATAGTGTCCAAAATTGACATAATTCATAACTTAAAATATAAAATATTTTATTAAATAATATTAAATTACTAAAAATCTTATATTCAAAAAAATGGTTAATAAAAGTAAAAATATCTCATAAATGACTTTTTTGTGGGTTTTTTGACCTGATATAGTAATTACATTAACCCACAACGTGTAAATAACATGATATCACTGTAAGATTAAAACGGGTAAAATAAGGGTTAAACAAAAAAGATAAGGATAAAAAAATATTCAAAACTTATCATAAAATTATTGAATTATGGGTATTACAAAAAAAATCATCTTATATTCTAATTAAATGAGTTTTGGATCATTTGTAATCAAAATTGAATTTATAATAAATTAATATTTCAAAACTTTCCTAAAGTACCCCTCCTCCCCTCTTATAAAAGGCCACCACCTCTACCCACATACACACACCTCTAAAGCCCCTTGTCTCATCCAAATTATACTCAAATAAGCTCCCAAAATCCATTCCTTCCTACTATAATCCTTACTGTGGGAAGAAGGAAAATCAAGAAAGCCTTTTGTCTCAAATAAAAAGAAGTTACCCAACTGAGAGGTAACATCTTCTCTCAAGTTCTTCTCTTTTATTTTCATTATACACTCCCTATGATCTTATTATTATTTTATTACATAACAACACCAGTATAATAAATATACTAGTATATTTTTATGAGGATTATTTGAACTACACTTATACACACCTCCATCTAATGGATATGAACATACTGTTTCTATGTACAAAAAACTACTACCTCACAAAACGATGATTGTTCAATTTTCCCCTACCACCTATCATGGTGTCCATTATAATGGCACTATATTTATATATTATATATATTATATTTATATATTCTCTATGATTCTGTAATTTTTATTTACAATATGCTTTTATGATTTCCATGATGTATAAATATGATAATTTCATTTGAGGAAGTGTGGACTACCTACCCCTCAAAGTGATATGACTCGTTCATCCTATACATGAAACATATAAAGGATAGTTTTATTAAACCTATGAGACATAAATGAAATAAATATAATAATTTTATCATAATATACATTTATATCATTTTATTATTATTCTATTAGTATGACAAAGAAATGAAAGTAGTGTTCATGTGTATGTACGGCCTACCATCTCCATGAACGGTGCATTTAATTTGTTATATCCAAATGTTATTGACTATTATAAATATATATATACTCTATATATATGATATTTAAATCATGGATATGATGTACGTTTGACTACATGTACAATTTATATCAAAACAAGTTCATTTTTCACTGAAGTACCAAATATTAACAAAAGGGACGATATTAACTTACATAATTATGTAATTTTTATAAAATGGTAATAATAGATATAAAAGGAATAATAAATTTGAAAAGGTTCAGAATCAAGTATAAATTAACTTAAGTTTATTATTCAGTAAGAATAAGTAACATACGTGGCGAGTCAGACTCAAGTTAAGAGACTTCGTCTCAATCTCCTTTCATTGAGGCATATTTTGATAATATATGTCTCCTTATTTTATACGGTGTATAATAAACAAATTTTAATTTTAATTTCATTCAAAATGAATTTTTTTTATGAAGTGTTTTACTAAATGATAAAAAGTAATGTTTTAAACATATGCGGTGACAACGGCTTCTATGCTACCGTAATCGTTATCTGATATTTGGCTTCCTCTATAAAGATTAATGTTTTTAAAAGGAAAATAAATACCTTATTCCCTTTTTGTGTGTTTTGGTATTTAAAATGGTTTTTGAAATGGATTGAACATTTCAATATCTTTAAATGATTTCTTGGGATTTCAAATGAAATGTTATTAGTGAAATGTTGATATTTTCAATATTTTAGGTGTTATTATAATATAATGGTACTTCGAAATTTGACGGGTGGTTATGTGATAAACTAATGATGGGTGGTTATGTGATAAAACAAATAATGGGTGGTTCTATGATAAACCTAGGATAGTTGGTTACGTTTTAACCTCCAATGCATTGGGTATGGAAGTCGGTCGTATGGCTATTCCATTTAGTGATATGTGTGGAAGTCGACCGTATAGTTATTCCATTTATGTATGTTTATGTCCTAAGTTACCTTTATATACTTTATGTTGATTTATATGGAATTTATGGTAATCTTTAGGTTACAAAAAGGGAAACCAATGAGCTTATATTCAGTGAAGTATATTTACTACTTCTTAAAGGTGAAAGGTATTATTTTATGATAAAGTATTCATGGTTTTCATGTTATCCCAAGACTAACAGTTTTCTTTCATTATGTATCCCTTACTGATATTTTTATGCTCATCCCAAGTTTTGAAATGTTTTTCACAAAACATAAATAATAATTGAGCCAATGATTGGATCAAGGAAAAGTTATGTTGTTAAAACATGAAATGATGTCATGTTTCTTTTTAAAGAGTTTTTCTTTTATGAAAACAAGGATTGAGAGTAGAAGTGTCTACTTGTATCAATATTTTATGTATAAGTTATGACCTAATTATCTAAATCTCTAATCCTAAAAAGATCTTTGATGCTAATTAAAGTAAAATTATTGACTTATCTCAAGAATAAGTAATTCAGACCAAGGATGTTACAAAGTGGTATAAGAGGAGTCTTTTCTAGTTTTTATTTCTATTTGGTGACATTAGATGGGAAGATTTTTGTTCCAAGCTTCCAAAGCCACTAAACTATCATGGTCTTTGGGAATATATTTTTGTAATGTATTAAGTATTATACAAAAATTATGTAATATATATGTATGAAAAGATAGGGTCTCTATATTTTTTTATAAGAGTGAAGGTTTATTCAAACTTTGGAAAATGTGATGAGAAAAATGTAGTGAGATCCCTTTGAATATTTCTAAGGATATGTCTACGGATGTCTCTAAGGATAAGATTAAGGATGAGGAAAATAATAGGAAAATGTCCTAGAATATTGGTAAAGGATAAAGCCAGTGGTTTCCTAGAAATAAATATATATCTGGATACTACAAGTTAATGTGGTTCTGGCATAGATATACCTAGGAGTAACAACACTAAAAAGGTGTGTCAAGCCTAACTTAGTGTAACATGGTACATGAAAACGGGCCTTACTGCACACCTAGTTTGACACTCCTAGGCGATATTCTTTGGGAATTCATACACTCTTTATGAAATATCATGAAGGATTTAAAAATAATTTGTCTATGAATAATCAATGATAAACCTAAGATGTTATAGATTAAGGAAGGTGTCATAATTTAGACATCCTATAAGTTGATTTTCTTGATTATGGGGTTCCTCAATATGATAATTTATTCTTACTCAATGTTTTCTGGTTTTAGTCAATGAAGGTAAATAGAAGGAACTGGGTTAACATGGAATGTGATGGAAAATTTTTTGATGATAATTCAAATGGTACAGTCATTGGAGTGAACGATGTTGTGATCATGCCTAATCAGTTTTCATTAAACATGATCAACAATGAAACTTTAACCAACTCTCAGACTCACTAAGAAAGAGAAGGAAGAAGTTCGTTGAGAGTTCGGGTAATGGATACCATGGAGGCAAGATGATTCATTTCCCTTTGTGTCAATAATGTGCAAAGAAACACCCAAGATAATGTCTTAGAGGAATAAGTTGTTGTTTTGACTATGTAAAAGAAGGACATAAAGAAAGTAACTACAAAGGAAAAATGAAGGGTTTAGTAAATGAAATGGATTAGAATATTGGTCTCCCTAAGACATCATCAAATGTAAAATTCTTTAAGTGTGGAATGAATGGCCATTATTCAAATTTATTTCCTAAGGGGAAATCTTCTAAAGATAATCATCAAGGTGGTAAAAAGTAATGGTTATAATTCTAATGATAATGAAACTATAGATAAAATTTCAAAGGACAGAGGTATTAAGTAATAGGATGAGGTAGTTTTCTTATTGCATATAGATAAAGTGTAATAATCTAAGGTTTAATCTATTTGTATTAAATAATTATGTTATATGAATGGACATATATACAAGGACTACCCAGTTTATGTTTTTCACTAAGGATTTACAAGATTATATCGAATGTTTCTGATGGACTAGAAAAGGTATTTAATGACAATGTGATATTTTTACTAAGTTAAGATAACCCTTAATATGTCCCTTATGTTAAAATAATGTGGTTTAGACAAATATATTTTTGATATGAATAAATAAATTAGAAAGTACTGATTATATTGGAACTAATTAAGGGCTTGTGGATAGGTGGTTTATTCTATCGTTGAATAAGTTTACAACATTTTTGGATTTAAGGAATATATCCATTAATATTTTTAATAAGGAAGCATGTATATTTTTGAAATGTTTTTATGGTAATTTGGGTTATTACCATATTCTAAGAGAATATAGGATGAGCGTATTCACATTTTTGGAATATGACAACCAATAGATACTTTATAATATATAGGGGATTAATGTTAAGCTGATTCAGTGACCTTCATTATAATGTTTTGAATTTTATTATTTTGAAGGTATTACAAGGTTGACCATTTATGGAATGGTTTAAGTTAAACTTCAAATAGGGTTTTATCGATTAAAGTATTATATATCCATATAAAGATTTATGCATATTGGATAACCTATGCTAACATTTTTGTTGTGATAAAGATATATGAAATAACCTATCATTCTATTTATGATCCTCATGATATGATGGTGCTTCAAGAAATAAAAATTCACCTTCCTTTTTGGATAAAGAGGTGAAGTTCAAATTGTTCGAGGCACAACAAAGGGTGAGATTATACTGAATCAAGTAATTATATATTCTCATGAAAATTCTTCAACTCTAGTGAAAGGATCTTGGAGCTAAAAATTTTATCCTAGTACCTTATTTTCTTATGAATCAAATGGACCCTTCGATCATTATAGATTTATGGATTTATGATTGTTAACTTTCTTCTGACCATGTTTTATATAACTCTTCTCAAGAACTAAATAGCTATATTTATCTTCCATGTCCATGTGTTCACTTCTTACCTATTTTCTCCTAGGTGGTAACCTAGTTACATGTTACTTTGGGTAATCGTTATGTTTCTAAATTTATTTTTTAAAGGAAGTTTTAGTATTCATTTTTACAATTTGGTTTTCTATGAATGGGATTTTTAAGTATTAAACCATTGATAACTTAGATGAATTTAAAGGGATAAATTCATTTTAAGGGGGGTATAATGTAACACCCTTAGTTTTTTTGGAATATTTTTTTTCAAATTAATTTAATCTTTTTGATATTTTTTATTTCACGCAACACTGAGTTAACTTTTGTAATATGAAAGAACCAAGTTATTATTTCATTTTATTTTTCATCATGTTAAGATTTCACTAGAGGATACCCCAAGATAAGTTTTTTCTACATGAAACACTGAATTTTCTTGTTTTACATGCAATACCTACTTGGCTTGTGCTACATGCAACACTGACTTGGCGTGTGCTACACACAACACTGAGTTTCTACAAAACATTGTTTTATTTTAATAATTATTTAAACAAGATAATTATAAACTATACATTAAATTTAGTAATATTAATATTAATAACTAATTTTAAAATATAATTTATAATAGTGATAATGAAAAAAATAATTTTTGGTAGAATCTTTATATGTTTAAAAATACTATTTTCTCAAATGAACTACTTTTCATGTCCTTCTGTGAAAAATAATAAAAATAATTTTAGACACTTGTAAATTTAATTTTATAAAATAAATATCATTTTTTAATTTATAATGTCAAAATTATCTTAGGGAGAATTTTTGGGATTTTTCTGAGAAACTTTATTTTTTGATAAATAGTGAAAAATACTGAATTTTAATTCAAAACCGAATTTTCATCTAATTTATTTATATAGTTAAATTATATTTTAAGTTGGTTTTAAATTAACATTAGATAATTTATACATATATTAATAAAATTTAGGTCATTGTAATATTTTTATTTTGAATTTAGATATAAAAGATTAATGAACTTTTGAACATTATCACTTTAAAAAACCTACTTTCTCACCATGTCTACGAGATTATCATTAAACTTAATTTTTTCACTTCTTTGAATTGAATTCATAAAAATGGAAATATATTATTTTAATAATTATGATATATATATTATAATGATATCAACTTAATTTTTCACCAAAAAATTAGTGAAAGTGATTAAGATTAATTACAACGATTAAGGTAAAATTAAGCTTAACAACGGAATAAACCTTAAACTTAAGGGACCAAATGACATAGAAACTTTTCAAAAAACCCATTTTATGGAAATATTTTATCCATAAACCTTCAATTATTTATTTAGTTTTTGGTTTTTTATTACTTTTTTTCTGTAAAAATGTGGGTACATCTAACTTTTTTTCAAAAATTCCAAGTGTGCCCCCTCCACTCCCTATAAAAGGCCACCACCTATCCACCTTATTTACACCAATCAATCTAATTATTTTAAACCAATATCTTCTCAATAAAATTTCCAACATACCTCTATTACTCCTTTAATCCTCTATTTGGGTAAAAATTCATCCAAGGAATCCCTTTAGTGCAAGCCAAAAGGAGTTCTCCAAAGAAGAGGTAACATCCTTCCTCGAGCTCCTTTATTTTATTTTCTTTCTCCACCACCTCAATTATTCTTATTCCATGAACATAGACTATCCTTATTATCCTAAATATAATGATTTTTTTAATTCTAATGTTTCAACCTGCACTTACAAACACTTCCATCCAATGTGTAATGAACTTACCATTCTTGTGTATGGAAAACTACCACCTCACGAAATGATGTTGTTCGTTTTACCTTTACCACCTATTATGGTTTTGAATTATGATGGACACTCTATTTTTATATTATATATATTATATTTATGATTTATTTATACTTTTTTATTTATTATTTAAATCCTAACTTCATGCTTTCTATTTTGTGTAGATATGATAACTTCGTTTGTGGAAGTATGGACTACCGCCTCTACAAAGTGATGTGATTCATTCACACTTTACATGGAATGTATTAAGGATGGTTTTAGTAAAATTATAGGATATATATGACATAATAATACTATTTTAATTATATTATATTCATATACACATATATTTCATTTACTTTCTTTCTTTCAATGCGCCAAGAAGATGGAAACAGTATTTATGCGTACATACGGCCCACCATCTCCATGAACAGTGTATTCCATTTCATATATCTATATTTTAAAATTTATTATAAATGATTATATACTAAATATATATGATATATAAGTCATTTTTTACATTCTATAAATAATTAAATATTTATTTAAGTAAGAGGATCAAGAATGACAAGTCAAAACAGGTACGATAAACAAAGCGGTTATTACCTGAAACGTTACTTTAACATAGAATTATTAATAAACAGGTAATATAAGGCTGTAAGATAATATTATATGGTAGTATATATATGAATATGGTTCTTATATAATTTTATAATAAACTTATGCTTATTATACAGGATTCTTGTATGTGTACGATGAAAGTCAATACACAAGGTAAGGGAATTTCATCTTACTTTTTATTCCTGTGAGATAAATACCTTATACACCATTCGTTTATTTTTTATGGTATATATACTATACATTAAAGTATTATTTGACTATTAAAATTAAATTTATGGGTATTTACATATCCATTTTATTATCTTTCTCTCATGGGTTTTATGCTTCAAAAGTTACTAAATCGGTAAAGTAATTTCATCTCAATTTGCCTTCTTTGAGACACATGTCATCTTATGCACCTATATATTTTTTTTGGTCAGAGTGGGTCATTCAATAGGGGGGTGAATTTAGTTCTTATAAAATTTTATATTAAAAACTTTATTTGAAAATCCCCAAATTTAAAAACAAATCAGGCTGGTTAATCAAAGTAGTAAATTTATAATAGTTTGATTGTTCAATTAATTTCACAAGAGAATGATTACTTCTTAGGTATATCAACCTAAAATATTTAAATAACTTTTTAAACCAATTTACTAAACCAAAATAGTTATAAATACTATCAAATACTAACTATAAAAGTGAAACTTAGTTTTTTGAATTATGAGTTAAAACAGAGTAAACTAAATTTGGAAATACAGCAGATTAAAACAAGAGGTTCAGTATAAAGTAGAGACTTATTCCTCTTAACTTGGTTATCACCTAACACCAAGTAATGTGTGTATATATATATATGTATATAAAGCTTTGATCCACACCCTGTATTGGGGTTTACACAACGGTATACAAACTGTCTAAGTCACAAGACCTCTACCACAGTTCTACGTGGGAACTAAAAATAGCCAGGTCACATAGGATCTCTACCATAGTTCTATTTTGGATATAACAGATGTAAAAAGATGTTTTTAGGGGGATATATTATATCCATCAGTTCAGTACATGAGATAGTGTGTGTTTAAAAGACAGATTCACACACTACTCAAAAAGTAGTAAAAATTCACAAAACATAGCAGGAAATAAAAAGATAGAGTTTAAAAGGATATGTGTATTGTGAAATGCATATTTGGACTCTTTGGATGTATCATATGTGAATCATGGGTCCTCTTTTGGAAACAGACACTAAAAACAGAGTGTCATAAAGCTTTGTGTTCTAGTTTTCCAGGAAGATGGGATTATCCTCCTTATTGTTTGTTTTCTAAAAGTATTATTAAAGATTTGATGCACATAAATATTCCTTTTGTTCACATCTAAGAGGAATGAGAGTTCTATATGTGTTCTTCTTGTTGGTCTAGTATCTATGCTTGTATGTTGTTTTCATTTTTTCTCTTCTTCTATGCAGCTCGTGCTCCAAGAATTTCATTTTATTTTGGGTGTCTTGTGTTGGCCAACAAGGAGCATGTGGAGGTACCTCATACCTCATACAATCCACTAACATAGTAATTAATGTTGTCTACAAAAAAAGAATTAATTTAATCAGTAGAATTAAAACACTCAAATATGACTATTAGAGATAATTTTAAATAATAAAAAAATAAAGAGTCTATCAGTGACTCCTATGTTAGTGATTCATTATGTCAGTGAATCCTTCTATCAGTGAGTCCTTCTACTGGTATTGGTGACTCATTCTATTGACGGGTCATCCTGACAGTATCTCTATGTGTTGGTGACTCATTTTGTTTTGTCAGTGATTCATTCCTTCTGTCATTTTCTCATTTGTACTATCATTGAGTCATCTATCTGTGAGTCATTTTGTACTTTCAGTGAGACATTCCTTCTATCAGTGAGACATTACTTCTATCGATGAGACATTACTTCTATCGGTGAGACATTACTTCTGTTAGTGTCTCAGTTGAACTATTGGTGAGACATTTACTTTGTCGGTATCGGTGAGTTAGTGACTCATACTTAGCCAAAAAAAATTAATTGTCTTACAACATGAATATACATAGAATGTGTTAAATACATAGTTGATCATAGATAATCATAATTAAACATATTTAATCTTAAATAAACATTATTGAAATGATTGGACATGATTTGACATTATTTTACTTGATTTGGGATTATTAAAACCATTAAAACTAGAGAGGAGCCAACAATCTCTCCCTTTTTTATGATCACAAATCATGGAATTATACAGTACAATCAATTGATGAATAATATAGTCATTCTAATTTTTATCTCCCATTTCACATTTTCATAAGAATTATAGATAAAATTCATACATTAGCATAGGTAATCAGAGGTAAAAAGGGATAATGCCTTGTCTTGTTCTCCCCATTTTGGGATTATCAAAAAGAGTAAAGATATTAAAGAAGAAAATTCAAGAAGGAAAGAGGCATAACATAAATAAGGGAAATGAAAGATCATTTAATTTCATAATGAATGTATAATACGGTTCAATGGAACACATCAAAAGTAAAATCAAGCATCCCTATCAAAGAGTGATCCAAACTACCCCTTAGGGTCTAGTTTGTCCTTCCCTTTGTCAGAAGGATCAATAGTTGGTTCAGTGGGTGCAGGCTGAGAGACTGGAGGATCAAAATTAATTTTCAAGGGAGGAAGTATAATGGCTTTAGGAATATAAGGGTAAAGGGTAGGTTTGGTTGAACCACGAGGATCGATCTACTCTATTATGATAGGTCGGATCTATCTCAAAGCTTGAGAAATTGACATAGACTGTGGAGGAGGTGGCACATAGGTACTAAGAGAGGCTGAAGAGGTCAAAGCTGGTCTGATAGGTGCAGTAGTTGGAACCACTATGGATTCACTCTGAACATGTAGATATGGATTTAAGAGATTAATGAAATCTTGAATAATCTCACCACCACATTTCATGACCTTATCAAAATCATCCTTTTTCTCCATGAACTTGTCAAGAAGAGGTGTGAAGTCCTTAAATTTTTTAACTTGATCCTTAAAATATAAAGTAATTAGAGGTAACTTCGGATTATATACCAAATATTTACAGTGTTTGGTCAGCTGATTCTTGGTGTAAATGCTTTTGAAATAGGAATTAATCCTATTTGTGTGTTCTTCATGAGTAGCATATGATTCCTTAGTATAAAATCTAAGCATATCATGTACGTGATCTATTTTCTTCTCAAATTTTTCAAGGATTTCCAGACTAGAAGCACCAAACAAATATTGAAGCTCTTCTTTAACTACAGATCTGAAAATTTCATTTTCCAAATATTGAGAAGGACGAGAAGAGGTAGAAGTAACAAAAGAAGCTGAGGTGTGTTCCTTAAGAGCTTTAAGCACTATCTCCAAACATCTTTTATACTCATAGGTTAACCCATTTAAGGCAGAAACCAATTTTCTAATATCATTCCCAAATTTGGTATTGTTATCAACAATACTTTCAGTCATTGAAATTAAGTTTGGTTGAATCTCAACTATAACATTCTCTAAAACTTTTGTTGCATTGGTCTCACTCACACCAACTACCTGAACTGGAACAGGAGCAGTGTGCATAGACTGTCTCATATATTTAATCAAAACCTTTAAAAAGTTTACCTCATCACATAGAGTAGCCATGGACATAACTTGAGTGTGAACAAATTCCCGGATAGCTGAGCATACTTCTTCTTTAAAAATATCAAAATCTTCCTTGGTGACATAGTCACTTGAAGGGATCTGAGCCACCGATTCTCCTGGAATAGGCACAAAAACCTCATAATTTGAATCTTCATAGTCCAAACCAAGAGCTAAATATCCATGATTCCTTACCCATTCATACATAACATCTTCATATAAAGGGGTGAGAGTATCAAGTCTCACTCTTCCTACTTGATGCTCCCCCTCAGCTTGATCTCTCCTTTTATGAGGCTCCCCCTAAACTTGAGTACCTATTCTAGAATACACCAACTGTGGTGTAGAGACTAACTGAGAATCAACTATATCAGCAACTTGAACTGTTTTTTCTTCTTATCTAGCAGCAATTTATACTTGACCAGAAGGGTCCACATTCTTTCCTTGGTCCATAGGAACATTAAGTTCTATGGTTGGATCTTGATCATCACCAAGATGATCAGATCCATTTTCACTTTCATTTCCTTCACCTCTTTCATAATATCTATTATTTCTATCATTTCCATTATCCTTCTCTTCCTCACTTCCAGAGACACTACCCTTTTCTTCTTATTCACTACCTAAATCCTCTTCAAAACCACTAGAATTACATTCATTCTCCACACTTCCTGAAAATTTTTTCCCCTCATCACCATTATAACCAAGAGTTTGTTCATCATAAGGTAAGGCCATAGTTAGACTAGGAGGTCCATATAATATACCTTTTTGAACTTTAATGGAGTTAGGGTCACTTATATCATTAATAGGATACCCTTGATCTCTATCAGGAGTAGAAACCTCTTTCTCATCAGAATAAATAGGCTTAGCATCTTTTGGTCTTAGAACAGGATCCACTAAATCTATCAGCCTAACAGAATGGTCCACTGGTTTGAATTTTTCATAAAAATTTTCCTCATTGCCAACTTGTTCCTTCTTCCATAATTTTCAATGGATTTTCATACTCTTTCATATCTCCTTACTCAGAAAATTCCACTACAAGATGAAATAGTTTCTTCACCTTTATCCACACATCCTTTAACTTACAGCTTGGCTGAGATAATCCTTGGGTAGAATAGAGAATTGGTCTTATAGTAGGGCTTAATAATCTCACCAATATACAATATAAGGTATCTGCACATATTCACTTTGATTTCTTTCTTCATTAGGTACATGAGGTACACATCTTGGTACTTTAAGGTTGAAAAGTCCCCTTTTCTGGGACATATCTGGTGCTGAATAAACTTGAACAAAAGTCTACTCACCCCATATAGATCAGTAGCAATAGGCCTCATGTGCTCATAATTCCCAGTTATCTCCTTCAAATATTTTTCAAAGAAAAATATGTCACTTTCAGGTGCATAAGTTCCTTGGTAATCATTATACACACCTTCTTATGGAACCTTAATGAATTCTGACCAATGCCTAGATGAAAATGAAATTATCATTCCTTTAAATATAGATTTGATCTAACATACTTCACTACCACCCAAGAGAAATTCATCATTTATGTAGAACTCATGCACAAGCTTAGGATAGAATGGCCTTTAATTATTTGAAAACCAGTCCATCCATCCTTGGGTTTGCAATACCTTCAACAGCATAGATTTACACTATAGCAATAATTCATGAATAACTTCCTTCTATGGAGTTACCACATGGTTCTCAAGAGTTAGATTGATATGCAGATACTTACTCAATTCTCCACTTTTCTTCTTATCAGGATGTGACTCATCTCCAGATACTTCTTCAGAGATGCGCTTCATTCTCACCATTTGATAGTTTGGTTTGAAGTTTGGAAGATGAAAGGTCTAGGGTAAAGAGAAATGGTAGGGGAGTGTAAGGGTTAAAGGATAGGGTAAGTAGTATAGTGGATCAACTCAAATTTATCATTTAGGGTATTATAGATCATAAATTATTGAACAGGGTTCAAAGAAATAAATAAAATAGCATTGTTCCGGTTAGAGAATAAAACAGATGCAGAAACAAGGTTCTAACAGTGTCTATGCCCAGCGTCGGTGTCGGCATGACACTATCGGTATCGGAATAGTAAATGTGTCGATGTCAGAATGAAAAAGTATCAGCATGAAAAATGTGTCGGTGTCTGTATGAAATTATCTAAATGAAATTGTTAGTGTCAGTATGACATCTACACTCATTTTTCACATAGATTTATCAACATAAGGTCCTTATAAATTAATCATCCCTAATTCATGTTTGATGTAATTAATTATTTCAGAGTTAAATGGATTTGTGAATATGTTAGAAAGCTAATGTTCAGTTCCAATAAACTCTAGTGTTATACAACCTTTTTGATAATGATCTCTCAAAAAGTGATGTATCGCATCAATTTACTTTGTTCTAGAATGAGAAACAGGATTATTAGAGATGTCAATAGTACTTATATTATCACATTTTATAGAGACATGTCTGAATTGATATCCATAGTATAGTAAAGTGTATTTCATCAACAAAATATGAACACAACAACTATTAGAAGCTATGTATTCAGCTTTGGCAGTAGATAATGCAACAGAATATTTTTTTTTACTGCACCATGACACTAGAGATTTTCCCAAAAGGTGACATGTTCTAGAGGTGATCTTTCTATCTAACTTACAACCACAAAAATCATCATCATAATAACTAACTAAATCAAAAGGTTTTCCTCTAGGGTAGAACAATCCTAATTCGGTAGTATACTTGAGGTATTTTAAAATTATTTTAATAGAATTTAGATGAGTTTATTTAGGTTAAGCTTGAAAATGGGCAAACATACACACACTAAACATAACGTCAGGTCGGATAACATTTAATTATATTAAACTCTCAATCATTCCTATATAAGTATTTTGATCAACATGTTTTCCATTTTCATCAAGATCCAACTTATAGGTGGTACTCATTGGAGTATCACTACATTTTTTACCATCAAATCCAAACCTTTTTAAAATATCTTTAGTATATTTACTTTGATTTAAAATAATACCTTCTTTATTTTGAAAGATTTTAAATCCAAGAAAGGATTTGAGTTCCCCCATTAAACTCATTTCAAATTCACTTTGCTTTGTTTTTTGAAAAATCAATACATAAAGTATTATTTGAAGATCCAAAAATAATATCATCAATAGAGATTTGAACAAAAAAACATCTTTAGAAATTATTTTTATAAAAAGATTAGGATCAGTTATACCCTTTGTAAAACATTTGTAAATAAGAAAACTATTTAGTATATCATACCAAGATCTTGGAGCTTTCTTTAAACCATATAAATCCTTTGTTAATTTAGAAACATGATTTTGAAAATGATGGTTTGTAAAATGAGGGGTTGTTTGATGAAAACATCCACAATTATAAACCCATTTAAGAATTCACTATTAACATCCATTTGATGTATATTTAAATTTAGATGTTCTGAATATGAAAGAAAGATTCTTATGGCCTCAAGTATAGTAACTGGTGCAAATGTTTTCTCATAGTCAATCCCTTCTTCTTGACTATAACCATGTGCAACCAATCTAGCTTTATTTCTTACAATATTACCATATTCATCTACTTTATTTATAAACACCCATTAAGTGCCTATAGTCAATATGTATTTGGGTCTATCTACAAGTTTCAAGACTTTATTTCTTTCAAATTGATTTAATTCTTCTTTCATATCCATTACCCAAAATTCATCATTAATTGCATCATTAACTCTTTTAGGTTCAAGCTATGAAAAAAATGTTTGATATTAAACCTGGTTTCTCATAGAAACTCTAGTCTGTGTTCCTTTATCTAGGTCTCCAACTACAACATCTAAAGAATGTTTCTTAAGAGTTATAATAGGTCTAGAAAAAGAATGGCTAGTTATTTTAAGTTATTCAATAGGTTTAGGTTCATCAGGACTAGAATCTGTAGAATTTTTAGAACTAGAAGATTTAATAGGTTGCTTAATAGTAGGGTCAAAATATTTCTCATTTATGTCCAAATATGACAGATCATCATCAATATTTTCTAGGGAGGTTTTGGTTTTATATTGGTCTGTTTCATCAAATTTGACATGTACAGATTCTTCCACACACTTAGTTATTTTAATAAATACTCTATAGGCTTTACTAGAGATTAAATAACCTAGAAATATTCCTTAATCACTTTTGGATGAAAATTTTTCAAGGTTGTTCATTTTATTAAGGATATAGAATTTTAAACCAAACACTTTGAAGTAATCAACCTTGGGTTTTCTACTGTTCCGTAGCTCATAGGGGGTTCTCTTAAGATTTGGTCTGATTAAGGCTCTATTAATAATATATCAAGCAGTCTTAACAGCTTCTTCCCATAATTAGACAGGTAAGACATATTCATTAAGAATAGTCTAGGCTATCTCTTGTAAGGTTCTATTTCTTATTTCTAGAACACCATTCTATTGGGGTGTCCTGGGAGCATAGAAGTTATGATTATAGCCATTTTGTGATCAAAAATATTCAAAATCTTGGTTTTAAAACTCATTTCCACGGTCACTTCTTAAGGATTTAATTATAATTCCACTTAGTTTCTCTACTATTTAGCATACTTAATGAAGTAAGAGAAAGCTTCACTTTTGTGAGAAATAAATAAAGTCCAAGTTTATCTAGAAAATTCATCTACCAGAATGTAGACATAGTGATTCCTATTAAGACTATAAACCCTAGATGGTCCAAGAAAATCCAAGTAAACCAAATCAAAAGGTTGATAAGTTAAAACTTTTTTCTTTGGTTTGAAAGATAATTTATGATGTTTACCCATTTGACAGGGATTACAGACTTTTTCATTTGGAAATTTAAGTTTGGGTAGATACTTGACTAAACATTTTCTAGTAATATTTATAAGGGAGTGTATGTTACAATATACTAATATCATATTCCACATCCAAGACTCTTTTTAGAAGTCACTTAAGCAGGAAACATTTTGAGAAACTAAGGAATCTAAATTTAAAAGATACTCATTTTCATTTCTAAAGGAAGTAAATACTAATTCATTTTTAGAATTAAATACATTGCATGAATCATTTTCAAATTTATCATTAAAACTATCATCACACAACTAAGAGATAATAAGAATATTTTACTTTAATCGATCAGCAAAAAGTACTTTGTAAATTAAAATAGAATTAGAGTTACCAATCTGGCCAAGACCAATGATTTTTCCTTTCTCATTATCACCAAAAGTGGCATGCCCACCATCAATATTTATCAAATTCTTGAAACGTGAATAATATCCTATCATGTGTCTTGAACATCCACTATCCAAGTCCCATATACTTCTACATGAGCTCTTCAAATAGATTTCCTACAAAAAAAATTAGATAGGAAAAGCTTTTGGTACCCAAATTTTTTTGGGTTCAGTAACATTAGTAATAAGAGCTTTGTGAACCCACATTTGTTTCATGGGTTTCCTCTATACAGTTTGTAAAGTTTTGGAAAAATAAACATTATTTGGTCCAGAAAAACTTGAAACAGTAGAAGATGTTTCATAGATGTAACTTGCAAAAAAATCTAGAACGAGAAATAAAATTAGATTTTCCATATTTAGATACTGAATTCTTTTTAAAAAAATTCTTTTACTAGGTTTATATCCAATACCACTAGTGTGTTTGGGTGAAACTTGTTTACCAAGCATTTGAACCGGGATATATTTTCCATTGGTAAAATTTTCTAAATTCCTTTTCAATTTCTTATTGGACAATTTGAGCTCATTTTTTTCTTTAAGTAATTGAGTATTCATTTCCTTTTCTATGGTAAGCTCATATTTAATAGTAGAGGTAAGAACATGTTTTTTATTCAAAATTTTGTAATTATATTTTAATTCATTACATGTATCTTCAATAATTTGGAAATATTCAAACATTTCTTCATCATTCATATTTTCATAATCACTTTCATCTCGACAATAATAATAATTATATATAAGATACTCAAGGGTTACCTCAGATTTGTTTTTCATGAAACAATGTTTTCCTTGTCACCTTTCTCATCATGTGATGATTCATACTCAGTTGAGTTATATTCAGAAGCACTCTAGGTGGACTTCATTTCCTTTTTGTATCTTTTATATTTGTCCTCATATTTCTTCTTATATTTTAACTTAGGAAAATAAGCCTTTACATGTTCTCTTCTCTTACATTCATAACAATATATTTTATTTTAGTTATCATTCATTTTCTAATCCTTTTTCTACTTTCTATTATTATTATATTTACCTTTGTAGTTAGGCTTCCCGAAAAACTTCTTATTTCTATAAAACTTATTAAACCTTATGGCTAACTAATCCATTTCCTCATCACTTTCTTATGGTGAATCTTCATTACGTGTACTATCAGAATAAGTTTGTATCCTTCCCTTTTCTTTTTTTTTTGGAAGTAGTGGTTTTGAAATCTACTGAATTTATCTTTGGTTCATCCTCCTCCTCTTTGTTGACTTTTAATTCTTCCTCATACATCATCATATTTCATATCATCTCCTTGACTAAAAACATAGTGATATCATAGTATTCTCTAATTAATTCTTAGGTTACTCTCCATCATTTAGGTAGACATATAAGTAGCCGCATGATTTGTTATTTGGAATCCATTGGATTTCCAAGAGAGCTCATTGTATTGACTATCTCGTTGAACCTGAGATACATATCAGAAATGGATTAATTAGGCTTCATCTTAAAGTTATCATATTTAATAGTATATGTATTAAGTCTCATTTCTTAAACATTAGTGGTTATTTTATGTGAAATGGATAAGGTATCCCAAATTTCATAAGCAGATTTACATGGATAAATTCTATTAAATTATTCATTCCCTGAACCACAAAATAAGGAATTCATGGATTTATAATTATTATTGTAATCAGTTTTTGTGGAATCACTCCATGTAGTTCTTGGAGTGTCTGGTATGTCATCGTTATCTTCTATTACCATCCAAATATCAAACCCCATGCTTTATAAGTGCATTTTCAACTTTATTTTACACGGTTCATAATTTTTACCATTAAAATAGGGAGGTTTGTTGGTAGCAGAATCATCCTATAAATTATCCATAATAAAGAATAAAAAAAAATTTAAAGAGCTAAATATTTAGAACTAACAGAAATTTTGAGTTAATTAAAACACAATTAAAATCACAGTTGAAAATATTTAAAAATATAAGTTTAAAAATAGCATATGATACAAAATGTCGGTTAGAGTAGGTCTTTCAAGTTGGGGGTTAATTGAGTTCCTATAAAAATTTATGTTAAAAAAATTATTTGAAAATCCCCCAATTTAAAAAAAAAACAGGTCAGTTAATCAAATAAGTAAATTTATAATAGTTTGAAAATTCAATTAATTTCACAAGAGATTGATTACTTATCAATTATATCAACCTGAAATATTGAAATAAATTTTGAAACTAATTTACTAAACCAAAACATTTATAAACACTATCCAAGACTAATTATCAAAGTGAAACTTAGTTTCATGAAATATTAGTTAAAATAGAGTAAAATAAATTTGGAAACATAGAGGATTAAAACAAGAGGTTTAGTATCAAGCTGAGACTTAGTCCTATCCACTTAGTGATCACCTTCCACCAAGTAATATATATATATATATATATATAAAGCTTTGATCCACACATTGGATCAAGGTTTACACAACAATATACAAATTTCTAAGTCACAAGACCTCTACCATTGTTATACATGGGAACTAGGAATAGCTAGGTCACATAGGATCTATACCATAGTTTTAAATGGGATATAATAGGTTTAAAAAGATGTTTGTGGGATTATATAATGTATCCTTCA
Organism: Viscum album; assembly: GCA_963277665.1. Lineage (NCBI taxonomy): Eukaryota > Viridiplantae > Streptophyta > Magnoliopsida > Santalales > Viscaceae > Viscum > Viscum album. The sequence goes on from OY728131.1 coordinate 1,865,100,709, forward strand.
ATTCAGTGTAGGATACAGTGTGTGTTACAGATTCACACACTGCTGGAAAAGTAGTAAAAATGCACACAACAGAGTAGGAAATAAAGAGATAGAGTTTACAAGGCTTTGTATGTTGTGAAATGAATATTTGGACTCTTTTTATTTAGTAGATGTGAATCCTGAGTCCTGTTTTGGAAATAGACACTGAAAATAGAGTGTCGTGAAACTTTGTGTTCTGGTTTTCCAGGAAGATGAGATTGTTCTCCTTAGTGTTTGTTTCCTAAAAGGATGATTGATGCTTTGATGAAAAGTAATATTCCTTTTTTTCATAGCTAGAAGTAATTATATTTCTTTATGTGTTATTTTATTTGGTCTAGTATCTCTGCTTGTATGTTCTTTTTAGTTGTTATCTTCTTCTATGCAGCTCGTGTTCCAAGATTTTCATTTTATTTTGAGTGTCTTTTGTTGGCTGACAAGAAGCATTTTTAGGTGACTTGTACCTCGTACTATCCACATACATAGTAATTAATGTTTTCTGCAAAAATCATTAATTTAATCAATAGTATTAAAACACTCAAATATGACAGTTAGATATAATTTTAAATAATAATAAAAAATAAATAGTCTACCTGTGACTCCTCTATTAGTGAGCCATTCTTTTAGTAACTCCATTTATCGGTGAGTCCTTCTATTGGTATTGATGACTCATTCTATCGGTCAATCATTACGTCTATATCTCTATGCATCGGTAACTCATTTTGTTCTATCGGTGCGTCATTACTTATATCAGTGTCTCATTTGTACTATTAGTGATTTGTTTATCGGTGAGTTAGTGTTTACGGTCGATGAGACATTCCTTTTATTAGTGATACATTTATTCTATTGGTGATACATTACTTCCATTAGTGAGACATTACTTTTTTCGTTATCTCAGTTGAAATGTAGACGAGACATTTACTCTGTCGGTATCAGTGATTCGGTGACTCATACTTATCCAATTTAATCTGTTATAACTGTCTTACAACATGAATATACATAGAATGTGTTAAATACATATTTGATAATAGATAACCATAATTAAACATATTTAAACTTAAATAAACCTGATTGAAATGATTGGAAACAATTTGACATGATTTTTGATTATTAAAACCATTAAAACCAGAGAGGGTCCAACAATTTCTATGAGGTGAATATAATACCTTTGAAATTATATATCATGAAAATTATTATTTTCATGATATTTTTAAGCTTTGTGTAAGTTCATTTTCTTAAATGGGGAGGATTATTTAGAGTTATAATGTGGTAGGATTTTATTAAAATAATCTCATCATTTGTCGAGATTGTTTATGATTATATTTTCATTGATGAAGTCTTATAATCCATATCTCAATAAATCTCATGAGTTTTATTACCCTCTAGTTTTTCATGCTATATCTAAGTAATGGTACCATTTTTCCACTCTATTACATAATATGATCAAGAAATTGTTTTTTAAGAAAGTCTGACATTACCTCTATCTTCGGTCAGAAATATCCATTCCTTTAAAACCATGTTTTATAAATGGTTTCCAAAAAATATTATATTATACTCTTATGGTCTTAAAAATATATTTTTACCCATGTTTTACCTTTTAAACAAAATTATTTTTAAAAATGAATCTTCTTGTCATTTTTCGATCGAGGCACTTTTCTAAACATTTTAGAGTGTAAAAGGAATGTTTGGTATTTACATATTTACCCACCATCGTGACCATCATCCCCTTGAAGATTATTTTACATGATTACAAATTTATTTTTTTAAGGAAAATCTTTTCTTAATATTCTATAAATTCTTTTTTTAAAGTGTTTTCCAAAGAAAATGTTTTCAAAATGTTTTCAAGCTTCTTTTATAAGTTTTCAAGGAAAAAGGTTTTCAAAGTGATTTAAAGAATTATTTCTACTTTTTCAAAGTAATTTCTATGAAAATGGTTTTAAAAATATTTTATTTTTAAAATATTTTTTTAAAATTAATAAAGTATACTTTCCTAAAAAAATGTTTTAAAATATATTTTAAAATTATTTTTCATCTAAGATGACATCTATTTATGTTAATCATTCCCTTATGGGAAATGATACAAAGGTTCCATTTGTATTCTTTATTTAATGGTTTATGTTTTTATGGAATGATGATTATGACACCCATTTATCTACCATGAGTTATATTCATGTGAAACTATCTTCTTTTCATGGGTTATTCATTAATTAAATTAGTAGAAAACCTATCTATTTTTCATAGGTTATGTTGTGATGAAATTTTATTAATACCCATTTCATTTCATGGGTTATGATTTTATATTTATAAAACCCATCTATTTTTAGGAGTCATGATATGATGAAAGTTTTATTATCTTGTAGCAGATGTATGAATGATTTTATTATGAGATGGGTAAGATCTATATCTCCATTCAATGCATTGGGTAATTATAAGTTATATATGAGATTAAAGGGTACATGGGTTGTATCCCAATCCTAAAAGTAAGAGGGTACACAAGTTGTCTCCCAAGCCAGAAATTAATAGGGCACACAAGTTTTAGCCCAAGCCTTAAATTAATAGGTTGCACGGGTTATATCTCAAGACTGAAAATAATAAGGTACATAGGTTATATCCCAAGCCAAAAATAAAAGTAGTTACACATGTCATATCCCAATATTAACATGTTATAAAGGTCTTGGTTGTAACACCCTAATATTTTGAGAGTTTTTTTTTCCTTGAATTAGTTTATCTTTTCAATATTTTTCATTAGACATGACACTGGAAATAGTTCTCTATATTATATATATGAATTAAAACACTAATTCAAACATTCATTTTACATGCGATACCAACTTTTTTCCCTATAAGTAATACCAACTTGGATTGCACTCTAAGAAACACCAACTTGGTGTATGATGCATGCAACACTGAGTTTCTATGAAAAATATCTATATATATATAATTAAATGAGATAATTATAACCTAAAAATTAAACATATTTATAGTAATAGTAATAATTAATTTCCAAATATTGTTTATAATTGTTTTTTATAAATAAAACATATTGATAATGAAAGATAAGATTTTTTGTAAAGTCCATCTATGTTTAAAAATAATGTTTTCTCAAATGAACCGCTTCTAATAATGAAAGTAATTTTAGACATATTTATAAATTTAATTTGATAAAATAAACTAAATTTTTTAAAGTAGAATGATGAAATTACACTAGGGTGATTTTTTTGGAATTTTTCTGAGAAACTTCTTTTTTTATGAATAGTAAAAATTACTGCAATTTAGTTAAAAATAGCTTTGTTGTTTAAATAATTATTAATGATAAATTATATTTTATATTTTTTAGAGTAAAATTATATCAATTATACATATATTTATACAATTATGTTCATTAAAATCAATTTTACATTCAAATTGAATATAAAAACTTAACAAACATTTGAACGTTTTTCTACTATAAAAACTCATTATTTTTCCCCATCTACAAGATTAGTGTTAATATTAATTTTTCTAGTTTTGTGATTATAATTTTAAAAATATAACATAAACAGATGTAATTAGTGTGATATTTTTGGTCTCATAAGATTAATTTAATTTTTTGACCAAAATGATTAGTGAATGTGATAAAAATAATAATTATGGTGTTTAAGGTATGATTAAGATTAATAAGGGACTGAACCTTAATATTAAGGACCAAAATGACTTGGACACTTGTCCAAAAGCCATTGGTTTCCAAAATTAGACCATTTCCCCACTTGGTTTGAAATATATGGGTTATTGGGATTTTATTAAATGAAAATTTTCTATAAAAGAGGGTATGAAAAAAAGACAAAAAGGGAACTTTCATTTCCTTTAACAATTATAAAACTTTGAGATATGTAAAAAAACATCAAATTTTTTGTTATATATTTCCTTTTAAAATATATGTGGGTTATTGTTATCATAATAAATTTTCAATAATTTTTAGAGATGTTTTAGGTACTTCAAATGCTTAATAAACGTCAATATAATGATTATTTGGTTAATAATTAACTAAAATATTTTATACTATAAATATTAAAAGTGAAGTTAATTGATTGAATTATTGTATTTATTTATTTTTTAGATTAATATATCATTTTACACACCTATAAACATAATATATTTGAATTACAATATAATATTGATATTTTAAAATTAACATTAAATAAATAATGTCAAAATTGACATTATTTTTACATTAATATAAAACAAAAATATAAAATGATTTAAAATTGATAAAAATACAATATTATTTCAAGTGACTTTTTAGTGTTAATATAAATTAAATATTTTATATTAATGGAATAATTAATCTTTTATAATTAACATATTTACCCATATTATGTAAATATGTTATTAAGATGGTTCGGGTTCAAGTAGCATTTTAGCGTGTCCCATGTGATTGTTTTAAAGTCGATTTACAAAAAAATGGGATTTTAATTTTATAAATTATATATAATGTTAATAATTAAGTGTCTCTATATTTTATAATTAATATCACTTTAATTTATTTTTAATGTTTAAATTAATTAGATTATAAAACTAGATTCTTTAATAAAACCAAAATGATAAAATTGGGGAATATTAGAAGTTAAGGAACCAAATAATTAAAATGCACATGTTTTTGTTTATATGTGGTTTTTATTGAACATTATTCTACTTTAATCCATTATTTTTCCATTTTGTAGGAACTTTGGGTATTATAGACTACCCATAATTGAATACCTTTTGGTATTTACAAAAGTATCACTCTCCTTCCACTATAAAAAGGCAAGCACTCTACCCCTTCCTCACACCTCTCAAGCCTCTTACAGTTGGCCAATACCTACCCAAATTGCATCCTAACAATCCTATATTCTAAATTAAAGCCTCCATTTGGTTTGAAATATTATCAAGTAATACTTTCGGAACAAACTAAAAGGAGTTACCCAATTTAGAGGTAACATCTTCTCTCAATATTTTTCCATTTATTTTCTTTTCCAACCCCTCCACTCACTTTATTCCATTATTGTGTGAAAAAAAAATATCCTAAATATACTAGTATGTTTTTATGAAAATTTTATGACCTAAACTTACACACACCTTCATGTAATAGATGTTGAACATACTATTTTTGTGTGTGGTGAACTACTGTCTCACAAAATGATGATTGTTCATTTATCCTTTACCACCATTAATGGTCACCATTATGATGGAAACCCTATTTATATATGTCATATATTATATTTAATAAGTATTTAATCTTTTTTATTCCTTTTATAACACACATATTTTTACCTTCCATTTGGTGTTAATACGATAATCTCGTTTGAGGAAGTGTGGACTACTGCCCCCTCAAAGAGATGTGATTTGTTCACACACCACATAAAATGTTTTAAGGATTGGTTTAATTAAATTATATGATATATATGTTTTGGTAGGATTAGATTACTCAAGAGGGGGTTGAATTGTGTATCTATAAAAAAATTGTTAAAAATATTTCATTAAAAGATTCACCCAATTAAAATTAAAACATACTAGTTAATCAAGGTAATAAGATTATAAGAGTTTGACTATTCAAACATCTTCAAAAAAGATTGATTAATTCTCAGTAGTATCAATATGAGATATTGATAAAACTTTTTAAACTATTATAATAAGTAAAAACAATTATAACTACTATCCAATACTAACTATAAAAGTAAAGTTTAGTTTTCTAAAGAATTTGATAAAACAGAGTAAAACTAAAGGTAAAGAAATAGTGGAGATAAAACAAGAGGTTTAGTCTCAAGCTGAGACTTAGTCCTCTCCACATGGTGGTCGCCTGCTACCATGCAATTTAAATTAATAAATACTTTGATTCACACCCTGAATCAGGGTTCACAATAGTACACAGGCTACCCAGGTCACAATACCTCTACCATAGTTCTTTGTGGGTAAAAACTACCAAGTCACACAAAGACCTCTTACACACTTATCCATGGTAGTAACAAGTGTAAGATGGTATGATTAGAAGGATATCTTGTATCCTTTAGGTTGATATAGGACACAGTGTGTTCTTAATAGATAGATACACACACTGCTCAAAAGTATGTAAAAATGCACACAATAGAGAAAACAATTATGAGAAAGGATTTAGAAGGCTATGTGTGTCTTGTGATGTAGATCTTGACTCTTTAGATATAGCTGAGATAAAGTCTAAGACTTCTTCTGGAAGTTGAAACAAAAATAGAGTATCGTATTCTGGCTTCCAGGTACAAGTATGATCTTCCAGGTATATTATTCTCCTCCTTTGATATGCTGAATTAGTTTTTCAATTAAATGTTCATCTCGGTTGAGATTACCTCATGTGTTCTTCATTTTTGTTCTTGAGTTCATAGTGGTTTCATCAGAGTTTCAGATGTTCTTTAGCGTGTCTCTATCTCACACACAGCATGCACCCCACTTTTTCTTTGGTATATCTTCTCTCTTTAAAAATACTTCTTATTTTTGAGGGTCGAGAAATAGAATGTTATTTCCATGTGAATAGGTTCATCATAACTTGTACTGTCTTCTAAAAGTCCTAAAAAAGATTATAAAATATGCCAGTATCATTAAATGAAAAAAATATGAATGTTGGAAATAATATTAATAAATTCATGTTTAAATAGTCTACTGGTAGGTGGTTCATCAGTGACTCATTTCAATAGTGATTCCTTCCTTTTATTGGTGATATAGTTGATATAATGGTGACTAATATCAATTTTGAGTCCTTCTTTGTATCAGTGATACAGTTGATTTATCGGTGACTCATATCAACGGTGAGTCATTCCAACGGTGATTTATTCTAATGGTGATTCCTTCCAATGGTGAGTCCTTCCAATGGTGAGTCCTTCCAATGGTGAGTCCTTCCAATAGTGATCCCTTCCAATGGTAGTACCATGCATAATTAGGTCACTTGGACTAATGGTAGGTCGATTGCATCGGTAGGTCGTCTGTGTCGGTGAGTCATATGCATTGGTGAGTCATCTATCTGTTGGTGTCACATGCATCGGTGAGTCATCTGTCTGTCGGTGTTAGTAACTCATACTTAGATAATTTTAGATGTTCTATCTTTCTTACAGTTCAGCAAAGTCATAGAGTGTTAATACCCATAATTACACGTAGATAATTTGTTATAAGATTATTTAGACTTAAACACACATAAATAGTTATATAATTTAAATGATCTGATATAAAAGATAATTTTTTGACATAATTTAAGATCTGACAGGAGGTAAGATATATGTTAATATATGACATGATTCATGATAATTTAAACCATTATAGTCAAATATAGTGGCCAACAATATCTATGGGCCAACAATCTCCCCCTTTTTGATGGTCACAAATCATGGAATTATTAAGTACCGTTAGATAATAATTAAGGATAAATAAGTATTTAATTCATATTGCCTTAGTATATGTCATTCATAATTAATTGGTAATGTTCTCCCCCTTTTGGGATTAGCAAAAAGTGAACAGGGAGCACAAAAAGAAAAGAAGGAAATGAAGGAAGACAAAATATTCCATTAAGGAGGAAAGTACAATGTATTACAAGGATCCAAATAAAAACATAAAGAAAGTAAGTAGAACCATTATAGAATGATCCACACTACGGTTAAGGTGACTTTAATATATTAGAGGGAGGAATGGATGGCTAAGCAGGAGGGTTAGGCTGAGAAGCAGGAGGGTCTGAATGGATTTTTAGAAGAGGTAGAGGCACTCCTTCAGGAACTGTAGAATCTAGGGTAGGTATTTTCTAAGAAATAATCTGAGACTGAATAGTCTCTATAATAATGGGTCTGATATGAGATAGAGCCTAAGAAACTAACATCTGAGCTTGATCATACACTGAACCAGCAGGGCCAAGTGGTGCAGCAGTAGGCACCATGATGGATTCACTTTGGAAATGGAGATATAGTTTTAATAGCTTGATGAACTCTTCAATTATTTCAACACTATATTTCATTACCTTTTGAAAATCATATTTTTTCTATAAACTTGTATAACAAGTGAGTGAATTATCTCATCTTTGTAATTTGATCCTTAAAAACCTTTATCACTAGAGGAAGAGTAAGATTGGTGGCCAAATACTTAAAGAGACTATTCATTTGATGCTTTGTAATAAGTTTGGAGAAAAACTCATTAATCCTTTTGTTTATCTCTTCTTAAGTCTATAAAGAACTCCTTTTATAATACTTCACATAGTCATGCACCTTATCTGAAATTTCCTCAACCTTGGAAACACTATAAATTAAGGCTTGAAACTCTTCTTTCAAAATTGAACTTACAATAGTAAGATCCATATATTGTGAATGTTGAAAAGGTGGAGTAGAGGTTGAAGCAATAGCAGAGGAGGAAAGTTTTTTATCTTATTTTCTTATTTTGTAAAAATCAAGAACTTTATTATGAGAAATAATATCTTCAATCCCATTCATGACATGCTCCATTATAGTCCTGTACTTAGCGGTTAAAGTATTAATGCCAGTGGTTACCTTATTCATCTCATTACCATGCTTGGTGTTTTTTACCACAATGGTTTCAACAGTTGTGATCAAATTTGGATGAATTTCTTTTATCACCATCTGTGAGACTAAACAAGAATCATATTGAGATGCACTTGTAGAGGTGGGAGTGGAACTAGAAGTTCCAATTTGCCTTACACCTTCAACCATAGACCGGATAGATTTAAAATTTTCATTCAAATCAGTTTTCTCTCTCCTAGATTCATCAATATTATATCTAATATGAGATTTTTCTGAGTTTATTATTGAGTAACATATGTCTTACATGAATTTTTCCAAATCGAGCTTAGTGACATAGTCATTAGAATTGGTTTCAGCCACTAGTTCCCTTGTAGTAAGTACAAAGACTTAATCATCTCAATATTCATAATCTAATCGTGATAGAACAAATATTTACAATTATTTTATTCTTAATTTCAATTTTTTTAATCCCACCAATGTGTTATTTTAAGGTCAATTGTCACATTTTATATTTTTAGGAGTATTTTTTAGCTTAATTGAAAAAATGGCTTATTTTGGATTTAAACAGTTTTCATTTATTTTAATGTTTCATTCATAATGCTTTCTAAACTGATCCAAATTTCAAAATTATTATTTTATAGGTTTCTATGTTCTATTGGATTCATTTTATCGTTCTGGACCCAAATATCAATCAATAATTTGGAAGCTCAAATCCATCTCACAAGTCAGTCCTCAAAAACTATGCACAGAACTGCATAATTTTATTTCGGGGACCATATATCTTAAATGGAAGACCCATTGGAGATTAAATTTTACATGGATATGAAAGAAATCTGGAGGAATAACTTTCATAAAGATAGAATCATCTGGATCTTTCATTTTCAAGTCCATTAATGTTGGAACTCGGTGTATTGGAATATGAACAGTCAGTCTGGACAGATTAAATTTCATGAGTGATGCGACCATATCTCTCTCAAAACTTGTCCAATCAAGCTAAAAGTTCGTTTGTCGATAGAGTAGAAGTAATGGAACAACTTTCAAGAAGGATCAATTCCCAAATTCTGTCATTAAGAAGTCCATACAGGCGCATACATCCTATGGACAGATTTTGGAGCCAAAATGTCATCCTCTCTCCCTATAAAAGAGTGTTTCCTTTTCATTTGAAATGATTGGAAACTTATTAATAGCCTTTGTTGGAAATTTTCTGTAGTTTAGTATTTTATTTTATTTTATTTTCATTCTATTATTTCATTTCATGTTTTAATTTAAGTGTTCTCCTTTCTCCACTTTTCTATCTCTCTTTTGTTTTCTCTCCCCGTTTTCTTTTCACTGTGAACTCTTATGCTTGTGATCATGAGTAGCTAACCTGAGGAAGTTCACAGGGGAGCAATCCAGTGATGAAAACAATTCCTTGAACATTCATATTTTAATTTTTCTTTTTTTCTTAGAGTTATACTGAGGGGGATCTTAGTGGGAAAGGCACCTTTGTGTCTCCACTTACCACCCGAGGTTTAACTTTCACTTCTGCAATATTTTCCCTTGATTGAGAAGGTGGATGTGTGGTCTCTCGACGATCGTTGAGAGTTCTATATATTCACAACCACATGAAGAGTAGGATTTTAATGCATACTATGGAGCATGTTTATTAAGTAAATTTGAAACTAATAATGAGACGATGAAGGTTCTCTCTGGGTGATGCTCTCGGGAATGTCTCCTTTATGTCTTAACATCATTATGTTTGCATTCATTCTTTTTTCCTTGCATTTTCATGTTTAATTTTAGTTTTTCATTCCCATTTTTTAAAATCTCATTTCTGGTTATTTTATTTCATATTTATATATATAAAGTGAATTATAAATAGTGAGTGATTGACTACAAAAGGCTCGTCAAGAGATCGACCTAGGTCAGCTACTGTGATGCACTTAGTATAAATATTTTTGAGAGTGTGCATGACAACGCTTCATCAAATTGGCACCATTTTCGGGGAGCCAATTGTTCTTCACTACCTATTTTTATTCACTCATTTTAAATTATTTTTCTAAATTTAATTTAAAAAACACAAAAAAAACATAAATTTCAAAAACATTAAAAAAATCTCTATTCATGATGTCTTTCAATTCAAATTTTTATGCATGGACTGATAAATATCATGTGCGAGAAGACATTTTAAATGATCTTAATGATAAGTTTCAAAGGATTAGTAATTTAGTGGAAAAATTGGAGAGCCAAATAGATTTGATAGCTGAATATGTACATGCATGTCAACAGTAACCCGAACCTGATCCTGATCTGGAACCTGAACCAAAATGTGTGGTGAAAGAGATTTCACCAATCATTTTTTATGTTAAAGAACCTGAAGAGGGTGAGAAGGAGCTACTAAAAGAGTTAATCATATCATCTCATACTCATCCATTTCTAGAGGAGGTCCTTGATGTACACATTCTAGCTGATTCACTTATGGGAGATCAACAATTTTTAGAAGAATCTTGGAATCACTTTGTTGAAGATAACCTGAAACTTGATCTTCCCATCTTTGATATTGAAAAATTGACACCTTTTGACTTCTCTATTACTTTGGAAGATGATGAAAAATATTCACATGATGATATGGAGTTTCCAATGGTCTTTCTTGAAGATATAAATTTCCAAGATGACTTACCTGAAAGGGAAGATTTCATTATTGATTTGTCAAGTTTTAATTTTATTCCAACTGAATTTTTTTCTGACTTCTCCTTTCCTGAAATTTCTGATATAGCACAAATGGAGCATACCTTAGATGATATGAAAGATACTACCCATGTGGTGGATATCGAGGAAGAGAATATGGTGTTGGTATGACTACCTCCTCTAGAACATTCTATTTTTCTCTTTTTCAAAGCTGTTAGAGTTCATGGAATGTGTCAAGTATGATTGAGTCATCACTTTGAAAGCCCCTTTTGAATTCAACTCATATTTCGGCCTACCTTTACATCTGACATTCATTAAGCCCCTATTAGCCATGAAATACCTTGTTAGGTAGCCACATTACAAGCCATTTATCCCATTCCAACCTGGTCTAGAAGTTAAATACATGATTATTGTTGAACTCAAGTGTGGCGGATGGAGAAGATGGGTTGTATTTTGGTTTCCGGAAGATTATTTTTGAGTTGAATTGAATGTGTTTCAATATTTATTGCTGCTTGGGGGGGAAGAAATTTCATTATGGAAAGATTTATGGGTGGACCAAAATATCATTACAAAGATGGGTTGGGTGTTCAACAATATTTGAAGATCAAAAGTTGTCTCTCTTTTCCTCAAAAACATGATTCTGAAGAGAAATCCATATCTGAATTCAAGCTGAAACAATGATACAAATGGGAAAAGAGGGATGAAAATCATTGATGCAGAAATTCTAAGTGTGAACTTACCAAAAGAAAGTTGTTTGGAGATGATTAATTTTTTAGCTGATTGAGGAGCACACCATTCTTGATCAAAACTGTTTTCATGCATTTACTTCACTTTAGAGCTTAACCCTCCTCATTCTGCCTCTGATGTTTTTACATTTTAAACCAAACAACCCTCAGCCTCATAACAACCCATAAGAAAGACCTCATTATTGATACAATTTTTACTCTGTGAAGTGGATATATTAGTAGGATAGAAATCCTATGGAGATCATACATGTTCTTGGGAATGAGAAAAACTCTAAATTAAAATATCCTTGAGTGAAGAGGGAAATATTTTTTGGGGGAGGTAGGTACGAGATGCATATGAGGATTAACATGAGATTGAATGAATTCATTTTATTTTTGAGGAGTTCTGAAATTTTGATCCATTTAGGAGGCATGCTAGTTTCTTTGATATTTTAATTTATTTTTGTTGTCATTTATGCTTTGAGAAGTTTGTTTTGACCTTGGTATAAGATGATTGCCCAGGAGTGCAATGTTTAAGTGTGGGGGAATTGATAGAAAAAATATTTTTAATTATTTTATTTTTAATTTCAATGTTTTAAATCCCACCAATGTGTTATTTTAAGGTAAATTTTCACATGTTATAGTTTTAGGAGTATTTTTTAGCTTAATTGAAAAAATGGCTTATTTTGGATTTAAACAGTTTTCATTTATTTTAATGTTTCGGCCATAATGTTTTCTAAACTGATCCAAATTTCAAAATTATTCTTTTATATGTTTCTATGTTCTATGGGATTCATTTTATCCTGCTGTACCCAAATCTCAATCAATCATTTTAAGGCTCAAATCTAGCTCACAAGTCAGGCCTCGAAAACTGTGCACAGTTTTGCATAATTTTATTTCCGGGCCCATATCTCTTAAATTTATGACCAATTGGAGCTTAAATTTTACATGGATCTGGAAGACATCCGTAGAAAGAACTTTTATTAAGATATCCACGTCTGGATCTTTCATTTTCAAGGAACTAAATGCGTTGGAACTTGGTGTATTGGAATACAAACAGTCAGTCTTCCAGATTAAATGTCATGAGTGATGTGACCATATCTCTCTCCAAACTTTTCCAATCAAGATGAAATTTCGTGGGTCAATATAGGATAAGTAATTTAACAACTTTCAAGAAAGATAAATTCCAAAATTATGTCATTAATGAGGCCATCCACGCACATACATCCGGGGGACAGATTTTGGAGCCAAAATGTCATCCCCTCTCCCTATAAAAGAGTGTTTCCTTTTCATTTCAAAGGATTGGAAACTTAGTAATAGCCTTTGTTGGACATTTTTTGTAGTTTAGTATTTTATTTTATTTTATTTTAATTATATTATTGCATTTCATGTTTTAATTTAAATGTTCTCCTTTCTTCACTTTTCTATCTCTCTTTTGTTTTCTCTCCCCGTTTTCTTTTCACTGTGAACTCTTATGCTCGTGATCATGAGTAGCTAACCTGAGGAAGTTCCTAGGGGAGTAATCCAGTGATGAACCAAAGTCCTTGAACATTCATATTTTAATGTTTCTTATTTTCTTAGATTTATACTGAGGGGTATCTTAGTGGGCAAGGTGCCTTTGGGTCTCCACTTTCCACTGGAGGTTTAACTTTCACTTCTGCAATATTTTCACTCGATCGAGGAGGTGGTTGTGTGGTCTCTCGGCGATTATTGAGAGTTCTATATATTCACAACCATATGAAGAGGAGGATGTTTATGCATACTATGGAGAATTTTCATTAAGTAAATTTGAAACTAATAATGAAACGATGAAGGTTCTCTCTGGGTGATGCTCTCGGGAATGTCTCCTTTCTGTCTTAACATCATTTTGTCTTCATTCATTCTGTTTGCATTTCATTTTCATGTTTAATTTTATTCTTTCATTCCCATTTTCTAAAATCTCATTTCTTGTTATTTTATTTCATATATATATATATAGTGAATTATAAATAGTGAGTGATTGACTGCAAAAGGATTCTCAAGAGATCAACCTAGGTCAGCTACTGTGCTGCATTTAGTATGAATATTTTTGAGAGCGTGCACGATAATTCTTCATAAAAACACAGTGCCACATATCCAAGATTCCATGAACATTCAGCCATTATATCATAATCCATAGGAGTAAGAGTATTTATCCTTACTCTTCCAATTGTATTCTCTTCATCATCTTGAGCTACTCTTTCTTAAAGATCCCCCTCAGTGTCAGCCTTTTTGGTAGTTTACTCCCCATCACTTAATGCTTCCTTTCTATGTTGCTTATCCTAATGTAGAGTTCTTTTTCTAGTATATAAAGCTTGAGAAACTAGTTCTTATGGAGCAACACTTTCATCTTGCACAGCACCCTCAACAGATACACAAACATTAGCTTCAACAATCTCCATACTAACAGCATTTGGATTCCCATCAGGATGATCATATTTACTACCACTACCAATTTCACTAATTTCTTCATTATCACCATCTTCATCCTTTTAATCTCCATTTTCCACATCAACTTTGTCATATTATTCTTATCTACTTTATTCTAAACCACTTTCTCCACTGCCATCTTCCTCTTTTTCATCTTCTTCTTCACTAGATTCACTGACATGTTCTACACTTCCTTATACTTATGTCTCTTCACTTCTAGTAGATTATATAATAGGATCATGATAATTTAAGTCAAAAGGTGGAATTATAGGTCCAATAGAAACTCTTTTTGTTGGTCCAGTGGTTTCTGGGTCACTTATATCATCAATTGGAGATCCCTCGTCTCTAACAGGAGTAGAAGCCTCCTCTTCCTCATCTAAAGAATAGATCACTTGATCATCTGGACCAAGGCTAGAATCCACTAGATCCATTTCTATAAGTGGATGATTTTTAGGATTAAAATTTTTATACAATCTATCTTCATCACCAACCCATTCCTTCCTCTATGGGTTCCAGTTAATTTTTATTATTTTATAGATGTCAGAACTTAAGAAGATTCCACTACATTGAGTAACTACAATATAATCAACTTCACTTACAGAACATTTCTCATTTAGAATTGATGAAATCATTCTATAGTAGAATAGAGAATTTAAATTACAATAATGTTTTATCATATCATTTATATTCACCATCAGATATCTAGATAGATTCAATTTAAATCCTTTCTATATAAAATACACTAAGTATACATCCTGATATTTTAGAGAAGAAAATTCCCCTTTCCTTGGACAAATCTGGTGCTGAATAAACTTAAATAAAATTTTGAACTCACCATTTAACTCTAATGAAATGGGTCTCCTATGTTACTCATTTCCAATTAGCTCTTTAAAAGTTTTCTCATAACAAAGTAATTCAATTTCAGGTGGAGAACTGCCTTGATAATCATAAAACATTCCTTCATGAGGAACCTTAAGACATTCAACCCATTGTCTTGAAGAGAAAGAGATTCTATTCCCTTTTACTATCAACTTGACTTAGGCTACATCACTTCCTTCCAACAGAAGTTCCATATTATTGTAAAATTTATGTACCATCTTCAGGTAAAAGACTCTGTCATTGGTTACAAACCAATAAATACATCCTTGATCTAACAGAACCTTTAACAACAATGACTTTCTCTTTAAGAGAAATTCCTCTAGTACTTCTTTCTCTGAAGTTAAAACACGGATTTCTATACTAGGATTTATAGGAGCTGAAAATTTTCTTGATTCAACTTTCTATTTCTTAGAAGCACAAGACTCACTATATTAAAGATCCCACTTCACACACGTCATTCCAATCATTTCAGTATGGAGGTTAGAAGGTGAAAGGTCGGGGGTAAAGAGAGAGAGTAGTGGCTGAGAGAGTGTAGAGATAAAGAAGTAGAGTGGATCAATTCAAATTTATATCATTTAGGGCTTTTGAAATTATGTAATTGTGAAAACATGAACTAGTTCCAACAAAATTAATGAAACAGTGTTGTTTTGATAAAAACAGAAAACATATAAAAATAGTGATTCTTCGGTGTCGGCATGACAGATTTTTTATAACGCTAACAGTGTCGGCATGACATAGCGTCGGTGTCGACATGACAATGCTGTCAGTATGACATGGCATTTGTGTCGGTGTGAAAATGGTGTTGGTATGACATAATGTCGGTGTCGGCATGAAAATGGTGTCGCTATGACAACTTCACAGAAAAATATAAAATGAATATAAACACAAGGTCTTATAGATTTATAATTCCTAACTCATGTCTGATGTAATTCATTATTTTAGAGTTCAATGGATTAGTGAATATGTTAGTAAGATGATATTAATTTCCAATAAATTCTAAAGTGATATAACCCTTTTAATAATGATATCTCAAAAATTGATGTCTTACATCAATATGTTTTGTTCTAGAATGAGAAAATGGGTTCCTAGAAATGTTAATAGCACTTATATTATCACAATTTATAGGTACATGCCTAAAATTATATCCATGTTCTAGCAGAGTGTGTTTCATCCATAAAATCTGAGCACAACAGCTATCAGCTACCATATATTTAGCTTTAGCAGTAGATAGTGCAAAAGAATTTTGTTTCTTACTACACCATGAAACCAAAGACTTTCCAAAAAAGTGAAACATCCCAGAGGTTCTCTTTCTATCTAAATTTCATCCACCAAAATCAACATCAAAATAACTCACTATATCAAATTATTGTCCATTAGGGTAAAACAACCCTAAATTGATAGTATGTTTGAGGTATTTGAAAAAAAAATAATAGTATTTAAGTGATATTATTTGGGATTATCTTGAAAATAGGCACATATACACACAATAAACATTATATCTGGCCTACTAGCAGTCAAGTAGGTAAAACATCCAATAATTCCTATGTAAGTGGTTTGATCAAAATATTTACCATCTTTATCAAGATCCAACTTATAAGTAGTAATCATTGGAGTGTCACTAATTTTTATGCTATCAAAGCTAAATCTTATTAAAATATCTTTTGTATATTTACTTTGATTTAAAATGATAGTTTCTTTATTTTGAAAAATATGAAATCCAAGAAAGAATTTAAGTTCACCCATCAAACTCATTTCAAATTCACTTTGCATCCTTTTAGAAAAATCAATACATAAATAATTTCTTGAAGATCCAAAAATAATATCATCTATATAAATTTAAACTACTAAAACATCTTTATAAATTCATTTTATAAATATAGTAGGATCAAAAATCCCATTTGTAAAACCTTTTTTAATGAGAAAAGTACTTATTCTATCATACCAAGCTCTTGGAGCTGTTTTAAACCATATAAATCTTTTGTTAATTTGAAAACATGATTTTGAAAATGAGGGTTTTTAAAACCATGGGTTGTTCAACAAAAACATCCTCAACTATATATCCATTTAATAATGCAACTTTAACATCCATTTGATAAAGTTTAAAATTAAGATGGGAAGCATAAGAAAGAAGGATTCTAATGGCCTCAGGTCTAGCAATAGGTGAAAAAGTTTCTTCATAGTAAATTCATTCTTCTTTACTATAACCCTGTGTAACCAATATATCTTAATTTCTAACAATATTACCATATTTATCTACGTTGTTCCTAAACACCAACTTAGTGCTATGTTCAAGGTGTATTTGGGTCTATCTACAAGTTTCCAAACATTATTTATTTCAAATTTATTAAGTTATTCATTCATATACATCACCCAAAATTCATATTTAATTGCATCATTGATATTTTTAGGTTCACATTGTGGTAAGAAGCCTTGATGTTCAACCTGGTTTCTAAGAGAATCTCTAGTTTGTGTCACTTTATCTAATTCTACAACAACAGCATCTGAAGTATAGTTCTTGAGAGTTCTAGTTGGTTTAGAAAAGGAGGGGCTAGTAATTTTAGGTTCATCTACAAGTTTGGGTTCATCATGTTTAGATTCTGAAGAATTTCCAGAACTATTTGATTTGACATATTTCTTGACAAGAGGATTAGATTATTTTTCATTTATGTCCAAATTTGACATATCATATTCAAGGTTTTCTAGGGAAGTCTTAGGTTCATGTGGATCTATTTCATCAAATGTGATATACACAGATTCTTCCACACACTTGGTTATTTTATTAAAGACTTTGTTGGCTTTACTAGAGGTTGAGTAACCTAAGAAGATTCTTTAATCACTCTTGTATAGGAATTTGTCAAGATTTTCTTTTGTATTAAGGATATCGAATTTTCAACCCAAAACTTTGAAGTAACTAACTTTGGGTTTTCTATTGTTCTAAAACTCATAATGATTCTTCTTCAGGATAGTTTTAATTAAGACTCTATTAATTATATATCAAGTTGTATTCACAGCTTCATCCAAAAAGTAAATAGGTAGATCATATTCATTAATCATTGTTCGAGCTATCTCTTGTAAGTTTCTATTTCTTCTTTCCACAACTCCATTTTTTTGAGGTGTCATAGGGTTAGAGAAGTTATGACTATATCCATTGTGTGAGAAAAAGGATTCAAAGTCTTGATTTTCAAACTCATGGCCATGATCACTTCTTAAGGATTTTATTCTAATTCCACTTAGATTTTCCACTATTTTAGCATACCTGGTAAAGTAAGAACATGCTTCACTTTTGTGAGCTAAGAAACAAGTCCATGTATACCTAGAATAGTCACCTACAAGAATATAGACATGGTGATTCTCATTTAAACTAGAAAATTGAGAGGGTCAAAACAAGTCCATGTGAACCAACTCTAAAGTTTGAGAAGTTGAAACTACTTTATTTGATTTGAAAGATATCTTATGATGTTTACCTTTTTTATAAGGATTACATACTTTGTTATTTGAAAACTCGTGTTCGGGTAGTTCCTTGAATATTCCTTTTCTAGTCATCTTAATAATAGAGTGTACATTATAGTGTCCTAATATCTTATTCCAAATCTTAGACTCTTTATGAAAGGAACTTAAACAAGAAACATTTTGAGAAACTAAATAATTTAAGTTAACATAATATACATTTTAATTTCTAAAATAAGAAAATAATAATTCATTTTTAGCATTAAAAAATTACAAGCGTCAATTTCAAATTTAACATGAAATACATCATCACATAATTTTGAAATACTAAGAAGGTTATATTTCAATCCATCAAAAAAAGTACTTTAGAAATTAAAACTGAGTTAGAGTTACCAATCTAGCCTAAGCCAATTATTTTTCCTTTAGCACTATCACCAAACGTGAAATATCTATCATCAATCTTGATTAGGTTATTGAATCTTTAATAATATCATATTAGGTGTCTTGAACATCCACTCTCTAAGTACCATTGACTCTTACAAGAGCTCTTCAAACAGTTTTCCAACAAAATAATCAACCAAAAACATATTTTGGTACCCATACTTGTTTGGGTCTAGTGACATTAGTAATCAATTATGTAGGTACCCACATTTTCCTTATGGGTTTCCTATAAAAATTATATTACATATTTGAAAAATGGACTCTATTTGGTCTATAAAAACTAGACGTATTAAAAGATTGTCCTGAATTGGAACTAGCAGCGGAATTTTTATTTTTAGGAAGAAGAACAAATTTTCTAGATTTAGTTACAAAATGTGTTTTAGATAGGTTTCTCTATCTAGGTTGATATCCAATACTATAAGTTTACTTAGGAGTTATCTCTTTACCAAGAACTTTCCCATTGGTAAAATTTTCTAGATCTTTCTTCAATTTCTCATTAGACATTTTTAATTCATTGTTTTCTTTGAGAAGTTGAACATTCTTTTCCTTTTTAGTAGTAAGTTAAGACTTAATATTTACTATGAGAGAATGTTGTTTCTTTAAAGATTTATATTTATCTTTTAGTTCATTACAAGTGTCTTCTAACATGTTACAGTATTCAAATAATTCATCACTTGTCATATTTTCATAATCACTTTCATTTTCAGAATAATTGGAATTGTGTGCAGGAGAATCTAAGGTTACCTCAGTTGTGTTTGTCATAAAACACATATTTTCCAAGTCATATTTCTCATCATGATATGATCCTAATTCACTAGATCTATCCTCATAGTCACTCAATATATCCTTCAAAGCTTTCTTATGCTTTTTATATTTGTTTTCACACTTCTTTTTGTATTTTAATTTTGTAAATTCATCTTTGACATGTCCTCTCCTCTTGTATTAATAGTAGACAATCTCCTCTGATTTTTCATTTCTTTTTCAGTCCTTTTTCTAGTTTCTCTTGTTATCATATCTTTATTTATAATTGGGATTCCTGAATAACTTCTTCTTTCTATATAATTTCTTGAATCTTATGAATTGTTGATTCATCTCTTCATCACTATCTGATGTTGATTCATCATTACTAGAGATTTAAATAGAGGCTAGAACCTTCTCTTTTTCCTTATTCTTAGAGGGTCTTGAGGGCTACAAATTTTCTATTAGGTTCATCCTCTTCTTATTTGTACACTTTTAGCTCTTCCTCATATATCATCAGTTTTACGATTAGTTCTTTGATAGGGATTTTGATTATGTCAGGTGATTTCTAATTGAGATAGAAGTTCATCTCCATATATCAGGTAAGCATATGAGAATCCTCATAATTTGTTCTTTGGTAGTAACATATCTTCCCAGAGAGATCATAGTGTTCAAAATTTCATTAAACCTAAGATACATGTCAGAAATAGGCTCATCAGGCTTCATCTTAAAATTTTCATATTTAATATTATATGAGTTAAGTCTCATTTCCTTAACACTAGAAGTTAATTCATTTGAAATAGAAAAAGTATCCCAAATTTCATGGGCTGTTTTACATGCATAAATTCTATTAAATTCTTCATATCCTAAAGAAAAGTATATATAATTCCTAGATTTTCAATTATTTTTATAAAAATCCTTATTTGGATCATCCCAAGTAGTTATAGAATTAGTAGGAATATTATATTCATCTACAATTAAAGACCAAATTTCAAAACCTATACATTTTAAGTGCATTTTCATTTTAATTTTATATTATACATAATTTGTTCTATTAAAGAATGGATATCTATTGGTAGCATCACCTTACAACCTATTATCCATAATAAAATTTTAGAAAAATATTTTAAAGAGATAAAAATTTAGTATTAATAGAAATTTTAAGATCTTTGAAATAAAAAAAAATCACAGTTGAAAAAGTTTGAAAAAGATTTGAAAACTGAAATATTCCTAACACATTTGATACCAAATTTTGGTCAAAGTATATTACTTAAAATAGGTTAATTTAGTATCTATAAAAATTTATTTTAAAAGGGTTTACTTACAAGATTCACCCAATTAAAATTAAAATAGGCCTGTTAATCAAGGTAATAAGATTATAAGAGTTTAACTATTCAAACAGCTTCTCAAAAGATTGATTTATTCTTAGTAGTATAAATATGAGATATTGATACAAATTTTGAAAATATTATAATAAGGAAAACAATTATAACTATTATCCAAGATTAACTATCAAAGTAAAGTTTAGTTTTCTAAAACATGTGATAAAACAGAGTAAAACTAAAGGTAAAAAAACATAGTGGAGATAAAAAAAGAGGTTCAGTCTCAATCCGAGACTTAGTCCTCTCCACTTGGTGATATCCTTCCACAAAGTAGTTTAAATTAATAAATAGTTTTATCCACACCCTAGATCAGGGTTCACAACAGCACATAGGTTGTCTAGATCATAAGACCTTTACCATAGTTCTTTGTGGGTACAAACTACCAGGTCACACAAGGACCTATTCTATACTTATCCATGGGAGTAATAGGTGTAAGAATTTATGATTGGAAGGATATATTGTTTCTTTCAGTTTGATATAGGAGACAGTGTGTTCATAACATATAGATACACACACTACTAAAAATTATGTAAAAATTCACATAATAGAGAAAACAAATATGAGAAAGGATTTAGAAGGCTCTGTGTGTCTTTTGATGCAGCTCTTGACTCTACAGATGTAGCTGAGGTGAAGTTTGAGTCTTATTCTGAAAGTTGACAAAAAAAGAGTATTTTATTCTGGCTTCCAGGTACAAGTATGGTTCTGCAGGTATATTCTTCTGCTCCTTTGATATGCTGAAGTAGTATTTTAATTCGATGTTCAACTCATTTGAGATTTCCCTGTGTGTTCTTATTTTTGTTCTTGAGTTCATAGTGGTTTCATGGGAGTTTCAGATGTTCTTTAGTGTGTCTTTATCTTGCACATGGCATGCACCCTACTTTTTCCTGTGTATATATTCTCTCTCTGAAAATACTTCTTATTTTTTGAGGGCCGATAAAGAGAATTCTCCTTCCACGTTCATAGGTTCATCGTACCTAGTACTGTCTACTAAAATTCATGAAAAGGATTATAAAATTTGTTAGTATCATTAAATGACACAAATAAGACTGTTAGAAATAATATTAATAAATGTACGTTTAAACAGTCTATTGGTAGGTGGTGCATCGGTGACTCATTTAAACAGTGAGTCCTTCCTTCTATCGATGAGACAGTGGATATAATGGTGACTCATATCAACGGTGAGTCCTTCCTTTTTTCATTGAGACATTTGATTTATCGGTGGCTCATATCAATGGTGAGTCCTTCTAATGGTGAGTCCTTCCAAAGGTGATTCCTTCCAATAGTGTGTCCTTCCAACGGTGATTCCTTCTAATAGTGAGTCCTTCTAATGGTGAGTCATTCCAACGGTGAGTCCTTTTTAATGGTGAGTCCTTCAAACGGTAGCACCATGCATTGGTAGGTCACATGGACTGACGGTAGGTTGATTGCATCAGTAGGTCATCTGTTTCGGTGATTTGTATGCATTGGTGATTCATCTGTCTATCGGTGCCACATTCATTGGTGAGTCATCTGTCTTTTAGTGTCAGTGACTCAAACTTATATAATTTTAGATGTTCTGTTTGTCTTACAATTCATTAAAGTTAGAGTGTTAATATCCATAATTACATATATATAATCAGTTATAAGCTTTTTTAAACTTAAACACGCATAAATAGTTATATTATTGAAATGATCTAGTATACAAGATAAGGTTTTGACATAATTTAGAATCTGACATGAGGTAAGATATATGTTAATATATTACATGATTTGTGATAATTAAAACCATTATAGTCAGAGATAGTTTCCAACAATATCTATGGGCCAAAAATATGGTATAGTAATGATACTGTTATAACGATATATATATATATATACATATATGTGTGTGTGTGTGTGTTTGTGTCATTTACATACCTTCTTTCAATACGGAAATAAAAATAGAAAATAGCATTCGTGTGTACGTACGGCTTACCATCTCCATGGATGGTGTATTCCATTACATACTTCATTATGGTATAGATTATTATAATATAATTATATTGGGTATACCTGATATTTATATCATTTTATACATTATAGAAACATTATATAAGTATAATGATCAACGATATAACAAATTAAGACACATGTAAATAACAAAGTGAATATTACCCAAAGTGAAACCTTAACAAATGATCATTAATAAGAGGGTAATATAATGTCATAATAAAACTATATATATTAATAGATATAATAATATTATTATGTAAAATATTTATAATAAACTTAAATTTATTATGCAGTAATATTGTATAACTACGAATAGAGTCAAGATACAATGTAAGGGGATTTTCATATCACATTTAATTTATGTGAGATACAAGCTATGTTCACCACTCTTTACTTTTTTGTGGTGTATGTAATTCTCGTGATTTTATTATATGTATGTTTCACTTAAATTTATGGTTATTTAAATTTCCATTTTATGATCCTTCTTTCATGGGGTTTAACTTTCAAAAGTTACCAAATCGGTAAAACAGTTTGTCTCAATTTTCCTTCTTTGAGATTCATGTTTTGTTATGCACATAAACTATTTTTCAAAGTTAATATACTTCAATTTTACATTTCATATTATTAATCTCACTATTTTCATGATATTATATGATTCATTTAATTTCCTTTCCGTACATAGAGAGCATGATTCCAATATACCAAGTTATAAGAGTTTATTGAGACAATCTCAATGTTTTTTGAGATTGTTTATGTTTATGCTTCATTTAATGAAATATTATGATCCATATCTCAATAAATTCATGTGTTTCCTTATCTTATATTATTTAATGATCTAATCATGTATTGGTACCATTTTCTACTCTTTTTTACATAATATAGTTAAGAAATAGTTTTTTGGAAATTCTGACTTTGCCTTCTCTTCAGTCAGAAATCTATGTTTTCTAAAAAAAATTCCAAGAATATTATACCATTATTATATAACATCTAAAATAAATTTTTACCCTTTTTTTATTTTACCAATCTATTCAAGGGAATATTATTTTATCTTTCTGAACAAGCCAATTTTCTATCCATTTTACCATGCAAAGGGAATGTTCTTTTGACCTTATATGGCAAGTATAGATTTACCCTCCGTTATTTCCTCAAAGATCCCTTTGCATTGTTAAAAAGGTTAGGGTTTAAGAATTTTTTTTAAAAGTAAATTTCAACTAAAATTGTTTTCAAAATTATTTCTACCTTATTTTATATGATTTCATGGAAAAATATTTTCAAAATATTTTCAAGTCTTATTTACAAGTTTTCAAAGTGTTTTCAAAGTGTTTTCAAAGAAATGGTTTTAAAAACATTTTTTATCTTATTTATAAATGTTCAAGAAAATTGATTTTAAAAATGTTTTCGATCTTTATTTATAAGTTTTCAAAGTATTTTCAGAGAAATGGTTTTCAAAACATTTTCAATATTTCTTTAATAGTTATTCAGTGTTTTCAAAGAAAAAGTTTTTTAAAATGTTTTGAAGAATATTTTAAAAGTTTTCAAGGAAAAAGTTTTTCAAAATGATTTAATTTATTATTTATAAGTTTTAAATGTATTTTCTAATAAAATTATTTTCAAATGGTTTTATGTATTAAAAATAATTTTTCAAACAAGAAAGGATATTTTCCTCAAGAAATGTTTTTATAGTATATTTCCAAATTATTCTCCATCTACGATGACATCTATTGATGTTAATCATGCATTTCTAGGAAATGATCTAAGGGTTTAATTCATATCCTTTCTATTAATGGGTTATTCTTAATGTCATGGTCTTTATGAAATCTTCTTCTCTTTCACGGGTTATTTGTTTATGAAACCCGCTTCTTTTCACGTGTTATGTTTATGATGAAATTATTATAAAACTTATCTCTTTACATAGGTTATTATATGTTTACATGTTTATGATACCCATTCTATTTCATGGGTTATGATGTGTTTGTTTATGATATTTTGGCACATGTATGTATGGTTTCATTATGTGATGGGTGGGACCTATATTACCCTCCAATGCATTGGGTAAAGTTTTATATCTCATAAGATAAACTAAGATGGTCTTGGGTGTGATCCTTGACTACTATGATGGACATGGTAGTGAACCATGACTACTAATATTGTATGAGGATTGAATTCATGCTACTATGATGTCCATGGGAGTGAACCATGACTACTAAGATGGTATTAGGAGTGAACTCATGCTACTATGATGGCTATGGGAGTGAAACATGACTATTATGATGGTATGGGGAGTGAACCCATACTACTAAGATGGACTTGGTAGCGATTCCTTGGCTAATATAGAAATCATTTTATGCTTATGTGTTTTCCATAATTCCATGTTTTATTCCTATATTATGATTTCGTGGATTATTCTCTTTACTTCCTTTTAATCCATGTCTTATAAACTATCGATCTTTATGCCATGATTCATCTTTTTTATCATTGATATGCATAGTATGATCTTCTATTTCCATGATCACATTCTCATACCCTTATGATAATTTTTATGCTTACATGTCTCTCTTTTTTACCCTTACTAAGAATTTTAGCTCACCCCTTTCTTATGTTTCCTTTCTCCAGGTTACGAAGAAATGTTTTAGGTAGAAGTACTAAAGGTGGAGATATTTATGGTATATGTTGAAGATATTTCACCAAGATAGAATATTTTTTTCCAAGTTTCCAAATACACTAAACTATTACGGTTCTCTGGCATGTATTTTTGTAATGTACTGCATATTCATCTTAAATGATGTTATATCCATGTATGTTAAGCATGGGTCATTATATTTGGTATCAAATGAAAGGTTAACTCAACCTTTGGAAAATAGGATGAGAAAACCTTAGTGATATCCCTATGTTTTTTATAAGGATATTTCTAGGGATGTATCTATGGATAAGTATAAGGATGAGTTAACGTTTAGGAAAATGCCATGGAATTTTGGTGAAGGATAGAGTGGATGGTTTCCTAGAAATACATCCATGTCTAGATACTACAATTGGATGTGGCTCTGAAACATATGTATCTAGGGGTAATAAATTTGAAAAGATGTTCTGGGCTTGACTCGAGGTAATCTGGTACACAACAATGGGTCTTTCTACACACCTGGTTTGACACTATTGGGGGATAAGTTTTGGTAATTGAAAATTATTCAAGAACCATCACAAAAGATTTAGATATAAGTTATCTATGAATAACCTAGTGTAAACCCAAGGTGTCATAGATTATGGAAGGTGTTATTATTTATGCATCCTATAAGTAATTATTTTCATGACTACATAGTTTTCTGATATGACAAGTAATGCTCACACTATGCTTCTGGTTTTAGTCAATAGTGGGAACCCAAATGAACTAGTTTAATGTTGAATGTGATGGAATATTTTCAGATGAGAAGTCAGGTGGGATGATCACTGGAGTAAAATATGTCTTGATCATGCCTAATTAGTTTTCACAGAACATGATTAATAATTTTTAACCTAACCAACTCTCAAACTCACCAAGGAAGAGAAAGAAGGATTTCACTAAGAGTGCATGTAATGAAGACCATGAAGGAAAGAAGATTTTCTTTCCTATGTTTCAATAATGTGGAAATAATCACCTAATTTAATGTCTTATAGGAACAACAAGGTGTTTTTACTATGGAAAATAAGGACACAAAGGAAGTGACTACAAGGGAAAAATAAAGAGTTCGGTAAATCAAATGGATGAAAATGTTGGCCTCTCTAAGGTATTATCAATTAATTATTACTTTAAATGTGTAAAGTATGGGAATTATGAAAATCAATGTCCTCTGTGGAAGGATCATGAAGAGAATCAACAAGGTGGTGCATGTAATGGTTTTTCTATAGATGATGAAGAAACCATGAATTTTATATAAATGGTATGTGTTGTTATAGATAAGAATGATTAAATTGAGTTTGATAAATGTTAATACATTATTCTTATTTTATATTATTGGAAAGAGGTATTAAGTAATAAGTTGATGAAACATAAGTAACGGTTTAGGAATAATATTGGATGAATGAAGTATTTATGTTTTGGAATTCAGAGACTATGTTATATGAATCATGAAATATATAATTATTTTCAGTATACGTTTTCATTAACGATTGGAAAGGACATATTGAATGGTTATGAATACATGGAAAAGTTATTTTATGGAAATGTGATATTTTGATTAAGGGAAGGTAATCATTAATTAATGCTTGACGCCAAGATAATGATTTTTGGATAAAGATATACTAGATATGAATAAGTAAATTGGATGGTACATGTTTCCTTGGAACTGATTATTGAAAAAATGTTCTATGTCATCAAGGATGAAGTTTACAACTTCTTGGATCTAAGGTATGTATCCAATAATCATTATAATAAGGAAGCATGCATGTTTTCAAAAATTATTTATGGTAATTCAGGTTATTACAATGTTTTAAGAGAATATATGATGAGGGTATTTACATGTTTGGAATGTGACAACCAAGATCTACTTTGTGTTATAAAAGGAATCAATGTTAAGCTGGTTTCGTGACCTTCTTTCTAAATCCTTGAATTTCCATATTTTGGAGGGGTTATGAGGTTAACCATTTATGGAAAGTTTAATTTAAACTTCATATTAAGTCACTAAGATTAAATTGTTATCTTCTATATAAGGATTTATGCATATTGGATAGTTGTTCAAACTACCTTGTGTGGATGGTAACCAATGAAAAATAGGATGGAAAATCATGGAACTCGTGATCTGTTATTACTTTAGGAATGAAAAAGTAACATTATTTTTTTTATGGAAGGAGGTGAAGTGGATCAACAAAAAACAAAGGGTGACACTGTCTTGAAACAATGCAAGTATATATTTTAATGAAAACTCTTTAACATTACTTGAATCCAAAAATGTTATCTTATACCTACTTTTTCGATGAATCAGAAGGTCAGTTAGGTCATTATAGATTTATAGCTTTCTGGTTTTTAACTTTCTCCTAAACTTGTTCTCTATCGCTCTCCGTTAGAACTTAATAGTAATATTTTTCTACCATATCCATGTTTTCACTTTCCGCCTATGTTATCCAATGTGGAAATGTATTTATATGTTACTTTGGGTAATCGTTATGGTCCCTTTTTAAGGGAAGTTTTAGTATCCATTTTTATGATGTGGGTTTATATGAATAAAATTTTCAAGTATTAAACTTTTGATAACTTAGAGGAATTTCAAGGGTGAAATTCATTTTAATGGGGGTAGAATGTAACATGCTAAGATTTTGAGAGTTTTTTTTCTTCAAATTAATTTATCTTTTCAATATTTTTCATTTCACATGACACTAGAAATAATTCTTTATATATATATATATATATATATATTAAAACACTATGTCAAAAATTATTTTCACACCTGATACCAAATTGTCTTTCACTATACGCAATATCAACTTGGCTTGCGCTCCAAGAAACACCAACTTGGCATACGATGCATGCAATACTGAGTTTCTATGAAACATATTTATATATATATAATTAATTAAATGAGATCATTATAACCTAACCATTAAACATGGTTATAGGAATATTAATAACTACTTTTAAAATATTTTTCATAATTTTTTTAAATAAATAAAACATATTGATAATGAAAGATAAGATTTTTGGTAAATTCCTTCTATGTTTAAAAACATCATTTTCTCAAATGAACTACTTATAATAATGAAAGTAATTTTAAACATATTTAGAAATTGAATTTCATAAAATAAACTGAATTTTTTAATTTAGAACATCAAAATTATCCAAGGGTAAATTTTTTGGGATTTTTCTGAGAAACTTCATTTTTTGATGAATAATGAAAATTACTGCAATTTAGTTGAAAAAAAAATTTGTTTAAATAATTATTAATGATAAATTATATTTTATATTTGTTTTAGAGTAAAATAAGACCAATTATACCTGTATTTATACAATTAAGTTCATTAGAATCAATTTGACTTTCAAATTGAATATAAAAACTTAACAAACATTTGAAATTTTTTGTACTATAAAAACCTGTTATTTCACCCAGTCTGCGAGATTAGCATTCATATTAATTTTCCCAGTTCTATGATTAGAATTTTGAACATCCAATATACATGGATTTAATTAGTATGATATTTTTTTCCTAATAAGATCAACTTAATTTTTGACCAAAATGATTAGTGAATGTGATTAAAATTAATTATGGTGATTAAGGTACGATTAAGCTTAATAAGGGACTATACCATAATATTAAGAACCAAAATTCCTTGGAGAATTGTGAAAAATCCATTGGTTGCCAAAATTTTACCATGTCCCCACTTGGTTAAAAATATATGGGTTATTGGTATTTTATTAAATGGAAGTTCCCTATAAAAAGGTGAGGAAAAAGAAAAAAAGGGAACTTTCCTTACCTTTAACATTTATAAAATGTTTAGATATGTAAAAAACATTATATTTTAGGTTATATATATCCTTTTGAAATTTATATGTGTTATTGTTATAATAATACATTATAAATAATTTTTAGATATGGTTTAGGTACTTAAAATGCTTAAGAATCATCAATATAATGATTATTTAGTTAATAATTAACTAAAATAAATGGTACTATAAATATTAAAAGTGTAGTTAATTGATTGAATTATTGTATTTATTTATTTTTTTAGATTAATATATCATTTTACACACCTTTAAACCTAATATATTTTAATTCAAATATAATATTGATATTTTTAAATCAACATTAAATAAATAATGTCAAAATTGACATTATTGGTATTTTAATATAAATAAATATTAGAAAATGATTAACAATTAATAAAAATCCTATATTCTGAAAAGTTACTTTTAAGTTTTAATATATATTAAATATTTTATATCAGTGGAATAATTAATCTTTTAAAATTAACATATTGACCCATATTATGTAAATACATTGTTAAGATGATCCGGGTTCAAGCACCGTTTTAGTGCGTCACTTGCGATTGTTTTAAAATTAATTTACAAAAAAATGGGATTTTCATTTTAAAAATTAGATATAATATTAATAATTAATTATATATATATATTATAATAAATATAACTTTAATTTAGTCTTAATGGTTAAATTAATTTGATTAGAAAACTAAATGCTTTAATAAAAACCAAAATGATAAAATTGGAGAATCTTAGAAGTTAAGGAACCAAATAATTAAAATTCCCATATTATTGTGTGGATATGGTTTTTATAGACCATTATTATTCTTTAATCCATTATTTTTCCATTTTTAAGGAACTTTATGTAATATATACCACCCATTATTGAATACCTTTTGGTATTTACAAAAGTGTCACTCCCCCTCCTCTATAAAAAGGCAAGCACTCTACCCCTTCCTCACACCAATAAAGACTATTAATTTCATCCAAGACCTACCAAAATAGCCTCCCAACAATCCTAACTTTGACCTTGAATCCTCCCTTTGGTCATAAATCTTATCAAGTAAGCCTTTTGGCATAAACCAAAAGTAGTTACCCGATTTAGATATAACGTCTTCTCTCAATCTCCTTCCATTTATTTTCTTTCTCCACCCCATCCACTCTCTTTATTCCATTATTGTGTGAAAAAAAAGTATCCTAAAAATACTATAATGTTTTTATAAAAATTTTATCATCTAAACATAGACACACCTACATCTAAAGGATGTTTAACATATTGTTTCTGTGTACGGTGAACTATTACCTCATGAAATGATGATTGTTAATTTCTCCTTTACCACTAATCATGGTGAATATTATTATGGAAAATAAATTTATATATGTCATATATTATATTTAATACATATTTAATATTATTTATTACTTTTATAATACACATATTTTGACCTTACATTTGGTGTTAATATGATAATCTCATTTGAGGAAGTGTTGACTACTGCCCCCTCAAAGCTATGTGATTCATTCACACACCACATAGAATGTATTAAGGATTGGTTTAATAAACTTATATATTATATTAATTATAATGTAACAATCATATATATATACACACATAAATATATATACATATTTCATTTATATACCATCATTCAATACGGTAATAAAAATAGAAAACAGCATTCGTGCGTACATACAGCTTATCGCCTCCATGAACGGTGTATTACATTACGTACTTCATTATGATATAGATTATTATAATATAGATATACTAGATATACCTGATATTTATATCATTTTATACATTATGGAATCATGATATAAGTATAAGGATCAATTATATAACAAATTAAGACACATGTAAAGAACAAAGCAAATATTACTCGAAGTGAAACCTTAACATAGGATCATTAACAAGAGGGTAATATAAGGTCATAATAAAATAATATATATTAATAAATATAAAAATATTATTCTATAAAATATTTATAATAAATTTATATTTACAATACAAGAATATTTTACAAGTACGGAGGGAGTTAGGATACAAGGTAAGGGCATTTTCATCTCACTTTTAATTTATGTGACATACAAGTTATGTTCACCACACTTTGATTTTGTGTGGTGTATGTACTTAATGTGATTGTATTATATTTATATTTTAATTAAATTTATGTTTATTCACTTTTCCATTTTATGATCCTTCTTTCATGGGGTTTAACTTTCAAAATTTACAAAATCGGTAAAACATTTTTGTCTCAGTTTTCCTTCTTTGAGACTCATGTTTTGTTATGCACTTAAACTCGTTTTCGGGGTGAATATAATTACATTTTACAAGAAATATCATGAATATAAATCTTTTAATTATATTATATTCTTCATTTAATTTCATTTCCTTACATGGATATAATGATCTCAAGATGTCAATTTATAAGAGTTTATTGAGACAATTTCATTGTTTTTCGAGATTGTTTATGTTTATGATTACTTTGATGAAATATTACAATCCATATCTCAAAAATATTCATGAGTTTATTTATCTTCTATTATTCCATTATATACTCATGTATTGGTACCATTTTCTACTCTTTGGTGCATAAGATAGTTAAGAAAGTGTTTTTAGGAAAGCCTAGCTTTACCCTCTCTTCAGTTGGAAATATATGTTTTCTAAAAAGACTTTCCAAGAATATTATACCATTACCTTATAATATATAGAAGAAATATTTACCATTTTTGTGTTTTACCAATCTCTTAAATGGAATATTCTTGCTGCTTTCCGAACAATGCACTTTTCTATCCTTTTTACCAAGTAAAAGGAATGTTCTTTTTACCACGTATGACATGTATAGATTTACCCTCTGTCATTTCTTCGAATATCCCTTTGCATTGTTAAAAGGGTTAATGTTTAAGAAAAAAAAATTAAAGTAAATTTCAAGGAAAATTGTTTCCAAAATGATTTCAAACTACTTTTATCTATTTTCATGGAAAACGTTTTTCAAAATGTTTTCAAGTCTTATTTACAAGTTTTTAAAGTTTTTTCAATGAAATGGTTTTCAAAACATATTCAAGATTTATTTATAAGTTTTAAAAATATTTTCAAAGAAATGGTTTTCAAAAAAAATCAATATTTCATTAATATTTTTCATGTGTTTTCAAAGAAAAATATTTTTAAAATGTTTTGAAGTGTATTTTAAAAGTTTTCAAGGAAACAGATTTTCAAAATTATTTCATGTATTCTTTATAAGTTTTCATTTTATTTTCTAAGAAAATTATTTTCAAATGGTTTTATGTATTAAAAAATATTGTTCAAACAAAAAAAGGATATTTTCCTCAAGAAATGTTTTTAGAATATATTTCAATATTATTTTCCATCTAAGATGACATCTATTAATGTTACTCATGCCTTTCTAGGAAATGATCTAAGGGTTTAATTCATATCCTTTCTATGAATGGGTTATTCTTAATTTAATGGTATTTATAAAATATGTTTCTCTTTTAGGGATTAGTTTTTATGAATTTCTCTTCTTTTCACGGGTTATGTTTATGATGAAATGATTATGAAACCTATCTCTCTCCATAGGTTATGATATGTTTACATGTTTACGATACCCATTTCATTTCATGGGTTGTGATATGTTTATTTATGATCTTCTGGAACATGTATGTATGATTTCATTATGTAATGGGTGGGACCTATATCTTCCTTTAATGCATTGCGTAAAGTTTTATATCTCATATGATAAGTTAATATGGTATTGGGATTGAACATTGACTACTATGATGGTCGTGGGAGTGAACCATGACTACTAAGAAGGTATGAGAAGTGAAATCATGCTACTACGATGGCCATGGTAGTGAACCATGACTATTAATATGGTATGAGGAGTGAACTCTTGCTACTGTGATGGCCATGGGAGTGAACCATGACTATTATGAAGGTATGTGGAGTAAACCCATACTACTAATATTGTCTTGGAAGTGATTCCTTAGCTAATATGGAAATCATTATATGCTTATTTTTTTTCCACAATTCCATATTTTATTCCTATGTTATGTGTTTATGGATTATCCTCTTTATTTCCTTATGATCCATGTATTATAAACTGCCAAGCTTTATGCCATGATTCATCTTTATGATCTTTGATATTTAGGGTATGATCTTCTATTTTCATGATCACATTCTCATACCCTTATGATCATATTTATGCTTACATGTATCCCTTGTTAACCATTACTGATCATTTGACCTCACCCTTTTCTTATATTTCCTTTCTCTAGGTTATAAAGAATTTTTTTAGGTAGAAGTACTAAAGGTGGAGATTGTTATAGGATATGTTGAAGATCTTTCACCAGTGTAGAAGATTTTGTTTCCATGTTTCCAAATACACTAAACTATTACAGTCTTCGGGAATGTATTTTTGTAATGTACTAAATATTAATCTAAAATGATTTAATATCCATGTATGTTAATCATGGGTCATTATATTGGTAGGTATCCTTGGCATAAGATATTCTATGTTTATGTGTATGCCAAAAATTCCATGTCTTATTCCTCAATTATGATTTCATGGATTATTCTCTAGATTCGCTTATGATTAATGTCTTATGAACTACCAACCTAATGACATGATTCGTTTTTATGATCTTTGATATAAAGGGACATATCTTTGAATGTTATTCTCATGTTCTCGTACCCTTATGTTCATGTTATACTTACATATTTTCTTTATTTACCCTTACTGAGCACCTAATATCACCCCTTTATTATGTTTCCTTTCCCCAATGAAGAAATGTTTTTAAGTAGGATTAATAATGGGGAAGATCTTTGTGGGAAACATTAAATATCTTTCACTGAGTTGGAATATTTTGGTTCCAATCTTCCAAAGGCACCAAACTAATACAGTCTTTGGGTGTCTATTTTTGTAATGTATTAAGTATTCCAAAAAAATAATGTAATGTATATGTTTATATTTCTATGATATGGTATCAGTGATCAAAGAATCCACTTTTTCAATAAGAGAATTTAAGATTTTAGGAGATAGTATGGAGTACATCATAAAACCTCAACACCCTACCACCCACAAAAAATGGCCAAATCGATTTTACAAAATGGGAAATCAAATAGATTTTGGATAAAATTATTAAACCAAACATGAGATATTATATCCAAATATTGGAATAAACTGTATATCCTTATAGGACAGCATAAAAAATACCCATTTAGGTGAGTTCATACTATGACAACCCTGATCTTTTATTACACAATTAAACATAATTTATTACATAAACTTAATTTGATACAACATAGAAGATAGAGAGGTCTAGTGTCTTTTGGGCTTAGGATCATTACATAACAACTTAAAACATGAAAAAAACATCTTTATTGAAAACTTCCTTTACATGACCACTACATTCCCTCGTACTTAGCATTGCATAGGATAACCTGAGGACATGCATAAAAAAAGAGTGAGCTATAAAGCCCAGTAAGGGATTAATTATGGAATAACATGAGGAATACAATAAATGTTAGAAAATAGGCATATAAATAGAGAAAAATAGAATTATAAACATAAAGGCATGATAAAGGATGATAATCATAACATGGAAATCTGACAACAACACTTAACATGGAATTAGCATGAGCCAAGGCTCATTGCACATGGAGCATGAGTAAACCCTCATTGGACATGAATCACGAGTAAACCCTCGTTTCACTTGAATTAGAATGAGTAAACACCCATTGAACATGAATTATCATGATACTATACTTTACCCAATTCATTGGAGCACTATAAGGGCACACCCTTCTTAAACATTTCATTTCATGCATAAGTGTGCCACATGGATCATAAAACATTGAATCATTCAACATAATAATTTATTCCATGATAAATGAATGTGGAATATATAAATGAAACTATTTAAAAAATAAGTAAATGTGCATAAAGGTGAATACCCTTGATAGAGAAATAGGCATGGTATTCACTACAAAATGACTTTGGCTTGGAAAAGTGCGGTGCAATTTCGGCAGTATAACGACGTGACATAAGAACTTATAAAAATGGTTGATGAGAGATAAAGAGTTGTATCATAATATTTACATGGAATGGATAGTAAGGGGGTCATATAGATACATTTCCCAACAAATGTAATGGAATTTAGATTCATTATACAAAATAATTTCTTAAATGTAAATGAGGAGAGAGAAATTCCTTTCGGAATTTCTTCATAGTAACGGGTGTACATGGGAGGAATTTAATGATAGAGAAAAGAGTATCCCATCATTAAAACATAAATATAGTTGTATGGGGGAGGTTATAAACCATACCCCAACATTTATAATTTAAATTAAAAGGGCATAACAACTTAAAGAATATTGGGAAAAAATGAGAAAGGATGAAAACCTTTACTTGGAAGTGTGCTTCCAAAGGCTTGAGAGAGGATTTAGAGAGGCTTCTTGAGAGATTGGGGAGCCTTGGTAGGATTCTAGAGATAGGATGGAATAGTTTTGATGAACTATAAAGGATTTGAGTGAGGAGTAAGTGGGAGCTTGGGTGGGTTTATATAGGAAAGGTGAGGGGATTCTTTATTATTTAGGTTTGGGACACCTCACATTAAACTAATCCAAACCATAAAACAGCCCATGGTTTTTGCCCATGGTTTTTAGAAAAGGGAATTAGAAAAAAATATTTTATAATTACTAAGTCCTAACTTCTTAAAATAATGGGGTTTCTTATGTGGAGGTGAGTCACACTCCCAAGGAAAAAAATTTAAAAAGACGTAATGTTTAATAACTCTTGAAGGGCCCACTAAAGCTTTTTAAAATAAATCAAACAAACCCAAAATCACATTATTTTAATGGTAAAACATATATTTGCCAAAAATAAAGTTTATAGTATTTTATTACATCATTATTGGGTCATTATGATGTCATAAAACACATTATATATTTAAACAGTATTTAATTTTAACCCAAAAATTTGACTGTCTCAGAAAATTATGAAAAATTCAATGTTGGATAATTTCAACGTCTTGATTCCAGTAATAATATTCATATTATCCAAATAATTTTATAAATGTGTTAATTTTTACTTTTAAAATAAAAACCGATATTTATCAAAAATTCATGGGTTTTGACAAAAATGGATTTCAAACCTTAATAAAAATTACAATTGCATTCATAAAATTATACGATCATTTATATTTAATAAAAATTAATTTAGTAACAATAATAATATTTTATTAAAATATTATTTAATTCAAAAATCCATTAATTCATCAAAATAGATTTCTTAGTTGAACATTAATTAAAAATACTATTTGGGTTATAAAAAACTATTTACAAGGTAACAATAATAAAATGAGGGTATATTCATTATTATATACAAAAATAATGTAAATAATCATAGTGCTAAGGTCTTTTTATATAACCCATTATAACATCCGCATAATAATGAAGAGTAAGGTGTGCGATGGTGACAAACTCTTGGGGTGGCTCGGATAACATTTTTCGGGTGGTAATCTCTATCAACTTCCACTTCTCTCATTGATGGTCCCGCTCGAGCTTAACATATTCAATCTTGGCTTGGGCTTGCTCAAGATTGAATCTCAAAGATGAAACCTCCTTTCCGAGCATTGACAAATGGGCTTCGTATGGGTCACATCTACTAGATGAGGTCATCGCTTCCTTTGTCTGAGTAAATTGAATTTGTTAAAGCCCTATATGTATATTAATCATGTGATCACTGTTCAATAGCTATATTAGCAACGGTCACAATTCTTAACAGTATTTTAAAATCCAAAAACATAAAACCAAAGAATTTGACATTTTATATAAACATTTTACATAAAGATACGTTTAATTAGATCAAGGGGGATTTCCATTAATGAAAGTTTGGGTCGTTACACATACATACTAATTTATCGAAATATTGTTTACCTAACTATAGAGTTGGAACACAAAGAATACTAAGCTATAACAGAAATAAATATGGATCTATATAGTACTATAAAATATAGAAAACTATAGCTATAGAAGTTGGGAAAAATTAGAACAGAATATTTTGAGAACTCAATAATTTAAAAATAAATATCTCAAGTTGATATTGAAAAGTTGATCTAATAGAAATACTTCTATCCAGGATAGAAAGTGTTATTATATAAATCAGGACTAAATATGATTCCATGTAAAATTAATTTAGATGGGAAGGTATATTTATAGTCACTAATGTATATCCCTTTGATGTTATAAAGATCAAAAAATAAGAAAAAAATAACCCATTCACTGTTAATGGAAAAAGGCTAAAGAAATTATATAGAAACTTTCCTCAAGAATCAGTAGAGGAGATAACTCTCCTCCAACCTATCTATCGATGAAAACCATAAGGTTGTACCTCTAATTAATAACTTTATTAATTGTTTTTAGTCCATTTAAACACTAATTTACATTATTAATTTTTTAAAATTAATTGAGTACATTTCATCATATTAAGTGTGGGGGTAACCTTTTTAGTTTCGGTTTTTTAATACTTTTTTCAAATTCTGTGTTTTTTTCAAATTTTTGTGTGTTTATTTTTCATTTTTAATGTGTTACTAAAACCTGGTAAACTTAATTATAATTACCTTGCAACTTTTGAATCTATTAAAATAATAAGAAACTAATTTGACTCATTCAACCAACTTAGATGAATGAAAAGGTAGTTTAAAATGATGGAAAATAGAATAGATATCATCCAAGGCTGGGCATAGAAGTTTACCACTATTTGAAGTAAAAAAAGTGCCTCTATTTACCTCTAAAAACTAAAATATACACAATAATTCCATATCAATAATGATATAATAAAATCTAAATGCAAGTTGAAATAATGAAAAAATAAGGAGAGAGGGAAGAAATATAACATTTCTATGAAAGTATTCAATGGGTGGATTTCCTATGAATAAGGGTTGAAATCTGATTGCATGATCTGTTTGGAGAAATTGATAAATTGTTTTGTTGGAAGGACCTAGAATTCATGGTTTAAGGAAAATCTCACACCCATAAGAGAAAAATTTAAAGCCCCTCTATGACTTCAAGATAATAACCAAACTATAAATAAAATAATCATCAATAAAAACCTATTGGAGTAAATATTGTAAGGGGAATTTTTTTAGCTACTAAAATTACAAAGGTGTGATATATATTATTTAATATTAAATTGATTTTATATAAATTAGTGTATAAGAATGTGAATATAAATTAATTTTTGAATAAAACTAAAAACATGCATTTTTCCTCAATATAAAACTAAAACTATTAATCTATCTCGTAATATTCTCATTAGAAAAAACAAACCTTAAGCCATAGAACTAGCCTAAAATCCATCATGATATATAAAAAACATGTATTGTTGGGTGGAGATGAATAAATTAAACAATTATATGGTGAAACAATCGTGAACTTGGAATGATAAAATCTTTTTTTAAAATTCATGCTTTAGTATTGAGTGAAACATTTTTGATAAGGTAAGTATAATTAGGATTTAGAGGATAAGAAAATTTGAAATTAATTAAATGTACTTAATAAAGAAAATATAACTAATTAAATTTAATATGATTGATAAGAATGAGGATCATGGTGTTGAAAAAGGAAAATCATCATGGCTAGTGTTTGAATTTTTCTTGGGTAATCATTTTGAAGATCACTTGTCTAGGAGTATAAGGTTTAAGTGTGGGTTGATTAATGGATATAATATTTTCTTATATTTTAATCTAATATCCATGATTTCAATCCCACTATTTTAATCAATTCTTATTTAAATATCATAATTATTATATTTATTAATGATTTATAATTCATTTGTTAAATGGCTTAAAATTTGATTTTTAATTGATTATTTCATCTTTGGAATTATTAGAATGAAGACTACACTTAACATTTAATGTTTTAATGTCATTTTATGATTTCCATGGATGATTTTAAAGTCCCAAAATTTATTTATAAATCTTTATAATTTATGTGAAGACATTACAGAAACATTGTACTGGAGTTGGGGAAATGAATAAGGAAATTGTCTTACGGAACCTTCATAAGATAAATTGAGAGTCGTGTGGGAGAATTTTTCTACATGTAATACATTTCAACAATCCATAGTATATTTTAAGGATTTTTTAGGATATACAAGTTTCCTGGTATTTTTCAAAGTTAAAAGTCATGTGTGGAAAACATTTGATTTCCCATATGACATTTAATCTACACATGGGAGAATTATCCTATGCTTAAGAAATTTGGTCATGTATAGGAGATTTAATCTACATAGATGGAATTTAAATTGGGTGTATGAAATTGAATTTAAACTTTATAGAATTATCCTATACATATAACATTTATCTCACATGGGATATTTTAGTGCTCAAATGGGATAATTTACATTATGAAAATTCTGTCAAAGTATGATCACAAGACGACATTAAGGGACTCATCTAAAATTTAAAGCTTAGATTTTGGGGTCTCACTTAATTATTCATGTAACTATAAAAATTATTATACATAAAAAATAATATGCATAATATTTTTATCGATAACTAAGGAAGGAAGTTATGGATTTTTAGGAAGACCAATTTGTGATTGAGATTTAAATGTGTGAAAGAGAATAATAATTCCAAATAATGCACAAAGAACATATTTTGTAGGATTTTTATTGCTAAAAAAGAAGGATCTCTTGACACATTAAAAGGAACATGAGGCCAAAACAGATGGTATATTTCACTCATGAAAACTTCTAGAGAAAACAATTTCTTCTTTTGTTTATTGATTTGAATTTATTTCTTTTTTTTATTCTTAGTTTGTAATTTATTATCCTTATTATTTCTTATCAGTTACCCTTTTTATGGAGGGTTAAAGCTTGAGTGATCATAAAATAAAATTCAATCCATTTTAATGCTGGAGTACTATTCTTAATAAATAAAACCCTTTTTTATTGATTGATTTAATTTTTTAGTGGTAGTTTGATAATTTTAATGCATCTATTTTTAAGGTTTAAAATTTGTTCATTGTTAATATAGAGGTTTAAAATTTATAATATCTATCAAATTACTTTATCTTGTCCCAGAGGAATATTTTTTATTGGTTGGTTAGTGTCAAGAAATTTCTAGCATGTGCATTGAGGTAGTGGGTTACTTCTGAATTTCCCAAGAGCACCAATTATATATTAGATATTTTTTTGGTAGTTTAGGTGTGGTTTACTAACTTTTCACACATACCAAAAAAAGGGCTTAAACAAATAGTAAGAAATTTTAGGTAATTTCACACAATAACCTTCAACCAAGGGTGATTTATGATTCAATTGAGTAATATTTCACTTATTAATTAATAAGAAGAGAAGAAAAATTATAATAAAGACTATGATAGCATTGAAAATGGAAATCCAATGGTGAACGCATCTCTTTATTCATAATATTTTATTAATATCACTAATTCATTAATTATTCTTATATCTTAATCCAAAAAAAAAATCAAACACCCTTTTCCCTTAAGTGAAAATTTATTTTTGATAACTCCTCTCTACATACAACCAATGGTTACCACTAATTCTACATTTTAAATGAAGAAATAAATAATTTTTGCATACCCTATGATCAGTATGAGTGTCACTAAAATGCATTCCAATTCATTATAATTAAGATAAATTTATTGTAATAAATCAATCAATCAATTAATTAATGGGTAAATTATGTATTTTAATATTATATCTGAACAATCCTTGAGATATAATGAGATTCCCATTATGTATTATTATTTTAAAAAAAATTAAATTCTTACTTTTAAATAATTAAGTGCATAGTGTGTGCGGATAAGGCCACATAGAGTGTAAGTTTCTATGTCAGATTAAATTAATTATTAGAATTTAATACACAAAAATATATATACATAGCATGTACCCTGTAGGAGACATGAAATGTGCCTTTTATGTCTGATTAAATCCATTTTTGGAATTTAATACTTACATAGCATGTATTGTCACTAGACATGTACTGTGACTCAAAAAATTTATTGTCCTTATCATGTACGATGTACTTATATGAAATATATTCCCATATATAATGTCATTATATTCATAGTATGTAATTCTATGGGTCAAGTTGTGTAGTTTGTGTCATGTGTATGACTATATGGGACACCATTAATATACACGACATATACCATTGGAAATGAGTGTGAATCATAAGATATTTTAAAGAAGGATACATGTATAATAGTTCTATAATTTATATGGATAATAATTATTCATCATTTATATAAACATGACATGATTAAAATCACTCAACATGTACCTGTTATGGAATGAAACCTATCACACAGTGTGTACAGCTACACGCATTGTGGTTAATTTCTTTCTTTAATTAGCCATGCGTTGAACCACAGGACATTCCTATATTGAAATGTAACTTGAATGAGTTTTCATGTGTTACATGGCATGTAAAACTAGTTTCACACCATGTAATCTGCCTATGACTACCCACACGACATACCTAAAGTCTCAGTGTGCATCTTGTGTGAGTTATGAAATGTTACACAACATATACAACCAACTACATGTCATGAAATTCATGTCTGGCCTTGTATCTAGGATTGATGTCAATATAGAATTTATTTACACCACACAGTTGACCACATGACATGTCGTAATTTATATAGGTATAAAACCATATGGGGTTACACTATGTGCACACCAACTACACACTGTGTAATCCCTGTCAAATTGTGTGTTGCATTGGAATTCAATTCATGGCGTGTATCGACACTACATATTTATCCACATGATATTCCATGATTTTCATAGCCTACACCTTATATGGTTGACTATCGACATAAGAAGTTTAATTTACTATTACACATTGTGTATTTGTGTCATGCATCCAGTGGTCTTGGAACTACTGAATGGGATCTTCAAGCATTCTTTATGTGTTGTTGACATTTTTTGGACACAAAAACTAGATGAATTCATTATATCAAATATTAGATTAAGAATGAAATTACCAAAACGAAAAACAAGTAAACAAACCTATAAATTGATCAAAAAAATAATAAATAATTATAAATTATGATGTGACTACTCAGATACCACTTGAATATTTTGGGTCAAGGTGGAAGTGGTTATTCAATGCCTAGTTTTTATTTTTCATCAATTTCAATGTATAATATCTAAAGAACATGATGATAGAAACCTTAGAATCTCTAAGAGAGGATCTTTCACATTTAATTTATAATTAATTTAAAATAATAACTTCCTTGAAAATTATAATTCTTCTTCAGAAATTTTGATGTCACTCTTATTGTGTCATCATTGTAGTGGAGAATCCAAGAAAGTATTCCTCTAGTTTCATTTTCACATGCTTCATGAATCTCTAAACAATTATCTTGGTATTCTCGGTGCTAGAATAGAGGAACCTAGTGCTTCATATTATTTATCATTTATCATATTGAAAAGATTATCTTATTCTCAGTTGTTCTTGAGAGGGAAGGAGTAGGATATTATCTCTTGATCTGGAGAGAATTTCTTGAGTGGTTATCCATTCTGAACAACAAATCTCATCACCTCTAGAATGATATGTATTGAAATATATACTTAGAGTTAACATTTGATAATTACATAATGACCCTTTATCAAATATCTATTCTAAGTAATTATCTATTTATAATAATAATAATAATATTATTATTATTATTATTATTCTATTATGTTTTTTTATTTAAATATCATTTTTTAAATAAATAAATTAACATTTATTTAAATTATATTAAATAAAAATTTTCATTTTATTCAAACCCTTAATTAGGACAGTTTATCCTCCTCAAAATTTATTGAACCTTATTTAAATAAATAAATATAAATCATTCAGTAAATAAATATTATATTCACTAAACTCTTGAATAAATATTTATTTTAAAATTCACGTAACTAAATTAATATTTATTTTAATTTATTCACTAAATTGGTTAATAAATAAATATTTATTTATTACTCTTGTGAATAATAAATAATATATAACATTCAACTCACATATTCTAAATTTGAATATCTGGTGATTAGATATATGAAAAAAAATCTTAACATTAATAATTATTAATCTATAAGCTAAGAATAATGTTTATTATTAATATTAAATTCTATATAATTTAATTAGATTCTAGATACACTTTGTGTGTAACCCTCTACTCATCTTTCTCAATGGAATTAGGTGAACTTATATAAATTCCATGATCAATGCTTATAAGTACATGGAAGCACCCATAGAAAAAGAATTTAATGTTGTAATATGTAATATAATCTCTTTATCTTGATATATCAATAAGCATGATTCATTCTTGTTTCATCACCCTACATGGTTGATTTATATTTCTTTGAATTTCTAAAATGAACTTGTTGATGAACTACCATGGTTATGGATTTAATCAAACAGTTCCATTTCAATCAATGGTCCAATTATATCTTCTTTCAATATATCAAAAGGGGAAAATCTTTTCTAGACTTGTTCAATTAATTTAATATCAATTATGATACATTCAATGAATGATAACTCATCATGAGCATATGTCATCATGGTCTTCATCCATGCATCAAAGTACACAATTCATGATATACATTAATAATAATCTCAATTAAAAGTAAAAATACACACATTCATATATAGGAATATACAATGACACATAAAACATGTGTATTTCCTATTGGTGGGTTTTTCCTCATTACCTCCCTTCATAGAGATTACTAAGTGTGAACTTCATGAGAAGAAGTCACAATGTCTTATGAGCCTCTAACACCTAATAGTAAAAAATCATTTGTTTCCCATTAGACATATGTTACTAAACCATAGGAAATATATTTAAGAATATTTTTATAGCATTTCAAGGTTCCCATTACAGTGGGGAACTATTATAACTTTTTTATGATACAAATCATCTATATAAATTATCACATTAATGTTACATAGAATAAAAATCATCATATAATAAGAAATTT
The DNA here is from genome assembly GCA_963277665.1 of Viscum album. NCBI lineage: Eukaryota > Viridiplantae > Streptophyta > Magnoliopsida > Santalales > Viscaceae > Viscum > Viscum album. The sequence continues at coordinate 1,865,145,355 of OY728131.1, forward strand.
ATTTATATTATAGTAACTAAAAGTATAAAGTCACTTGGTTCTAGGGAACAAACTCCAACATCAATTATGTTACCCTAAATGACTCAAAATCCTTAATTTTTTATTGGTTACCAACCTCGGGTGACTATATTAAAGGGAATTTTGAACTTAAATTCAGATGGATTAAATAAAATAAAAATAAAATTTCTTAAAAATGAATTTCATATCAATAAAAGCTAAGAAAATTATAGTATTTTGAGTACTAATTTAGTATATCATATCATATATGAAATAGTTTCTTAAATATTATATTTCATGTTTTCAAATAAATTAGCTAAAGCATTCCATGATGTTATAAATATACTATCTTGGGATTATTTTCATGAATCCATCTTCTGAAATTTGTTCTGCAACATCACAATTTTCTACTATGATGTTGAATTATTAAAAAAATTCAGGACTGGTGGTGGGATAATTCATCATGGTGAATGTGGTAGGGGATATCCCTAAGACTCGTGATGAAGATGGTACAAAACCCATAATCAGTATATAACCAAGATTCTCATTTCCTAAAACTAAAGCAATAATGATTGCAAGGAATTTGCATCTTATATATCCTTAATTTTATTTTCAATCTTGATCAATATTAAATAGTAAAGTGATTTAATAAAATAAAATAATCATTATTTTTTTACACAAATATTCTAAAAAGGTTCATTTTCCTAACATCTATTTAACTTCATATAGATAAATAACCACATCTCAGTTTTCTCAACTTGATGAACAACCTCCCTCACCTATATCATTAGGAGTAGAAAAATGAAAGTTATATAATTTAAATTAATTAATATAAAATTTATATATTATATAAAACTTTAAATATTATGTTACTCAATCTTATCCTAGAGAAACTATTAAACATGGTTCTTTGTGGAAATTTCTACGTATTCCCACTTGAAGTGTTTTTTTCTAAAAAAATTCTAAAAAAATAAATTTATATTAAATAAACATGGTATATTATTAATAAATTAGTAATAATCAATCATCACATCATAAAATACCTTATATGTATTAGTATTCATCCGATTCAAAAATAGATTCCATTGATCCAGTGGTATCTCTTACAGTTCCCTATCATACATTTCTTGTAGGATTAGAGAGAGTTCACTGAGCTCACCCCATAACCTATAGTCAATTTTATTCCATTTTATTACAAAAAAAAATAGTTTCCAATGAAACATAATCATTTTATTCACAAAAAATATAAAACTACCTTCAAATAATATTTTTCAAAATTATTCAAACATTATTGTTAATAGTAATATAAAATAAATTAATCATTTATGAATAATTATTTTGTTTTACATTTATTTGATAATAAAATATGTCATTATTCTAATTAATTAGAATATTTCTCCAATCATGCTATATGATAGAGAGGATAATTATTTTAGATTCTAGATACCCCAAAAACCACTTGTGCATGTTTCCTCTATCAGTAATAGGCACTTTGTACACATAAAAATGAATAAAATCCTTTCATCCCTTCAACCTCAAAACATAGTTAGTTCCCTTATTTATTTATATTATTTGATTATTTTCACCTATTAAAAAAATATATTAAATATCTGTTATAACTATGTAATAATTTTTTTTATAATGAAATACATAGCAATCAAGATCACTAACCATTACCCTCATGATGATATAGATAACACAACATTCTCTAAAAAACTTTTTTGTTAGATAGTTTTATTGATTCACTGACACCCACATCTAATGGAATCTATAAATAAGTAAGAAACATAACTACAATACTAGGGATCATCCTTTACATAGTAGGAAGAATCAATAACAAAGATTTCAACTCATCTTATCAGTAATCTATGATGTAGACTAACTATGGTTTATAAATATTTTAGTACATAAAATTATTCTAACTTTATAAGCATGATTGAACTATTTATAACATGATATATGATATGAAACAATAATAAAATTTAAAATTACCAATGAAACAATTTCTTATCATGTACTAGTATATTAACAGTAAATTAAATTTTCAAAATAGTAACAATAATATGCTTTACTAGATATAATAAAGGGGAGTTAAACGTATAATAATTTCATTAATTATTGAATATATTGTTTCCATCCACCACCATTAACATTATTTCTACATATTCACCCTCCCATGTAAGGTAAAAAATTTAAATGTCATTATATAAAAAACAAATTAATCTCATGTTGTTGATGGGGTTCACTAGAATCAAAATATTCATTAACTTTATCTCTCATTTAATAAAAATATATCAATTTTAAATGGATTATAACACTCCACTATTAATTGATTCCAAAAACCACATAATATACTATTTTATCTTTTAAATTCAAAATATATAGATTACGTTCTTCATGTTCACTGATCTCAATCAAATGATATAAGTTAAAATTTATAAACTATATAAAGTCTTTCCTTATACCCCTGTCAATATCGAACCACTTTCATTTGAATAACACGCTTAAAAAGTGTCTATAGAAATTTAATTTGATAATTCCAACCAATTTTCCATAGTATCTCAACTCTATCAATTTTATGAGGATTCCACTATTTTCTATTTTCAAACATTCTACTAGATAAATTGTATAAAACATGAATTCATTAATATAATAGGGTCCCATCATTGGGGGTGGGATTTATTGAGTTTTGGGGTTGAGGGGCAGGTTATGGGGTCATATCCACAGGCCTATGTGTCTATTGTAGTTTTATTTCTTCTTGTTGTGTTATGTGGTGGTGTATGCAATAAAATTCCTATTAATATTATAGGTATTGAATATCCAAGAATTCTTTAAAATTCATTAAGATAAATATTTTAAATCATCTGAGATTTTATCTTGATTATGAATGTTCATGAATTATACAAATTGATATAAATTATTAGTATTTACATAAGATAATTTTCAACATGTTATAAATATGAAATTTATTACAAATTTACACATCATTCAACCCAATAAAAATGTCTCTATTAGTATATTTTCTTATCTCTTTATCATTTTGAGTTTCAATCTAAATTTTTATTTAGTTTGTATATTTAATTATTTAATGAAGGAATATCATAATGTAATAATACATATCTATGTCTATTTATGAACTAAATTTTTATTAGTGAAATAGAGAATTTTTTCAAACTATATAACCTAAAGTTGAAATTTTAATTATTTAATATAGTTGTAAAAATTATTGGAATTATTTTTAACACATACAAATTGATTGATTATTATCTTAATCATATCCAAATACTATAAACAAATAATTAAATACACTTTGGATGGGTAATATTTAATAATATAGGCCTATAGATAAGATTTTTCTCTCATATAAGACTTCAAATGAGCTAGGTACCTAATGAAAAAAATAAAAAGAAAGAATAAACATTATATACAATGAGTTGGAAAAATATAATTTAATAATGAGAAGGAAAAGTATGATGATAGTACATATTTATGGAATTTATCCATCGATAATGCATGGGTCTTCCAACTTTAGCTTCCTTTTCTAAATTCATAGTCACATGAATCCTCACTATGAAAAATGATAGGAGAAATAACATCTCATAATAAAAAAAATTATGATTTTTTTACCTCAATATAGTTTAATGTTTTATCACAGATCTTTCCAAAGAATTTATAAAACTCAGTTAAAACTAATTTTATCTTATCAATAAATAATTCATGAAATTATAAAGGTAGTAATTTCTCTATATAAATATGTTAGTCTTTAATATTCATTTTATATAACTTATAATGATTTAATTCAACGCATTTTGAAATGTTACTTGAATAACCATCAGTTACTTTCAAATTTTTTAGTCTTCAAATGAAGACATATTTTCTCTAATATTTCAATGAAAAAAAAATTTAGGATACTTCTTATTCAAATTTTTATATATATTATAATTTTTATTTATTTATTTTAAGTCCCTATAAGAATTAAAATGGACCTCTTATTTCTAATACCCATTAAATATTGTAAAAAAATCATTCTCATGAATATTGTTCTCAATGTGAATAAAATTAATATTATAATTGTAATAACTGAAATTCCTAGAAAGGTAGTTTTAAAAATTTATTCTATTTCTTCTATTATTATATTCAAATTACATATAATGATGCATATTCCTATACATGGGTCATGGGACCTACTCAAGTCAATAATATTGGCTTGATAAAAAAGAATAATAGGGCATAGTTTTTAAGCATGATTATTAAATTATTCTAATTTTAAATTCCAGATAATAATAAGGTTGGGATCATGTTTTAATGTGTGACCCAATAATCAACCCACCCAACTTGATTAAGCTATAGTATAATTATTTATTTTAAATATATATATATAATAATATTTATTTAATTTTTAATTATATGAGTATTATGTATATAATTTATTTAATTTAATAATATTTTAATAACTGATTAATAAATGATTAGAAATAATTTTAATAGACCATTAATAATACATTTTTTCAAGTCTCGATTAATGAACGGGTAGGGTCATGGTCGGTACAACTATACTTGATTAATAAATGGATCAGTTTTTTCCAGCCCAAACCATATAGTTCGGGACTGTGTATAGGTCTAATGATCCATGAAATATTTTCCCACCATTATTCAACTAAAGTTTTTTCCCATATTTTGCATCAGTATTTAAAAACTATGTTAAGATTTCATAACTAAATAATAATTTTGGTGGTGGCCTTAGATAAATTTGTCTTTTGAATAATGACTTGTTAAACTGAAATATATGAGATACATCCATGAATCAATGATGACATGTGAAGCAATATTTTTTATAAGAGTTTATATTCTTGACTTTCTATAAAAGTTACAAACTAGACATGCTTTGACCAGTTTCAATGTTCCAACCAAATAGTGCAACGACCCCAACTCTAGTAACATAGAGCCATTTTATAATTTATTACATTAGAATAATATATAGGGGATCGTATCACCAAGGACCGATCAGTTTTTTATTTTTGAAGAACCATATATAAACATGATTCTAATTTTACTATGGAAATAGAATATAAAATATAGTGAAAGTAAATAACCTTCATCCTTGAGACTCGTTCAAAGATTGCTTCTTTATATCCTAGTGAAAGGAAAACAAAATAAGGGTGATCTTGAATACTTAGTAAGGGTTATGTATAGTGGAAAATATCATGAGTAAATAAGGCATAACCAATATGTTAAGGTAAATAATAAAAAATAAATTCCACGTAATCAATAACTTGAGAACGAAACAAATCCATGAATAATATCAATGTAGTAATCTCATGTATAATAATAACTAAATTTATAATGAAGGAAATGCATAATTTTGGACATCTTGATCAAGTAATTGTGCCAAGATACTTTCAACTATGGGTAGATATACACAAAAACCCATTTAATAAGGCTAGGAAACTAGTTAGTCACATGAGACATGTCGATACATCAAGGGGATATCTATAACCATGACCCACCCATAACTGCATGTCCAATTCATTCCCCATATATTGAATGATCAATTTAACTCATAAAAAATATTACTTATCAACACATATCCATATTAAGTAAATAATATGGAAAATCAATATGTCCCCAGTCAATCAAATAACTATCATAGTAAAACACCATATGTAGAAATGGTATACGGTTTAAGAAATAAACATACCCATGATACAAATAATATTTATATAGAATAAAAATTTAATTTCTAATAAAATGTGATCACAAGAAATTGAATGTTTTGAGAAAAATTTAATGAATAAAAAATTAATAAGAGATAAAATATGACCATAAATTCATCAGAAATATAGGTTTTGTAATAAAATAAAGTCTTTTGAAGAATAAAATAAAATGGAAGAAAAAAATTTAAAATAAATTTTAATTAAACAATTTTTTTTGTAAAAACCATAGAAAATTGTATAAGAATCTAAATATCATAAAATGATTATGAAAGCAGGAAAATCTATTCACAGCGTATACGTTAAAAAGAAATATTCATTTTAAATTTTTTAAAAAAATAGAAAATGAACCTTTCAAAGAAAATTGGAAAAATTTATTTCAATCCTTGTAAATGAAGTAAAATATGATATATTATAAATTATATAATTAAATATAAATATATTTTTAAAAAAAATAAAAATATGGATATGGAAGGAAATATTCCCAATCAAGAAGGGAAATAAGATTGGATTTTATTTTAAAAATTCCTTTTCTTGATTTAAGTGACAAAGAGAGGAAAATTTATAATAAATCATAGAAACTCCTTAAATATATAGAGGATAATAATATAGAAGGTTTTTATTAATGATATATTATAATATTTCTTCAATGAAAATATAAGAAATCCCAAAAATGAAGTTATAAAAATAAATTCATACCTCTTTGGTAACTTTTGAATTATAACCCCATGAAAGAGTAAACTAGAATTGAAAATTTAATTACCATGAATAAATATATATTCTTGTTAAATATATCAAAGGGGTAGTATATACATCACATAACAATAAATAGGTTCATAATATAAAATATATCTGAATAAAGTTAAATTTGAGATGTAAACTCTTTACCTCATGATTACACTTATTGGAACATGATTTAACAACATGTATAATGGTTTCAATTTATATATATTCTCATTACCCATTCATTTCCAATTTTTGGTAAAATTAATCATTAGGTGTTAACTATTAGGTATTATCATACAAGTTTCATCATAGAAGTTATGGTTCTTGTGCATGTGTTATAGTTTAATAATCACTATAATGATATTCATGTTATAAATATAATTTTATTTCTTTAAATACACTTAAATATACCATCCATTTTATTTTGTGATGAAAAATTATTTACATCGACTCGTGAGGCGGTAGTCCATATGTATGCATGAGCGATGTTTCCATTTTCTATTAGATGGATAAGTATATGAAAAAGGCTATAAAATAAACATAATAACATTACAGTAATTTAATGATATTTTTTATTACATAATGATGGTAAAATAATATTTATTGGAAGTATAATAAGAAATGATCTTGAAAATAGTTGGTTAAGTTGATTACCTTTTCTTTATGAAACCTCTGTTAGATCTTCACTTAAGAACCATAGTGTTGGTCTTTTGAGAATACCAAAACTTATAAAACATGTCTAAGGATGTTGGGGAGATATTTTTTCAAGGTTTTTTTAATCTAAATTTCTCAATGTGGTGTAAAGAATATAAGAAATTTGGTGTCATTTTATAGTGAAGGAAAGTATACAATTGGAATTACTTAAAATATTTAAATATAAAAAATTATTTTTCATGTTCAAGTGGCACCAAATGGACAAAAATTATAAGATAATATAGTTTAAGGTTTAAAAAAATATACCAATAATATTTTGATATGATTTTATGTAATTTTAAACCTTATCTTTTGGTTTAACCCCTTCATTAACCAATTTTAATCTTAACTGTCATAACAACTTTCTCATTCTTAAATGGTTTTAAATTTACAAATAAGGTAAAAATTATATCACAAAAAGTTAATGGATGATATTTTAACCCATATACCATCCTTATTTTCCTATTTAAATGTAATACCCTAAAATTATAAAATTATAACACTGTATTATATAGCGTATGTGACACGTAACACTGAACTTAAACAACCCATGAAATATAATTCTTTAAATTTAATCTACTTGATAGCTTGTAGAACACACAGTCCCAAGTCAAAATTAACTCTAATATATCATAATATTATAAAATATGATTTAAATTGGGGGTTCGAATAGAAATAACTAAATTATTAAAATTATGGTTTTAATTTGATTATAAATAAAATACAAAGCATTTAAAAGAAAAAGAAATGTTTATTGAAAATTTCTATTTTTTCTAAAAGACGGTTTAGTTGTGCATTGCACACATAATTTAAGATTAATATTTACCACCTTTATAAAATTTATTTTACAAAATAAATTTAACTTTTTAAATCATGATATAAAAATTATCTTAGGGTGAATTTTTTGGATTTTTCTAAAATGTTTCAGTTTTCAATGAATAGTTAAAATACTGAATTTTAATTGAAAATTTCCTTTTTTTTAATATTTATAAAGTTAAATTATATTTTTAATTGGATTTAAAGAAAAATTAATTAAATTATATATATATTAATCCAATTTAGGTCATTTAAATAATTTTTATATTGAATTTTGATATAAAAACTTTGTAAACGTTTGAATACTTTCTCTTTGAAAACCTGATTTCTCATCACATCTCCAGGATTAATTTTAAATTAAATTTTTCCACTTATGTGATTAGAATTTGAAAAAATTGATTAAATATTTTGAATCAAAATAATTTATATTTTATAATAAGTTCAACTTAATTTTTTAACCTAATTAATAGTAAAAATAATAAATATTATTTACCACGGTTAAGGTTAAAATGGATTTATCGGGGAAAATTAAAAAGATAAGAGTAAAATGACTTAAAAATTATATGAAATATATTTTATGGCCATATTTATACCCTATAATTTATAATTCACAATAAAAATCTATTTTTACCCTTTTGGCATGTGAAAAATTTGGGTACACCTTTTTTTTAAAAAAATTACAAGTGTGCCACTCACCTCACTTATAAAAGGTCACCCCCTCTCCTCTCCTCTTCACACCTTCAAACCATTTTGTTTTGGAAAACATATACCCAAATCACTTTAAAAATTCAAAACATTCATCTTAGAATCCTTATTGTGGTCATAAATTCAACCTTGGAAGTCTTTTAGTTCAAACCTAAGGAGGTTACCCAAGGAAGAGGTAATATTCTTCATTGAGCATTTTTTATATTATTTTTTCCTCCAACTCCTTAAATTATTATTAAAACATGATGAGATAATAAAATAAGTATAAAACATATAATGAGATTTTTTATTTTAAGTTAATGACCTAAAATAATCCAAACTTCCATCAAATGGGTTCTGAAATCATTATTTGTGTGTACAGCGGACTACTGCCTCGTGGAATGATGTCATTAATTTTCCCATGACCACCTATTAAAGTTGGGTGTGATGATGTATATAAAGTATATATATGATATTTATAACATAATTATACCTATTTAGTCATTATATTATATATAAATATTTACTTTACATTTTGTAGTGGATATGATAATGTCACTCATGTGAACGGCGGACTACCGCATCACGAAGCGATGTGATTTGTTTCTCACTAACTCTTTACATGTAAGGTAATAAGGATAAAGTTAATGAATATATGTGATATAAATTAAATAATTATTATATTAATTACATATTTATAATTCTCAAAATATAATATATCTTTTTATTTATTTCATTTAAAAATGATAACATCATTCGTGTACGTGTGGACTACTGGCTTCACTAAGCGATGTGCCACTATTTTCATCACCACACCACATAGATGATATATATAAGTATATTTAAAGAAATAATATGATATATATTATATTATTATAATTCTAGAAAGTTAAAATATTACATACATCATTTTCATAATGATCATTGAAAAATGGAAGTGTTACTCATGTGTATGTACGGTCTACCGTCTTCATGACTGTAACATACTTAATTTCGAAAAACCATCAATCACAATTGGTCTTAAAAGTATAATTGATTTATAAATATGATAATTATTTAATTATTATTATTCTATAAATAATTAAACTATATTATATTTTAAATAACCTGATCTTTCATGAAAAAACATGCATGAGAAATCAAGACGATTAACACCTGAACCAATGTTTTAATGAATTATTATTAAAAAACAGGGTGATAAGATGTTATAAAAAAAATAATATATGATATTTTAAATATTAATTTGGTAATTTTAAAATTTAATAACATGTTTAAAACCACTTTAAAGTACGTTAAATCTTGTCAACCAAAAGGAAGTGTGAGGTAAGGGACTCCATCTCAATTTCCTTTCATTAAGGAATATTATAATGTATGCACCTAATTTCTTTTATATGGTGTATATAATTCCCCTTTGAAATTTAATATCATGATTACCTAATAATTAATGGTATTTTAGGTTTAAATTTAAACTATTTCATCCAAGGGGGATTTATTTAAAAGTTACCAAGTGGTAAATAATTTCATAACTCAATTATTTTTCATTAGGCTATATTACTTCTTCACCATATTTGATATTCTAAGATTATTTATGAAAATAATTTTTATTACATTATTTTTTATTTTTATATCTTTCATTTTTATTTTTCATTTGATACACATAATCAATTCATTTATTAATTCTCTCTTCAACTTTATAGTCTTTGTAAGGGTTTATTTCACAATCTCATTTTAATCAGGATTGTTTATACTTGAATTTATATTGAAGGAAATTATTTAATCATTATTTAATAAAACATTTAATTTTATTCTCATATGGTTATTCATGAAATTTTTCAATTAATATTACCATTTTTTCAATCTTTGGTACATAAAATAATTGAGAAAATATTTTTATGAAAATTAGTCTTCATTTCTTTCTTCGGTTGAAAACTTTTTTTATTCCAAAACCATGTTTCTAAAAAAATTCAAATTTTTTAACCTTTTTTCAAATGATTTATTAAAGAAATTTTTACCCATTTTTTATTTTTATAATTTTTTTTAAAGGAATCGTTATGTCATTTTCAAAACAAGTCATGTTTGTATTTTACTAAAAATGTGAAAAGAATATTTATTTTAACATGCTCGGCATGTATGGAATTTCCTACCATCATTACCACTATGTGTTTTAAAAATTACTTCATAAGTTTCAAAGGTTATTTTGAAATAATCTTTTTTTTCAAAATGTTTTGTGAACTTTATGTTTTAAAATTTTATTTTCAAAATGAAATGGATATTTTCCTCGAGAATGTTTTTAAAGATATATTTATGGTATTTATATTCATCAAAAAAAACAACAACCCTTTGTCTTAAATATACTACATTGGGGATATTTTTTATCGATACAATCCTTATTCTTCCTCTGGATGGTTTCTGATCATTTGACCAAGGAAAGTATTAACATTCAATTCCTTGATTAATTTTTGTATTCATTAACTTTACCTTTAATTATTCACTTCCCCTTATCATTGGAGATTAAATTTCCCATAAATATTTATATTATTTATCATGTATTAGTTTATTTCTTAAATCATATCTCATTTATATATACAGTGTTCTACTTTGAGCATTATTTGATTGACTAGGGAAATATTGATAATCTGTATTCTTTCTTCAATACATATATTTAATAGTAAGGTACATTATTAATGAATTAAATAAATTATTTTATATATGAGGAATGATTTGGATATACAGACACAGGTGGATCCTAGTTATAAATAGCCCCTTGATACATTGATAGGTCACCTAAGATAAATTATTAATCTAGCATTAAATGGGATTTTTTACATGTAGTTTTAAACCGTTTTATGAAAGGTATTGATGATAGAGGTATCATATTCCTGATACATGACATCCAATAATTAATCATTTCCTTAATTAAGAATTTTTTTATTAATATCCATGAGATTTTCTCAATGATATTATCTCTAGATTCATTTCATTCTTTGTTTATTGATTAAATGGAATGTATATTCAGTAATTTACCTTTCCATATTGACTATTCCTTATCTAGTTATTGATTAAATTTCATGTGTTTTTAGTTATTTACCCTTACATATTGATTATTATCGATGATATTTTCACAATGATATTTTATCTGGATGTATTTTGGTCTCAGTTTATTGATTACATGGAATGTGTGTTTAGTTATTTACCTTTCCATATTGATTAATCTTTATTGATTCACTATATATTTCATTATACCTAACCATTATTGATAATTTGATATAGCACTTAATTTTTTATTTTCCTAGGAATCTATGAAGTGTGCTAGGATTGATATTTAAGGATATTATAGAGGGAATAATGTTATTCTTAAAAAAAATTATGTCATAATTTTTGTTTTCAAATGTAATATGGGAATCATGTATGAATCTATTTTATAAATACTACTGAAATATTCTATCCTTTGGTATATGATTACTTGTATCTTATTCTAATGTAATAAAGTAAGAGATTTTCTATGGGTTGTTAGAGTCGGGGTCATTACTGTTTGTATCAGAGGAGGTTTACTATAAACCTTAGGTATTAGATTTAATAAAACATAGATTATGGAACATAACCCTATGATATACATTGAGGATAATTATAGAATATATTAAAGTTTTGGTAAGGTATATATTATGTGGTTTTTCCTAGAAATACATCTTCGTATAGATACTACAAGTGGATTTGGTTTTGAAATAGATATACCTAGGGGTAATAACTCTAAAAAGGCCATATTGGGTTTGACCAGATCATTACATGGTTCACAAAAATGGGCCTTACTGTGCACCTAGTTTGACACTCCTAGGGAATATATTTAAGATAATTCGCATTTTTTTTACAAACCATTAAGAAGGATTTGAATAGATGATGATAATAAATGACCTAGGTTAAACAAAATGTTTCTTAGATTGAAAACAAGGTGTCTCGCTAGAATGAGAAAATTATTTATACATGGAACGAAATGGAATAAAGCAAATAATTTTCAAGGAAAGATGAAGAGTTTGATAGAATGAAATAAATATCATCCTAGGGATCTATTTATAGTTTTTTGTCTTAAATTTTAGGAACCTGGGCATTATCCAAGTCAATTTCCTCTTCCAAATTTTAACACCTAGACCAAGGAAGTAATTATGTTGAAATAAAATGGTCTAAGTATTTATGTATTAGGAATAAATAATTAAATTTTAGAAGTATTTTTACCAATGTTATCTTGGTTATAAGTATCATGAAACATCTAGGTATTGTGTTAAATTTACAAATCATATGTTTCTTAATTATCTTAAGAGTTATGGTTCCTATCATGGGTTTATGATTTTAAGATTGATCATAAGATCAAAGTATTAAACATCTATTTTTAGGGTTTTTTATGTAATTATACCAAGATTAAGGATATTCTGGGTCAAATTTATGGAAATACAACCCATTGGTTTAGTATATGTTTTAGTGAAAAGGTTATTTGAGGAATAATGCCTTTAGATTTTATAGAAATAATTTTATATTTATCGATAATCTTTAGGGTTGATATAATAATTAATGACATTATAATAATAGTAAAATAATATTATTATACTTTGTGAAAAAAAATTTGTATTGAAAACCTTCGTAAAAAGGTTATTTAATGATTAATTTTATTTCAATCATGTATATCAAATTTTTTGGGAATGTTATAATAATTATTGTAACATCCTAGATAAATAAGGAATAATACACTTTTCATATTTATTAATATTTGTGAATTAAATATTAATTTTATATTAAATGGGATGTTATGTTCGATAGCAAACCTGATACACAACAACAAGTTTCTTGGAAATCTTACGTTGCACACTAATAATATAATATTATTATTTTAAATGGTCGTTAACTCCTAGTTGTTGTATTGGTGGGAATAAACAAAACTAAATACAATATGATTATACATGTTTGTTAAATTTAATTACTTTTATCCAATAAATGTTAGAGGCTTAAAATGTGAATGAATCTAATTTTAAGCATAATTTACATTAAAAGGTCGATTTATCATCTTTTAATGGAAAACCCTTTTTAAATATAGTTTCGGTCACTTTAATACATTCTATATGACCAAATAAAATCTTTCTTTAGAATGGGGACATCAAAATTTACTTTGTGTAATTTTTTGGAATTTTTCGGATAAAGTTCATTTTTTAATGAATAGTGAAAAATATTGTATTTTAATTCAAAAGTGCCTTTTAATCTAATTTATTTATATGGTTATATTATCTTTTTAATTAGTTTTAAAGTGTAATTAGAATATATTTTTACCATTTAATCCAATTTTGGTCATTGGAATTAATTTCACTTTGAAATTGAACATAAACAAGTATCAATCTTTTGATAGTTATTGTTTCTTAAAAACATGCTATTTGTTTTGATAACGGGAATTAATTTTAAAATTAATTAATTACACTTCTATGTTTTGAATTTGGAAAAATAGACATCATTTTTGAATTCAGAATATCAAATATAGCTTAGGCTGAATTTTTGGTATTTTTCTGAAAAACATCATTTTTTATGAATAGTGAAACCACATAGTGGTAGTTAAAAAACTGACGTTTTCATTTAAATGAAATTTTACCACTTCTGTGAATTGAATTTAAAAAATCAGACATATGTGGTTGTTATCAAGAAGTAAAATTTGGTTCATTAAGATGAAAATAATTTTTGGTGAATAGTAACTTTTGACTTTTATTTACCGCAGTTAAAGGTAAATAGGTTAATTTAAGGTAAAAAGAATATTATAATAATTCAAAATTACATTAACACTTGTCCAAAACTTATTGGTTGAGTCATTAACGACCATGGGCATCTTTGGGTCTATTTTGGGACCCCATTGAGCCACTTGGGTATGATAATGACAATTTAGATTAATTAATTTAATGTAAAGACAAAATTGTCATTAACAAAAATCGTTTAGTTATTAATTTTTATATGGTGTTATATAAGTCATATTTTCGACTATAAATATTAATTGGAAAGATAAAACGATTTCCTACATCATGGTATTTGTTTTATAATATTTAGACAACAAATAAATTAAATTAGTTGTGACATAATAATGATGCAGTATTTCCCTCATTAATAAATCAATTAAATAAATAAGATTATAATGATTAAAATAATATCCAAAACATGTAAAATTTTGATTGGATTATGTTATTTAGACCATGAGTCATATTATATTCATATTTAATGATTTTTGGACCATTAGAAACCGAATATAATTATATAATAAAATAATAGTTTTACACTTTCCTAAAGAGCCCCTCCTCCCCCTCATAAAAGGAGACCACTTCTAACCAATTCCTTACACCTCTAAAGCCATTTGTCTCATCAAAACTCTACCCAATTAATCTCCCTACATCTCTCTCCTACCCCTAGAAGCCTTACCTTAGGCCTAAGGCACTTCAATAAGTCCTTTCGGTTCAAACCAAAGGAAGTTACCCAAATTAAAGGTAACGGTTTCTCTTAAATTGTTTTCTTTTATTTTACTTCTCCAACCCCTAAACTCTTTTTATTCCTTTATTTTGTAACAAAATCATTATCCTAAATATACTAGTATGTTTTTATGATAATTATTTGAGCTACACTTACACACACATCCATCTAATGGATGAACAACATAATGTTTCTGTGGATGGAAAACTAACGCCTCACGAAACGATGATTGTTCAAATATCTCCAACCGCCTCTCATGGTGGTCATTATGATGGAACTGTATTTATATATGATATATATTATGTTTATGTTTTCTTTATACTTCTGTATTTTCCATTTATATCATGCCTTTATGGTTTCCATAGTGGGTAAATACGATAATCTCATTTGAGGAAGTGCGGACTACCGGCCCCTTAAAGTGATTTGATTCGTTAATGCCTTATGTGGGATTTATACAGGATAGAGTTAATGATATTATATATGATATTATACTGTAATTATAATATACCTATGTATCATTATGTTTTATCTCCATTAAAATAAGAAATAGAAATCAAAGTAGCATTCATGCGTACGTACGGCTTACCGTCTCCATGAACGGTGCATTTCATTTCTTACCTATAAATGTTATGTACTATTATAAAAACATGTATATACTGGATATATATGATATATATGATATCCAAATCATGAATATCATTCTGGATATAATGAACCATTGACCACATGAACAACATGTGATTATAATAAGTCCATTTTTGACTCCAGTACCAAATATCGACAAAATGGACGTTATTAACTTAAATGATTACATAATGTTTATAACATTTTAATAAGTGATATAAAAGGAATAATAAACTTAAAAAATGTTCTTAATCAAGTATAAATTAACTTTAGTTTCTTATTCAGGATATTAAAGAATGATCGAGTCAAGTCGGACACGAGGTAAGGGATCTGACCTCTCTATTTCTTTTCAAGTACTATCTTTTATGTCATTTCTTTTATGCTCCATGTTATTATGTTGGAGGATGTTATTTTATATTCACCATAATGTAATTTTTATTTTCATATGATGAGAGACCCCCTCTTACTCTAATCAATTCATTTTAAGAATTTTTAATTGGCGTTGTTAGGCTGCCGAATTTTTGTAAGGGATTTCTTATCTCACTTTTAATTCTGTGAGATTTCCATTGCCCGCCACTTATTTATTGCTTGTGGTGTATTGTATAATGCCATTTGATATATATTAACATGATTATTTTATATTCATGGTATTTTCTGATTCATTTTGTGGTTATTAACTTTTGTTCTTAAGACTTGATTGATTACAACGTGGTAAAGGGTTTCATCTCACTTTTTATTCCCGTGAGATTCATGCTATATTTGCGACTATTTCCTTTTGTGTGGTGTATTTACTGTCCATGATTGTACTATTTATGTAATATACATTCATTTATGAGTATTTACATCTTCATTGTATGATATTTCTTTCATGTGGCGTATGTTTTGTAAGTTACCAAATCGGTAAGGGAACTATTCACCCTCCTCTTTATAAAAGTCTTCTTTTTGTTATGTCTTTTAATTTACATCTTATTATGTTGGGATATGTTCTTATATATCATTATTGATGTAAACTTTATATCCAAGTGATGAGATTCCCTTTTTTATCTCATCAACTCATTTTCTGAATTTTAAAGTGACGTCGTTAGGCTGTCGGATTTTTACAAGGGAACCTCTTAACCCAATTTCAATTATTTGGGTTCAACTTGTACTCATTGAATATGTCATCCAATGAATATTTGTGAATGAACTCTGATTGTTTTAAAATTAATATCCACTTATATTGGGTGTATTTATATTTTTCACACATAATTATGTGATTTATTTATCTTTAATTTAAGGATACCATCTTTATAAGGGATTTCATCTCAATTTACATTTCCATTGAGACGTCATTGTTGTTATGCACCAATTCATTCTTATATGGTGTATATACTATCCTTTGACATATTATATCATGAATCCCTTTATTCTCATGATATTATAAAGTTTTTATTAAATGTTATTCTGCAATTATTTGTATTCAAGAGTCTCTCATTTTGCTAAAAACTCTTTAACAAAAATATCATTTTTAAATGTTTTAATGATTTATCATTATAAATCTTTATCTTTAATATCCATGTTTTAAAAATGGTTTTGAGTATTTATTTATATGTACATTAATGTTTTAAAATTATAATTCCATTAAAATCTTCAAAGTGGTATGGGACACTTTGATTCAAAAATCCTTTTTTAAAATGGCTTTTGAAAATGGATTGATTATTTCAATATCTTGAAATTAATTCTTGTGATTGCAAATGAAATGTTATTGGTGAGGTGTTTATATTTGAAATATTTTATGTTTTATGATGGTACTTGGACATTTTATGGGTGGTTACGTGATAAACCATATGACGGGTGGTGCCGTGAATACCAGGACGGGTGGTTACGTTATAACCTCCAATGCATTGGGTATGGAAGTCGGTCGTATGGCTATTCCATTTAGTGATATGTGTGGAATTCGACCATATGGTTATTCCATTTAAGTATGTTTATGTCCCAAGTTACCTTTATAAGTTATGCATTCTTTATATGGGTTTTATGGTAATCTTTTGGTTACAAAAGGGTAATTAATGATATTTTATTCAGTGAAGATTATTTACTGCTTAATAAAGGTGAAAAGTATTACTTATGTTAAAGTATTCATGGTTTACTTGTTGTTTTGAAAAACTAACAGTTTTACTTCTTTGTGTATCCCTTACTGATCTTTTTATGCTCATCTCAAGTTTTTGAAATGTTTTTTACAGGATATAATGTGGAATAGGGTCAAGGATGGGATCAAGGAAAATTCATGTTGTCTTAAACATGGAACTATACATGACTTTTTTTTCAAGAGTTCATGTTTTGTAAAAAAATGGATACTGGGTAGAAGTGTCTACTTTGTAATATTTTGAAATATAATAGTTATCGCCTAAATCTCTAAAACTCTAAACCTGAAAAGATCCTCAATGTGAATTATTCATTTAATTCAATATTATGTAAGATTTAAGGTCGGGTCCTTATAGTTGGTATCAAAGGTCAGTTTAGACAAATTTAGGGATTAGGAATTTTCGTTAGACATATGGTTAGTCCCTATCTATTATTTCAGTTAAGTCCTTGTTTTATAACTTTTTCAGATCAAGGAAAGTCAGTTGCAAATGGAAGGAGGAGGATCTCAAATGACATTCCTATCTCTTCCTGATGACATGCTTGCAATAATTATTGCAAAGTCATGTTCGGATGATTGTGAAACTTTTTCTAGCATACAACTCACTTGCAAGCAGTTGTTTGAGATATCAAACACCTCCACTATTACTCGTTATCATCGTGGGCCATGGGTTGTATTTAGAAAAATCCTATTTTCACAATATTCTCATATTTTCAAAAAAGGTAAATATTATCGAGGAATTTTCAAATATTTTACCTTATCACAAGATTTTGAAGCATATTATGATTTTAAAAAAGGTGATGAAGAAGGATACCCTTCTACAACCTATTTATATTTGATTTTAAAATATAGTCTCTCAGCACATACTTATGGTATTTTAAAAAGACCGTTAATTGAAAGTTTCAACTCAAATTTGGTTTGACTGTTTTATAGAAATCATGTTTTATCAGATGTTTTGAAATTATATGTCATACATGATTATTTTCCAAAACTGTTTTTATGTGAACACCCATATGACCCATGTTGTACAAGGTGTATTTGGATGGAGGAAGCAAATGATTTTGAAGGATCTTTAAATAATTGTTGCAATGCATGGACCTTCTACCTATGTGAACAAGATGACGATGAAACCAAATGGACACCATGATCAAGGTATGGTTTTCTTCATTTTGGGGATTGTTTTATTTTATCATATGGTGGTGAAATAAGACTTTAAGAATTAAGATGTTGCGATAATAATGAATTTGAATGAAGATGATAGGTATAAGGAAACCTTTGAGGTTAAAACATGTTGGGGTTATTTTTGAGTTTTATAAAAAAGACAACCCAGAGGATGGGTGACAACCCGTCGAATCCGGCAAGGCTGCAAGAATCGAACCCACAACCGAAGGGTGACAAGGGCGCATCACCTACCACTAGCCTACTTGAAGTCCCTGGTTAGTATGACTTATAATTTTAGTAAAATGTTTTTATGGAACAAGAATAAGTTGATTTTTGGAACTTATGTTTTATCAAATGGATATACTTAGTATTGAAAAATGATTTAGTGATTAAGTGATAAAAGGTTGTTGTGGAAGACGTTATCTCTTTTGAGGAAACACTATATGCCTGAAGAAGATATAATACTATGGGATTCCAATTGTGGAATAATGGTTGAAATTTTAGTTTGGAAGAATCTATGTTTTTATTATGGACACATGATGATTTGATTTATTTATGAAAATGATTAACCTATCATGGATAATATGTGATTAGGTTAATTACTTTTTAATATGAGACTTTATGAGTATCTAGTGTTACTTGGAGATAAATGTTAAGATGTATCTTGGAAGTCTATGTAATTAAATCCTTATGATATTTGGGTTACAATCAAAGTTTGGGTTAATTTTGATGAATTTTAGGGACAAATGTTTATTGAATGTGTCACGACCCATCCTCGGGGCTCGTGTCGTGACTACCCCAAGCCCGCCTTCCATAGGCCAGGGGCTGGCGACTAGCACCAAGGCGTAAATCCCGGTAAAGGGGAGGCATTGCCTTTGTAAAGTAAACAAGCACCACAGAGTAAGAAAGTGAAAAAAGTAAACACTAAGTAAAAACTGGTACACCAGTAAGTGCGGAAAGTAAAGAGGGCTGGAAATACAAGCCCAACTGTAAAGTACAACTCGAAAGGGAAAACAAAAACTGAAAAGTAAAGTCGTAACGTCGAGTCGTCCACTGGAAGTACCACCTGAAGTGTGGGTACAGATAGCCTCCACTGCTCCTCAAGTCCAGCCGACCGCTCTGAGTACGTCCCGCCCAGTGGTCCACCTCCAGGTACCGTCCTGCTCCGTAAGGCTCAACCACGATCAGTGTTGTCCATCGTCTGCAACCAACACAATGTAGTGCGGGCATAGCCCGGGCAGGGGTGAGTATAAGCTATTCAGTAGGGACCCCGAGACCCCTGAAGGTCTCCCAGAATCCACAAAGGATAAACCACAAAGGGAGGATACAATCACGAAGTAACATCTGACACTGCTTAGGTATATGCCCATAAATATACCTAAGTCATCAATTCTCGTTCGGCTCCAACATCCGAGCCCAAGTACAACCCAGTCCACACAGGAAAGAAAAACATAAATCCACACAGGATAGCTCAACACAATCCAGATAGAAAAAGTAAAACAGAAATCAGCTCACAAAGGTATACTTCTTTGTATGACGATAGAGATGATCAGATGTAGCCACTGATTCATCTAATCCGTCGGACCCACAAAGGATCGGTAGATACTAACCCCCGCAATGACCCACACAGGATTGATCATGAAGTTGAACCCAAAGCTATTGGGAAACTCCTTCTCCAACAAGTACAACGGTTATTCCGCTACAACCAAGCGTTTCCCTCTCACCTTGGACTGCTGTAGTACTCTACCTATTGAGTACTGTGGGCCTGCTGCTACAACCAAGCGCTTCCCACCATGGGTCTACCGCTACAACCAAGCCCTCCCCCTCATAGCCTCTAGAGGTACTCCTTCTGTTGATTACCATGGGTCAGCCGCTACAACCAAGCGCTCCTTCGTCGTGGGTATGCCGCTACAACCAAGCGCTCCCTGGGCTGCTACAACCAAGCGCTCCTCTGCCGTGGGTCTGCCGCTACAACCAAGCGCTCCCCCTCATAGCCTCCAGAGGTACTCCTTCTATTGAGTACCGCGGGTCTGCCGCTACAACCAAGCGCTCCTCCACCGTGGGTCTTCCGCTACAACCAAGCGCTCCCCACTGGGCTATCCGTAACACACCGAGTCGTCCGATCAGCAGTCGTCAAGTCTCAACCGGCTCTAGGGTTTCCGCACACAGCATGCTTGTTCCGGGAGGGTCCACTCCACGAGCTAAGAGGCTCGATGCATCAACTGACATGTAGTCCGGAGTTGACGTATCCCAAGATATACCATAGAGGTCACTGCAGAAAACATGGAGGATTTTCATACTGTTTTCATCATCATCGCAGTCGAATCCACTGAGGATCTCTGTACAGTCGTCTTCGTCACAGTAGAAGCCGTAGCCAGCTCTAGGGTTCCCGCACACAGCAAGCTCGTTCGGGAGGGTCCGCTCCACGAGCCGAGAGGCTGATACATCAACTGACACATAGTCCAGAGTTGATGTATCCAAAAGTTCCGTATCGTCAACAGGAACTCAACGTCGCAGACGGCGCGTCAATCGGACGCCCGGTCTGAGAGTTATTGGCTTTTTCGTCCCAGGGGCCCGGTTGGTTTTTAAGGCAAAACCAACCCGACCGTACTCCACCTACATCCAAACCTTGGGCGGAGTATGCCAAAATATCTGTCTCACTTAGAGGAATTCAACAAAGTCGATGGCACGTCAATCGGACGTCTGAAGCTCAAGATATGAGTGTTTCTACTCCGAGGGCCCAGTTGGGTTCGTGTACGAACCAACCCGGACGAACTCAAAGTAATCCAAAACCTTGAGTGCGATATACCGAAACGACCGTCTCGGTCTAAGGATCGCATCGCCGCTGACGGTACGTCGTTCGGAGGTCCGTAGCTCAAGTTATGAGCAAAAGAACAGAAAAGGTCCGGAAACGGGGGGTCTGGGCCCGGCCCGACCCGGCCCAACCCCCCCTGGGTCGGACCGAACCGGGTAGACCCGACCCGGGTCCGGGTCCGACCCGGTTTGGCGCGACCCGGCCGAGCAAGGGAACCGCGGCCCCCACGCGGGGGCCGCTCCGTGGTTCCCGGACGCGGCTTGAGCCGCGTCCCACCTCCCGGTTCCGCGCGGCCGTGGAACCGTCTCGCCATCACGGCTTCAGCCACGGCGGGTTTTGCCGACGGCGCACCGGCGGAAGCTTCCGCGGGCCACCGGACGTGCTCTGGTGGTCCGTTTTGTGTGCGGTTTTCACCAGTCGTCCTCCCGGGATCCGATCTTCACTGCAAGGCCCTCAAATCACCCTTGCAGCCCCGTTTTCCGTCGTCCACCATTCCGCACACCAACGAAAAACTGCGGAGGGTTGTCGGGCCGTGTTTGTTTGGCCCACACCCTCCACGTTAGGTGATAACAAACGGGAATAAAATATTCAACACATGAAAAACAACAAGGAACAATTTTAATAAAATTAAAATTGAACTTTGATCTGGGTTCTTTGTTTTAGTTGAACAACCATGGGAATAAAATATTATTTTCAAATAAAATCCCTACCTCGTCGAAACCGTCGAACGAGCGTTCTTCGCGGAATTGACCGTCACGGTAGGAGGTGATCGTCGTGTCGCAGAAGGGTGTCGCATCATCGCAGAAGGGAATCGCGTCAACGATCTCAATAGATGATCGAAGATTTTTCGTGGAAGAAGGGACGTCACAGAAGAACGTCGCAGGAGGAGAATCGTTGGCATCGCGGAACACGGCGTCGCGTCGTCGATCTCCGAGGGTTCGGTGTTCTTCGTCGCCTTTCGTCGAAGGCCGGCGTTCTTTGCGTTTTTCACGTTCTTCACGTTCTTTGCGTTCTTCGCGTTCTTCGCGTTCTTCGCGAAGGAGGATGAAGGACTTAAGGCTTATGTCAAAACCTCTCAAAGAACAACACTCCAGAAGAAAAGTGTTGGTCTTATTTTATTATATGCCAACAAACGAAAAACAACCTAAGTAATGACCCATTAATTCATAGAATTAATTTCAACGAATAAACCCCCCAATTTAATAGGAGCGTTTAATTGTTTAAGGAAATTCCCTAGTTGACTTTCATTTAATAGGGGTTTTCGTGGGTGCGTTACTTAGCGGAAAAGAAACGGTGGGGCTCGTGCGGGCCCCACCTCACAAATATCCTACCCACTTGGTAGGATATTTTTGGATAGAACCTTATCCGCATCAACTCAGCTTAAGCAGCTTTAAGTGGTTTTAAGTGGCTTAAGTGAAATAAAAATAAAGTTGTCGCACCACTTTATTTTATTTCTTAACTTAAAGCCCAAAAATTAAAAACCACACACGAGAAAACACAACTCCGGAAGAGGCATTTCTAAGCAAGAACCGGTGCTGCGATTCCATCGGTGCCCTCAGAATTCGATTCCGAGCACCGGTTCAAAAGTTAGAAAAACCCGCTCGTTCGTTCACTGAACGTACCCGAGCCAAACTTCGGAACATGATTCCAGGCACACCGGGCCTCAGAATCAGGTGCCGTCAGAAACAGCATTCTTGTAAAATTCCAAAGAAAATTAAGAAAAAAATTCCCTTGAAATTTACGGGTCTTTACATTACTCCCACCACAGGGCTTTACGTCCCCGTAAAGATTCACTACAAACTTAGGGATACAAAGGTGGTACTGAGCACGCATCTGAGCCTCCCGCTCCCAAGTGCTCTCCTGGAGGTTTTCGTGCTTCCATATGATGCGCACTAGAGGAATCGACTATTCACGTAGGACCCACTCCTGTCGATCCTCGATCTCCAGTGGGACCTCGTAAAAGTCACCCCATCATCAACGCCCAGCTCCCCATGGTCAAAGATATTCGTCGGTTCGTGCACGTATCTCTTCAGCTGAGATATGTGGAAGACGTCGTGCACCCGGTGCAACTGAGGTGGTAGAGCCAGGCGATAATCCACCTCTCCAATCCTACTGAGGACCTGGAATGGTCCGATGAAGCGTGGAGACAACTTTCCGCCTCGGCCAAATCTCCGTAATCCACGTCGAGGTGAGACACGCCAGAAGACTTGGTCGCCATCCTCGAACTCTAGTGGCCTCCGCCTTCTGTCAGCACAAGACTTTTGCCGGCTCTGAGCTGTCCTCATCCGTTCATGGATGACTTGGACCTTTCTGGTCCTACAAGATCTGCTGAGATTTCTTCTTTGTCGATAAGAGAAATCCGGTCTCATCCCCTGGATGAACCATGTTCTTCACCTAATACAGTCAATCCTGACATGGATGATACTATTCCATACCAAGGATGACGTCGTAAGGCCTCGACGCTACAACCAAGAGATCCAAATGTTACTCTCGCCTCCAAGGGTTGAGTCACACTGTCGGCATCAGTGTGTGGTCACTAGGTCTCTTCCAATAGGTATCTCAAAGTGAGGGTCAAGTCAACGGTTTTTAAATCAGAACCTCTTAGTAATAACTAAAAGAGAGGACAGGAAGGTAAACGCCACAAGAAAAGTGTCTTTTATTACTGCATCTCAAAGTACAACGACACAAAACATCTACAAACAAACATCAACAACGCTTGAAGCAGTATAATCAAAAGTATCCAGGTCTGGAGCTAGTCCCGCTCCTGTTCATCTGCTCTCGGAGCTCCACGATCATAGGCCTCAGCTGTAAGGACCTGAAATTTTAAATAAATCTTGTTTCCTAATTTTATGTGTTATTTTATTTTATTTTTATACTCAACAAAAATGTTTCATTTGATAACATGAGTATAATTAAAATGAGACTGTTGGGTTTTGACTGTTATTTGACCATTGGTCAATATGACCGCTGGAAACTAAATGTTTTGACTATTGTCTCTAAATACAAGCAATCTTGGTTAATTAATATAGAAAGAATATTCGATGGCCTCAGCCAGTAGTCTTGGACCGATCGAAGCCCATCTAACAGAACTTGGGAAGGAGGTAGCACCACTGGGCTTTGCTCTGGACCAAACCCAAGCTGAACTTCATCGTGTGAAGCTAGAACGGGATCGCCTTCGCGAGAAGTTCAAACTGATAGAAATTACTACTCGTGCGATGTTGGACGAGCCTCCCTCGGATTCTCTCACCTTAGCACACCTTACACTTAGGTCCTATGCTGGTGTGATAAGGGGTTATGTAAGGAGACTGTAACTTCCTTGTGTAATCCTTTGTTTTAAATAAAAATTGGGATTTCTTCTTATGATGAAGTTTATGAATTTTCAAATGTCCGGATAAATATAGTATGCATATTTTTGATGAATTTTAGAGAAATGATGTTTTAAAAATTTTTATGTAAACCATAAATAAATAAAAATGTGTAATTATTTTCTAAAAATGGTCTTCTACAATTATGTTCAGTACGAAATTTTGAGTCTAATTAGATCAACTTGATTTTTGATGAATAGTAAATTATGAATACTGATTTTATGATTAGGATTAGTAATGCGTCCAAATGGATTAGTAATTTCACTCAAAGAAAGTTTTAATATAATTTAGACACCTAGATTAAGTAATGAGATTCAATAAAATGGGTAAATAACAGTTTCATAAATTATTATTCAAGTATTAGTTTTTTTCGGGTGAATAGTGTTTTTTAATTAAAAATTAAATTAAAAATATTTAGAAAATTATTTTTATAAAATGGATTTCATTTTTGAACTCAGAGCATCGATATTATGTTAAGGTAATTTTTGGGGATTTTTCTGAAAAAAATGAATTTTCAGTGAATAGTGCGTTTATTTAAAAAATGAATTAAAAATATTTAGAAAATTATTTTTATAAAATAGAGTTCATTTTGGAAATTAGAGCATTGATATTTGGTTAATGTGAAATTTTAGGATTTTTCTGAGAAAGTTGAATTTTCAGTGAATAGTAAAAATACAGTTTTAGGGTTTCGGTATGTTTAATGACATCATAACTGTGTCATGATGATGTCATGAGATATTTTAAGGGATGGTAGACTAAAGAGGATGAATTATTGTGTGGGGGTCCCCATGTGGACTAACTCTATGGGAAGTACCATGGGAGGGCCCATGCTTTTGAGAAAACCACTTTTGAGGTGTCCCTTGGCCATTAATGCCTTGTTCCCTCACTTTCCCTATAAATACCAAGCCCTCCTCTCATCTTTTCGACTCCAAAACCATCCTTAACGAAGTTATGGTCTCCTTACCTCCCAAGGAGTCCTCCCAAGGTTCCCCCAATCCCTCAAGGTCCCAACCTTTGAGTTTTAGGAGTTACGTTTTAAGGTAAGGGATCCGACATCTCTCTTTCTTTTCAAGTGATCTCTTTTATGTCATTTCTTTTATGCTCCATGTTCTTATGTTGGAGGATGTTATTTTATATTCATTATACTGTCCTTTTTATGTTCATATGATGAGAGACCCCCTCTTACTCTCATAATTTCATTTTATGAATGTTTAAGTGGTGTCGTTAGGCTGCCGAAATTTTTGTAACGGATTCTTTCACCCTTCTCATTTTCAAGTTCTATTTTCTTGTCAAGTCTTTCAAGTTCATTTTTATTATGTTGTGGTATGATATCTATATCTATAATACTTAACTCTTATGTTAATATGATGAGAGACCCTATTTTATCTTGTCAATTCATTTTTTGAATCTTAAGTGACGTCGTTAGGCTGCCGAATTTTTAAGGGGATTCTTTCACCATTCTCATTCTTTTCAAAGTTCTACTTTCATGTCAAGTATTTCAAATTACTTTTTTTTATGTTGGGGTATGATATCTATATCTATCATAATGAACTCTTATTTTCACATGATGAGAGACCCTATTTGATCTTTTCAAATCATTTTGGTTGAAGTTTAAGTGATGTCGTTAGGCTGCCGAATTTTCATAAGAGAAATCTAATTGTTGTCTTCCTTCCATGTTTTTCATTTCAAATGGTATGTCCTTAAAATTTCATTACCATGTTCATATATACTTATTATTATTCCCCTATATTGTTTTATGGGTCATTTATGAATGCTGGACCCATGTCCCCTCTCTTTTCAATGTTTTTTAAAACCCCGAAACATAGCCGTTATGCTGCAGAATTTTCGTCTCAAAATGCCTCCCTCTTTTCTCAAAATTATTTTATGTTATAAAGTGAATAATCAAAGCTCTTATTTCTACAGGGGTGTTCAAATATATATCAAAATGTTCTATTTTAAATTCTGGGATTTACATACATGAGACCCGCTCTCCCCTTCCGTGGGTTTAAAGTGACGTAAAGATCATGTCTTTAAAGCAGTTTTTAAAACGTTATGATTATGAAATGAAACCCATTTATTTTATGCTATATGAGTTATTTATGAAATGTTTGATGATGATATATGTGGATCACATTATGATAAAGTAAAATTTAAGGGTGCGCCCTGATAGCGCTCCAATGCATTGGGTAATGATGTAACCACTAGAGATTACAATTTTCACGATATCTTGGTGAATAACCTTGGTAATTTTCAAATGACACCTTGGGGATGGACCTTGGTGATATGTTCATGATTGTCTATGTTAAATGATGTATCCACATCTTAAAGTTTTGAAAAATGTTATTTTTATTTTGATATATCTCATAATTTATTTCTCATTCCTTAAAGTTCTTTTCATGACCTTATTGAAGTATCTCAAGTTCACATGTAAAATGTTTCTCTTGTTTCCCTTACGGGGTCTTCTGCTCACCCTTTCTTTTGATGTATGTCTCCAGGTTATGAGATGCAGTAATGAAACTAGGATGAACATGAGGAGAATCCTTTCAAGTGTTTAAGAAGAATGTTTTATGTTTTCATGTTATATGTTCCTGGTTTCCAAGACACTAATCCTTAAAGATCCTCAGTTTTGTGTAATGAAATGAAAGTTTATGTTATAAAAAGTCGGGATTCTATAGTTGGTATCAAAGGATGGTTTAGTTATTTGTGGAAATTAGGATATGAAAACTTTAGGAAGAACCCTATAGAAAAGTTTAAATATAGGAAATATTCCAGATATTTTGGTGAGTATTGAGTAAAGGGTTGCCAAGAAAATACATCCCTGTCTGGATATGAGCAGGTAGAGGTGGATCTGGCACAGATGTACATAGGGGAAAACACCGCTTTGAGCTAGACTCGAACAGGAACTGGTACACGACAACGGGCCTTGCTTCACTCTTGGTTACGACACTCCCGAGGGATATGCTTTGGAAAATTCATAAGCTTAGTATGAATCATTATGAAAGGAACAAAGATAAAATAAAATAAAGATTCAAATAAGAATATACGATCATGGATAACCTAGATTGGAACCTAGGGGATCGCAAGTTATGATATACTTTTATTCTACAAGTTTATCCTTTTATGCTTAAAGTTTTCTTTTTCATGATTATTAGCGAAGTATTTAAGCCCCTAATTATACTTTATCTTCTTAGTTAATGGTGGGAAATGGAAGAACATGTCCCAACAACCAATGTGATAGGAAATGCGATGATTGTCATATTAATATGATAGAGATGATTAGGGGATTAAAAGATGATTATTATTTTGGAAGACGTTCACTATTTTGGGGACCCTATATGATCGAGGTAAATAGATTACTATGGTATTTTCATTGAGGAGTAAGGTTGACTTATATTTTAAAGAATCGATGAATTTAAGGCAGACTTATAGTAATTTAGGTTACTTATGGAAATGATTAACCTATCTTGGGGTAAATATGTTTAGGTTAGTTACTTTTGTTATAAGATGTTAGGAGTGGTTGATGTTGTTTGGAGATGAATGATAAAGTTTACCTTGGAAGACTATGTTATCAAATCCTTCTTGTATTTGGGTTTCAATCTTAGTTTGGTTTATTTTGAGGATTTTTTTAGGGCAGTTATTTACGGAATTGTCTATGATGAACTCTGGGTAGTACCATGGAACTTTGAAGATTTAAAATTAGTTTCCATTCCTATGGGATTATTTCTTTTTGAAGAGTTGTTTTACCTTACCCTTTATGTTTTTTGGGATAATGTTTAAAGATGGATGAAATATATGGTTAATCTTTTGTGGATTATGTGATTCTCTAGAAGATTATTCTTGTGTTTTGATGAGACCAAGTGTTTTTGAATGCTCATCATTTGGAGAAAAGATTATTTTAGGGTAGAAACTTATTAAAGGATGAAACTCTACATGAAGGTAAGTATATTTTCTTATGTTTTTGTTCTATGTAGTAAATGAATTCCTCAAAATTATGAAAAGAAACGTAAAACAAAAATGTTTTTGGTTTACGTTTCCTACTAGGTAATCAAAGACCGTTTACACACATCATAAGTTTGGGATTTTCTTATGGTTAACTTTCTCCTAATCATGTTCTCTATCACTCTCCCTCAGAACTTGACCCTTTGTTTTCTCCTCCATGTCCATGTTTTCTTACATGGAATCCTAGTGTGGGTTAACTCGGGTGACCTTTGTACTTCCCTTTCTTTCTTTTAAAGTAATAATTTTACTGAATCCTTTTCTGATGTGGGACTTTCAATGAAATTTCAAAACCCAATTTTAAAAATTGCGAGGACGCAATTTCTTAAGGGGGTAAGATTGTAACGACCTGAAATTTTAAATAAATATTGTTTTCTAATTTTATGTGTTATTTTATTTTATTTTTATACTCAACAAAAATGATTCATTTGATAACATGAGTATAATTAAAATGAGACTGTTGGGTTTTGACTGTTATTTGACCATTGGTCAATATGACCGCTGGAAACTAAATGTTTTGACTATTGTCTCTAAATACAAGCAATCTTGGTTAATTAATATAGAAAGAAGATTTGATGGCCTCACTCAGTAGTCTTGGACCGATCGAATCCCATCTAACAGAACTTGGGAAGGAGGTAGCACCACTGGGCTTTGCTCTGGACCAAACCCAAGCTGAACTTCATTGTGTGAAGCTAGAACGGGATCGCCTTCGCGAGAAGTTCAAACTGATAGAAATTACTACTCGTGCGATGTTGGCCGAGCCTCCCTCGGATTCTCTCACCTTAGCACACCTTACACTTAGGTCCTATGCTGGTGTGATAAGGGGTTATGTAAGGAGACCGTAACTGCCTTGTGTAATCCTTTGTTTTAAATAAAAATTTGGATTTCTTCTTATGATGAAGTTTATGAATTTTCAAATGTCCGGATAAATATAGTATGCATATTTTTGATGAATTTTAGAGAAATGATGTTTTAAAAATGTTTATATAAACCTTAAATAAATAAAAATGTGTAATGATTTTCAAAAAATGGTCTTCTACAATTATGTTCAGTACGAAATTTCGAGTCTAATTAGATCAACTTGATTTTTGATGAATAGTAAATTATGAATAGTGATTTTATGATTAGGATTAGTAATGTGTCCAAATGGATTAGTAATTTCACTCAAAGAAAGTTTTAATATAATTTAGACACCTAGATTAAGTAATGAGATTCAATAAAATGGGTAAATAACAGTTTCATAAATTATTATTCAAGTATTAGTTTTTTTCAGGTGAATAGTGTTTTTTAATTAAAAATTAAATTAAAAATATTTAGAAAATTATTTTTATAAAATGGATTTCATTTTTGAACTCAGAGCATCGATATTATGTTAAGGTAATTTTTGGGGATTTTCTGAAAAAAATGAATTTTCGGTGAATAGTGTGTTTATTTAAAAAATGAATTAAAAATATTTAGAAAATTATTTTTATAAAATAGAGTTCATTTTGGAAATTAGAGCATTGATATTTGGTTAATGTGAAATTTTATGATTTTTCTGAGAAAGTTGAATTTTCAGTGAATAGTAAAAATACAGTTTTAGGGTTTCGGTATGTTTAATGACATCATAACTGTGTCATGATGATTTCATGAGATATTTTAAGGGATTGTTGACTAAAGAGGATGAATTATTGTGTGGGGGTCCCCATGTGGACTAACTCTATGGGAAGTACCATGGGAGGGCCCATGCTTTTGAGAAAACCACTTTTGAGGTGTCCCTTGGCCATTAATGCCTTGTCCCCTCACTTTCCCTATAAATACCAAGCCCTCCTCTCATCTTTTCAACTCCAAAACCATCCTTAACGAAGTTCTGGTCTCCTTACCTCCCAAGTAGTCCTCCCAAGGTGCCCCCAATCCCTCAAGGTTCCAACCTTTTAGTTTTAAGAGTTATGTTTTAAGGTAAGGGATCCGACCTCTCTCTTTCTTTTCAAGTGATCTCTTTTATGTCATTTCTTTTATGCTCCATGTTCTTATATTGGAGGATGTTATTTTATATTCATTATACTTTCCTTTTTATGTTAATATGATGAGATACCCCCTCTTACTCTCATCATTTCATTTTATGAATGTTTAAGTGGTGCCGTTAGGCTGCCGAAATTTTTGTAACGGATTCTTTCACCCTTCTCGTTTTCAAGTTCTATTTTCTTGTCAAGTCTTTCAAGTTCATTTTTATTATGTTGGGGTATGATCTCTATATCTATCATACTGAACTCTTATTTTCATATTATGAGAGACCCTATTTGATCTTGTCAATTCATTTTTTGAAGCTTAAGTGACGCCGTTAGGCTGCCGAATTTTTAAGGGGATTCTTTCACCCTTCTCATTCTTTTCAAAGTTATACTTTCATGTCAAGTCTTTCAAATTACTATTTTTTATGTTGGGGTATGATCTCTATATATATCATACTGAACTCTTATGTTCACATTATGAGAGACCCTATTTGATCTTTTCAAATCATTTTTGTTGAAGTTTAAGTGACGTCGTTAGGCTGCCGAATTTTCATAAGAGAAATCTAATTTTTTTCTTCCTTCCATGTTTTTCATTTCAAATGGTATGTCCTTCAAATTTCATTACCATGTTCATATATACTTATTATTCTGCCCCTATATTGTTTTATGGGTCATTTATGAATGCTGGACCCATGTCCCCTCTCTTTTCAATATTTTCTAAAACACCAAAACATAGTCGTTATGCTGCAGAATTTTTGTCTCAAAATGCCTCCCTCTTTTCTCAAAATTATTTTATGTTATAAAGTGAATACTCAAAGCTCTTATTTCTACAGGGGTGTTCACATATATATCAAAATGTTCTATTTTAAATCCTGGGATTTACATACATGATACCCGCTCTCCCCTTCCGTGGGTTTAAAGTGACGTAAAGATCATGTCTTTAAAGAGGTTTTTAAAACGTTATGATTATGAAATGAAACCCATTTATTTTATGCTATATGGGTTATTTATGAAATGTTTGATGATTATATATGTGGATCACATGATAATAAAGGAAAATTTAAGGGTGCGCCCTGATAGCGCTCCAATGCATTGGGTAATGATGTAACCACTAGAGATTACAATTTTCACGACATCTTGGTGAATAACCTTTGTAATTTTCAAATGACACCTTGGGGATGGACCTTGGTGATATGTTCATGATTGTCTATGTTAAATGATGTATCCACATCTTAAAGTTATGAAAAATGTTATTTTTATTTTGATATATCTCATGATTTATTTCTCATGCCTTAAAGTTCTTTTCATGACCTTATTGAAGTATCTCAAGTTCACATGTAAAATGTTTCTCTTGTTTCCCTTACTGGGCCTTCTGCTCACCCTTTCTTTTGATGTATGTCCCCAGGTTATGAGATGCAGTAATGAACCTAGGATGAACATGAGGAGAAGCCTTTCAAGTGTTTAAGAAGAATGTTTTATGTTTTCATGTTATATGTTCCTGGTTTCCAAGACACTAATCCTTAAAGATCCTCAGTTTTGTGTAATGAAATGAAAGTTTATGTTATAAAAAGTCGGGATGCTATATCAGCTGCCTGAAGATGAGGTCTCCCATGTCCACCAGCTCCCTGCGGTCGGGGTGGACCTCTTGGTGGTGGTGGTGGCAACACCTCGAAGCGTCGTCCACCTCCAGCTGCATGGACAGCTCCCCTGCCACGGCCTCCTGCTCCATGCGATCCGCCTCTATCGAACCTCTGCCTCTACCTGGGAGGTCCTTCGTTCATCTGTTGGTCATCCGTATGGCGGGTCTAACAGTCACGAGCCATGTGACCAACCCCGCCGTAGGAGTAACACTGTCCGCTCATGGTAAGATGTTGTCCACCCCGGGTGCCTCGCACAATCGATCATGTGTCACGCGGTCGACCACCGGTAGGTCTAGTCCTCTTGGACCCCTGCATCATCTGTCTACTGCCCGCTACAGAAGACTCTGTCGCATGCCGGCTAGTGGTGGGTCCTGCTACTGGATATTGCTCAGCAAGGAAACTCTCCACTAAGAGGGCTCGCTCCAACACTCCTGTCTATGTCAGAATGCTGTTAGAAACAACTGAAGCTCTGATCTCTCGCCTGAGCCCCTGCTCGAAGGTTAGGGCCCTGAAGAATGGGTCACGTACCATGTATGTGGAATAGCGCGAGAGATCGGTAAACCTCGTCGCGTACTGGGCTACTGTCATGCTGCCCTGCTGCAGTTGTAGTAGCTTCTGGATGCGCACCGCTCGTAGAGTGGCTGGGACGAACTCTTAGCGAAAAAGGCTCTCAAAGTCCGTCCAAAAGAGTGATGCCTCGTCGTGCACCTGGAGCATCAAGCTCCACCATCGACCCACTGCTGCGTGCAGTAGGCTCGCTGCGAGGATCACCATGAGGTCTGTTGGTATCCTCAATAATCGAAAAACTCATACAACCGCCTCCAGCCAGTCCTCGGCTGCCTGGGGGTCCGTCTCCCCGCGGAACCTGGGCGGTCGCTGGCGCTAGAACTCATGCAGTGCACTAAGGCGACGTGCATCGTCAGCGGCCGGGGCTGGAAGCATCGGTGGCTCGGCGGGTAGTGGTACCGCTGGTGCCTCTGCTGTCAAAGGGCCCTGTACCGAGGCCTCGCCGCTCGACGGGCTGTCGTCATGCTCAACTCTCGGAACCCTAGCTGGCTGCCATCGTGGGGCCATCCTGAAAAGAAACAGGTGCGCCACGGTCAGAACAGTATACCTGGTGAGCTGACATAAAGTAATCACAAAGAAAACTTGTAACACACATGCAATCAATGTTTTCGTGCATTAAGTCGGAAATCAGAAGTCAGGGTCCTGGTGTACGGATACGTCGGCCGCCACACCAACACTGGGCTCCCTGGACTGATAACCACACTCAATACGCTTAACACTATTTCTTCACATAGAAGAAAGATCAGAGTCTTCGGTAGAACCAAACTCCTCTGATACCAATTTGTCACGACCCGTCCTCGGGGCCCATGTCGTGACTACCCCAAGCCCATCTTCTATAGGCCAGGGGTTGGCGACTAGCACCAAGGCGTAAATCCCAATAAAGGGGAGGCATTGCCTTTGTAAAGTAAACAATAACCACAGAGTAAGTAAGCGGAAAAAGTAAACACTAAGTAAAAACTGGTACAACAGTAAGTGTGGAAAGTAAAGGGGGCCGGAAATACAAGCCCAACTGTAAAGTACAACTCGAAAGGGAAAACAACAACTGAAAAGTAAAGCCGCAACGTCGAGCTGTCCACTGGAAGTCCCACCTGAAGGGTGGGTACAAATAGCCTCCACTGCTCCTCAAGTCTAGCCGACCGCTCCGAGTACGTCCTGCCCAGTGGTCCACCTCTAGGTACTGTCCTGCTCCGCAAGCCTCAACCACGATCAGCGTTGTCCGTCTTCTGCAACCAACACAATGTAGTGCGGGAATAGCCCGTGCAGGGGTGAGTATAAGCTACTCAGTAGGGACCCCGAGACCCCCAAAGGTCTCCCAGAATCCACAAAGGATAAACCACAAAGGGAGGATACAATCACGAAGTAACATCCGACACTGCTTAGGTATATGCCCATACATATACCTAAGTCATCAATTCTCGTTCGGCTCCAACATATGAGCCCAAGTACAACCCATTCCACATAGGAAAGCAAAACGTAAATCCACACAGGATATCTCAACACAATCCACATAGGAAAGTAAAACAGAAATCAGCTCACACAGGTATACTTCTTCGTATGACGATAGAGATGATCATATGTAGCCAATGATTCATCTAAGTCGTCAGACCCACAAAGGATCGGTAGGTACTAACCCCCGCAATGACCCACATAGGATCGATCATGAAGTCGAACCCAAAGATATTGGGAAACTCCTTCTCCAACAAGTACAGTGGTTATGACACTACAACCAATCGTTTCCCTCTCACCTTGGACTGTTGTAGTACTCCACCTACCGAGTACTGTGGGTCTGCTGCTACAACCAAGTGCTTCCCACCATGGGTCTGCCGCTACAACCAAGCGCTCCCACTCATAGCCTCTAGAGGTACTCCTTCTGTTGAGTACCATAGGTCAGCCACTACAACCAAGCGCTCCTCCGTCGTGGGTCTGCCGCTACAACCAAGCGCTCCCCGGGCTACTACAACCAAGCACTCCTCCGTCGTGGGTCTGCCACTACAACCAAGCGCTCCCCCTCATAGCCTCCAGAGGTACTCCTTCAATTGAGTACCGCGGGTCTGCCGCTACAACCAAGCGCTCCTCCGCCGTGGGTCTTTCGCTACAACCAAGCGCTCCCCACTGGGCTATTCGTAACACACTGAGTCGTCTAATGAGCAGTCGTCAAGTCTCCATCGGCTCTAGGGTTTCCGCACACAGCATGCTCGTTCCAGGAGGGTCCACTCCACAATCTAAGAGGCTCGATGCATCAACTGACATGTAGTCCGGAGTTGACGTATCCCAAGATGTACCATAGAGGTCACTGTCGAAAACACGGAGGATTTCCGTACTGTTTTCATCATCGTCGCAGTCGAATCCACTGAGGATCTCTGTACAGTCGTCGTCGTCACAGTAGCAGCCGCAACCAGCTCTAGGGTTCCCGCACACAGCAAGCTCGTTCGGGAGGGTCCACTCCATGATCCGAGAGGCTGATACAACAACTGACACATAGTCCAGATTTGATGTATCCAAAAGTTCTGTATCGTCAACAGGAACTCAACGTCGCAGACGGCACATCAATCGAACGCTCGATCTGAGAGTTATTGGCTTTTTCGTCTCAGGGGCCCGGTTGGTTTTTAAGGAAAAACCAACCCGACCATACTAAAACCTGTGTCCAAACCTCGGGAGGAGTATTCCAAAATATCTGTCTCACTTAGAGTAATTCAGAAAAGTCAACGGCACGTCAATCGGACGTCCGAAGCTCAAGATATGAGTGTTTCCGCTCCGAGGGCCCAGTTGGTTTCGTGTACAAACCAATCCGTCCGACTCAAAGTAATCCAAAACCTTGAGTGTGATATACCAAAACGACCGTCTCGATCTAAGGATCACATCGCCACTGACATCGCGTCGTTCGGAGGTCCGTAGCTCAGGTTATGAGCAAAAGACCGGAAAAGGTCCGGAAACGGGGGGTCTGGGCCCGGACCGACCCGGCCCAACCCCCCCCTGGGTCGGCCCGAACCGGGCCAACCCGACCTGGGTCCGGGTCCGACCCGGTCGGGCACGACCCGACCGGCGGGTCGGCCCGGCTCGGCTCGGCCGAGCGGCCGAGCAAGGGAACCGCAACCCCTGCGCGGGGGCCGCTCCGCGGTTCCCGGACGCGGCTTGAGCCGCGTCCCGCCTCCCGGTTCCGCGCGGCCGCGGAACCGTCTCGCCACCATAGCTTCAGTCACGGTGGGTTTTTTCGGCGGCGCGCCGGGCGCCGCCGCGCCGGCGGAAGCTTCCGCGGGCCACCGGACGTGCTCCGGTGGTCCGTTTTGCGTGCGGTCTTCTCCAGTCGTCCTCCCAGGATCCGATATTCACTGCAAGGCCCTCAAATATCCCTTGCGGCCCCGTTTGTCATCGTCCTCCATTCCGCACACCAACGAAAAACTGTGGAGGGTTGTCAGGCCGTGTTTGTTTGGCCCGCACCCTCCACGTTAGGTGATAACAAACGGGAATAAAATATTCAAAACATGAAAAACAACAAGGCACAATTTTAATAAAATTAAAATTGAACTTTGATCTGGGTTCTTTGTTTTAGTTGAACAACCATGGGAATAAAATATTATTTTCAAATAAAATCCCTACCTCGTCGAATTCGTCGAACGAGCGTTCTTCACGGAATTGACCATCGCGGTAGGAGGTGATCGTCGCGTCACGGAAGGGTGTCGCGTCATCACGGAAGGGCGTCGCGTCGACGATCTCAACGGATTATCGAAGATTTATCGCGGAAGAAGGGACGTCACAGAAGAACGTCGCAGGAGGAGAATCGTTGGCGTCGCAGAACATGGCATCGCGTCGTCGATCTCCGAGGGTTCGGCGTTTTTTGTCGCGTTTCATTGAAGTCCGGCGTTCTTCGCGTTCTTCGCGTTCTTCACGTTCTTCGCGAAGGAGGATGAAGGACTTAAGGCTTCTGTCAAAACCTCTCAACAAACAACACTTCAGAAGAAAAGTGTTGGTCTTATTTTATTATATTCCAACAAACGAAAAACAACCTAAGTAATGACCCATTAATTTATAGGATTAATTTCAACGAATAAACCGCCCAATTTAATAGGAGCGTTTAATTGTTTAAGGAAACGACCCAGTTGACTTTCATTTAATAAGGGTTTTTGCGGGTGCGTTACTTAGAGGAAAAGAAACGGTGGGGCTCGTGCGGGCCCCACCTCACAAATATCCTACCCACTTGGTATGATATTTTTGGATAGCTCCCTATCCGCATCAACTCAGCTTAAGCAGCTTTAAGTGGTTTTTAAGTGGCTTAAGTGAAATAAAAATAAAGTTATCGCACCACTTTATTTTATTTCTTAACTTAATACCCAAAAATTAAACACCACACCCAAGAAAACGCAACTCCAGAAGAGCCGTTTCTAAGAAATAATCGGCGCTGCGATTCCATCGGTGCCCTCAGAATTCGATTCCGAGCACCGGTTCAAAAGTTAGAAAAACCCGCTCGTTCGTTCACTGAACGTACCCGATCCAAACTTCGGAACATGATTCCGGGCACACCGGGCCTCGGAATCAGGTGCCGTCAGAAACTACGTTCTCGTAAAATTCCAAAGAAAATTAAGAAAAAAAATTTCTTGAAATTTACGGGTCTTTACAGAATGGTCTTTGGGTTTTGTTAAGACAAATTTTGGAGATTAAGAGTAGTTTCTCTTTATGTAAAGGTTTATCCTTTTTGGGGATTATTTGATCTTGTACTAAACGTTTTGGTTTTAGTTAATATCTAAAGACAAGGGAAATATATATTTTATCTTTTATTTGATTTTCTAAAAGTTGATATATCACTTTTAATGTAAAAAAGTTATCCTGAATACTCATTATATGGAGGAAATATGAGTTTGTGTTAGAAATCTAGTGAAGGATAAAAGTCTACATGAAAATTAATTATGTTTCCTTATGTTTTTAGATAATATCATAAATAAATTCCTCAATTAAAAGTAACTTAAAAAAAACCTTGTCTGTTAACTTTTCCTACTGGGAAATCAAATACTGTTTAACCCATCACAAGTTTGTGATTTTCTGGTGGTTAACTTTCTCCTAAACATGTTTTCTATCACTCTCCATCATAAATTGATGGTTTGTTTTATCCTACATATCCATTTTTTCATGGAATCCTAGTATATGTTTTCTTGGGTAACCTTTTTACTTATCTTACTTTATTTTAAAGTGATAGTTTTATTGACTATTTTTTCCGATTTGGGGCTTTTAATGAAGTTTCCAAGCCCAGTTTTAAAATTGCGAGGATGCAATTCCCAAAAGGGGGGAAGGATATAACATCCCAGATAAATAAAGAATAAGACAATTTTCATATTTATTAATATTTTTGAATTAAATATTAATTTTATATTAAATGGGATTCTATGTTCGATAGCGTACCTGATACACAACAACAAGTTTCTTGGAAATCTTACGTTGCACACTAATAATATAATATTATTATTTTAAATGGTCATTAACTCCTAGCCATTTTATTGGTGGGAATGAAAAAAACTAAATACAATATGATTATAAATGTTTGTTAAATTTAATTACTTTTATCAAATAAATGTTAGAGGCTTAAAATGTGAATGAATCTAATTTTAAGCATAATTTACATTAAAAGGTCGATTTACCGCCTTTTAATGGAAACCCCTTTTTAAATCTAGTTTTGGTCACTTTAATACATTCTATATTACCAAATAAAATCTTTACTTAGAATGGGGATATCAAAATTTACTTTGTGTAAATTTTTGGAATTTTTCGGATAAAGTTCATTTTTTAATGAATAGTGAAAAATATTGTATTTTAATTCAAAAGTGACTTTTAATATAATTTATTTATATGGTTAGATTATCTTTTTAATTGGTTTTAAAGTGTAATTATAATATATTTTTACCATTTAATCCAATTTTGGTCATTGGAATTAATTTCACTTTGAAATTGAACATAAACAAGTATCAATCTTTTGATAGTTATTGTTTCTTAAA
The DNA here is from genome assembly GCA_963277665.1 of Viscum album. NCBI lineage: Eukaryota > Viridiplantae > Streptophyta > Magnoliopsida > Santalales > Viscaceae > Viscum > Viscum album. The sequence goes on from OY728131.1 coordinate 1,865,184,724, forward strand.
AACACGCTATTTGTTTTGATAACGGGAGTTAATTTTAAAATTAATTAATGACACTTATATGTTTTGAATTTATCAAAATATAAATCATTTTTGAATTCGGAATATCAAATATATCTTAGGCTGAATTTTTGGTACTTTTCTGAAAAACATCAATTTTTGATGAATAGTGAAACCACTTAGTGGTAGTTAAAAAAAACTGACGTTTTCATTTAAATAAAATTTTACCACTTCTATGAATTGAATTTCAAAAATCCGACATACATGGTTGTTATCAAAAAGTAAAATGTGGTTCATTAAGATGAAAATAATTTTTGGTGAATAGTAACTTTTGACTTTTATTTACTGCGGTTAAAGGTAAATAGGTTAATTCAAGGTAAAAAGAATATTATAATAATTAAAATTTACCTTAAAACTTGTCCAAACCTTATTAGTTGAGTCATTAACAATCATGGGCATCTTGGGGTCGATTTTGGGACCCCATTGAGCCACTTGGGTATGATAATGACAATTTAGATTAATTAATTTAATGTAAAGACAAAATTGACATTAACAAAAATCGTTTAGTAATTAATTTTTATATGGTGTTATATAAGTCATATTTTCGACTACAAATATTCATTGGAAATATAAAAGGATTTCCTAAATCATGGTATTTGTTTTATAATTTTTAGACAACAAATAAATTAAATTAGTTATGACATAATAATGATGTAGTATTTACCTCATTAATAAATCATTTAAATAAATAAGATTATAATGATTAAAATAATATCCAAAACATGTCAAATTCTGATTAGATGATTTTATTTAGACCATGAGTCATCTTATATTCATCTTTAATTATTTTTGGACCATTAGAAACCGAATATAGTTATATAATAAAATAATAGTTTTACACTTTCCTAAAGAGCCCCTCCTCCCCCTTATAAAAGGAGACCACTTCTAACCAATTCCTCACACCTCTAAAGCCATTTGGATCGTCCAACCTATACCCAATTAATCTCCCTACATCCCTATACTCCCCCTAGAAGCCTTACCTTAGGTAGAAGGCACTTCAAGAAGTCCTTTTGGTTCAAACCAAACGAAGTTACCCAAATTAAAGGTAACGGTTTCTCTTAAATTGTTTTCTTTTATTTTACTTCTCCAAACCCTAAACTCCTTTTATTACTTTATTTTGTAACAAAATAAGTATCCTAAATATACTAGTATGTTGTTATTAGAAGGATTCTAGCTACACTTACACACACCTCCATCTAATGGATGAACAACATAATGTTTCTGTGGATGGCAAACTAACGCCTCACGAAAAGATGATTGTTCAAATATATCCAACCGACTCTCATGGTGGCCATTATGATGGAACTGTATTTATATATTATATATATTATGTTTATTTTTTCTTTATACTTCTGTATTTTCCATTTATATCACGCCTTTATGGTTTCCATAGTGGGTAAATATGATAATCTCATTTGAGGAAGTGCGGACTACCGCCCCCTTAAAGTTATTTGATTCGTTAATGCCTTATGTAGGATGTATAAAGGATAGAGTTAATGATATTATATATGATATTATACTGGAATTATAATATACCTATGTATCATTATGTTTTATTTCCATTAAAATAAGAAATAGAAATGAAAGTAGCATTCATACGTACGTACGGCTTACCGTCTCCATGAACGGTGCATTTCATTTCTTACCTCTAAATGTTATGTACTATTATAAATACATGTATATACTTGATATATATGATATATATGATATCCAAATCATGAATATCATTTTGTATATAATGAACCATTGACCACATGAACAACATGTGATTATAAGAAGTCTGTTTTTGACTCTAGTACCAAATATCGACAAAATGGACGTTATTAACTTAAATGATTACATAATGTTTATAACATGTTAATAAGTGATATAAAAGGAATAATAAACTTTAAAAAGGTTCTTAATCAATTATAAATTAACTTTATTTTGTTATTCAGGAGATTAAAGAATGATCGAGTCAAGTCGGACATGAGGTAAGGGATCCGACCTCTCTCTTTCTTTTCAAGTACTCTCTTTTACGTCATTTCTTTTATCCTCCATGTTCTTATGTTGTAGGATGTTATTTTATAATCACCATAATGTAATTTTTATTTTAATATGATTAGATACCCCCTATTACTCTCATCGATTCATTTTAAGAATTTTTATGTGGCGTCGTTAGGCTGTCGAATTTTTTTAAGGGATTTCTTATCTCACTTTTAATTCTGTGAGATTTCCATTGCTCGCCACTTATTTATTGCTTGTGGTGTATTGTATAATGCCATTTGATATATATTATCATGATTCTATGTATATTCATGGTATTATTTGATTCATTTTGTGGTTATTAACTTTTGTTCTTACGACTTGATTGATTACAACGTGGTAAAGGGTTTCATCTCACTTTTTATTCCCGTGAGATTCATGTTATATTTGCCACTATTTCCTTTTGTGTGGTGTATGTACTGCCCATTATTGTAATATTTATGTAATATAGTTTCATTTATGAGTATTTACATATTTATTTTATGATCCTTCTTTCATTTGGCGTATGTTTTGTAAGTTACCAAATCGGTAAAGGAACTATTCACCCTCATCTTTATAAAAGTCTTACTTTTGTTATGTCTTTTAATTTACATCTTATTATGTTGGGATATGTTATTATATATCCTTATTGATGTAAACTTTATATACAAGTGATGATATTCCCTTTTTTATCTCATCAAATCATTTTCTGAATTTTAAAGTGACGTTGTTAGGCTGTCGAATTTTTACAAGGGAACCTCTTAACCCAATTTCAATTCTTTGGGTTCAACTTGTAATCATTGAATATGTCATCCATTGAATATGTGTGAATGAACTCTGATTTTTTTACACTTAATATCCACTTATATTGGATGTATTTATATTTTTCACACATAATTATGTGATTGATTTATCCTTAATTTAAGGATACCATCTTTATAAGGGATTTCATCTCAATTTACATTTCCATTGAGACTTCATTGCCTAAATGGCCCGAAGGCCTTCATTATTTTATTGATTTTTGATAACCCCCCTTTAAAGGGATGAGGGGGAACCCTTAAAAGGCCCGTAGGCTCAGAGATTACATGGCCCGTAGGCTTAAGAGATTACATGACCCGAAGGTCTTAGGGAATTCAACCAGACTATCTACAAGGAACTTCCCCTCCCCAGCATCTGCATCTTGATAGTAGCTCTCCACCTTTGCATGACCGTCTGGATAGGCTTCCCGTGCAAGCACAGTTTGGTACCGATGTCATATCCATACCATCTCATTTTGAAAATCCATTTGGCTCTGCTCTGGTGAGTTCACTTGCTCTGAATCCTCATCTGGGGCTGCTCCTTTTTTGTAGTGTGTCTGGGACCTGCATTCTTGTGGTCTGAAGGCCTTGGGGTGGCCCGAAGACCTTAAGGTGGCCCGAAAGCCTTGAGAATCAACTATCCCGAAGGCCTTGGGTGGCCCTAAATCCTTATAGGACCTGAGGACTAAACCGGTGGCCCGAAGACCCAGATGGATGAATAGTTCCGGCTACTATAGTACCGAAGAGTGCCTGCTACAGTGCTTGCTATAGTACTGCTACTGAACAGTCCCTTCATTGTTTTTATGCACTAATTCATTCTTATATGGTGTATATACTGTCCTTTGACATATTTTATCATGAATCCATTTATTCTCATTATATTATAAAGTTCTTATTAAATGTTATTCTGCAATAATTTGTATTCAAGAGTCTCTCATTTTGTTAAAAACTCTTTAACAAAAATATCATTTTTAAATTTTTTAATGATTTATCATTCTAAATCTTTATCTTTAATGTCCATGTTTTAAAAATGGTTTTGAGTATTTATTTATATGGACATTAATGTTTTAAAATTATAATTACATTAAAAGCTTCAAAGTTGTATGGGACACTTTGATTCAAAAATCCTTTTTTTAAAATGATTTTTGAAAATGGATTGATTATTTCAATATATTGAAATTACTTCTTATGATTGCAAATGAAATGTTATTGGTGAGATGTTTATATTTGAAATATTTTATTTTTTATGATGGTACTTGTACATTTTATGGGTGGTTACGTGATAAACCATATGAAGGGTGGTGCCGTGAATACCAGGATGGGTGGTTACGTTATAACCTCCAATGCATTGGGTATGGAATTCGGCCATATGGCTATTCCATTTAGTGATATGTGTGGAAGTCGACCGTATGGTTATTACATTTAAGTATGTTTATGTCCCAAGTTACATTTATAAGTTATGTGTTCTTTATATGGGTTTTATGGTAATCTTTTGGTTACAAAAGGGTAAGTAATGATATTTTATTCAGTGAAGAGTATTTACTACTTCATAAAGGTGAAAAGTATTACTTATGTTAAAGTATTCATGGTTTACTTGTTGTTTTGAAAAACTAACAGTTTTACTTATTTGTGTATCCCTTACTGAGATTTTTATGCTCATCTCAAGTTTTTGAAGTGTTTTTCATAGGACATAATGTGGAATAGGTTCAAGGATGGGATCAAGGAAAATTCATGCTGTCTTAAACATAGAACTAGACATGACTTTTTTTTCAAGAGTTCATGTTTTGTAAAAAAATGGATACTGGGTAGAAGTGTCTACTTTGTAATATTTTGAAATGTAATAGTTATGGCCTAACTCTCTAAAACTCTAAACCTGAAAAGATCCTCAATGTGAATTATTCATTTAATTCAATATTATGTAAGGTTTAAGGCTGGGTCCTTATAATTATATTAATATTGTTTTATAAAAAATATAACCCAAATTATGGGTGACAACCCATCATATCCGAAAAGGTCATGGGGCTTGAACCCACAATTGAAGGATGATAAGGGTTTAAAGCCTACCACTAGTTTAATTGATATCCAAGTTAGTATTTCATTAGTTAAAATATTTTATAAATAAATATTAATCATTAACTAGTGGTGTTACTATTGTGGTTTACATATTAATTAATTATATTAGATAACTCGTTCTAACCATATCGGTTTAGGAAAATAATTAGAGACAAAAAGAAATACTTTTCACTCTTTTATAGATCTTAAAATCCGTTAAAAGTGAATTTTAGTTATTTAGGGATAATAAATTCATTTTTTCCATTTATTAGATTAAGTGGTGAATTTTAAATTGATTTAAGCACAACCAAAGGGTGAAATTATTCTTATGAAATAGAAACATATCAAGTAAGTATATTTCCCTATATTATTAAATAGTAAAAGAATTCCTAAACATTATAAAAAGGATTTAGAAACAATAATTTATCCTATTAAATCCATATATTATTAATCATATGGTCTTTTAAATCATCAAATATTTATGGTTTTCAGGACCTTAACTTTCCATTGATCATTCACTTTCTTGTGATCAGTGACCTATGTCATTCTCTATAATTGTTTGTGCTTTTCTTTCAGGTACATATATTTACTTGTCAACAATGTCCTCCTACTTCTAAAACTATTTAGTTTTTATTCCATATGACCATTATACTTACCATTCTCTATTATTAAGAGGATGTTTTATCAACCCTTTTTACAGTTTGGGTTTTTAATAAAATAATTTTAGAATATCAAGCCCATGATTATGGAGATCAGGTTTAAATTGTGAGGATAAAATTTAGTTAAGGTGGGGAAAATGTAACACCCCAAAATTGTAAAATGATAACATTTTATTTGATAGCATAAGAGGCATGTAGCACTAAGCTTAAACAACCCACAAAATATATTTCATAAAATTTAATCTCTTTGATAGCTTACAGAACATAGAACCCTGAGTCTAAATAAACCCTAATATAGTATAACATTATAACCTAAACTTTAAATTTGAGGTTATGAATAATACTAAATAAATTATGAAAATTATGGTTTTTTATTGATTTTAAATAAAATAATAATCATTTAAATGAAAAATAAATTTTTTCTAAAAACTGTATTTTTTCTAAAAGACAGCTTAGTTACACTTTATACACATAATTCAAAAATAATTTTTACCAATTTTTGAAAATTTATTTAAAAAATAATAATTTTTTAAATCATAATATCAAAATTATCTTAGGGTGAATTTTTGTGATTTTTCTAAAATGTTTTATTTTTTGATGAATGTTGAAAAATATTGAATTATAATTTAAAACTTATTTTTGTTTAAATTATTTATAAAGATAAATTATATTTTTAATTAGTTTTAAAGTAAAATTAATTAAATTATATATATATATATTAATTCAATTTAAGTAATTGGAATCATTTTAGATATTGAATTTTGATATAAAAACTTTGTAAACTTTTAAATATTTTCTCTCAGAAAACTTGTTCTCTCATCTCATCTGTGGGATTAATTTTAAATTAAATTTTACCATTTATTTTAATGTAATTTGTAAAATTGGATTCCATATTTATAATCATAATAATTTATATTTTTTGATAAGTTTCACTTAATTTTTTACCATAATGAATAGTAAAAACAATAAAAATTATTTTCCACAATTAAGGTAAAAATGGATTACAGGGGGTTAAACTAAAAATATAAAGGTTAAAATGAGATAAAAACTTGTCTAAATATTTTTCTAGTCATATTTCCACCCTATAATTTCTATTTCTCTCTAATAATTCATTTTGGACCCTTGTGTAATGTGAAAAACATGGGTACACCATTTTCTTATCAAAAGTTACAAGTGTTCTACTCACCTCGATTATAAAAGTTCACCCCTATCCTCTTCTATTCACACCTTCAAACCCTTTTCTTTCATCCAAGACCTTCCTAAATCACTTCAAAACTTCCTTCCTCTCATCTTATAAGCCTTATTTTGGTAAAAAAAAATCCAACCTTGTAAGGCTTTTGGTGAAAACCTAAGGAGGTTACCTGAGGAAGAGGTAATGTTCTTCATCGATCATTTTTATTTAATTTCTTCTTCCACCTCCATAAATTATTATTAAAACATGATAATATAATAGCCTTAGTATATTACATATACTGATATTTTTTTAAATTAAGTTAATTACTTATAACCATCCCCAATTCCATCAAATGGGTTATCAAATAATCATTCATGTGTATAGTAGGCTACCACATTAAGAACCGATGTCATTTATTTTTTCATTACCACCTATCACATTAGGGTATGATGATAGATCTAAATTATATATTTAATGTCACTAAGCCATGTATACTGAACCTTTACATGTTTTTTAAGCTCTTTGTTCTAGGAAGAGGCCTAGCGTGAGTCTATAGGGGTTCAGCTGCTCAATTTTACACACCATGTAAGTGTGTTTCACAGCTTGTGTAAGGAAAATTCATGGGATATTACATGATGTGTATTAATTTCATGTTAAAAGGTTTGAGTTTATGTCTTTTTTAATGAGATATAAAACCCAACATTTACATGATGTGTAAGCATTACACGCCATGTAAATTCCATGTGTAGTGCATTAATGAAAGGATACAACACTTGGTATTTTCTATAAACCCTATGCTTCCTCTAATTTATAGGTGGACAACCAATCTTCCTTACAAAATTTATAGGTTCTTTCATTGGGGGTTGATATTTTTCTTCTTTTATTCAATATGTGGTGATATGTTGTGATCAAATGTGTGTTCTATCTAAATTTTCTTGCAGGTTCTCTCTAATCAATCTCATTTCCTCCCATTTCTTCTTTACATGTGAAAGAAGATCATTTACCATGTTTCTAATGGATTTTTCATAGTTTTTTCTGGTGCGGTTTTTCTATGTAATCCTAGTATGGGATAAAATTATTGTAGTAGAGTTCATCATAGATCTATAACATTGGTTTATTCTCGTGAAAAGAACATTGATGCCTTTGAGGTAGGGGATTTATTACTTCCGTTATTTTATTTATGTGAAATTGTAAATTGATCATGGTTTATCCCTTTAGTTGGAAATAAAATTAACCTAATAATGGTGTGGTTGGATTAAAAAATAAATGGGTTGTAGCAATCGCATGTTGATTCTTTGTACTGTGATAACAGGTTTCCTCTTGATTTTCTAGATAGTGTGTTATATATGATATGATTTGTTATCATGTAATTACTATTAGAGTAGAATGTTGAAATTAGTAAAGAATGTATAGCTATAATTAATTCATAATTAATTGTATTAATAAATTAAAATATGAGGCATGTTTTTAATTCTTTAGTTGATGTAATTTTATGATAATCAAAATGATTCAATGAAAATGTTTAATTAAATGTGATCTTCTATGTGTTAATGGAATGGATAAATAAATTAAAAAAGAACTTTTTTTCCTTTCATAGCTCATTATTTCTTGATGCCTTAGGTTGTAATAGTTGGAACTTGTGATTAATGAATCAGTTGATTCAATATGGAATAAGAACCGGTTGTGTGATAAAGATAATTTTTTAGGGCCTAAGTTTCCTATCTACATGAGAAGGTCGAGTGCCTTGTGTTTAAAGCATTGATATATCATTTATGTGTGAAGGTTGGATTCCTATTTTAGGGCCTATTTTTATTCATTGGCTATGCTTCTTTATTTACTAATATTTTTGTGATGTGAGATTGATACGGATGAGCCTAGGATGGATGATGTTATATGGGGCAGGGAGGCCCGAATTTGATGTAAGATAGGGATGGCAGAGCCTGGGATGGTTAATGTGATGTTGGTAGGGAGGCCCAGATGATGTGGAAACAGTTGATGCTTGTGATAGTGAGATGCATTGGGATATGAATGTGGGTGTTGAGGATTTAATTAGATATTATGGAATGGTTTGAAGCTATTATTACTCATTGATGTGATGCTAAGAGATGGTATGTTCCCTTATGAATTTGTTTAATGGTTGATGGTTGGGTTTCTTGTATTATATGTATTCCACTCTCCACTACTTGATACAGATGGATGTTATTGGTTAAATTTTTCCTCTCGGTGGTATATTAGGATGGTTGTTTTAGATTAATTGGATTATGGAATGATTCTAATAATTATTAAATAATTCTTAACCTGCAGAGTTGGTTTTGATGGAAGAAAAATGCTAATAAAATGTTAATCTTGATAAACTATGGACTCAGTTTGGATTATTTCTGGAGGGAATAGACTTTACTCTGATGATTAATGTAATGTAATGTGAAATAATGTTAATGTATATTTAATGGATAATTAATTAATTAACATAAATTTAATTTATTAATGAAAATAATGAATTAATGTAGCTCTTTAAATGCTTGTATGCTTATAGGATATCTAGTCTTAATAGTGATAGTTAGGAGTCTGAGCGATGTTAGCTACAATTGAGTCTAATACTAGGTTATTCCCATTGTGTGTTTATGAGATATATTATATCATGTATATTATTTGATTTCATACGCTTCCCCATCCATGTTGATTAGGGATACTTACACCTAGTGGACTCTGGGAGGGTGTTTTACCCAACATCCCTATGGTATGATGGATGGATGGATGGATACCCCCTATGGCCCCACACTCTTCTATTTGTAGTTACTTATGATGATACGTATGATTATTAGTTTTATCATATATTTGTGTAGAGGGATATGATTCCTTGTGGCTATTTAAAACATATATATTACCAGATATAGTATCTAAAGGATTATTATAGGTATGATAAGTATAGGTTGTGATTTCTTAAGGTACTTACTCAGTGTATGGATTGTATTGGATTGAGGTATAATACCAAACATATGATACATGTCATATGGGATATGGTGGCTCCATAAAACTACTTTGTTACTATATATGGTGATGTGATATGGGATTATGTGATGATGTGATGTACGCAGTTCATATTGTGATGCCTTTACCAGGTGTATTTAGGATGGCCTATTTTGGAGTGAGATGGATCAAGAAGTGCATAATTGGTAAAGAGTTTCAAAATAGTAGGGTAGTAAGAGTGGGGTACCCTTAATGTGTCATTTCTATATTATAATCTTCCTTGTATTTTATACTTGATGAGAGTTAGGCATAGTGAGTCCGGGAACTTGGGATGCATGTATAAGTGACAAGTTAGTTTCACTATTGTTCACTGTGTTTTAGCATGCTTTATTTATATTTTTCACAAGAGTCTCTGGGAGTATCCTACTGAGTATACTGTTATTCTCACCCTACGTATATATAAATTGTTTTTCAAGTCCTTTGGATAAGGTTAGAGATCGGGATAGATATTAAAATCTCATGGTTCTGTAGGAGCCGTTTGGGATTCATGGACATTGTCCTATTTACATTTTTTGGTACTTATATTTTACCTTTCATTTGTTTAGTATTATATGAAATTTCATGTTTTCAATTGGTATTTATTTATATATGTATATCTGATCTGTATTTTTTTTAGTGTATTTATCTTATCTATCTCTTTTTCAAGTTTATCTTAGAGGGGAATGCCTCCCATGTGCAAGTTTATTATACCCTCAGTTCTAGTCACCAACCCAAGGCCTACTGAAGGTGGGACTCAGGTAGTCACTATCTCTCTCTCTCTCCTCATTGTGGTATCTTTTTGGGAAGGGGTTTATGATAGAGTGGTATCAAAGGTTTGATTTTAGGGATGGGATGGATTTTGTAGTTAGGTATAGATGAGATTGCATGGGTTGGTAGGGAAATGATGTCAGCTAAGTTTAGTGAGAAATGTAAACAAGGGATACTAGTTTATCCATAGGTATTTATAGATCTATATGATCTGATGTATGTATGATTAAGTTTACTAAAACTACTAAATCAAGTGATATTGGTTTCAAGTTAGATACCTAGGAAATAATCATTTATCATTCTTCTTTATACTTGTGTTCGAAATGGGTAGACCTTGGGATAAGTTAAAACTTTAACAAGACAATAAAATCATTAATTAATTAATTAATGTTAAATATTCAATATTCCAAGTCTAGGATATCTAAATTTTTGTTCTTTTTTAAGGCTTGGATCTAGGTCAACATCCTCATTAGGGTCATGTTGAATATGTTCATCAAGACATGCCAGCAGATCGCCAGAGTAGATGTCGACGAAGACGACAGTTGGAGGAAGAAACTCTAAGAGTCTCAGTACTAGAGCCTATATAATTATGAGGGATATATTTCATATATAGTCATATAATATTGGTTGGATGATGTTGAGATAGATTTCAGCTCAATCCATGCTTGGAAGGAGAACTGGGTTTCATTGGCTATAATGATGTTGTGTGTAGAAGTCAGGTAGTGGTTTTTCTTATTCCTTAGGGATTTTGAGGAGTCATCAGTATCATGGGAGAACTTCTGAGACTAGTTTTGAGTATATTTTATTACTTCAACTATGAATACGGCTAGCCTCCAAGAGCTTCTTACCCTTCCCCAGGGGATCTCTAGTGTGTGAGAGTTCAGGATCTGTTTTAGGACCCATCTGTGATATGTTTCAAATATATTTCCAGATGAGGAGGCCAAGATGAAGAATTTAGAGGAGGATTTTTACCTAGAGATCCAGTTCCAGGTCTCCTTGTTTATAATAAATACATGTCTCAAGGTGCTGGAAAGGGCATAGGTTATCAAGTGGAAGGTGGATAGAACCATATTTTCATGAGAGGGGAGTCGTTAGGATTCCATGTGAAGTAGATCTATAGTCCGGGGTTCCCAGTTGTCAGGAAATATGAGTTTTTGATCAGCTGGGGTTAGGTCCCAACCCTCATCATCTCATTTCTATGGTGTCAGTATCTATCATACCTATTACAAGGGATCATATGCATGTTTTTCTTATGAAGTTTGAAGTCAACAGTGGGGAGAGTTCCCAACCTTTTTGAGAAGTCAGTGTGTTTCAGTTGTTCAGCTTCAGGTTCTTCCATTGAGGTAGTTTCAGGAAAGGAAGCTATAGAAGGGTGTTCCTTATTGGGATTAGTGTAGAGGATATGGGGAAGGAAGAGTACAAGTATGAGACACTCCTTGTACTTAGATAGCAGATCACAACCATGGAGGTGGTTTTCAGTAGAGACATAGAGGTTGTGGTCAGCTTCATACTTTAGTGCTTCCAGTTCCAGGCGATCTAAACATCATTTGAGGTACTATTTTATTATATTCTATAGGGTTGTGTGATTTTTTTTATTCAGGAGTGAAATATTTCCTTCATATCACCTAACCTCATCCATGATTTGGGACTTTAGGTAAAGAGGCTTCTAGTTCTATTGGTATTGACTATGCTAGTTAGAGGTTTTAATAACTTGTGTGAAGTATATAGAGACTCTGATCTAGTTTGGGGTAGCACCACTCTTAGGGATACTTCCTATATTTTTGTATACATATATATGATATCATCATTGGCATGTATTGGTCATATTCAGTGTAGGATATTGTAGATTTCTTCAGGAGGCAAGTTGTGTTTTATGATGTTCATAGAGAGTCAGTGGTGTTTGTTGGTAAGTCAAACCCTATAATGGGTTAGATTCATATTTCTTCCTTATCATATTTTATGGCTGAGATGATGTTTTTCTCATCTTAGGTTCAATATTCGGTGTTTTCTAGGGTTGTGAAAGAGTACCCCGATGTCTTTCTAGAAGAGGTTCTATCATTACCCCCTTGACGGGAGATCGAGTTTGGGATTGAGCTATAGCTAGAAATGTTTCCTATATTGATGTCTCTGTATAGGATGATTCCTTTTGAGTTATGAGAGCTAAAGGTGTATCTCAATGATTTGTTACAGTGAGATTTTGTTTGGAAGAGTGTGTCACCTTGGGGTTCATCAGTTTTGTTTTTAATGAAGGTCGATGGAATTTTGTGGCTTTGTATCGATTATCATTGCTTGAACCAAGTGAAAGTGAGTAACTATTATCCTCTTCTATGGATTGATTATTTATTCAATCATCTGAATGAATAAAGTTGATTATTGAAGATCAATTTTTGGTTAATATATCATCATATACTGGTAAAGGATGAGGGTATTCAGAAGACTGCTTTTGTTGTCATCATGGGCATTATTTTTTTATTTTGATGTCATTAAGTGTGATAAATGCTACAAAAGTGTTCATGGGGATGATAAAAATAGTGTTCAAATATTTCCTAGATAAATTCACGGTGGTTTTCATCGACAAAATCCTTGTGTACTCCGCATCTGATGAGGAGAAAGAATAGCATCTCTATGCCATTTTTGGAGTTCTTCGTTGTGATCAGTTGTTTAGGAAGTTTTCAAAGTGTGAGTTCTGGGATCGTGAAGTCCATTTCTTGGAGCTTGTTATGTTCCAGTGGGGATTGGTTGTGGATACTTTGAAAAAAGAGGCGGTTTTGTCTTGGGAAGCCCCCAAGATAGTGGCAGAGGTGTGGAGTTTCTTTGGTCTTGTAGGCTATTATAGGAGGTTTGAATCTGATTTTTCTTAGGTTGTGAAACCTATAAAATATTTGACCATAAAGGATTAGAGATTCTTATAGAATTACCAGTGTCTGGTAGCTTTTTATTACTTTAAGAAGAATTTGGTCATCATTCCAATCCTTTGTTTTCCAGTAGAGGGATTTCAATTTGAGGTTTTATGTGACGCTTTAAGTCTTGGCTTGGGTAGTGTTTTCATGTAGCATAGATCAGTTGTTTCTTATAGTTATCAGTAGTTATTTCCCCATGATCATAGTTATTCCACCCATGATCTAGTGTTGTTGGTAGTGGTGTTTTCTTTGAAGTTGTGGTGGCATTACCTCGTCATCAAGCATTTTTTGATTTTTACTAACCATAAGACCCTGAGGTATGTCTTATTCTATCATGAATTGAACTTTTTTTAGTTTCGGTGGATAGAATTATTCCAGTATTAAGACTTAGATATTCTATATATGTCAGTAAAGGGAAATATTGTGGCTGAGGCACTGAGAATTAAGTTATGTAGTGATTCCCTATGTGAATATGGGGATTCCTAGAGAGTGGTGGAAGAAATATCATTGATGCATCTAGATATGGGAAAGGTTGGAGGTAGAGGTTGTCTTTTTCGGATGATAGTGTTGTCATCTTTGGTGCAGTAGGTGGAGGAGTCCCATTTTATAGATTCGGAGGTGGTGGTATGGAGAGACTAAGTTATTTCTTGAAATTCTATTTATGGTTGTTCTGAGTATGGAAAACACCAAATGTTGTTCCAGGGAAGGATTTCCATTCCTTTAGTGATGTGTGATATGGTTCTCCATGAGTTCAATAGTTTTACTTTGGTGATATATCCTAGTGTGATAAAGATGTACTGAGATTTGAGAGGTCATTTTTTGGTTTCCTAGGTTAAAACATTCAGTTGCAGAGTTTGTTTCTCGATGTTTTTTCTGTCAACATGTGAAGGTTTAGCATTGTTTTCTTGGTGGGTTTCTCCAGCTATTAGATGTTCCTCAAGGAAGTGGGAAGACATCCCAATGGAATTTCTTACCATTTTTTCTCAATCTCATGGAGGCAATGATGCTATATGGTTGGTAATGGATCATTTTATGAAATCGTCCCGCTTTATAGTGATCAGGTTATTGATCTCAATGGAGGTTTTGTTGAGGTAGTATCTGTAGGGGGTGGTACGACTCCACAGAGTCTTGAGGATGGTCATCTCTAATTGGGATCCTCATTTCACCTCTAGGGTTTGGATTACTTATCACTACTTTTTATCTGTATACATGTGGTCAGACAAATTGGGCCATCTAGACTCTTGAAGACATGTTGTGATCTTGTGTCCTATATTTTAGAGTTTCATGGATGAGGCACCTAGCCTTGGTCGAGTTTTCTTACAATAATAGTTTTCACTCAACCATTGGTATAACACCATTTGAAGCTTTTTATGTAAAACCAATCCATTCTCCATTTTACTAGATTGGGATTGGAGAGCTAGCAATCCTAGGTCCAAAACTATTATAGAAGATGATAGATATGGTACATGTAATTCGTTAGAGGATGAAGGTAGTGCGGGATTATCAAAAATCCTATGACGATCATAGGAGGATACCTATGTAATTCAATGTTAGAGATTCTATATTCCTAAAGGTAACTCCTCATCATGGAAAGTAAAGATTTGGTCATGGTATTAATCTTTCTCCTTGTTATTTTTGGGCCTTTCGAGGTGTTTTCTTATGTTGGAGCCATAACATATTGTATAGATTTTCTCTCATAGATGAGATAGATATATGATGTTTTTTACATATCATGACTCCATTGTTATCTTCATGATGACTCTGATGTCATCTACTAGGGTGAGATTGACGATGATAATTATGTTACCTTTGAGTAGAAGCCTTTAGAAATCTTGTACTTCTAAGAGAAGGTGTTTCATAGGTGTGTTATTCCCTTGGTTCATGTCTTGTGGTGGCATGGTGTCATGGAAGAGAGTACCTAGGAATGTGAGTCAAAAATGCGTGCTTAATACCCTAATCCATTTTATGTTTATCTCTTCTCTTGTAACACTATTCTTTTTGTGGATTTTGACCTTTCTATTTTATGAGACGGTTTCCTATTATTCATTATTATGTCTTTACTCTCATTTGAAAGATATCTCCCTCCAAATAGTGTTTAAGAGCTTGTTGTTGTTGTTGTTGAATTTTTTTCACTTCTTTCTCTGATAAGTTGGTTGAGCTATTGATATGGAGAGATCTTTAAGAGGTATCTCATGGGGTGGCTATTTGGATACCCCCTTTTCATTCCATATCTAGGTTTATTTTTGGATTCTCTAGGGTGATAATTTCTTGAGATGTATCTAATGTAAAGGCTCGGATCCATGTAGACTGGCCCTTTGCATGTTTCCAAATATTGTGGTTCTTGGATGAAGCTTAGAATTATTATAGAGTGGTTAGGATACTAAATAATGGAAACAAGAATATTGCACACCGTTTAATCCTTATAAACCGTGTAAGTTAGTTTCATGGATTATATAAGGCTGGTTCACAGGATGTAACATGATGAGTATTAATTTGGGGTCAAAATTTTTTAGGCGATGCATTTTTTTGTGAGATATAAAACTTGATATTTACATGATGTGTAAGTATTACACATCGTGTAAATTCCTTATGTAGTGCATTAATAAAAGGCTGTATCACTCAGGATTTTTTCCAAACCATATGCTTCCTCTCATTTCTAGGCATCCAACTGAGCTCCCTTCTAGATTTTTTGAGGTTCTTTCATTGGGTATAAATACCATGGATTCTCATCTTCAATATGTAGTGATCCATGGCGATCTAAGGTTCATTCTTTATTTTATTTTTCTAGAATTTTATACCTGGTCATTATCATTTACTCATGTTTCTTCTTGCAATAAAAATCATCTCACATATTTCTAATCGGATTTTATTGGTTGTTTTTTAGTGCGGTTGTGTCACATCATCTTTGTATGGGAACAGCTTCTTGTAGGTGATATGATTGGAGATACATAATGTTAGTATATTCTCATAAAAAGAACGTTCACACCTTTGAGGTAGGGGATTCATTACTTCTATTATTTTATTTATGTATAATTTTAAATTGAGCATGGTGTATCCCTTTGGTTGGTAATAAAATTAGCCTAATAATGATTTAAATAGATTAATAAAAAATGGGTTTCAACGATCACATGTTGATGCTTTGTACCATGATAACAGGTTTCCTCTTAATTTTCTAGATATTTTATTATCTATGCTATGCTTTGTTAGCATGTTTTTATTCTTGGAGTAGCATCTTGAAATTGGTAAAGAACATAAATCAGAATTAATTGATAATTAATTTTCTTAAGAAATTAAAAGAAGAGTCATGTTTGTAACTTGGTGGTTAATGTAATTTGATGATAATAAAATTGATGTAATGCATATATTTAATTAATATGTGTTAATTTAATGGATAAATAAATGTGAAGAGCATGTTTTTCCTTTGATATCTTAGTATAGATTGATGTATGAGGTTTCTATAGTTATAATCGGTGATTAATGAATCAATTAATTCAAGATGGAATGAGAACTAGTTGTTTGATAAATATAATTTTTTAGGGCCTGAGTTTCCCATTTACATGAGAAGGATGAGTGCCTTGAGTTTGGAACCTTGAGAGATAATTTATGTGTGAAGGTTGGATACCTTATTTTGGAGCCTAGACTTTCCTTTTGACTGTGCTTGTTTGTTTTATACTAATTTTATGATGTTATCTAGATACGGATGAGCCTAGGATGGTTGATGTGATATGGGGTAGAGAATCCCAAATGTGATGTGAGATTTGGAAAGCTATGCTTGGTATGGCTGATGTTATGTGGGAAGGGAGGTCCAGATGATGTGGTAGCATTTTATGCCTATGATGGTGAGATGCATCAGGATATATATATGTGGGTTTTGAGGATATAACTAAAGATAATAGAATAGGTTGAATCTAGTATTGCTTATTAATGTGATGTCGAGAGATGGGATGCTCACTTGTGAATTTTTTTAATGATCAGTGGTCAAGTTACTTGTTTTATCTGTATTCCTTTCCCCACTGCTTGAGATATATGGATGTGATTAGTTTCATGTTTCCTCTTGGTGGTATCCTAGGATAGTTTTCATAGAATACCTGGATTATGGAATGATTCTAATAATTATTAAATAATTCTTAACCCATGGGTTGGTGTTGATCGAAGAAAAATTCTAAAATACGTTAATATTGATAAACCATGGACTTGGTTTGGATTATATATGGAGGTTATGGACTTTACTCTAATGATTAATGTAATTTAATGTGGAATAATGTTAATGGTTAATTAATGGATAATGAATAAATTAATGTAAAGTGAAGTGCTTAATGAAAATAATGAGTTAATGTAACTCTTTAAATGCTTGTATACATATATGATATATGGTCTTAGTAGTGGTAGTAGAGAGTCTAAGTGACATTAGCTGAAGTTGAGTCTAATACTAGGTTAAGACCATAGTGTGGCTGTGATATATATTATATCATGTATATTCTGTGATTTCATATACTACCCCACCCATGTTAGTTATGTAAACTGACACCTATTGGACTCTAGGAGGGTGTTTTTTCCAACATCCTAATGTGATGATGGATTGTTGACTACCCCCTCTAGCCCCTCTCTCTTATCTTGGTAGCTACTTGTGTTGATATGCATGATGGTTATTTTTACCATATATGTGTATAGATATATTTGATGGCTTGTGGTTATTTCACACGCATTATTACTAGATATAGTATCCAAAGGATTATTTTAGGTATGGAGGGTATATGCTATGATGGATTGAGGTACTTACTCGGTGTAGCGGTTGTAATGGTTTCAGGAATAATACATGATGTATGATACACATTATACAGGCTATGGTGGATTCCAAAAACTAATTAGTAACTATATATAGTGATTTTATATGAGATGATGTGATTATGTGATACATTTGGTGCATGTTTTGATGCCTTGCCTAGATGTATTTAGGATGTCCTATTTTGGAGAGAGATGGATCAGGATGTATGATGTTGGGGCAGAGCTGAAAACCAATGAGGAAGTAAGAATAGGGTACCCTTGATGTTTTATTACTATATTATATGCTTTCTTGTATGTGAAACTTGGTGAGAGTTAGTCATGGTGAGGCTGGGAACTTAGGATAGCTATATAGGTTACGAGTTAGTTTTTCTATTATTCATTATGCTTTAGCATGCTATCTTTATCTTTTGCATGAGAGGCTCCAGGGAGGATCTTATTGAGTATACTATTATGCTCACCCTATGTATATATAAACTATTTTTCAGGTAATATGGATCAGGTTGGATATTGGGATGGATATTACTAGCTTGTAGTTTTTTAGGAGATGTTTGAGCATCATGTTCATTATCGCCTTTACCTTTTTGGGTACTTGTAGTTTTCCTTTCAGTTGTTTAGTACTATATGAAATTGCATGTTTTCACTTGGGATTTCTTTATATATGTATATATAAGATGGTTTTTTGTGTATCTATGTTATCTATCTCTTTCTTAGGTTTCTATTATAGGGTAATACCTCCCATATGGATATTTATTATACCCCCGATGCTAGCTGCCAACCTGGTGCCTACTAGAGGTGGGACTCAAGAAATCACCATCTCTCTATCCTCATTGTGGTATCATTATGGGAGGGTTTAGTGACAATATATGTGATATTTATAATATAATTATACCTATAAATTCATTATATCATATATACCTTTTTTGCATTCCATTCCATAGGGTATACGATAATGTCGCTCGTATGTACGGAGGATTACCAACTCGCAAAGCGATGTGATTTATTTTTCAATAACGATTTGTATGGAAGGTAATAAGGATAAATTTAGTGGATATATGTTATATAAATGACATAATTATGATATTAATGACATATTTATCATTCTAAAAATATAATATATCATTTTATTTGTTACACTAAAAAATGATAACATCATTCGTGTACGTGTGGACTACCGCCTTCACAAGTGATGTGACTCTCCTTTCATCACCACACCACATGGATGATATATAAAAGTAAATTTAAAGAAATAATATGGTATATATTATATTATTATCATTCTGTAAAGTTAAAATATCAATTACCTCTTTTCCATAATGATCAATGAAAAATGGAAACGTTACTCATGTGTACGTATGTCCTACTGTCTCCATGATCATAACATACTTCATTTCTAAAAACCATCATTAATGGTTGGTATTAAAAGTATAATTGATGTATAAATATAATAATTATTTCATGATTATTATTATAGGGATCATGGAACTATATAATATGTATAAGAACTGGATCTTTCGTGACAAAACACGCATGAGAAAACAAGATATTTAACTCCTGAAACAATGAAAATAATGAAATATTATTAACAAATGGGTGATAAGATATTATAAAAGGAATGTATATGGTATTATAAATATTAATATAGTTTTTTTATTAGTTAATAAATTTTTTAAAACCACTATACAAGAGGTTAAATCATGTTAATTCAAAAGTAAGCGTGAGGTAAGGGATTTCTTAACTCAATTTCCATTTATTGGGTTAAACTTGTACTTCATTGATTATGTCATGTTAAGATTATATGTGTAATGAACATTGATTATTTTATGTTTTATTTCCACTTTTTTATGTGAATTTACATTTCATACACATAATCAATTCATTTATTAATCACTTTAAATATATGATCTATCTAAGGGACTTTGTCTTAATTTCCCTTTATTAAGTCATATTGTAATGTTATACATCTAATTTATTTTATACGGTGTATATAATGACCCTTTGACATGTAATATAAATATTAATTAATAATTAATTATATTTTAGGTTTCAATTTTAATTATTTCATATAAGGGAATTTTATTTAAAAGTTACCAAGTGGTAAAGAATTTCATAACTCAATTCCTTTTCATTGGGTAATATTAATTCTTCGTCATATTTGATATTATAAGATTATGTGTGAAGTGAATTTTGATTATATTATGATTTATTTAAACTTTTTTCATGTGGATTTAAATTGTATACACATAATCTATTCATTTAATAATTCTCACTTCAACATTATGATGCTTTCAAGGGTTTATTTCAAAATCACATCTTAATTGGGATTGTTTATACTTGAATTTTAATTAAAGGAAATTATTTTATTATTGTTTAATAAAACCTTTAATTTTATTCTATTATTATTATTCATGAACTTTTTCAAGTAATAGTATCATTTTCCCATTCTTTGGTACTTAAAATAATTGAGAAAATGATTTTAAGAAAAACCAACTGCATTTATCTCTTCGGTCAGAAATCAATTTTCTTACAAAACCATGTTTTCTAAAAAATATCAAATTTTGTTAACCTTTTAAAATGATTTATTAAATGAATTTTTACCCATTTTTTATTTTTACAAAATAGTTTCAAATAAATCTTTATTTCATTTTCAAAACAAGGATCATTTGGATTTTACCAAAAAAGTGAGAGGAAACTTTATTTTAACATACTCAACATGTATATAATTTCCTAAAATAATGACCACTCCATGTTTTAAAATAACCTTTATAAGTATCAAAGTTTATTTTCAAAGAAAATTATTTTCAAAAAAAATTAAATTTTAGTTTTAAAAGGTGATTTTTAAAATGAAATGGATATTTTCCTCAAAAATGTTTTTAAAGATATTTTTATGGTATTTCTATTCATCAATTCCAACAACCCTTTATATTATATATACTAAAATAGGGATATTTTGTATTTCTACCATACTTATTCTTACTATGGATGGTTTTTGATCATTTTGACCAATTAAAATATTGGAATTCACTTCCTTGATTCATTTTTGTATTTATTAACTTTCCCTTGAATTATCTACTTCCCTTTGATCATTAGAGATTAAATTTACCCTAAATATACATATTATTTATCAGGGATATTTTTATTTCTTAAACTATATCTCATTTCTACATATGGTGTTCTACTTTGAACATTATTTGATTGACAGGGAAAATATTGATAATTTGTACTCTTTCTCCAATATGGATATTTAATGGTAAGGTACATTGTTCATGAATTAAATAAATTATTAAATATATGAGCAATGATTTGGACATGAAAACATAGGTGGGGCATGTTATAGATTTTCCCTGGATGCATTGACAGGTCTCTTGAGATGAATCAATAAGCTAGAATTAAAAGGGATTTTTTACCTGTAGTTTTAAACTACCTTGTGAAAGGTCTTGACAGTAGTGGTATCATGTGCCTAAGAAAAGATTCCTAATAGTGAATAATTTACTTCATAAATAATTCAGTTATTATTACCAATGATATTTTCATAATTATATTATCTCTGGATGTATTTCATTCTCAGTTTATTGATTAAATGACATGTGTTTTCAATGATTTAACATATCGTATTGATTATGCCTAATATAGTTATGATCATCAAGTTATTGATTAAATGGAATGTTTTTTAATTTATTTACCTTTATATATTGGTTATTATCAATGATATTTTTACAAAGATATTATATTTGGATTCATTGAATTCTCATTTTATTTATTGCATTCCAGGTGTGTTCAGTTATTTACCTTACCATATTGATTATTCTTTATTGATTCAGGATAGCTTTTGTTGTACCTAACCCTTACTGATCATTTGAGATCACCCATATTTCTTTTATTTTCATAGGAATTTGTGAATTGTACTATGATTTATATGGAAGGATA
Organism: Viscum album; assembly: GCA_963277665.1. NCBI lineage: Eukaryota > Viridiplantae > Streptophyta > Magnoliopsida > Santalales > Viscaceae > Viscum > Viscum album. Next base: position 1,865,206,850 of record OY728131.1, read on the forward strand.
TACTAGAGGTAATAATTTTATTCTCAAAAAAGATTATGTTTTGATTTGTATTTTCAAATGTAATATGGGAATCATGTATGTATCTAGTTTATCAAGACTACTAAACAATTCAGTACTTTGGGATGTGATTCGTTATATCTTATTACAATGTAATAAATTCAGACACCATCTCTAGGTTACTAGATTCAGGGTTGTTACATTAAAGATATTTATGATTTTTAAATCATTTAACATAATATTATTTAACATATAATACCATTAAAGTCATTTTAAGAACTATTCACATATTTTGACTTTAAAGACATCAAGATAGGAATGGATTTAGAATATAAAATCTTTCACCATCAATTATACATTATTTTTTATCATAAAATTAATGTGTAACCATAATTCGTCCAAACACAATTACTTTTGATGTTTTTAAAATCATTTTAATTGGATTCTTATACTAATTTTATAAACATTGTGTCAGCATTGTGTAAGAATTTAAGGTGATTATATAATCACTAAAAATTGAAGATAAATTTTCATCATAAAAATAAATAAATTATTTTAAAAATAAAATTTTATATTCATTTATAACATCTTCTAATCCATATTTGAATATATATAAGAGAAATTAAAAGCAAGAGAGTGACATTTTGGAATTTTCCTTTACTTAAAATAATATAAAGGTATTTATCAAATAAAAATGGCACAAAGATGCAATATTTTCAAATATATAAATGGGTGGTAAAATTACACTCGTCTAATAAAATATATTCAAGTGTAAGGTTGATTTTGTAGTCATATTCTATAGTTTTACCATTATTTATCCCATTTTACCCTTTACCGAGGTGGTAAATTTTACAATGGTTACTATTTATAATGCCAAAAAATAAAATTGATCTATTAATAAAATTTAAATTTATAATTAAAAATATTAAATACTTTTTATTTAATTAAATTTCTATAAGTGTTAGAAATTAATTTTAAAATAAACCCAAAAAAGTGATGAATTTTTTTCAATAAAATCCATTTTTCAAGCATAATATGATCTTACATTAACTCTATAACTAGTAATAATCATTATATGAATTTAAATTTATATATATAGATATATAATATATAAATTTCATTTAAATAATTCATCATTATAGATTATTTTAATTAATTAAAATGGAAAAACATTATGCACATAAAAACAGTTTTCTGAAAAATATCTTTTTTACGTTCAAATGATATTGTCTTTATTTATATCATATTGATAATAAATATATAATTATTTACACATATTATAATAAATTATTATAAATAAAATTATTATTATATATATACTACATTTTCAATTATTCATAAAATCATATTTCTAAGGGAAAATTTGAGAAAATCATTCTCGGCTTATTTTGACATGGTTAGTTCATAATAAATATTCTTCATTTCAAATTATAATTTTTATTCCATGAAATATTAAAATTTTAATTTTATTTTATTTTACTTAATATAAAATTTTCACTTACCATAATTTAATCTTGTGTTTTATGGATGGGTTTCCTAGTCCAAGAAAGTTATTAATGGTCTACATTAGAGTGGGATGCATTTTAAACATTTTGGTTGTTGATACATAGTTATCTACACCATTATCCCATAAATCCTGAAATTATTATGTTATAGGTATAGAATACACATTGATAACATTTATAAGAATTTTCTTTATTAGAAAATCTATAAACTTTAACCACCCTCCAAGAATGTTGCATCAGGATGCTCTACTAGAGATAAAAGAGACTTTCCCTTTACATGGGTCATAAAGAAAAATGTTTGTATATGAACCAAAGTTAACATATACTGGATGATTAATTATACCAAGAATTAAATCACCAAGATACTTTCCAACACATTCTACTAGGATAAGAAAAAGTTATCTCACATATCAATATACATGTAAAACATATGAGATAAAAACCAAATAAGTTTAACAAATAAATAAAATTATTTAAATAGTTGAATAATTAATTCAATCCACTTGGAACACCCAATTACACATTACACACATATAAACATTAATCCATCCATCCATTAGTAGTCCAAACACACAAGCAGGATCATATCCTGATAGTTGATTCTTCACTTAGTTGTGAATCCAATGTAACCTGATGGCACTGACCCCTTTTATGAACCCAAAAAGGAATATTCCAATGAAATATGAACTCATATAATTCCATGTATATGAAAAGGTCTCGCACCCATTCATTTATTTGATTCAATTAATCTTTTAAAACATTTAATAAAATATACTTCATGCATTAAACCAAAACTAGGATTTAAAACCAGGAACAAAAAGATTTTTCCAAAAACCTTTCAAAATCCAATGTTTCCAATTTATAAACTAAAAGGTTTTTCCATGAAAAAAACATCAAAATTTTACCTTAAAAATATAGGAAATTCATTGAATAAAAATATCCTCTATGTTCTGAAACAAGTGGAGAAAAGAGAGAATCCACCTACCTCACCATGGATCTTGAAGAACATGAAAAAACAAGACATGATCTAGTAGATATAGACTCCCTTTCCCATTCCTTAAAAAAATTAAAAAAAAATTATAAAAACATGAACAATCCATTATATCCTTACATAATATACCTGATCTAAGGTTTTGTTCCAAGTTAAACAAGAATATCTGTAAAAGGAAGTAGAATGGAACTCTTACCTTCAATTTCCTAGTTCTGATGTTCTAAGAATCATTAGAATCAGTCTCTGGAGGTTAAGGATCATCAAACATCACCTAGAGGAACCTTCAAAGTCAAGATACTAGGTTATTGGATAATAAGTGATCATTTTCAGGTGATAATCAGAATAAAAATCCAATTTTTGGATGTTATTAAAGTCTTCACATGGTTAGGTTGTACGGTTAAACAAAATGTGCATCAACTATGTGAGTGTTACTAAAAAAGGCTTAAGGATGAATGGTTGTATCACACAGTTTGAAACCCATGAACCAATCATGAAAAATACCTTTATACCAAAAATTCCAAAATCACATAGTTTTTCACACAATTTGGAAAAACCATGTGCCAATCATGAATCACCCAGTAACTCCCATAATCCTCTATATGGTTTCTTAGAGAATCTACACAGTTTACCCTAACTATTCTCAAACCATAAACCCTTAAAAATGATTCAAAAACATACTAAAACCATCCAAAAACTTATGAAACTCAACCCAAAAATTAAATAAATTCAAAATACATAATAAAATAGTGAATTGACTTAAATAAAGGGTGCCAAATTATTTCTACCATTAAGGTTTATATCCCTAAAAAAATTTATATTAGCGGTACTTTAGAATAGTTTTTTCCATTTCTATAGCATGTCTTTCTGACATTATCATATCACATTTTTAAGGTCACCATATTTCTATAATACCTAAACCAATGGAATATTTTTTTCATGCAAGAATTTATCTTGTCTTTCCAATATATGAATCGGTGTGTAAAAAAATGTTGCCCCTTCTTCAATATCAACATGATCCCATCAAATTACATGACTATGATTGTCCTAGTACTTCCTAAATTGAGATATATAAAATATATTATGAACCAAAATGAACATTGATAATAAATCCAATTGATAAGAAACATCACTAATTCATACAAGTATCTCAAATGGTCCAACATACTAAGAAGAAAACTTTACTTATTTACCCAATTGATGATGCCCCAACCTTGGAGATACTTTTAAGAATAAATAATTTCTTTCTAAAAAAGATAAAGTGTGATGAAAATGATCCATATAATATTTTTTGATGACTTTGGGATGAAACAATCTATTTCCTTATCATTTGAATTTTCTCAGTCATTTCATGAACAATATTAGGTCCCAATAGTAAATTTTCTCCGGTCTCTACCCAAAAAAGTGGAGATCAAAATGGATGGTCATACAATTCCTTGAATGGATAATTTTTTATTGTTTCATGATAATTGCTATTATATGAAAACTCCACTAATAGAAAATTATCCTCCCATAAGCCACTAAAATTTATAACACAAGACTAACTAAAAATTACTTTTTATATTATTCAGTCACTTTTAAGGAAAATGTGAGAAACCATACAGGAATTTAAAGACTTAAAACATTCAAAGAACCATGATACAAAAATTTAAGAGCAAACAACTCATTCAATCCTACACAAAAGAGTTAATACCCAGCATCATAAACATTAAGTCAGTTTCTCCTACTCATCACTTCACAACAAGCAGTCTCGTGCATGACTACATGGGCATGGAACAGATAACAAAGCCATAGCCTCTTAGATATCCAATCTGAAAGAAAAAACTAGGAGAAAACCAATGCTCTGAACCTCATCTGAAGTAAATCCTATAATAGAATAGTTACAATGAATTTCAAACCTCAAACCACAGGCCACCAAAAATCCATCCTTGAATCGAAGAACTCCATACACACAGCAAATCATACCATGACAAGGATCAGGCCCCATTTTCACTGCCAAATAATCACATCAAGCAACTCGAATAATCACAACCATCACCAAAGCACCCATCGTCGCCCTCAACCCTACACACAGAGACCACAAAAAGCCAACCAAGGTACCCAGCCATTACTCAATGAATCTGACAGATCAAACCCTTCCTCACTGAACTAGAACATGACCCCTTTACTGTGAAGACCAGATCACAAATCCACACCACTTAAGAACAAGATTCCTTCACCACCACAAAAGGAGAAGGTTAGACCCAGAAGAGCTGAGCATGACCCTGAAGCCATAGTAGATCGACTCTACACCAGATCGACCACATGTCGCACTAGATCACAACCCCATAGAAGCATCAGATCTCATCCCCAACACCGTAGAGAAACCAGAACTCAACCCCAATGCAATGGATCAAAACCTCAACGTCACGTAGAACAGTAACGACCCTGATGCCATAGCGGATCTCGACCCCGAAGCACCAGATCAAGACTCCATCACTACAGAGAAGGACCATGACCCTGACACTACATTGGAACTCGACCCCACATTACAGAGGATCTGGAAGCCGATTCTGAACCCATTGAAGCCCTGACCATCCTATTTGTAGAATAACAAACACCAAGCCTGCGAGCCCACCCTACATAGTGAAATAAAATACCTCACCGAAAACACGCTGGGGAGACTGAGGAAGAAACTTCATCCCAACGGAGGAGAGTGGCGGCGATGAGAAAACCCTAAACCATTGTTTCGCCCCTTACAGTCTTATACTTCTCAGTAGTGGACCTCTATAACACAATATCTAAGAATTTATTCCAATGTATGAATCATTTTTTCTAACTAACCATCCATTTGAGGATGATAAATTGTTCTCATGATCAATTGGGTACCCAAATCTTGCTAGAAATGTCACTAAAACTAATAGGTGAATTGAGGATCTTGGTCAGATATGATCAAAATGGGTTTTCCATGAAATTTTACCACTTCTTTAATATAGATATTTTTCAAATAATATACCATATTGGATTCATGAATCAAAATGAGGTGGGATAACTTCATGAATTGGTCTACAATCACCTATATTGAATCATGATTTCGAATATTTCTCATTAAACCCATAATAGTCCATAGAAATATAATACCATTTCCATATGAGTATAGGTAAATATTTAAAAATTAAATCTAGTCATTTATACTCACCCTTGACCTATTGACATGTGGTTCATTTGGTCACATGATCAACCACATTTCATTTCATACCTGACCACAAAAAAATGGGTCCTTTGAGCTATGTATATCTTTTGGATTCTTGGGTGAATTGACAACTTAGAATGGTGATAAGTAGAAATTAGTTGATCATGAAAATATAGAATAATGACTATTTAATCATGAAAATGTAACACTGAATTTTTATATTGATTTCATCCATCAATGTTCTCCCCGCTATTAAGTTTTGACATAATGGTAAGGTAATTAGAATCCAATATTTGAGAATCCTTGATTTTCTCAACCAAATTAGGTATGAGAGTCGCTATAAAGAAGACTTCAACTTTATTATACTCAGTTCAATCCAAATTCCTATTAGAAATCATACTCACCAATTTCCATTAATCATGATATTCTCTAGATAGTTGTCTGTATGACTTTCAACTTAAATCATCGGCCATGAAATTTCCTATTCCTGGTTTATAAACCAATTAAAAGTTGAACATCTAGATATACTCCATCCATTTTCTTTGTATCAGGTTCAAATACCTTTGTGATAAGTTTTTTCTCAAGATTTTATTATCTGTGAACATAGTGAACTTCACACCAAAGAGATAATGACACCATTTTTTCAAATCATAAACCATTGCAGCTAATTCTAAGTCATGGGTTAGATAATTCTTTCCATGACTTAAAAACTATCATGATATATAAGTTAATACATGATATCCCTACATGAGAGCATAGTTGATTCCAGATCTATATACATTGAAATGGACCATATAACCTTTCCCAATTTTTAAAAAGATGAGAATTGGTATCAACGTGAACCTATCTTTAAACTCCAAAAACAATTTTTGATAAAAATAACTCCAGTGGAATGTAGTGACCTTTATTGTTAGCATTTTAATAAGAGATATAAGATGAAATAAGTCATGAAATGAAATAGTGATAGTAACTTAATAATCCTATAAAGTTTTGTATCTCAAATAAGTTCTTCATTAGTTTTCAAGAGATGAAAACTTCTATTTTTCATAATCTACTGATACACCTTTCTTAGAATTGACATTCCCAAGGAATAAAACTTCTTGTATACAAAAAAAATACATTTATATATCTTTTCATACAATTGGTGCTCTTTAAAAGTGATCAATGAAATATCTAAATGTTATTCATGTTCTTATTGAGTTCTATAATACTCCATAATTTTATATACAAGTACCATAATGAAGGAGCCCATGTAATTTTGACAGAAAAAATTCATTAATACCATGAAAATTTTCAATAAACTTGTAATACCAATATGAATGACCAGATATTCATAATGATTTTAGATACTCCTAAAATATAATTTTAGAATATCTTATTTCCTCACCTAGATTTGGTGATACCAAAACTATAGATTAATCTTAGAGAACCATTTGGCTCCTTTAAATTGATTAAATAGATCATCAATTTGTGGAAGAGGATATCTATTCTTTATCATAACCTGATTCAGTTTATGATAATCAACACATAGTTGTAATGAACCATTTTCCTTCTTTACAAAAAGAACTGGGGTAGCCCAAAGTGATATAATTGATCTTGTGATACTTTTACTTTCCAATTACTCTAATTTGACCTCCAGTTCCTTCAATTTTATTAGTTCCATTCAATATGATGGAAGTGTAATAGGATTTATCCCTAAAAGGAGATCAATTGAAAATTAAAATTCACTATTAGGTGGAAACCTGATGAAATTTTTGGGAAATACTTTAAGATACTAATCCACAATGGTTAAGAAAATTTCTAGTTTCAATTATGTCATTATTCCCTAAAGTAAACATTGTCAATTAATAATAAATAATATCAATTATTGGTATTAAATGTCTAGTACTTCCATTATTCACATATAATTCACCTTTAAAGAGATTTTTCATCCCATTAGGAGATGTAAAATTTACTCATCATTCATAATAATTAATATGATCCTTGAAATCAACTAACTAATCCATTTCTGAGATTAAGAAAAAAATATCATTTCTGAAATAGAAAAGTCCCAAAAAAAATGGGACTCTATATATGGTTATTAATCAAGACACACACTTAAATCCTTTTCACTATATTTACCCAAGAGGTTTCTAGATACTCATCATGTGTGGAATCATCTCAATATAAAACCTCATTTGATAAATTATACACAAAGAAATGAAAGAGTGGGATGAAAAAATATCAAATGGAACTTGCATAAAAGTTTAGTTAAGTAAAATAGTACCTCATATAGTTGAAGTACCTAATTGATCCCATGTGATCATCTACTCAACACCATAAAACTTATTATTCACTCCCCCTTGTTCCTTGATTCTATACTACATTTTCATTGTATGAGGAGTCGAGGTGTTTCTAGAATCACCCTAGCTTGACTGGTTCTAGGGATAATAACTATTTTGATGTGATCGCTTAGTTGAAGCAAAAATTTATAGGATACATTAGAGGTTTTCCCAAAAATAAAATTTGTAGAATTAGGTAAATAACATTGAATATATCCCATCTTATTACAGTTGTGACACACTATGGGTGATTCTATATAACCCTACTTCTTATACTCTAATAAACTACATTGGAAAAATTTAACATTATTACCTAAGCATGGAGGAAATTTAATTGATCTAGTGGGTTGGTTTTATTATTCTCTACTTCCCTTGAAGTAGGTGTCCCTATTCTAATTGTTTCTAATATTAGAGTTCCCACTGAGTCCCTTGTAGATGAACATGATTTCTGTAGTATAATTCCCATTAATATCCCTTTTCATCATTGTCACTCTATTAACCATGTCTGTATAATCAATAATACATAGAATAGATATATTAGAATGAATTTTAGGGAACAATACATATTCAAATATATATTCCTTTAAGGAATCTCTAGCATCCACTTCTAGAGAAAAATGAAAAAATTTCATAAACTTAACTTCATATTCTATCACCGATATATTTTCTTATTTAAGAATAAATAAATAAATCATTTTGGATATTTTGGAAGTGTGTGGGTAGAATAAATTAATGAATTTTTTTTTAATCCCTCCCAATTAAGGACTTGTGTGACTTTACCTTGGATAGAAAAATCCCACCATTTGGGTGTGAGATTATCTAGCATGTATATTGTTAACTTCACTTTTATATCAACTGGGGTTCCAAGGAAATCAAAGATCTTGTTTATTCTACTAAAAAACACTTCTACTATTTCAGGTTTTGAATCCCATTGAAATATTGGTGGATTCTATTTCTAAAACTATAAAAAATTATCTACATGACGTGGTTCATCTTTTTTATTCCCTTTTTCAACATCTTTAAATGCTTGTACAATGCTTTGAACAAGCTGACAGTTCACTTGTGGTTCAAGTGCAACCAAATTATCTAAAAACCTTTTTGTGAGATTCTAGGTCATCTAAAAAGTGTCATTTCTTTATATTCAAAACAAAAACACCAATTAGTCACCACTTAACTAGTAAACTGAATGCGGAAGATATTCAAAATACTCAAAAATAAAAATCATTATAACTATTTTCCAAGAATCATCAAATACAATATGATAGATGTATTCCTAGCTATAATTATCATTATATATCCATGATATACTACAATCATCAGCTAAACCTATGATAATGAGATGACAACTCTCCTATGGGTGCTATAAAACACCTTTTTATACTCAGGCACCCTAGTAACTTAAGGTTTAGCATAATGAGGTTTTATATGTATTTTTATGATATATATTTCAAATTTCGACATGTCATGTCTCTTTATTACCATTATAATATGATAGGGAAACTAAATTTATACCATTTGTAACATCCTAACCCTAACCATTATCTTAGAAAGAGTTGAGGTGCAACTAACCTTGGGTGACACCCCCCAGACGTCAAAGGATGGTAATAAATGTTAAGGGCTTACTAAATCAGTGGGGGTGATTTTATCTTTTTAAACAAACACAACCTATCAAGAAAAGAATAAAACCCACCATACCAAACTATACGATTCATGAAAATTAAACAATATAACTCAAAAACAATACCAAAACCAAAAATATTATAGTAGTAGTAATGGGTGAAATAAGATATCCAACCAAAAATAAAATTACATCCTAACGTAGTGAAATTGATGTTTCATCACTCCAATGAATCCAAAAGAAAATCTTCAATCTCTAAAAACCCTTTGTGAATGTAGCATCATGATTCTCTACTGGAGAAAAATGAGATTTTTCTTTTACTTTTGTTATGAATAACAACATCTACATACACACCAAATTGTATATATAGGGGGTGAGTAATCATACATGTCAGGATATCCCAAAGATAATTACCAACTCACACTGCTAGGATAAGAAAAATTTAGCTCATAGATCAATATACATGTAAAATAGATATGATAAAAACCCAATATATTTACTAAATAAATAAAATTAATTTAGACAATGAAACCATTAATTCAATCCACTTGGCATACCCAATTCCACATCACTCACACACGTGCATGAATATAACCAATGGAATCCTAACTCATTCATATAATCCTGTCATACTAGTCAAGTTGTTACTTGGTTGTGAATCCAAGGTTCCAAATAGCACCAACCCCTTGTAAAAATCCAATAAGGCATCATCCAATGCAATATGAACTCACACAATTCCATGTGTATACAAAGGTCGCACACTTATTCGTTTATTTAAATCAATTAATCTTTTAAAAAATTTAATCAATAACCTTTCATGCATCAAACCAAATCCACAATTTAAAACCATGTATTAAAATAAGTTTTTCCAAAAACCATTCAAAATATAATATTTTCAATTTATAAACTTAAAGTTTTTCTAGGAAGAAATCATTCAAAGTTTCCTTTGTAAATATAGATAAATAATTAAATAAAAATATGTCTTAAAGTTTTAGAATAAGTGGATAAAAGATAGAAGCTACCTACCTACCAATATATCTTAAAGAACACAAATAAGCAATTTGATCTAGCTAATTCGGACTCCCTTTCTAGTTCCATCAGTAAATCCCAAAAATGAATTGTAAAAATCATGATTGATCCATTATATATGATTATAACATCCTTGTTATAAGGTTTTGTTCCAAGGTAAATTATAATATCTTGAAAAGGAAGAATAATGGATCTCTTACCTTCAATTTCCTAGGTATGATGCTCAAATAATCATTGAAATCGGTCTCCAAAGGTCATGGATTTACAAAAAAACACCTAGAGGAACACTAGAATTTGAGATCTTATGACATAAGAGAAATAATGAGATTGTTTATGTGAGAAATGAGATAAAAATATAATTTTTGGATGTTATTAAATTCATCACATGTTTAGACCATATGGTTTAACAAACTATACATAAACTATGTGAGTGCTATATGAAAACACCCTAGGACGCATGGTTGTGCCTTATATTTGGAAAACTTATACCAACCATGAAAAATGTATTTGTATCAAAAAATCCTAAGTGACATGTTATTTCACGTGTTGTGTCCAAATTATTTTCCAGTCATTAACCTACCCATTAACTCCCATAATTCTCTACACGACTTCCTATAGAAGTTGAATTATTTCCCCTAACCATTATCAAACTGTATACCCTTAAAAATTCTTCCAAAACATACAAAAACCATCCTTAAACTCCTAAAACTCAACCCAAATATTAGATAACTTTAGAATATATAATAAAATGGTAGTGTACCTCAAACTGAGGGTGTTACAAGTGACCTTGATGTTTAATAACCTATGGTGTGTTGGGAAGGTAACCAAGGTATTATATGAGACTCATGGGGTTGGATGGATAAGTTCATGGCCTAGGGTGTTTGAGTTGTGAAAACATAGTATCATATCCCAAATTTTATTTGGGGATTAGGGAAATGCATGAGTTATGATTGTTGAAACTTGAGGTGTAGGTGAGAATGAGTGTCTATACAACACTTTTCTCATTAAACTCTTGATTTTACATGTTTTCCTAATATGAATACATCTTTAATTAAATCCTAGTTCTTAGTGTTTTTTGATATTTTAAGTCTTTATGCTTTATATTGAGAATATATGGATTTTCTTTTAGAATTTTTGGTTTTATGGTGAAATTGGGAAGAGATATAGGGTTTCACAATTACTATGCATGGTTTGAAAAGGCATGAATAGATCATGCATACTAATATAGTTAGATTCTGATAAGAATTGCACGGTTGGAATACTATTTTCTAGACCATGTGGTTAAACCGTGTAGAGTGGTAAATTTTTTATATTTTTGAAATTTTTGTTCCTTAAAGATTTTGAGATGATTTATTCTTTCTCATAACTGAATTATGATGTATTTAGATGTTTTATAATAATTATTAGTGTTACTAGGGTTGTATTATTTTGAATATTGTGATGATATTTTGAAGTTTATTTCTAAACAAAGTTGAATTTTGTAAAATCAAGGATTTATTTTCAAACATTTTATATGAAAGTTGATATTTTATTTTAAAGGAACCTTTTTTTGGTTTAAAAATTCTTTTATTATTTCATGTGGTGTTTTTTTGAATGTTCTAAGGATATTTTTGTGAATTTTTATAAAAAATTATGTTTTATTTTCATAAATAGTTTCAAAATGTTAATGATTTCAAAGGTTGAATTTGATTGTTCAAGACTTTTAATGTGGCATTTTTTCTTATGTTGAAAAGGGTTTTGATTTTCATTGGGAATTTTAATTGGAATTTTTTTAGAAAATGTTTTTTATGTACATGGATGATTTAATAACAAAACTTGGATAGTGTTTTTGAATGGGTAATGATGTTTTAAAGAAGTGTTGAAATTTTTAGGGGGGAAGTGGGAAATTAATTTATAATGGATTTGAGTAATGGATATTTTTGGTTTTCTAATTGAAAAAAATATATATATTAAAGGTTGTTTTAATATTTTAAATGGGGAAATGTTTTATGGGTATATTTTCCTTTATAAAACTAATTTTGAAAACTTTATTTGAAGTTGATGGATTTTAAAATAAAGTAAAATCTTTGTAAAAGGTATTCTCTACTTTTTAACTCGATGGGTTGTATTTATAAACATGATACTTGATCTCTGTGAATTCATGATTTCTCTAATCATGTCCCTAATAAGGAAGTTAGGCCTCATTATTTCTTGAATTAACCTTATATCCAAGACTTTCTAGGGGAATAAAGTGTTATGGTGAAGATAATTTTCACACCTCAACCTTTATTTTCCTTATTATTTTATTTATTTAATGATTTTTTATACTAACCATTATTTTCAGGTTAAATCTGTATGAATTTTTAAATTTTGGAGATTTAGAGTAAGGTGAACATTTGGTGCATGGTTAGTACTAACTATGAATAAACCATGTGAAGGGCCTGTAGTTTTTTATAAAATCCTTTTTTAATAGTTAGAACATGATTTTCCTAACTGTGTGTCCAAATTGTGGAGGTTCACGGGGGTGTTCAGTGAGGGGAACATAGTTGGTGCATGGTTTGGTAAACCATGCATCCAGACCACATGACTTATCCGGGTGTTTAATTTTTATATTTTTCTAAATTACCCTTCTACATATTTAACTCTTAATTCCCCATTTCTCTCTTCACTTGACCCCCATGACTAGGCATGCCTCACCCCCTTGTAACTCTTTTTCTCCATGGATTTTTCTTGTAACTTCTCCATGGTATGAGACCAATTACTTGAGGTAAACACATCCAAACCTCTTCCTATCTTGTTTTCCTTCCACTTCCTCCTTTTTTCTTTCCATAACAAGGTTATAGATACATATGGTTTTGATTGGATTGAATTTCATGGGGTCTATTATTGTTTTAGGGTTCCTTTTATTCTTCTTGTCTTTTCCATGCCTTCTTTAGGAGGTTCGACACCATTGCATATGAAAGTGTTAGATCTGAGGTAGGTTTCTCCATGAATAATTATTTAAAATTAAAATTTTGAATGATTTTTTATTCTTACATGTGTTTTAAGTTTTATAAAAATGATATTAAATACATCTAATGAATTTTTTAGTAAAAATTATTTTCTTTTATAATTTCATAAAAATATAAACAGGACCTTTCCTTTTGTTTCAAATATAAATTTTGTTTTTAGAAACCCAAGCACACCAAGTGTATGATCAAATGCCTGATTGGATATTTTAAATTGATCCTGTAAATTATGGAAGGTATTTTTTTCTAAAAAATACAAAAAGACTTATTCTTCTAGTTAATGGTTTTCTTATTCCTTTAATGGTTTTTTGAGCTACTTTAAAAGTTTGATATTTTATGATGGTTATGTATTTTAGTTTTCAAATAATTTTTTTTATAACTTGGTTTCTAAAATGGTATTTAAAGATCATGTTAGCACATTTATAAATGGTTTTCAATGGTTATACCATTGAAACATTCCCCTTGGTTTATTTTTTAAATTGAAATTTTATTGTGACAATGTTATGATTTCCCCATAGGGGATGTGTATATTGAATTTCATTATTAATGTAAAAAATGGGTTGTTTTTGTGAAGGGTGTTCATAGGTGAGGGTGTGCTTGTTTATTGATTAGTATAATTATATTATTGTGTGATAATTGATTGACTCGCATTTATTTATATGTCATGGAAAACCTTGGGTAGATTGGTGTAAAATATAGAGGCACTTACTACACTAGTTTATGATCATGCTCTGGATTGTGTCTTGGGGTTTAGACTTTGCATTGGTTTGGGATATGCCCCTCAATTAGTCTAATTTGGTTAAATATGAGTGTTAGGGTTGGTTGTTTAATATCTGACTTTAGTCTTTATTTATTTATGTTGTGTCAGTTTTATCCAAGATGGTTCCCAGGGCTCTTAGGTTCCTATGATTCTTTTGATTGTATTATAACTGTGTTTTATTATTCAGGATATACTCATGCATATAGTTTTAAAATATTATATTATAGGTTTCAATTGTTTTCATTTATATAAAATGAAAATTATTTTCCTTTATTTAAATCCTTCAGGGGGACCTTTTTAGAGGAAGATATAAACTTTTTTTAATCATTTTAAGTTTATTTATTCATAATAAAGGTTTTATGGATTGTTTTTATTAAAAAAAATTGACTCGTGGTTTTAAAAAATGGTGGTTTAAAAGTGTGTGAATCGATACTTGGTTTCATAAAAATGTAAATCTTACTTAATACTTATATTTCAAACTAGTATGAAATGGTTTTCCTTTTAAATTTTAATCATGGGATGTGGGAAGGACTACTACTAGGAATATTTTCTCATGCCTTTCATATTATAATTTTAGTGATTTTTTCTTGACCATTGTGAGTGATCTCAGTTTCTTATTTTTGGTCCATTGGAGGCATCAAGCAGAGTTGGTTCACTTGCACATGGTGATGGATATTAGTAGTCTTATTTCTTTTTTTTTATTTTGGTAACATTTATGTATCGACCATGTTAGCATTATTTCCTTGTTTTTTCTTTATATAGTTGGATTTGAATAATGTTGGTTCAGTTTATAGTTTTGGTTCATTATTGAGCATTATTTTAAATGCCTTCTTTGGTGATTTTTTATTTCCAATTGTAACATTTACTTATCTCAAGTTATGTTTGGTTTTGTGATTATTTTATAACCCCTTACTATATTTTATATGGATCTCTGACATATTAAGTGGCCATGTAGGAATTTTGGATGGAATCTCATGTCTCTTATTCTTATCGGGAAAAATTATTCCCTCTTGGTATTCTCATATCCCCTTTGTGCTTGTTTACAAACCATGGGTATTAAGAACACCCATCAATTCATGTCACAGGATAGCTCATGTTCCCAGATCAGGGGTGGCCCAATTTATTTCATGACAAAATGATATCATCATATCCAATACCCAACCAAAAGTGCAGATGTGCCGCTTGGGTTTGAGATTTGGGGTCCAAAACTAGGGTGGTGTGCTTTAAAGGAGGTAGAGTGTAACACCCATATAAAATTGAAACATAAATTACTAAATGGAACTTACCATGTCAATAAGGTGTAAATTTATTTTCAAGAGCCTACCTGATTATAACTCCATAGTTAAGTGTGTTTAGACTAGAGTAGTTATGGTATGGGTGACTGATTCTCGCTCGAATTTACCCAAAAGATGAAGGTAGAACGGTCCTTGTAGTTTAGCTTGGGTTGTCGAATCCTCAGAGACCTAAGAAGTAACCTATGGACATATACATTCTATGGAATTTTTTTGGCTATTAAGTGGCCAACTTTGGGTTGATTTTAGATGGGTTTAAGTGAACACTAAAAGATTTAAGTTAATTCAAATTAAGGTAATGAGTTGATCCTAGGTTATCGCTCGGGGTGGATTGGATGAATTCCTTTTTTAATGATTTAAATTTCTTATAATTGAGATGGATTCATTTAAGAAGATCAAACGAAATCATCACTTACTGGTTTAATTCCTACACACCCTAATACTAATCACCTATACACTTGAAGGATCAAAGTTTTGAGCACTCCAAGGTAGAGGTTCGTATTAGCACTTGAAATGCGTGACCTTAAATTCAATAAGGATGAAGAGGTTTTAAAATCATCAAATAAAAATCTCATTTAAAATAAGTGATTATCCATTAATGGAGTGATAAATAACATCCAATCCAGCCCCTTTATACTCCCTTGGATCAACCCATAAAAGAGTTATCCCTCCATTGATGACATGTCTTCAACGGAAGCGGGAAGTAGACTTACAAGGGTGGAATTGAAGAAGTAAAAACAACAACAACAATCGATCACTCCTCCGTTGTGTGATAAATATCACAAAGTATGGTGTGAATAAATTCACACCTTGAACCAAAGGTATCAATGTGATAAGTATAAGAAAAGAATAAGAGTAAATGAAGAACATTTATTAAGAAACTAAGGTGAATTAAACAACTTACATTAGAAAGAAATGCGATTACAAACACAAAGCGGCAGCATAACACTACAATGAAACCAAGCACCAAATATGAAAAAATACTTCACCACCACTGACTTAAATAGGCATTTTGAGAGACTTGGCTCGATAATCCAACATTACAAAAGACCCCACTTGAATATGGTAGGCCTAGGGTGGTGGAAAGTAAGGGAGAGGAGACTTTTCCACCCTTGACCCGAGGTGGCATCCAGCTTGCTTCCACCGAACAGACGTACTTGTAAGTCCTTTTAGATGGCCAAATCAGAGTGGTCCATATAAAAATAAAATGGATCCCAGGATGTCTTATATCCTTATGTAAACTTTAGTCCAATTTTCAGTTGTGTATTAGGAGATATGATTAGATTAGTGGACTGTTTTTCTGGGCCGCAGAATCTGGCCCAGAATTTTATCTCTAACTTGGGACACCTAAATGGACACCATAAATGCCGAATTGGCGTTCTATCCTGCAGAGTGATTTGTTCCTCTACATGTATTATATAATCCCAAGAAATTTGGGATTCATTGGGCCTGTATGTTGGTCCCCACAGTCTCATCAGTATCCTGGTGTCCAATCTGACTTCTCCAGAATTGTTTCCTTTCATCACAAAATATCTCCATCTTCTTCCATGAATTCTCCATTGATCCATGAATCAAAAATGTTAATATTGAAGTGTAGATAAATTTAAAAAAAATATGAAATTAAAATATGTATAATCAGATGAATCATTGGGTACTTCAAATGATGTTAAAAAATGTACCACATAATAGTGCATTTTAAGAAGGTATTACAATCATAATGTGAAATGATGTTCAAAGTGTAAAATGCACTAAAATGGTGTTTATGAATAATAAAGAACATGAATATTATATATATTAAAAATTAATATTAGACTAATTTAGTGGCTAATCACACCCCCCAACTTTATTTTTACTAGTCCCAAGCAAAATATATCTCAACAATATGAAATTCGAATTCCCTTTTCCAAAAAAATTTTAATACACAATGATCATCAAAAACACTTATACCAACAATCATGAAACCCATAAAAATATTTTAATACAAGATAGTTTCATAAGTAGATCCCAATCCCAATCCCAAGCCCATTCCTTTGTTCAAATTCATTTTCATATTTCATCCAATATCAATTAAGTATGAGGATGTGTTGTGCATCATAATAGACATGGGGGGTTCATCTTTATTAAAGGGGGGAATTACGGAAGCTCTAGGTGGAATCACATTTCAATATTAAGATGAGTATTCAAAAAAAATTGTAATATATTTTTTTTTTTGTATTTTTTTTTGTTTTTGTATTTTTTTTTGCAATTTTACCATGGTAATTGAAATTGCACTCAAAAGAGTAAACCCCTGTAGTGAGACTTTTCCGATGACTCCCAAGATCAAATACCTTAGGGAACCAAGTGAATCCCACATACTCGGGCATCATCTCGAGTTAAACCAATCAAAAAAAATTCAAATTACCAAAGATAGAGGTAAAATTACTAACTCTGGGCCATACAACTATGGAGTCACGATCCACAAGTGCCGAAAGCCACGCATTAGTTCATTTCATTTCTCTACACGCAATTTTTTTTTTAATTTTTTTTTTTTGAATACTCATATTAAACTAAAATGATCACCAAACCTATGCTATTTATTTAAGTGACCCCATGAACTCAAACTAATACCCCACCATCCAAAGGACGTGCATTGTGATCTTTTTTTTATTTGGATGAAAATATAAACAATGAAATATCACATTGGACAGCCACACTTTCCAAAATCTATGCTCATGAAATTATACAAGGATTAAAATCAGAATCAGGGCATGCTAAATTATTTGATATTCAGTTAAAGTGTGCAATGTGTATTACCATGTTCAAAGTTAAAGGAATTTTTCCTTCCATTTACACAATTTTTTTTTCAAATCATTCATGTTTTTTACACGAAATCATTTTTTATTTTATCTCCCCCCCAACATAAAATAACACTGTCCCCAGTGTTTAAAGAAAAGAAAATTTAGAAGGGGGTATAGAAATAAAAGGGGAGTTCAATAAGGAAATTGAAATATTATGATCATGGAATGAAGTCACCTGGTGGTTGAAGTTTGAAGTTCTTTCTACTCCAATTTAGTCCTTTGATATCCATGTCGCTTGCAAAGTTCCCTAGTGGAAAAAGGAAAACAAACAAACAAAACAAAACAGTATATATATATAAGTAAAATATAATTATATATATAAAATAAAATAAACTAATGATACATTGTCTTGTTTTTAAATTTCTGGGTAAGGTATTACTCAAGGATCACACCACGTGACACAGATGAATATGGTGCTCCCCTTTCATACCCATACATACTCATAATAAAAGAACAAGTCAACAGTATATTTTTTTTAAATATAAAAATGATTAATTAAAATATAAATTTTATTAAAACAACAAAATGATAGGAAACTTGAAAACCATGGGTTGCCTCCCATGCATCGCTTTTTTTAATGTCGTTAGCCCGACATGGATCATAAATCTATCAATTTTTTCCTGGTTCATAGTTTGTCTTAGTTAACTCAACCTCTATTTCCTGTTTATTGAATGATCCAATGAATGGTTTTAACCTTTGACCATTAACCTTGAAAATGTAACCACTTGTGGGATCTTGAATCTCTACTGTCCCATGGGGGTACACATGATGCACTATGAAAGGTACTGACCATCTAGACCTTAAATTTCCCGAGTGTAAATGAAGTTTTGAACTATACAAGAGCACAAGTTTTCCCGGTTCAAAATTTTTGACCTTGATATTCCTAGATTGGTAGTCTTGAACTCTAGCTTTATTGATCCTTAAATTTTCATAAGCCTCCATCCTTAGTTCCTCCAATTCATTGAGATATAATTTCCTTTTTGTTCTGACCAATGAGAGGTCATAATCCATTTTCTTAATTGCCCAAAAGGCCTTATTCTCAACTTCAACAGGTAAATGGCATGATTTTCCATAAACTAACCTATATGGTGACATTCCTAGGATGGTTTTTAATGATGTACGATATGCCCAAAGAGCATCCAAGAGTTTCTTAGACCAATCTTTCCTAGAAGGATTGATAGTTTTCTCAAGAATATTCTTAATTTCCCTATTTTCTAACTCAGCTTGACCATTGGTTTGAGGATGGTATGTAGTGTAAACCTTGTGAGAAATACCATACTTAGAAATGAGTTCAGAGAAAGGACGGTTGCAGAAATGGGTTCCTCGGTCACTGATTATAGCCCTAGGAATTCCAAATCGAGAAAATATGTGCTCTTTTAGAAATCGGATCACAACATGATGGTCATTAGACTTGGTGGGAATGGATTCAACCCATTTTGAGACATAATCAATATCTAAGAGAATGTAGAGGTATCCCCTAGAGTTTGGGAAAGGACCCATGAAATCAATTCCCCAGCAGTCAAAGATTTCAATCACTAAGATGGGATTGAGTGGCATTTGATTTCTTTTTGTGATGGACCCTAATTGTTGACACCTAGGATAGCTTTGAAAAAATGTGTAGGAGTCCCTTGAGAGGGTGGGACAGAAGAGACCACATTGAAGAATCTTAGCAGATGTTTTCTTAGAGGAAAATTGACCTCCACATGCCTCACTATGACAGAATTTAAGGATGGACTCTTATTCAGATTCTGGGACACACCTTCTAATGACTTGGTCAGGGCAGAACTTATAGAGGTATGGATCATTAAATACATAGTGTCTAACATCAGAAAGGAATTTCCTTCGATCTTGAGTCCCTAATAATTTTGGAATGACTCCTGTAACTAAGAAATTGGCTATGTCGGCATACTAAGGGCAGTCACTCACAGAGTATAGGTGTTCATCAGAAAATGAATCAGACACAGAAATGTGATTTGAGTTGTCTTTTAATTCCATCCTAGAGAGGTGATCAAATACAACATTTTCAATGCCCTTTTTATCCTTTATTGTGAGGTCAAATTCTTGTAAGAGAAGGACCCACCTAATCAGTCTAGCCTTAGCATCTTGTTTTTGGAAGAGGTATTTTAGTGCAGAATGGTCAGTGAACACAGTGATGGGGGATCCTAAGAGGTAGGACCTAAACTTCTCTAAAGCAAACACAATAGAAATTAACTCCTTTTCAGTAGTTGTTTAGTTTATTTGGACCTCATTTAAGGATTTTCTTGCATAATCAATGAAATAAGGAGTTTTATCACAATGTTTTCCTAACACAGCTCCTACAGAAAAGTCACTGGAATCACACATAAGTTTGAAAGGAAGGTTCCAATTTGAAGATTTCATAATGGGAGGAGAGCTGAGAGAGGATTTGAGGGTTGATAATGATCCCTCGCAACTTTCTGTCCAAACAAATGGAGCATCCTTTACTAAGAGAGCACAAAGGGGATGGGAGATTGAACTAAAGTACTTGATGAATATTCTATAAAAACCAGAATGTTCTAATAAAGACATCACTTCCTTGACATTTTTGGGTGATGGAAGGTGACGAATGATGTCAACCTTGGCTTTATCAACTTCAATCCCCCTACCTCATACCAGATGGCCTAGAACTAGTCCCTCTTTAACCATGAAATGTCATTTTTTCCAGTTTAGAACCAGATTTTTTTCTTCACATCTTGACAAGACTCTCTCCACATTCTACAGACATCCCTCAAATGTATCCCCAAATACAGAGAAGTCATCCATGAAGACCTCTAGAAAATCCCCTACCATGTCTGAGAATATTCCCATCACGCACCGTTGGAAGGTTCCAAGAGCATTGCATAAACCAAAGGGAATGCGTTTGAAGGAAAAGGTGCTGAATGGACATGTGAATATAGTCTTCCCTTGATCCTCTAGGGAGACCTCAATTTGATTATACCCCAAGTACCCATCTAAGAAACAGTAGAAGGAATGACATGCCACTCTCTCAAGGACTTGGTCAATGAATGGTAAGGGGAAATGGTCCTTCTTGGTAAATGAGTTTATCTTCCTATAGTCGATGCAGACTCTCCAGCCACTACTCACCCCTGTTGGAAGAATCTCTCCATCCTCATTGGTTATCATTGTGATTCCAGCCTTTTTTGGAACCACTTGAATTGGTCTCACCCACTCACTCTCAGCTATGGGATAGATGATACCAACTTTTAACAATTTTAGAAGTTCCTTCCTTACTACCTCCGTGAGATTAGGATTGAGTCGTCGTTGAGGTTGATGAAATGGCTTTGAATCAGATTATAGAACTATCCTATGAGTCCCAATAAGTGGGCTAATCCCGGGAATATCAGACAGGGTCCAACAAATGGCTTTCTTATGTTTCCTAAGTACATCTAGAAGCATCCCTTCATGATTGGATTAAAGAGAAGAAGAAATGAAAATAGTATTTGTTTGATTATCCCCTAAGAAGGCATACTTTAGTGCAACAGGAAGTTCCTTCAATTCAAGATCAGGTTGGTTTAGAATTTCAGCGGAAGATTGGGACATTGGATCAAGATCAATTTTATTTCCTAAAGTTTTAGATAGGATTGATTCCCCACATGTAGAAGTTTCAGCTACTAGATTGGATTGATCATATTTAGGGAAGGAAGTTGGAGTGGTCTCCATAAAAGTGGTTTCTTGAAAGGTTTCACTGATTTTTGGACCTAAGACTTCATTATAAGAGCAATTTGAAAATGATTCAATCCAAGGAGATAAACTTCCTTCATATGAAAAAAGGAAATCAATCTCATCCTGACTTAAACATTCATCAAATATTCCTTGATGTTCCATGTATTCATTATCAATGATTCCCATCATGTTTACTTCATGAATGTCCTCGTCATCCCCTATTTGTGAGACTGCATTATAGATGTTCAAATCTAGACTCATGTTCCCGAAGGTGATGGTCATGTTCCCATTTCGGACTCGAATAACAGAGTTGATTGTTGCAAGGAAAGGACGACCAAGGATGATTGGGGTTTGTTCCTTATTTCCTAAGTTTGGATGGTTTTCAAGGACAATGAAATCAGTAGGGTAGATGAATTTTTAAACCTTTACTAGAACATCCTTTAAAATCCCCTTTGGAACCCTAATGCTACGATCAGAAAGTTGAAGTGTGAAAGATGTGGGTTGGAGTTCTTCTAGGCCTAACTAGTAGTACACAGCATAGGGAATGAGATTGACACTAGCACCTAGGTCACACAAGGCCTTGACAACTTTTCTCTCTCCTAGTTCAACATTGATGTAATGGAAACCCGAGTCTTTCAACTTAGGTGGAATGGTCCCTTGAATGGTGGTGCTCACATTAGCAGCCAAAAGGACTTGGTTTTTATGTGAAAATTTTCTTTTAAAAGTGCACAAGTCCTTAAGGTACTTTTAGTAGGAAGTTATGGTTTGGATGGCATCAAGAAGGGGAATGTTCAACTTGACTTGTGAGAAGATTTCTCTCAATGTTTCACTCAGTTTAGGCTTGGTTTTCCCCCTCATGCGTTGAGGAAATGGTGTAGGTTGTGGGGTTGTTTGTTGAAGAGTTTTTTCCTTGACAATGTTATCAATTTCCTCAGTCTGATCTTGTGGTTCATTTGAATTTTCATCCAAGTTTTAATCTTCAAGTGGGTTCTGAATTATTTGTTCAGGTTTCTCAATTTATTTCCCACTTCTTAAAATAGTCACAGCCTTTAGTTGTTCATGAGTTATTTGAGCACAACTTGACTCTCCCCTTGAAGTTGAGGATGGCACCGCCTGAGTAGGCATGGGTGCCTTTCCAGTTTTGATGGTTTTAAGTTCTTGTTTTAGTAAAGATACCTCCGAGTTCATCCTCTCCATTTGTTTGCATAGTTGTTCTAGTAGGCTTTGTGGAACAGTTTGGGTTGGTGCTTGAGAAGATTGGTTTATCCCGGGGGGGGATATTTTGGAGGTGGGATGGTTTGTTGAAAATGGACTGGTGGTTGTTGGTATTGGATAGGTTGGGTTTGGAACTGGTTATGGGTTTGGTAGTTCTGATGGGGTAAGTATTTTGTCCCTGTGGTTGTCTAGGTTGTTGGTTATCTTTCCAGCGGAATCCTGGGTGGTCATTATACCTTGGGTTAAAGTTGTTTTGGTATTGAGGCTTTTAAAAGTTCAAATCATTTACTTCCGTTGGGGGTCCTCCTAAAATAACATCCTTGATGGATGGAATGGTTGGGTATTTTTCTATCTTATGGTCATGTTTGTCACAAATTGTGCAAACAGGGTCAACAGTTTGGATTTCATGGACTTTCCTAAGGTCTATCTCTTCAACCTTCCTAGAGAGAGCTGTGAGTTTAGACCTAAGGCTTTCCTCTTCTCTAAGTGTATGAATTCCAATATTTCTTTGTGGATTTTTAGAATAAGGTGAAGTTCCCCATGTTTGGTTTTGTTCAGAAAGGCTTTCTAGATACTCGTAAGCATCATTTGGGGCTTTGTTTTTAAAGGTTCCATTACACATCATGTCAATGAATTGTTTGTTCCCCGAGCCCAACCCTTCATAGAAAATTCTCACTTGTTCAGGAATATAAAAACCATGGTTTGGAACCATGTTTAGAGTGTCTTTGAACCTCTCCCATGTTTCATATAATGACTCTCCATCTTTTTCAAAAAAAAATTGGATACTCTTTTTTAGTGCAATTGTTTTGTGGTGGGGAAAGTATTTTTTGTAGAATTCTCTTTGTAGTTGGTACCACAAGTTTATGTATGATGGTCTCAAATTGTTTATCCAATTTTTAGATCGATCCTTTAAAGAAAAAATAAATATCCTCATCTTATCTGATTCTAGTTGATGTGGGGGACACATGGTTTCTACAATGTCAATGAACTCCTTAATGTGAAGGTAGGGCATCTCGGACTCCATTCCATGGAATGTGGGAAGGTGTTTTAGGACATGGGGTTTAAATATGTAGTTGTAATCTCCTAGGGAATGGTGTCTAATTCATGATGGGTAATTGGTCCAAGAAGGTGTGAGGTAGTCATTCATGGTTTGATCAATTGCATTCCCCAAGTTTGGGGCTGCCTCATTTGGGTTTCCATTTTGGTTACCACCTGGGTTTATGAGTTGGTTTCTTTGAATACCTTCCATTGAAATACGCAAAATTTTGGACTCTGAAGTATTAGGAAGATTAGGATCTAATGGAAATAGTTCCCTTGGTGTACTTTACTCCCCAACCCCAGGACTATCCACCCTAACTAGACGGTTTGATTGATCGCGGGTGTAGGCGGACATGCGTCAAAAGAAAAAAAAACGAGAAAGGTACAAGATAAGAGAATTTGGATGAGAAAAGAAGAAATGGGGGATAATAGAATGGTGTTTAGATGACTTAATTTGGTCCCCAGCAACGGCGCCAAAATTTGATTCTCACTCAAATTTACCCAAGAGATGAAGGTAGAACGGTCCTTGTAGTTTAGCTTGGGTTGTCGAATCCTCAGAGACCTAAGAAGTAACCTATGGACACGTACATTCTATGGAATTTTTTTGGATATTAAGTGGAAATATTTGGGTTGATTTTAGATGGTTTTAAGTGAACACTAACGGATTTAAGTTAATTCAAATTAAGGTAATGATTTGATCCTAGGTTATCACTCAGGGTGGATTGGATGAATTCCTTTTTTAATCATTTTAATTTCTTATAATTGAGATGGATTCATTTAAGAAGATCAAATGAAATCATCACTTAATATTTTAATGACTACACACCCTAATACTAATCAATTTTACACTTGAAGGATCAAAGTTTTGAGAACTCCAAGGTAGAGGTTCGTATTAGCACTTGAAATGTGTGACCTTAAATTCAATAAGGATGAAGAGGTTTTAAAATCATCAAATAAAAATATCATTTAAAAGAATTGATTATCCATTAATGTAGTGATAAATAACATTCAATCCAGCCCCTTTCTACTCCCTTGGATCAACCCATAAAATAGTTATCCCTCCATTGATGACATGTCTTCAACGGAAGCAGGAAGTAGACTTATGAGGGTGGAATTCAAGAAGTAAAAACAACAACAACAATCGATCACTCCTCCGTTGTGTGATAAATATCACAAAGTATGGTGTGAATAAATTAACACCTTGAACCAATGGTATCAACGTGATAAGTAGAATAACAGAATAAGAGTAAAGGAAGAACTTTTATTAAGAAACTAAGGTGAATTAAACAACTTACATGAGAAAGAAATGTGATTACAAACACAAAGTGGCAGCATAACACTACAATGAAACCAAGCACCAAATATGAAAAACTAATTCACCACCACTGAATTAAATAGGAATTTTTGGAGCCTTGGGTAGATCCTCCAACAGTACAAAATACCCCACTTGAGTATGGTAGGCCTAGGGTGGTGTAAATTAAGGGAGAGGAGACTTTTCCACCCTTAACCCGAGGTGGCAGCCAGCTTTCTTCCACCGAACAGACGTGCTTGTAAGTCCTTCTAGATGGCCGAATCAGAGTGGTCCATAGACTAATAAAATGGATCCCCGGATGTATCCTATCCTCCTGTACAATTTGGGCCCATTTGGAGTTGTGTATTCGTAGATATTATTAGATTAGTGGACTATTTTTCTGGGACGCAGAATCTGGACCAGAATTTTATCTCTAACTTGGGCCGCCTAAATGGACACCATGAAGGCCTAATTAGAATTGTATCCTGAATAGTTATTTGTTCCTATACATGTATTATATCATCCCAAGAAATTTTGGATTCATTGGGCCTTTATGTTGGTCCCCACAGTCTCATCAGTGGCCTGGTATCCAATCTGACTTCTCCAGAATTGTTTCCTTTCATCACAAAATATCACCATCTTCTTCCATGAATTCTCCATTGATCCCTGAATAAAAAATGTTAATATTGAAGTTTAGATCAATTTACAAAAATATAAAATTAAAATATGTATAATCAGATGAATCATTGGGTACTTCAAATGATGTTCAAAAATGTACCACATAATAGTGCATTTTAAGAAGGTATTACAATCATAATGTGAAATGATGTTCAAAGTGTAAAATGCACTAAAATGGTGTTTATGAATAATAAATAACATGAATATTCTATATATTAACAATGAATATTAGCCTCATTTAGTGTCTAATCAGTGACCTCCTAGAAAGTTTTACAAGGTGTGCGTGAGTGAGTATAAAGAGCACTAAAATAACATATGTTTGCATGTGTGTAAAATAATTGGTATGATAAGTAACCCTAGTGGTTAATCAAATGTTTCTTTTCAGGAAAGAAGCCAAGGTATTACAAGATACTCATGGGTTCAAATGATCAGTTTCATGGCCCCTAGAGGTTGGGTCATGAAAAACTCTCATTTTTTTCATAGAATTACACTTTATGTGCTCTATAGTTTTAGATTACATGAATAATTTTTAAAATCATGGTTTTATAGGAAATTAAAATAAAATCTTCATAAGTTTTTTATTTATATTATTTTCTACAGTAAAACATTCATTCATTCATTCATCATGATTTTTCAATTTTTATTTACCAATATGGAATCTTTTATAATCTTCTTTTATTAAATTTTCTCTCCAATATAGCATATTTTCATTGGAACATTCATGTATATTCATATAATTGAGACCAAGTATGTTAATAACTTTATTCATTTCATAAAATGATTCAAGGATATTAGATTCAACAAATTCTCTATGATTTAACTCTAATTTCATGGAAATTTATTTATTTTTGATTCCATATAAACACTTAATATGACACATCTTCAATAAACTAGAAAACTTTTTATATTTATCACATATTTTATGCAACTCTTGATTTCCATCTTCTAGAAAATCCTAAAACTCATTTGATTGTTTGGTTAATTTATCCCTTATATTAATATCCATAACTCAATAAGAAAATATATTGATATGTTATAGTATTTATTATGTTGCG
The DNA here is from genome assembly GCA_963277665.1 of Viscum album. Classification (NCBI taxonomy): domain Eukaryota; kingdom Viridiplantae; phylum Streptophyta; class Magnoliopsida; order Santalales; family Viscaceae; genus Viscum; species Viscum album. The sequence continues at coordinate 1,865,234,314 of OY728131.1, forward strand.
TTAAAGTTATAAAATTTTAATGATTGTGACCCAAATCACCTAAATAGGATACATATCAAGCCACCACAAGACCTTTGGGTCACTCCCTGATCTACAAGGGATAATGATTTGCTTTGCGAGTCTTGAAGTAAAATTGGGGAGCAATTTACCCATTAGAAATAGATAGCTATAGGTAATAAAACATGTACTATATAAAAATAATTCATGTTAAGTGAAAAAAATATACAAATCAAGTAGACATCACAATAAAAAGTAAGTCTTAGATAGACAAGGATAAGTAAAAAAACACAAACTCCATTCTCTAGCTCTAACATCAAGTGGAACTAAACTTATACCAACATAAAATATACATAGTAAAGAAAATCGTCCATACAACTACTAGAACCTATAGTTACATACAAAACAAACCATGGAACAACATGTCTACTAGAGTGAACATATAGGGTGTGAACATAAAATACTCAATAGGCAACCACCAAGGCTACAACATATATAAAAGACCCTTGTGTGTGTTATTTATTTTAGTTTTATCAATTACATAAATATATAGAAAAATAGTTTTATAAATAAATATCAATAAAGCATCTCATATATACATTCATGTAGTAGAAAGATGAATAAAAGGGCTATAAAAAATAGCACCCTATACTAAGAGGATCTTCACCTAAGTTTACCTTATTTGATAGTGCCCATTATTAATGTCAGGATGGAGGTAAGGAAATATAATATCTTATACCATCTAGTATGAAGGTAGGTAAACCTTTCATCCCACCCTATATAGGTATGGAACTTTTAAAGTCAAGTCCTAAGCTCATTCTGTAGGAAGGGGAAGGTGTATACAAGATTTAGGGCCTCAGCATGTCCCGTAGGAAAGGGGAAGGGGTATAAAAAGACAATACATTATGATCCTATCTCATCATAATACTCTAGATCAATTTATACCTACTTAACATTTTATATGGAACAAATATATACACATACCCCCCCCCCCCCTCTAACATGTTCATCAATTATAAAAGTAGTATCCATGCTTGAAATATTTCAATCATTATAATTGATACAACCAATAAAGTATAAAATAGACATGAAGGTGTATTCTAAAGTTTATTTCGCATAATAAGGGGAATTCATATTTTACAAAGTTATAACATTAGCATTTTTGGTTCATGAACATCATAATATCAATTGCAATCAAGTAAAAAATAATTTAATCCAACCATGAAAAAATTTAGGGAACATATATCTCTCTAAAACACTTTAGACACAATCTATACTAATCTAAATATTCATATAAAGTGTGGCTTATAGTTCTCTAAAACCCAGTTAAATAAGGATCTAACTCTAACATGGGTAGTAAATAGTATGAATTAGTATCTTACTAAGTGATGTGTAAGAACCCGGTTCTTATTCTTGAGGTACAGGTTTCTTCTTTTCCTTTTCCTTTAATGTTTTTGAGAAAATAAGGAAAATGGGGGGGGGAATCCCAAATTTATGGGTACACATCATGTACTTTTCCACACACCGTGTACTTTGGCCATGTGGGATGAGAATATAGGGCATGTAGACTTGTCAGTGATTCAGGGTGTAAAAACTAAATACACACCGTGTACTTAGTAATACACATTGTGTAATCAGTTAGTAAGTGAACATTAAGGCGGTGGAGAGTATCTTTCAGCGGAACGATAGTACACGCCATGTAACCAAGTCAGCAGATGAATAGTGAGGCAGTGGAAAGCAGCCTCCAGAGGAACAGTTAAAAAATGGAAAGTACACACCATGTACTTGAGATTACACGCCGTTTAGTTATGTTTTTTTTGTTAAAAATAGGCATTAGCCTCCTCATTCAGTAGAGGAGGCTTAGAACTTGATGGGAGCCGTGGGAGAGGAGGCCGGAACTTGGGGGAGCTCCCGATCGCACACCGGGACTCTGATTTCTTCGCCGTTGATCTCGTTTGAACCGCGCGGGTGAGATCTTCCCTCTCCTTGATTCTTTCCTTCCAATTCTTTCCTGAAGGAAAGTTATTTGAGTTTTAATGGGAAAATTTTTATCCCAGATCTATGTGGTTCTTGGTAGATTTGGGAGGCGTCGTTCATGTATATCGATCAGAGGAGATCGAGGTAGGTGGTCTGGTGTTTATTTCCAACTTTCGAGTTGATTTTGTGTACTGTTGTGCTACGCGCCCATGTTTGGGGTGTCGTATGGCTAATGAATTGACTGTTAAGATATCTAGAATTTCATAGGTAGTTTAATTAACAAGTATAAACTGCTTTTTAGGATCGTTGCCTTGATCCAGGGCCACCCTGTGGGTGTGTTTCCCTTGTTTAGACGTTTGGTCAGGATACTTGTGGGTATGGCGAGTTTATAGCATGTTTTGAGTTTTCTTGAGAGAAAATATACATAAATTTCTTGCTTATGTGTTGGGCTCGACCTAGTTACTTGCTTAGCCTGAGGGAAGTGGTTTTCTTAGCCTGAGGGAAGCATTTCGTTTAACCTGAGGGAAAAAAATTTTATGCATGTGGGCAGTAGCTTCTGTGCCTGAGAGAAATATCTCGTATTCCTGAAAGAAATATTCGTTATGCCTGAGGGCAATCACCTGAGGGTTTCATTTCTGTTTGCCTAAGGGTAAGGATTTTTATGTATGAGGATAATGTTTAGTTTAAATATTCACTGTGGTGATTTCTTATGATGTACATGCCAAGCTAAAGCATAGTCTTGGAATTGTTAAATAATTATTTAATTGGCAATATAACTGGTAGGAATGGTTACTTTTGAGTACTTCTTAGTTTACTATATTTTATTATTGCACACTAATGTTGCACATTTTCACTAACAGTTGGGCATGGGCCTTTGGTGGTTGCCTACTAAGATTTATTTCTCACACCCTATTTGGGTCATTTCTTGGGCCCAAACAGATTATATTGCTGCAGGTTTTGATAAGTGAAAGAGTCCTTATACAGGAACTTTATTGTTGCAGAGGAGTAGGAGAGCATAGGACCAAGCTTAGGTTTGCGATGCTGCTGAGTTCCTGTTGCACTGTTTTGTTTTTCTTTGTTGTACTTGTACCATGTGCTGTATTGCTTTAGATTTCAGGGTATCCTATTTTGGATGCTTCCTTAGAATTAGAGACATATTGCATCATCATATATATTACTGTTGATCATATTTTACTTCAGTACTGTTGTCTATTTCAGCTTGGTATTGTTTACTGCTTCCGCTTTTTATATGTTTATATTTTGTTCCGCTGTGCTACACTTTGACAAATGAGGGCATAGTTTCCCCACTATTATTCCTAGGCCCTCGCTGCTAGTCGATAGCCTCTGGCATTTGGGGAAATGCACTTGAGGTCATGTGACCAACTGGGTTTGGGGAACCTGTTGTGTGGCACCCGGATCTGGGACGTTACAAAGTGGTATCATAGGAATTCTTTTCTCTTGACATACTATTTGGAGCCTTTATCCAGGGATAGGAAGGAATAGGTACTTGGTAATAAGTTGTGCCCAGGAGTAGCTAACCCATGTACAGGAAAAAAACCAATCTACCTCGTTTAATTTCAATTTCACTATTTTTAAATTTTACAGTTGATTTGATTTTCACCGTTGGGTGACTCACTTGTGGTGTGTCATTTATATTTTATGTGTGGGTTCTATTTAGTCGTAACCCGATGAGATGAGGGTATGCCATCTCATGCATCATTTAGGAACATATTATAATAACATGTCATGCATAGTTTCCATGCCATTTGGTGCATTAGAAATTGCATGTTGTTGTGATAGATGTTGTGCTAGAAAATTCATGTCGTTGTGATAGATGCCTTGATAAAATACCTGTTATTTGATAGGGTAGTGTTATTTAATGTTTTGTGAATGAATTCTAAACTTTGGTTCTTGAGGATTATGGTCCCTCATCAACCATAATTTGGTGGATCATCGACTTGTTTACTTTGTTATAACACGTATAAGATGTCAAACTTTGGTTCGCGGGGAGTATGGGCCCTCGCGGATAGGAATTTGGAACTTTGGTGTTCGTTCAGAGGTTTTCTGGACTTCGGAGTAGTTTCTGAGGCTTACTGTCCGGAAAAACCCAGAATACACACCGTGTAATTTTGACTACATGCTGTATACTCTTCTGTTCGGGAAGAAATGAAAAAAAAATTAAGTACACACCATGTACCTTATGTACACGTCGTGTAGTTTCTAACCATGACATAGGCCATGTAGGTAGAAACATGGGATTGGGGAAACTCTAGAGAGAACATGCTGTGTACTGATTGTACACGCCATGTCGTGTTGACCCTGTGTCTGTCGTGTCACTAACAACACGGACGGAGGAATCTTCACTTAAACACGTCGTGTCACTTATGAACATGTTGTGTATGTAATCTAGGAATCCAGTCATGTTACTAACAACATAGGTCGGTGTTATCCTTTCTAGTACACACCGTGTCCATCTGGAACATGCCGTGTAGTGTGAGCCGTGTATCCGGCCATGTCTCGAACAACACGGGTCGGCGAAGATCGTCTAGTACACGTCGTGTACCGGTCTGTGGGACACGTCGTGTAGTCTTGACTGGTAAGAGACTGTGTAGACTTGGTCGTGTGGCTGGGGAGACAGAGTGGTGTACACGATGTGTGTGGGTGTAACATGTCGTGTACCTAGGGTTGAGACATGCCCAGGCTAGCATCAGAACATGACCATGTAAGGGCATAAGGGAACACGTCGTGTAGAAATTTTTACATGCCATGTAGTATCGTTCAAAAGAGAAATGTGTGGATTATCCGTGTAAAAGGACTCGAGTAGGGGAAGAAAATTCAAGTACATGCTATGTGTTTGGGGTGTTACACGACCAGTTCTGGAAAGAATTATACGCCCATGTGAAATACTTAAGGGAACACGTTGTGTACTTATTATACACGTCGTGTAGTCTTGTTTTTTCAAACTTGAATGTTTTATTTTCCTTGTTCCCTTCTTACGTTTCCAGTTCTTAGTCCTTTAGGATCTTAATCTAAGGCGTGTGTTTGACCTTGTAGATTCATGCAACCGAGGCAACATCGATTTGTTCGCCAAGATAGTGGTGATGATTATAATCTAGAGACGGTAGGCCATGGGCTACCGATGGATCCTCCAGCAGTGCCAGATGTGGCGCCAGCTGTTATATCGGACGCAGGTGTGGATACACAGTTCCATGAAGGCTTCATGTGGTTCATGCAGACCTTCCAGGGAGCACCTCCAGTTGCCACATCTATGGAAGAGCTGACATGTATATTCCAATAGCACTATCCGCCTACGTTTTCAGGGGATGGAGGACCACAGGATGCGGAGTCATGGCCGGGTTCTATGCAGACGATCTTCGAGCATCTAGAGTCACCTCCAAGGAGGAGGGTCAAGATCACTACATACATGTTGCATGATTCCTCCAAGAGATGGTGGGATGTTACCACCCAGACTGAGCATCACTGATACATGGTGTGGGAAGATTTTTAGGCATTCTTCTATGACTTTTTCTTTCTGGAGATTCTAAGGGAAGATCGAGCTCGAGAGTTCATGAATCTACAGCAGGGCACCATGTCAGTGATGGACTATTCTGCCCGCTTCACCGAGCTACAGTGTTTTTCACCTATTCTAGTGGGTGATGAGACATTGAGGGCTAGACACTTTGAGGATGGTCTTCGATATGACATTCATACGCTGGTGAATTTTTTTAGGTTGACTACAGTGCATGCTATTGTGAACCAGGTGTTGATTACTGAGCAAAACCTGCAGGAAGCTAGTGGTGCGGACCAGGGCAGTTCGGCACCGATCTCTGGTACTATTTCTACCAGCAAGAGGAAGAGGCAGATGGATTTCTCTCACGGTGGCAGTACTAGCCATAATAATTCATCAGGTGGTCAGGTGATGTGTTAACAGTGTGGTAAAGAGGGGAACAAGAGACCTCAGTTTCCCCATGACCCAATGGAGTGTCGAGCTTGTGGAAAGATGGGTTATCTTTAGCATTTTTGTAGAGCATTTCCACCAGTGACTAGTGAGAGGGGTTCTGTGCAGACTCCACATGCAGGAGTAGGTCCAGCAGATTCTTACCAATCAGGGAATTGGAATATGTCAGGATGTTCAGGCCGAGGTGGTGGTCGTGGTCGTGGTAGTCAGGCGCCAGGATCTCAGAGACAATAGGGTGGGTCGGCTCAAGGTAGCCAGGCTGTGTCGCAGGGCCATGGCACTAGGCAGGCATATGCAGTGTAACAGAAACCAACAGGAGTAGGATCCCATACCTTCCACTGTCAGAGGTACTATTCTAGTTGCTTCTATTTTATCTTTGGTACTTTTCAATACTTGTGATACACATAGTTTTATATATGTGCCCGTTGTGGAGGGACTTGGGATCTATATTTCTTTTTCTTCTGATATCATGATGTTAGACACTCTGTTGGGAACTAGAACAGAAGGTGTGCGTTAGTGTAGGGAGTTCCCCCTAGAGGTTGGTGGGTGTCACTTTCTATGGTACCTCTATGTCTTAGAGATGACAGCCTATGATGTCATTCTCGGGATGGACTGGTTGGTACCCTTTTGAGCCTTTGTAGATTTCTATCGTCACAGGGTGAGTTTTACGTCACCAGAGGGTAGAGAGCTTATATACAAGGGAGAATGGGATGTCCAGGCAAGCTGAGTTGGACCCAAGCATCGTGGGCAAGGTGGAGTGACAGCCCAGATTGCGAGTTTATATCTGGATGACCAGGGAACTTGTTAGAAAGATTTCCCTCCAGTGGTTGATTGTTTTAGGGATGTTTTCCCAGATGACTTTCTAGGTCTACCTCTGGAGAGAGATGTGGATTTCTCTATTGAGCTTGTTCCAGGAGTGGCACAGGTGTCCATTCCTCCCTATAAGATGGCTACACCAGAGTTGCAAGAGCTCAATAATCAGTTAGAGGAGTTGCAGGCAAAGGGTTTCATCCGACCCAATAATTATCCTTAGGGTTCGCATGTCCTGTTTGCTAAGAAGACAGACGGTACCCTCAGACTTTGTGTGGATTATCAGAAGCTGAACTAGTTGACGGTCAAGAACCGATATCCCTTTCCAATGATTGATGATATTTTTGATCAACTTCAAGGAGCACGAGTGTTCTCAAAGATTGACTTTTGATCCGGATATCATCAATTGCGTGTTAGACCATCGGACATACCGCTTATAGCCTTTCGGAGCAGATATGGTCTACAAGAGTACTTGGTCATGCTGTTTGGACTCATGAACGCGCCAGAAGTTTTCATGGCTCTAATGAATCATGTGTTCCGCCCTTATCTGGATTCTTTTTTGGTAGTCTTTGTGGATGATATCTTGGTGTACTCTCACACTCGACATAACCATGCCACCCATCTTGAGATCGTACTGAGTACACTGAGAGAGCATCAATTATATTCTAAGCTCTCAAAGTTCCACTTTTGGATATACCAGATTCACTTCTTGGGTCATATTATCTCAAAGGCAGGAGTTGCAGTGGACCCAGAGTAAGTGAGAGCAGTAGTTTTCTAGGAGCATCCTAAGAACGTGTTTGAAATACGGAGTTTCTTGGGGCTGGATGGTTACTACAGGTGCTTTATACAAGACTTCTTCTACTTAGCAGCGCCATTTAAGGGTTTGACTAGGAAGGGTGTGAAGTTTGTTTGGTCAGAAGCTTTCGAGACATCCTTTCAGGAGCTGAAGGGAAGGTTGACATCAGCACCAGTCCTGATACTTCCAGAACAAGGGAAGATCTATACAGTTTACTGTGACACATCAGGTATTGGGCTGGGAGTAGTGTTGATGTAGGGAGATCGAGTAGTTTTGTATGGGTCTTGGCATTTGAGGCCACATGAGAAGAATTACCCAACGCATGATCTTGATATGGTTGTAGTTGTTCATGTGTTACGCTGTTGGAGACATTATCTCTTGGGAGAACATTTTGTGGTGTTTACGGACCACAAAAGTCTGAAATAAATCTTTACTCAGTGTGACTTGAATCTGAGATAGCGAAGGTGGGTTGAATACCTTCATCCCTTTGACTTTGAGCTTACCTATACACCTGGTAAGGGTAATGCAGTAGTTGATGCACTGAGTAGGAGGACTCAGATACAGCCAGTGTAGGTTTCCAGTGGTGAGTGGTAGTTTATGGCTTTGTTCTCTGAGATGCATTTGGAGTTGCAAGATTTTTAGGGGTGAACCTATATTTCATCCTTAGATATGACTTCTACCCTCCTGGATAGAGTGAGGATGAGACAGCTATCAGATTTAGAAGGCCCAGTTCTACAGGAGTCAGTGGCAAGTGAGGACCCTCCTACTGGTTGGACGATAGGCGATGATGAGGTACTGCATGTCCATGGATGAGTGTGGGTTCTAGGGGATATACATGAGGAGTTGATGTGGGAATTTCATGCTTCAGCTTGGGTAGTGTATCCTGGAGTTACCAAAATGTACCGTGACTTGAGACGTCATTATTGGTGGCCAGGTATGAAAAAATAGGTAGCTGGTTTTATTATGAGATGTTCCACCTATCAGCAGGTGAAGGCGGAGTATCAGAGGCCAGTCGGACTGTTACAATAGTTACACATTCCAGAGTAGAAATGGGATGATGTCGCGATGGACTTCGTGACCGGGTTTCCAAGGTCACCTCGAGGCAATGATTTCGTGTGGGTTGTTGTGGACAGACTTACGAAGGTAGCTCACTTTTTGCCAATCAAGGAGACCTTCGGTGTGGACGAGATCGAGAATTTGTATATCCGAGATGTATTATTCCTTTATGGGGTCTCTCTTTCTATCATTTCAGATAGGGAAACTCATTTAAGTCTTGTTTTTGGCAGAGTTTTCAGAGGTCACTGAGTACACAGGTGCTTCTGAGCACAGCTTACCGCCCTCAGACCGATGGCCAGTCAGAGCGTACAATACAAGTGCTAGAGGACATGTTGCGTGCATGTGTCCTAGACTTTGGGGGATCTTGGGAGAAGAACATACCCTTGGTTGAGTTTTCCTATAATAATAGTTTTTAAGAAACTATTCAAATGGCACCTTACGAGGATTTATAATGAAGGTCATGTCGATCACCTGTGTACTGGTTGGAGGCAGGTGAGGCAGCTTTACTAGGACCACGTCTCGTGCAGGAGACTTTAGAGTAGGTCTAGTTGATTCAGAAGCAGATGGCTACTACACAGTCTCATCAGAAATCTTATGATGATCGCTGCAGACAACCCTTGGAGTTTGTGGTCAGGGATCAGGTTTTCTTGCGTGTTTCACCGAGGTTGGTAAACTGGCAGATCAGGAGATAGGTTAAACTTTCACCGAGGTATGTGGGGATGTTTGAGATTCTAGAGAGAGTTGGGCCAGTTTCCTATCGATTTTAGTTACCACAGAGGTACCGGGCCATTCATGACATCTTCCACATATCTCAGCTGCGCCGTTATCACTCAGACCTGTCTCATGTTTTTCAGCCCGATGAGGTTGAGCTTCAGGTTGATTCATCCTTTGAGGAACATCCAATTCGTATTGTTGATAGAAGCACGAAGGTTCTCTGAGGCTGATCAGTTCCTCTCGTACGGGTGCTATGGAAGTATGGCCGAGTGCAGGACGAAACCTGGGAGCGGGAGACTGACGTATGTGCTCAGTGGCCAGAGTTGTTCTCAGCTTTATCTTCACCACCCTTGGAAGGGAAATTTGGGGACGAATTGTTTTAAGGGGGGGGAAGTTTGTAAGAACCCAGTTCTTATTCTTGAGGTATGGTTTTATTCTTTTTCTTTTCCTTTAATTTTTTTTTATAAAATAAGGAAAATGGGGAAAAATCCCAAATTTATGGGTACACGTCGTGTACTTTTCCACATGTCGTGTACTTTTGATGTGTGGGATAAGAATACAGGGCATGTAGGCTTTTCGGTAATTCAAGGTGTAAAAACTAACTACACATCGTGTACTTAGTAATACATGCCATGTAATCAGTCGGCAAGTGAACAATAAGGTGGTGGAGAGTAGCCACCAGTGGAATGATAGTACACACCGTGTATTTGGTAATACACGTCGTGTAACCAAGTCAGAAGATGAACAGTGAGGCGGTGGAAAGTGGACGGTAGAGAAACAGTTAAAAAATGGAAATTACATGCCATTTACTTGAGAGTACACACCGTGTAGTTATGTTTTTTTTTTGTTAAAAATAGGTAGTAGATTCCTAATTCGGTAGAGGAGGCTTAGAACTCAATGGGAGCTGCGAGAGAGGAGGCTGGAACTTGGAGGAGCTCCTGATCGCACACTAGGACTCTGATTCCTTCGTCGTCGATCTTGTTTGAACCGCGCGGGTGAGATCTTCCCTATTCTTGAGTCTTTCCTTCCAATTCTTTCCTGAAGGGAAGTTATTTGAGTTCGAACGGGAAAATGTTTATCCTATATATACATTGTTCTCGGTTGATTCGGGAGGCTTCGTTCACGTATATCGATCAGAGGAGATCAAGGTAGGTGGTCAGGTGTTTATTTTCAATTGTCGGGTTGATTTTGTGTATCGTTGTGCTATGTGCCCATGTTTGGGGTGTCTTATGGATGAGGCCTTGACTGTTAAGATATCTAGAATTGAATAGGTACTTTAATGAACAATTATAAACTACTTTTTGATATCGTTTCCTTGATCTAGGGCCACCCCGTGGGTGTGTTTCCCTTGTTTAGCTGTTTGGACAGGATACCCATGGGTATGCCGAGTTTATAGTATGTTTTGAGTTTTCTAAATATAAATATATATAAATTTATTTCTTGTGTGTTGGACTCATCCCGATTACTTTCTTAACCTGAGCGAAGTGGTTTTCTTATCCTGAGGACAGCGTTTTGTTTAGCCTGAGGGCAACTTTTCTTATGCCTGTGGGCAGTAGCTTCTGTGCCCGAGAGAAATATCTCGTATGCCTGGGGGAAATATTTGTTATGTCTGAGGGTAGTCACCTAAGGGTTTCATTTATGTTTTCCTAAGGTTAAGGATTTGTATGTCTGAGGACAATGTTTACTTTAAATATTCATTGTGGTGATTTATTATGATATACCTTCCAAGCTAAATCACGGGCTTAGAATTGTTAAATAATTATTTAATTGGAAATATAACTAGTAGGAATGGTTACTTTTGAGTACTTCCTAGTTTACTATATTTCATTATTGCACACTGTTGTTGCACATTTTCACTGACAGTTGGGCACAGGCCTTCGGTGGTTGCCTACTGGGATTTATTTCTGACACCCTGTTTGGGTCATGTCTTGGGCCCAAATAGATTATATTGTTGCAGGTGTTGATAAGGGAAAGAGTCCCTATAAAGGTACTTGATTGTTTCATAAAAGTATGAGAGCATGGGACCGAGCTTAGGCTTGCAATGTTGTTGAGTTCCTGCTGCACTCTTTTGTTTTGCTTTGTTGTACTTATACTGTGTGTTGTATTGTTTTAGATTTTAGTGTATCCTGTTTTGGTTGCTTCCTTAGAATTAGGGACATATTGCATCATCATATATATGATTTTTGGTCATCTTTTACTTCAGTACCATTGTCCATTTCAGCTTGTTATTGTTTACTGCTTCCACTTTTTGTATGTTTATATTTTGTTCCGCTGCGCTACACTTTGACAAATGAGAGCATAGTTTCCCCACTATCAGTCTTTGGCCCTTTCTGCTAGTCAGAAGCCTCTGGAATTTGGGGAAATGCACTTGAGGTCATGTGACCAACCGGGTTTGGGGCACTCGTTGTGTGGCACCCAGATCCGGGGTGTTACATGATGAACCAAGTATGGTGTTTTTCATAGTAAATAAAGACCCAAAGTATCATCATTAATGAGTTAGATAAGGTATGGTTCTGAATTTAAAAAAATATTAAAAGTGAAGTTATTCTAAAATAGGTTTTTATAATTTGGAATTTAATTTCAAAAAAATACACATTTGAGTTTTAAAGTTATCAAAAAAATTACTTTAAACCTTATAACTTTGGGGAAAATAACATTAAACATTTTTCAAAAAAATGGTGGTTCTATGAAATAAAATTATGATGAAAGGTTTTGTATGAAACAAAATACATATTTAAAACAATTATTGCTTTTCAAAATAGGGTATCCAATTTGGGTTGGAACATGGTAGATAAAATCCATTAAGATTATATTCCACGTCATTACTTTCCACCTGGAATTAACCCAAGAATCACTTCACTATCAATCCAACTCTTAACAAGAAATAATTTGGGATTGTTCATTTGTAACACATATAAGTTAGAGTGAGAATCGATGATTTCATTACTAATATAAGATAAAGTTACAAGAAATATCACTTTCATTTAAAGGTGGTAATATTACCCATGATCTTAACTCACTCAAACAAAGATATTATTCCTATAGTCATTATGGTTTCACAAGGGTTCAAAGGGGGAAACTCTTAATTTATATTGTAATGACTCGGGTACTTATAAAATAATTTGTTTTCATTCTGGAATTAAATAGTTAAACTCATTATAAATTTAAAATTAAATATGTGATATTTATAGAAATTAAGGAATCTATACTAATAGAATAGTATCATCACCTATTAAATTATAAATAAAATTTATGTATCTTATAAGTGAAATCATGATGTATTTATATCTTGAAATAAGTAAATAAAGGTTTTGAAAATGATAATTTAAGTGTTTTTTTTTGTGACACATAAATTTTTATTTACTATTTTATAATTAATATAATGATTTGAAAGAAAAAATATCTTCATAAAATATATTTATAAATTAATATTTTGTTTTATTATGATTATAAGATAATTTTATGAGATCTTGATTAATTTTTTGAAGTGTTATAAAATCAGTTATATTTTTAAAGTTAGTATTTTTCAAGTAAATGATGAATTTAATTAAAAATTAAATTTATCATATCTAGAAAATTATTTTCGAAAAATAGAGTTCTATTTTTAATTCTACACATTGAAAAATGGTCAGGGTGAATTTTTAGGATTTTTCTAAAATACTTGAATTTTTTTTAATAGTAAAATACGGTAGCTTACGGTATATATACATTATAAGTTAAATACTCTATTACTATAGTTATCACTTATGTAAGCACCATAATCTATAATCTTCCTTCATTATTTTAATATATTTAGTGATAATTCTCAAACTATTCATAGTCTTAAGCCAAAATAAAAAACAAATGAATGAAATAATCAAAAAACATCTCTCTCCTCCACTATAAATACCACCTATCATCGCCCCAAATCCTTTTAGCCTATTAAATTTTACCCAATTAAATTCCCAAGACTCTTACCCACGTCTAAGACCTTCTAGTCTCACCAAAATTCTAAAACCAATATCATTAAGGAGGTTCTTATGGAGAAGAATTCAAGAGGTAAAATCCTCTTTTATTTTCTTTTATTTCCCTTTTAATTTCTTTTATTTTCTTATTTTCTCTTAACCTACCCATATATAAGTGGAATTAAAACTCTATAATCTTATATATACTATAATTTTATCATGTTTATGGAAAAATTCATCATCAAACTCCTTCTCTGCTCCCTTTTATTCTAAAAATGAGAACATCGTTCGTGATGTGTCGATTTACCGCCATCGTGGACGATACACTTTCATTTTCCATTACCACCTTCAAGGATAGTCATAAAACTATTATTATAGTTAAATAAGATTCTATTATACATATTATAATTTATATAAGGTTCTGGAACCAATATATAAACATGATATTAAATAAAATGATATAAGTTCATGATGGTCATAAAACCCGCCAAAATAAATTAAATCATTTTCATTAATGTTTTATCTAATGAATCATCCTCATATCAGAAAAAATGATATATGGTATCATTAGAAATTAGGGAAACCTATTAATACTATTTAATTCCACTTATGGAGTTTTTCATCCATTTAGTAAGAAAACCCATAATGAACCAACCATGGAAACCATGAAATAAATGCACCTGAAACAATGAAAATAACAAAATATTATTGATAAATGGGATGAAATATGTTGTAAAAAGATCATGTAAGGTATTATAAATATTAATATAGTTCTATAATATATTAATAACACTCTTTACCATTATATAGTAGGTTTGAACATGTTTTAAGTAAGATAAACTTGAGGTAAGGGACTTTTCTTTAAAAATCCTCTTTTAAATTTCTATTTTTACAAAATTCAAAAGGATTGTTTTTATTCATGTTTTATGATTATGTTCTGGTTCTTGTAAATTATTTATGATGAAGGTTGGGACCTATATATCACTCCAATACATTGGTTATGTTTATGTTGGAGGTCGACCATATGGTTACTCCAAGTGTAACTATGATGGTTACATCACAAGGTAGTCATGAGGGTTACATTTTAAGGTATTCATGACGGTTACATTGTAATATAGTCATGAAGATTACAAGTTATATGGTAGTATTGAGGGTTAAAATTTTAAGTAATTAATTCCCTATGTTACATTTATGGTCTTATTTATGTTCTCTATGTTTTATGTAAATCTCATGTTTTCACAAAGTAAGTATATGATACTTTAAGGGTAAAAAGTATATCTTTGTGAAAATGATTTCATATGTTTATAAGTATTCATGAACTAACAGTTTCTTTCTTTCTTACTAAGATTTTTGTGATAATCCCAAGTTTTAAAATGTTTTTCATAGGGTTTAAGGATGGGTAAAAGAAAAGAAGAATCCAAACTGAATATTGTGAATATTTTTCATGAAAATTTTTCATGTTTTATTAAAAACTTTTGTATTATAGAAGAAATATATACTATTTTAGTATTACCCACTTTTTATGATTATGGGTTGATATGTATTAATTATGTCCTAATTATATAAAACTCTAAACTAAAAAAGATCTTTGGGAATGTGAGGAATTGAATTCTAAAATAATTTACTAAATTATGAAATGTTTAATGTCAGGACCTTATAGTTGATATCAGATCATGGTTTAGATATCTTTAGGTGTTAGGATATGTTAATAGAATACCATAAATGGTTTTTACCTTATTTTTGTATTTAAATGATATATAATTTGAAGATTACCATGTTACTTCATCTAAGATATGTCTTTTCAAAATGGTTTTCCGTAGAATAAACGTGGATGCTGAAGTAGGAAGGCACCGAGAGAATGATATCTTTCTGAATCCACAACCTGGAATGGTGAGAATTAGAACTAAGATTATTGTGATAGTGATGGATTAGTTTACATATGATATAAATAAATTTGGAATCTATGAAAGTGAATAATCAGAACTACCACAAAGAAACCTAATGATTGTAGAACATTTTTATGAGGCAACACCCACCTGCTTTTAGTGGATATTATAACCTAGTGTTAGATTAAGGATGGATTAAAGCCTTTGAGAATATATTTTATGTCATGGGGTGTTCATATAATCAAAAGGTTAATCTTTCTATTTATCATTTTGACGTTAAATACAACTAGTGGTGGTCAATGATCAAGAACATCAGGGATAGTGAGGATATCCATGCCTTGGAATGGGATGAATTTAAGAATATTTTCCTTTAAAAATATTTTCCTAAGGTGGTTAAACTTAGGATAGAAAATAAATTCCTCTTGAATTTAAATAAAAGGAGGGAGACTCAGTGACCATGTATGAAGAAAACTTCACCCTATTGGCAAGGTATTCTCTAAATCTTATTTGATATCTTGATAGTAAAATCAATCGTTTTTAATTGGGATTAAATCCAAGATATTAAAGGGAATTGGCCTCCTATGAATTAAAATTTTATGAGAAAAATATTTAATGTTATAAGAGGGTATAAATGGAGTTTTCTGATGATTGAATTTACTTTGAAAACAATCAGAAGAAAGGGTCCATATGGAAAGAAATGGGTAAGAATTAATCAAACAAATCTAAAGGTAAGAAAATCTAGTTTACAGTTTTTGAAAAGTGTGGTAAAAACACCCTGGGTAATGCCTTAACAAATTAGAGAAGTGTTTTTGATGTAGTAATTTTGGACATATGGCCCGAGATTTCAATGAAAATGATCTTAATATTAATTATGATATTCAAACTATAAAGTGTTTTAAATTTGGTGAGATAGGGCATTATGAAAATACCCACCCAAAGAAATATTTAAATGATAGGAAGAAGCCAGATTATAAGAATAAAGGTTCAATTAGATCCTTTGAGACTAACTCAGTAGATGTTGGTCCATCCAATGAAGTCGTATCAAGTACTTTGTTTGTGTACTCAGATTTTTCTAATGTTTTTTATACGGTGTCTACACATTCCTTTATATATGAGAAATTTTTTGGTAAATTGGAAATTTCACCTTAAGAAATGAAACCATAGCTTATTATTAAAACACCAAGGGAAATAGTATAGAAAAAAGGAATTATAAAAATCTTCATGTTTTTATCTGTGGAAATAAATTACCTACAAACCTTATTTTTTTCCCTAGTAGAGTTTGATGTTATTCTGGGTATGGATTGTCTTTTTGTTTATCATGATAAGATATATTTTAGAGCTAAATAAGTTATTTTTCATAATGAGTTTCAGTTTCTATGCAAGAATTAATTCATACCATTGATAACATATCATGAAGCTGAGAAATTGTTAAAATATGGAAATTAAAGTTATCTAGAAAACATTTTTTTAACGGGTTTAGGGTCAAACCCACTTTATTAAACAAAAAACAAAAGATCCTCTTTTGATAAATGGAGTAAGAGGGAACCCATTACAAGAACCATGGAAGAATACCAATAAAAACAAACCCAAAGTAGAAGGACCAGTACATTCAAAAATAGATAAATATCATGATAAGCAAAGGATAAGATTTCATCACCCCCCTAACAGAAACTGTAACAGTGGAGTCATTCAATGATAAGCGTCACCCCCTACCAAAATTGTACCATTCTGGCAGCACAAAAAGGCATAGCACCCCTCCAACACTGAAAAGTGAAGGAAGGACCATATGATAGATGTCATCATAGTTATCTCTCTTTTGAGTCGCCCACTCGATGAATCTTGTGAAAAAATCACAACAAGTCAAATTTATGCAACACAAATCAAGACCAAATCCATTAAGTAGATTCAAGTTAGAGAACCCATCCATCCAAATAGAAGAATAGATGGTAGATGATGGGTGTTAGCACACCCATCCCTCTTTCGAGGTCGCCCACCCATTAGTACCTGCAAGAAGTTGTACTACACTAAATGGAATGAAACCAGATCCAAAGATCAAAACAAAACCTGCATATTCATCAAACAATCATCCCTAAAATTAAAAAGTCCTTCAAAATACATAGAAGAATAGTGGAAAACCAATGACCCAATGGTTGCATCAGCATCCCAGAAGTGATCTTGACTACCACTGACCAGAAGAACATCGGCGTCCAAATCACTCAAACACCGCAATAGTCACCAGAGACCACCGGTGTCCAAAACTCATGCACCAGCCACCACACATAACCCTCACCGGTGCCATCAAGACCACCACCTCCGGATCAGACGACCACCAATATCATCAACCAAGCAATGAACCACTGCCAAAGTCACTGATCTGTGCTAGAGAACCCAGATCTATATAGATTTGAGGATGATGGAAATCAAGGAAGTCCAATCAGATGGGAGAACCCAACAAAAATGACGAACATGGCCAAACAGTGATGAAAATGGGAGATAAAAACTAGCCGCCAATCAATCCATAATCACCTTTAACCCACAACCAAAACCACTCGAAAGCCCAGACCATGACATTGAACAACCCGCAACACTGGAATCCACTAAACATCCCCATCCAACATCCAAAAATGCCACAACAAACCACTGCAATGCCGCATGTAGAAGAGGAAACCGCCGCACGCAAACCGCAAACCATCGCCGCATGAAAATGGGCCTCCGCCTCCCATCAGGCAGCCACCACTGGATGAAATTATTGATTCATGCCAAGGGAGATCAGATCTATAATAGATCCATGGATGTGGTAGCTGGAATGGATGCACAGGAAACCGATGACGACATCCGAACAAAAAAAATGAAATTGGAGCAGGAGAAGTCTTTAAAGAATATTGGGAAAAACCACCACAAATAACGGTCACAGAGGACCTGGTGCGTCCGAGCGGTGTGGAAGAACTCAAACCCTGGGAGAGGGAAACATGATCTCAATATATTTTGGCACCATTAACCCTATATAGAACACATTGTTGAAAACAAGAGAACTATTCATATTAATGATATTTTGGTGGTAAATGAATACCTGAATGTTTTTCCTGATGATTTTCCTTGTGTTATACCCGATCGGGAAGTTGAACTTGCTATCGAATTATTTCTTGATGTTAAGACAATTTCAAAAACCCCTTATCTAATGGATCAATTGGAACTTTTAGAATTGAAAAATCAGTTGCATGAGTTTCTTGATAAAGGCTTCATTCATCCTAGCACTTCACCATGGGGTGCTCCTGTTTTTTTCAATAAAAAGAAAGATGGTTCCATGAAACTTTTCATTTATTATAGAGCTTTGAATAACATTACTATTAATAATAAGTATTCATTGCCTCATATAAATGACTTGTTTGATCAGCTCTAGGGACCTCAGTATTTTTCTAAGATTGACTTGAGATCTGGGTACCATCGGCTGAAGGTGAAGAAGGAGTACATTCCAAAAACAAAATTACTAACTAGATATGGGAATTATGAGTTTTTTGTTATTCCCTTTGGCTTTAAAAATTCTCCTATTGTTTTTATGGATCTTATGAATAGAATATTCCATGAATATTTGGATAAGTTTTTTTTGTTTTTATTGATGATATTTTGGTGTTTTCAAAAATTTATGAAGATCATGAAAAACATCTAAGGAATGTCCTGCAAACTCTCATAGAAAAGAAGTTGTATGGGAAATTTAGAAAATGTGATTTTTGGTTGTAAAAGATTTCTTTTCTTGGGAACATTGTAAATAAGGATGGAATAACAATTGATCTTACCAAAAAAAAGTGGATTATGAATGGAAAATACCTACAAATGTTTTAGAGATTCATAGTTTTCTTGGATTAATAGGTTGTTACTGACGGTTTGTTAAAAAAAAATCATGGTTATCTATCCCTCTAACTAAGTTAACATGAAAAGGATTTAAATTTATTTTGACATAAGAATGTGATGTTTGTTTTTAAGAACTTAATAGAAGATAGGTGAATGCTTCAGTTTTGGATCTGCTTTCTAGAAATAGTGAGTTTATCATCTACAGTGATGCTTCATTGAAGGGACTTGGTTGCGTTCTGATGCAGAATGATTAGGTAATTGCTTATGCTTTAAGAAAACTGAAACCTCATGAATTAAATTATCTCACACATGATTTGTAATTAGAAGTTTTGGTTTTAATTTGAAAATTTGGAGGAATAATTTATATAGAGAAAAATGTGAAATATATACTGACCATAAAAATTTGAAGTATATATTTACTCTGAATGAATTGAACATGAGGCAGAGAAGATAGCATGAACTGATAAAGGATTGTGATTTCATGATCAATTACCATCCCAGAAAAGAAAACAAAGTGGTGGATTAATTTATTCGAAAATATCATGTTACGTTTGGAACATGACCCCTTGATTAATGATTTGATGAATTTTAGCTTGGAAGTTTTTGGTGAAGGAAATTCCTCTATTTTGTTTCAGGTGTTATTGTAGTCATCTCTATCATAAATAACTATGAAAGCACAGAAATAAGATCGTGAGTTATAAAAAAGGTATAATTAGTTAAAAGGGGTAAGTTTCCAGAATTGAACATTGATATAGATTGTGTTTTGAGATTTGTGAAGAGACTATGTGTTCCTTGTGATTCACAACTAAAGAAAGAATTTTTGTGTGAAACTCGTAGTTCACCTTTTTCAGTTCATCCTGGTAGTACTAAGATATACAAAGACCTTTGAGAGTATTACTGGTGGGATGGAATGAAAATAGTTATTTCAGATTTTACCATGAAATGTTTGACTTTTCAATAGGTTAAAGTAGAGTGAGAATTAACAAAGGATATACTTCATCCTTTTTCTAGTGCCAAAGTGTAAATCATAAAATATATTCAAGGAATTCATGGTGGGGTTACCAAATACTTCTCAAGGTAACAATTTGATTTAGGTTATTATTAACATACTGACTAAATCTGTACATTTTCCTCCTATTCGAGGCACTCTTTCTCTAGATCATCTTTCTCAATTATACCTCAAAGAGATTGTTAGGTTACATGGAGTTTCTGTTTCCATTGTATCTGATCATGATATCAGGTTCACTTCTAACTTATGGAAAGTCCTTTAGAAGTCATTGGACACAAAATTAAATTTCATCACAGCCTTTCATCCCCAATATGGCGAACAAACCAAGAAAACAGTTCAAACCATAAAAGACATGTTACGTGCTTGTTCAATAGATTACTAGAAAAGTTAGGATCAACATCTCTCTTTAGTTGAGTTTTCTTATAATAACAGTTTTCATTCTAGTATACAGATAGACCCTTTTGAGGCATTATATGGAAAGTGGTGTCGAACTCCATCATTTTGGGATGAAGTTAGGGAAAGGAAGTTGATGGGATCAGAATTAGTAGAGAAGTGGCTAAGAAAGTGAAGATAATCCAAAAACACATGAGGATAGCTCAGAGTAGGCAGAAACGTTATGTAGATAATAGAAGGAAATATTTTTATTTTGAGGTGGGTGATTGTGTTTTCCTTAAACTCACTCCTTAGAAAATTGTTATACATTTTGGTAAGAAAGGAAAGCTAAGTCCATAGTTCTTTAGGCCTTATGAAATCCTAGAAAAAGTGGGACCAGTTGCCTACCGAGTAGTTTTGCCTTCGATTTTATCTCAAGTACACAATATTTTTCATGTTTCGATGTTAAGAAAGTATGTACCAGATTCATCTCATGTTCTGAGCCCATAAGTAGTTCAAATAGAAGAGAACATTTCTTGCGAATATAAACCTATTTAGATTCTTGGTCATAGATAGAAAGTATTATGGACCAAGGTAATTCACTAGGTTAAGATTTTGTGGAGAAACCATGTGGTTAAAGAAGCAACATGGGAATATGAAAATACTATGAGGGAAAGGTACCCTCGCTTGTTTAATAAGTAAATAAAAATTGTGAGGATGCAATTTTTAGAAGGTGGGTAGAATGTAACGACCTAGGTAATTATAAAATATTTTTATTTCATTCTAGAATTAAATAGTTAAATTCATTATAAATTTATAATGAAATATGTGATATTTATAGAAATTAAGGAATCTATACTAATAGAATAGTATTCTCACCTATGAAAGTAAAAATAAAATTTATGTATCTTATAATTGAAATCATGATGTATTTATATATTGAAATAATAAAATAAAGGCTTTTAAAATGATAATTTAAGTGTTTTTATTTTTCATGACACATAAATTTTTATTTACAATTTTTTAATTAATATAATGATTTAAAAGAAAATTTATCTTCATAAAATAGAATCATAAATTAATATTTTATTGTCTTATGATTATAAAATAATTTTATGAGACCTTAATTAATTTTTCAAAGTGTTATAAAATCAGTTATATTTTTAAAATTGGTATTTTTTGAGTAAATGATAAATTTAATTAAAAATTAAAATTCTCATATCTAGAAAATAATTTTCAAAAAATGGATTTCATTTTTGAATTATATAAATCGAAAAATGTTTAGGGTGAATTTTTTGTATTTTTATAAAAACGTTGAATTTTTTATGAATAGTAAAATACGGTAATTTGCAGTATATATACATTATAAGTTAAATATATTATTCCTTGAGTCGTTGCTAATGTAATCACCATAATTTTGAATCCTTATTTATTATTTTAATATATTTAGTTATAATTCTCAAACTATTCATACTCTTGATCCAAAATAATAAACTAATGAATAAAATAATCAAAAAACATCTATCTCCTCCACTATAAATACCACCCATCATCGCCTCTTCTCCCCACACCTCAAATCCTTGTATCTAGTTTAGTTTCTATCTAATTACCTTCCCAAGTATCTTACCCATTTCCAAGACCTTCTAGTCTCACTAAAAGGCCAAAACCAAGGGCCTTAAAGAGGTTCTCAAGGAGAAGAATTCAAGGAGTGATATCCTCTTTAATTTTCTTTTATTTTCCTTTTAATTTCTTTTATCTTCTTATCTTGTCTTAACCTACCCTTATCCAAGTGGCATTAAAGCTCCATTATCTTATATATAATGTAATTTTATCATGTTTATGTAAAAAATCATCGTCAAACTCCTTCTCCGCTCCCTTTTATTCTAAAAATGAGAAAATCATCTATGATGTGTCAATTTACCGCCATTGTGGATGATACACTTTCATTTTCCATTACCGATTTCAAGGATGGTCATAAAACCATTATTATGGTTAAATCAGATTTTATTATACATATTATAATTTATATAAAGTTTTGGAACCAATATATAAACATGATATTAAATAAAATGATATAAGTTCGTGATGGCTGTAAAAACCACCAAAATAAATTTAATCATTTCCATTAATGTTTTATCTAATGAATCATCCTCATATAAAAAAACAAAATGATATATGGTATTATTAAAAATTATAGAAACATATTAATACCATTTTATTCCACTTCTGGAGTTTTTCATCCATTCAAGAAAATCCATGATGAACCAACCATGGAAACCATGAAATAAATGCACCCGAAACAATGAAAATAACAAAATATTATTGATAAATGGGTGAAAATATGTTATAAAAAGATCATATAAGGTATTATAAATAGGAATATATTTCTATAATATATTAATAATACTCTTTAAACCATTATACATGAGCTTTGAATACGTTTGAAGTAAGATAACCCAGAGGTAAATGACTTTTCTTTAAAAGTCCTCTTTTAGATTTTTATTTTTACAAAATTCAAAAAGATTGTTTTTATTCATGTTTTATGATTATGTTATGGTTCTTGGATATTTTTTATGATGAAGGGTGGGGCATATATCTACCTCCAATTCATTGGGTATATTTATTTTGGAGGTTGACTGTATGGTTACTCCAAGTGTAACTACGATGGTTACACAATAAGTTAGCCTTGAGGGTTACATTTTAAGGTAGCCATGAGGGTTACATTGTAAGGTAGTTGTGAGGGTTGAAAATCATATGGTAGCCATGAGGGTTACAATATTAAGTAAGTAATTCCCTAATTCACCTTTATGGTTTTATTTATGTTCTTTATGTTTTATGGAAATCTCATGTTTTCACAAAGTATGTAATACTTTAAGGGTGATGAGTATATCTTTGTGAAAATGATTTCATATGTTTATAAAAATTCATGTACTAACGGTTTCTTTCTTTCTTACTGATCTTTTTGTGTTTATCCCAAGTTTTAAAATATTTTTCATAGGTTTTAAGGATGGGTAAGAGAAAATAATAAGCCAAGCTGAATATTGTGAAGATTTTTCATGAAAAGTTTTCATGTTTTATTAAAAACATTTATATTATGAAAGAAATGGATACTGTTTTAGTAGACCCACTTTGTATGCTTGTGGTTTGATATGTATGAATTATGTCATAATTCTCTACAACTCTAAATTGGAAAGATCTTTGGGAATGTAAGGAAGTGAATTATAAAACAATTTACTAAATTATGTAATGTTTAAGGACAAGACCTTATATATATATATATATATATATATATTAATATCTAATTATTCCATGAATTTTGTTTAACAAGCTAGGATAGGTAAATTCTGTATGCTTTTTGACACATAAAAAATCATTTCCAACTCAATTAGAGGATTATAAAGGTTACAACATCCAAGAAGGGATTTAAAAATCTAAGTACTATGTAATAACCTTACAAGTTCCATTTAGGGTCAAAGTTTCCTCCAAATAGTCATGACCAAGTAACTAACCATATTATGAAATGCATTCTCTACTTCGCATTCTACATTTTGATAAGAGAGAAAGTGAGGGATATCAATTTTTTATATCAAACATGAATAACAAGGGATAACATATTAGAAATGATATCAAACTCTAGAAGATTGAAACAATATTTAAATCACATCCTAAAACTAATCAAATTTATCAAAAAAAATAAACCGGAATTAAAACTAAAATAAGAATTCAAAATTAAATCCATGTAATAAAGGATGTTTTCATAGAAAATTCATTTGAATTTAAAATCAAGGCACTCATTGAAAATGATTCATTTATATCATTAGGAAATGTGTATAGTGGGATTGATTACTTTAAGGAAAATAGGGGTAGACGAATCTAAAGTAGGACCTAAGGAATTTAATATGGGCCAAAACCACCTACCAATGAAATAGAATTGAAGATTCCATGCCCATGCACCAACGCCATCATAGCAGCCCCAAAAAACACCAAAACAAAATATATAATCATTTACAAGAAAATAACCATAATCAAAAAATGACCATATAAGTAACTCAACAGAAACCTAGGAAAAAGATCACAATAATTATGTAAACCACTAAATAAAAGGAATCCCCAATTTATATAGACTCAAAAATCCCTAAATCAAAGCCCCAAATCAAGAAAACCCTATCTAAATTTCTAAAAAATGGAACGATCCCAAAACTATGAACAAAGGCTACAAGAACATCCATTTAGGTCTTTGCTAACCTGAGAAAGAAGAAGGAAGAGAAACCAAAAGGATTTGACTATAACTTTAGTGAAATTCTAATTTAGGGAGTTCATTTACAGAAAGGGAGAAGAAGAAAATCAAGAAGAAAAAAAGAGAAGGGAGGGGAATGAATGGCTTACCTAGCTTTAGCCTTGAATAATCCACCTCAAACCAAGATTGATCTTCAAGATAGGTGAAGGGGGATTAAAAAGAGGAGGAGATCCCTAGAGTGGAATTCAGCCAATATAAAATGAGGGGGAGTGGAGGTGAAGACGAGGGATTAAAGGGAAAGAAGGAATTTAGGAAATTTCCATTCATGAAGGTTTTAATAAAAAGCTACTCAAGAATCCACCAAAGTTATAATGTCTCTCCAATGTACTTTTGATGGCCCTAGAATAACTATATAGCTATTGGTCTACCACCAAACTTCTGGTAGACTCCCACTAGAGTTCTAGTGGTAGATGGATTTCGACCCCCACGCTCACTTCTTCCTCCACCCTTACGTAATCCTCTTCTAAACCTTTCGTACACCCAATTCACCTTCAAAAGACTCTTTAACCCCTTAAAAGCATCAAAGATACCCTCACCCTTAACATAAACCAAAAATTAAAATTTACCCATAATTTCATAACTAGATTCCCTCAAGAACACAATGAACAAGGTTAGGGTCATTATAAAAATCATCATTAATTAAGTTCTAAATTTCATTTTCTGCTATCAAAGTAGTGGCTTGTTCATTCTAATGATGGACACCACTCAAACTTTTTGTAATGTTCAGTTACCCATGCCAAATCTATCACACATATGTAAAGACCCAAAAATTACATATATATTTTTTTAAAATTATTTGGGATTATTATGAGTCTGTGAAAATTGACGGCGTTTAATTTTGAGGCCCGGTGTGCCCGGAACGGAGTTTTGAACTTTTTTTAAGGTACGTTCAGTAAATGTGTGGGCGGCGTTTTCTATCTTTTGAATCGGTGCTCGAATTAAAAATTTGAGGGCACCGTTGTATCTGTAGTGTCGAGATTCACTTAAGGGAAGCTTAACTTCGACCGCAGTAGGTTGGGTGAAAAAGTTAGTTTTGCGACTTTTTAAATAATAATAAAATAACATAAATTTGTTATTTTATTTTCTACCAATGGTTGAGTAGCGGTGGTGGGACCGCTGAGTTGTCAAGACATTTAATGGCTTGACACTTTGTTTTTTTAACCACACCATTGAGATATTAAGGGGTTCATTCATTAATGAAACTCATTAATCTCTCATAGTGTTAATCATCCATTCCTCTCTTTAAATGAGGCTTGGGTTGGGTTTATTGACACGACAATGAGGAACCTCTGGCGAAGTACCACAACATCTTCCACCATCGAAGGATGGAAGCTTGGACGGAAACGATCCGGGATCAATGAACGTTGGTGACTTCAATGAACGAGGACTCTTCTCCCTCCACGAGCGCGAAATCATCCAACGGTTCACGAGGTAGGGGTTTTATTGGAATTAAAGTTATTTTGTTTCTTTTTCTCATTCTTAAAAAGAATGATGAATCACAGAGGTATTATTTTATCTATGTCGAATTAATTTCTACTCTCTTGTTATGATGCTAACGCGGAGGGCGCGGGCCAAACGAACAAGGTCTGGACCCTCCGCTACTTTGATCTTTGTTGCGTTCTTCATGGGCAACTGGGAAACAGAGTGGAAAGATAAACCTGGGAGCCACGCAGCGTTGGTAGTGCCCCGGGAGGCCCGTAGCTGCTTTTGGAAGGGAAAACAAACCACCGGAGCTCACTCGGTGGCCCGCGGAAGACCCGCTGGCGCTGTACCGGTGCGGCGGCACTGGTGGGCGAAGGCAGCAGCCGACGCTTGTCGGCCGCGAAAGGGGGCGGCGCCGCAGCGGACTAGTAGGGGCGGACGGCTTTCGGTCGGCTGCGTTGGCGGAAGGGCGGCGCGCAGTCGCGCGCCGCAGATGGAGGTCGCGACTTTGAAGTCGTGGCAGAGGGGGAACCACGCCCTGTGGGTCCTGCAGACAGCGAGGTGGCACCACATGGCGCCACCAGTTGAATAGCTGAATAGCTCTTGAGTCGTTCGGGAAGGAAGGGTCGTGCGACCCCTCGCACGGGTCCGCTTCCCAGTGGGCCGGGCCCGCCACAGCCCAGCCCAGCCGGTTCGAGTTGGGCCGGCCTATGGCCCAGCCGGTTTCGGCTGGGCCAGGTCAGGTTGGACCAGGACCCTTTATGGCCTAGTTTCGCTTAAAATGTCATATCTTACAAACTAGACGTCTGTTTGACGAGCCATCTACAGCGTTGGAATCCTTGGGACGAGACGGTCCTTTTGAGATAATCCACCTGGGTTTTAGAGAAAGTTGAAGTATGGCCGGGTTGGATCGAACCCAAATCCAACTGGGCCCTCGGCACTAAAATGCCAAAACTCAGAGACTGGGCGTCTGATTGACGCGTTATCTGTCATGTTGGGACCCTTACGACATGTTGGTCCTTCAGGTTACTCCTTTGTGGAACATCGTGGAAGTTGAGGCACGATTGATATCTTGAGGAGCAAATACTAAGGAACTCAAGCGCACTGGATACGGGGAATCCTCTGGCTGGCTGTCAATTGAAGAGCGACCCTGTGTGGATCAACATTCTAGCAACCCTATGTGAATCAACATCACAGAAACCCTGTGTGGATCAGTATTTCTAGAGACCATGTATGGATCAACATTCTAGCAACCCTATGTGGATCAGCATCATAGCAATCCTACGTGGATTAGCAGTGCACGACCCGACAAGGACCAGCCTTAGAGCGGCCCGTCGTGGATCAGTGACATATAACCCTGTGTGGATTGAAAATGGAACAACTTCTTCATGGTTCAGTTTTAGAGACTTACTAATGGAATAAAATGATATAGCTAAAGACTAATCATCTTTATTTCTTATCTCTGAGTTGTATACCTAGTTTGAGATGAGTCTTTTGCTTTGTGCTTTGTGATTGAGATCATGCTTTGTGGTTTTCCTTTGTGGAATTCTGAGAGACCTTCGAGGGTCTCGAGGTCCCTATTGGGTATTTTTATGCTCACCCATGCATGGGCTTCACCCGCACCGTGTTGTGTCTTGTGCATATAATGAGCAGCTCAACTGAGACTATAGGATCTAGGACCAAGTAATACATAGAGGTGACTAGTCGACGTGGAGAGTTGTGGAGACGATTTGTACCTACCCTTCAGGTAGGATCCTTGGTGGACGATCTTAGGAGTTGTTTTCTGTTTTCTATTGTAGTTGTATCTTTTCAGTTGGGCTTATATTCTGGCCCCTTTACTTTCATTACACACTTTCACTACTACAGTTTTACTTCGTGGTTGCATCTTGTGGTGTTCTTGGACTGTGTGTTTGTACAAGTTTAAAGCAAATGCCTTCCCGTTTTAAGGATACGCCTTTTTGGTGCTAGTCGCCAACCCCTGGCTTATGGAAGGCGGGCTTGGGGTAGTCACGGCACGGGACCTGGAGGACGGGTCGTGACAAAGTGGTATCAGAGGAGTCAGTTCTACTGAAGAAAAAGGACTCTGATCTTTCCAATGGAGCAATAGTGTTAAGTTTTTTGAGTATAGTTTTCAGTTAGGGGAGTCCAGTGTCGGTGCAGCGGCCGACGTATCCATACACCAGGACCCTAAATTCTGATTTCTGACTCAGTGAATGAAAACACTGATTGCATGTGTTTTAGAAATGTTTTACTTTTAATTTTTTTGAGTCAACTCACCAGATATAACTTATTGACTGTGGCACACCTATTTCTTTTCAGGATGCCTCCACGTAGATAGTCATCCAGGATTCCAGAGAGAGTTCACGATGACGGCCCACCGAGTGATGAGGCTTCGGTGTAGGGACCTCTTACAGTGATGGCACCTTCGGGTGGTGCACCAGTAGTGTAAAGACCCGTAAAATTCAAGGGAAATTTTTTCTTAATTTTCTTTAGAATTTTACAAGAGCGCGGTTTCAGACGGCACCTGATTCCGAGGCCCGGAGTGCCCGGAATCAATTTCTGAAGTTTGGCTCGGGTACGTTCAGTGAACGAACGAGCGGGAATTTCTAACTTTTGATCCGGTGCTCGAAATTGAAATCCGAGGGCACCGATGAACTCACAGCGCCGATTTTCGCTTAAAGAGACCTTTTCGGAAGTTGCGTTTGTTGCGGGTTGAAAGTTAGTTTTTGGGTTTTTAGTTTAAGTTAAATAAAATTTGTGAAGAACAAATTTTATTTTAACTAGATAAATCCTACCAAAGGGAGTTGGGAGTGGGACCCACATCCACTTAACCTCCCTTGGGAGGATTAAGTGTGGTGAGGCCCACACGAACCCCAACTCCTCAAATTCTATCAAAACCTCCCCTTTAACCCATTTCAATTAATGTTGACAACTTGGCTTAATTAATTGAAGAGGGTTAATTTAAATTTCAAACCTTTGAAATTCTAAGAGGAGGGTTGTGTAATAAAATAAGCTTAAGCTTATTTTATTTTGTTGGGTTGGTTTCCTTTGTTCTTGAGAGGATTTTGAGAGCTTCTCCTTCATCTTCAAGCCTTGACGAAGAACGCTCAACTTGACGAAGAACGCTCAAGTTCCGACGAAGAACGCCGCTCCTCTCTTCTTCGTCTTCCGTGTCAACGAGAGGGAACACCGCTTCCTCCTCGGACTCCCTTCGTCGGCATGCGAAGATTCGCCAACGACGTATCACATCGGACGCACCTCTTCGTCATCGGATTTGACGAACGACGACCGCGACGCCCGACCTCCGCGACGTTGTCTTCCGCGGGACGTTGTCAAATCTTCGAACCTATACCCGAGGTAGGGGTTGTTGATTTATTGTTTAATTATTTCGTTCTTGATCGTGGATCTAGCATGTCTAACGTGAGGCAATTGAATATTTTAAGTTGTGTTATTATTTAACGTGAGGGGGGCCGGACCGCATGAACACGGCCGAACCCCCTCCATCGTTCTTGTTGAATTGCTTTGCGGGTGGAAACAAGGTGGCGTGGTGTCGTCGCACCACGCGGTTAATCGTGCGTTTATTTTACGCCACGCCGTCGCGTGCGCACCATGGAAGAAACATCTTGAACGTGACGTCGTCGCGCCGCGTTGAAAGAAATCAAGGCACGGCGGAGGGGCGCGGTGCCGTCGCACCGCGCCGGACGACGAACACCGCGGCCGGTTCCGGGCCGCGGCGGAAAGAGAAGACCGGCGGCCGAGCCGCCGGCGTCGAAAGCCGAAGAGGGGACCGGATTTTCCGGTCCCGTTGGAGAAAACCGGCCGGCCAGCTGGCCGGCCGGATAGTAATGAACCGGGGGAAATTAATCCCCCGGCCAGCTCAAAAAACCCCCCTCATAAAGAGGGGGGCGGTTTCCATGAAGGGGGGGCCAGCAGCCCCCCGGTTTTTCCTCAAGCCGGCCCCCACGTGGGGGCCGTTTATTTTGCAAAGGGCGCGGCATTTAGCCGCGCCGCCAACCAAATCAAGCGGGGGGCTTTGCCCCCCCCCCCCCCCCCCGCATGCAGCCTTCGTGCGGCGCCAGGCCGCCGCGGCCCCCGCTCTGCCGCGCCGCCGCGCCGCCGGCCGGCCGGGCCGGGTCGGACCCGGTTCGGGCCGACCCAGGGGGGGGTCGGGCCGGGTCGCCCTGGACCCGGACCCCCCGTTTCGAATCATTTTCGGTCTTTAGGCCATAACTTGAGCCACGGATCTCCGATCGACGAAACGTCTGCGGCAACGCGATCCTTGGATCGAGACGGTCGTTTCGGTATATCGCACTCAAGGTTTCGGTGTACTTTGAGTTCGGCCGGGTTGGTTCGTTCACGAAACCAACCGGGCCTTCGGAGCGGAAACGCTCATATCTTGAGCTACGGACGTCCGATTGACGTGTCGTCAGCTGTGTCGTGTTCCTCTTAGTGAGACGAATCTTTTGGCATACTCCGCCCGAGGTTTGGACGCAGGTGGAGTACGGTCGGGTTGGTTTTGCCTTAAAAACCAACCGGGCCCCGGGGGCGAAAATGCCAATAACTCTCAGACCGGGCGTCCGATCGACGCGCCGTCTGTTGCGTTGAGTTCCTGTTGACGATACGGAACTTTTGGATACATCAACTCTGGACTTTGTGACAGTTGATGTGTCAGCCTCTCAGCTCGTGGAGCGGACCCTCCGAACGAGCTTGCTGTATGCGGGAACCCTAGTGCTGGCTGCGACTGTTACTGTGACTACTACTGCTTCTACTGCTACTGTGACTGCGACGACGACAGTACAGAGATCCTGTGTGGATTCGACGACGATGACTTCAGCACTCAGCGATCCTACGTGGATCAGTGCTACAGGTCCTGTGTGGGCCCGATCCTGTGTGGGTCCGATCCTGTGTGGGTCCTTGCGCTCAGCGGTCCTGTGTGAACCAGCGCCTACAGGTCCTGTGTGGGCCCGATCCTGTGTGGGTCTTTTGCGGGGGTTAGTTACCTATCGATCCTTCGTGGGTCTGACGAATTAGATGGATCAGAGATCATCTTTATCGCCCTTTGAAGATGTATACCTGTGTGAGCTGAATCCTGTTGCTTTCCTGTGTGGATTGTGTTGTGCAATCCTGTGTGGATTACGTTTTGCTTTCCTGTGTGGAATACGTATACTTTCCTGTGTGGACTGAGTTGTACTTGGGCTCGGAGGATGGAGCGTATTTGAATTGATGACTTAGGTATATGTATGGGCATATACCTAAGCAGTGTCGGTTGTTACTTCGTGAGTGTACCTTTCTTCATGGTTTATCCTTTGTGGATTTGAGAGACCTTCAGCGGTCTCGGGGTCCCTACTGAGTAGCTTATACTCACCCCTGCACGGGCTTTGCCCGCACTACGTTGTGTTGGTTGCAGACGACGGACAGCGTTGATCTTAGCTGAGGCTTGCAGAGCGGGACGGTACCCGGAGGTGGACCACTGGGCGGGACGTGCTCGGAGCGGACGGCGGGACCCGTGGAGCAGAGGAGCTATCTGTACCCACCCTTCAGGTGGAATTTCCAGTGGACAGCTCGGAGTAGCGGCTTTTACTTTTCAGTTGTTGTTTTCCCTTTCGAGTTGTACTTTACTTTCAGTTTGGGTTTGTATACTGGCCCATTTACTTTTCCGCACTTCAGTTGTACTCTGCTTTTGTTTAGTGTTTACTTTCCGCTTTCTTACTCTGTGGTGTTTGTTTACTTTACAAAGGCAATGCCTTCCCTTTTTACTGGGATTTACGCCTTGGTGCTAGTCGCCATCCCCTGGCCTATGGAAGGCGGGCTTGGGGTAGTCACGGCACGGACCCCGAGGGCGGGTCGTGACAAATTGGTATCAGAGGAGTTCGGTTCTACCGTGAACTCTGATCTTTTCTATGTGAAGCAATAATGTTTAGCATATTGAGTGTGGTTATCAGTCCAGGGAGTCCAGTGTTGGTGCGGCGGCCGACGTATCCGTACACCAGGACCCTGACTTCTGATTTTCGACTTTAATGCACGAAAACATTGATTGCATGTGTGTTTCAAAGTTTTCTTTGTGATTACTTATATCAGCTCACCAGGTATACTGTTCTGACCGTGGCGCACCTGTTTCCTTTTCAGGATGGCCCCACGATGGCAGCCAGCTAGGGTTCCGAGAGTCGTGCGTGACGACAGCCCACCGAGCGACGAGGCCTCGGTGCAGGGCCCTTTGTCAGCAGTGGCACCGGCGGTAGCTCTACCCGCCGAGCCCCCGATACTTCCAGCACCAGCCGCTGACGATGCACGTCGCCTCAGCGCACTGCATGAGTTTCAGCGCCAGCGACCGCCCAGGTTTCGCGGGGAGACGGATCCCCAGGCAGCAGAGGACTGGCTGGAGGCAGTAGTACGAGTGTTTAGGCTAGTGAGGACACCATCAGACCTCATGGTGATCCTCGCTGCGAGCCTACTACACGCAGCAGCAGGACGATGGTGGAGCTTGATGATCCAGGTGCACGATGAGGCATCTCTACTTTGGACGGACTTTGAGAGCCTCTTCCGCTCGGAGTTCGTCCCAGCCACCCTTCGTGCGGTGCGTATCCAGGATCTTCTACAGCTGCGGCAGGGCAGCATGACGGTCGCTCAGTACTCGGCGAGATTTACCGATCTCTCGCGCTACTCGACCGACATGGTACGAGACCCATTCTTCCGGGCCCGGACCTTCGAGCAGGGTTTGAGACACGAGATCAGGGCATCGCTGATCTCCCTCAGCATACCGACTCAGACAGGAGTACTGGAGCGGGCCCTTCTGATCGAGAGCTTCCTTGCTGAGTCTACACCAGCACAGCGACCCACCGCAGGGCGGCACGTGGCAGATTCATCTGCAGCAGGCAGTCGACGGATGACTCAGGGGTCCAGACAGACCAGACCTTCGGGCAGACGACCTCAGGACACTGGCTCAGCAGTGCGGGGCACACAGCGCGGAGCCAGTCTTTCGAGAGGCAGACAGTGCTACTCGTGCGGCGGGCAGGGCCACATGGCTCGTGACTGCCCGACCCGCCGTGCCGAGGAGCAGTAGACGGTTGAGGGACCACCGAGGCAGAGGCAGAGGGTCGACCGTGGCGGTCCGCAGGGAGGAGGCGGACGAGGCAGAGGAGCTGGACGAGCAGCCGGTGGTGGGCGACGCTTTGAGGCTCTGCCACCACCACCACCAGGAGGTCCACCCCGACCACAGGGAGCTGGCGGGCAG
Organism: Viscum album; assembly: GCA_963277665.1. Classification (NCBI taxonomy): domain Eukaryota; kingdom Viridiplantae; phylum Streptophyta; class Magnoliopsida; order Santalales; family Viscaceae; genus Viscum; species Viscum album. The sequence goes on from OY728131.1 coordinate 1,865,267,632, forward strand.
AGACAGGCACAGCTCCAGGCAGCAGAGGCCTACGACCACGGCGCACCCGAGATGATTCTAGGTACTATCTGTGTCTATTCCACCCTTGCTGTAGTTCTTATAGACACAGGAGCGAGTCACTCTTTCATAGCCGCTGCCCTTGTTCGGAGCTCGGAGATTCCGACAGAGCCGTTGGCTCGATCCTTACGGCTAGAGACTCCTACGGGAGAAGACTCGACGATTACGCACTGGTGCCGGCAGTGTGAGCTTACTCTAGGAGGCGAGAGCTTCGGCTGGGATCTTCTTGTAGTAGCGTCGAGGCCTTACAACGTCATCTTGGGCATGGATTGGCTATCTACGGTCCATGCACAGATTGACTGTTTTAGGCGCAAGGTGCGATGTGTATGCACCGACGGGAGCAGGTTCACCTTCACCGGCGAGAAGGGATCCTTAGCAGCACAGGATGGACTTCCGCGGAGGAGAGGACAGCCCATCACTCATCAGTTGGATAGCCTTATCCTTGGAGCAGTTGACGTGCGGAGTCCTGGTTTTCCTGCAGTGGTGGATCAGTTTGCGGATGTTTTTCCCGACGATGTTCCAGGGATACCTCCTCGCAGAGAGGTAGACTTTTATATTGACTTGTACCCCGGGACAGCCCCGATATCCACTCCAGCATATCGGATGGCCCCCGCCGAGCTTCAAGAGCTACGGGTACAGTTGGAGGACTTGCAGGGAAAGGGGTTCATCCGACCCAGTGTTTCACCCTGGGCTTCCCCGATTTTGTTCGCCAAGAAGGCGGACGGGAGCTTGCGACTTTGTGTTGACTATCGTCGCCTGAACCAGGTGACAGTGAGGAACAAGTATCCGCTACCGAGGATTGATGACCTCTTTGATCAGCTCAAGGGAGCACGGTGGTTCTCGAAGATAGACCTCAGGTCAGGCTATCATCAGCTCATAGTCAGAGACGAGGATGTGCAGAAGACAGCCTTCATATGTCGGTATGGCCACTATGAGTTCTTGGTTATGCCTTTCGGTGTAACCAATGCTCCAGCGGTGTTCATGGCTCTCATGAACAGGATCTTTCAGCCATACCTCGATCGGTTTGTCGTGGTCTTCATCGACGACATTCTGATTTACTCTACGACAGAGGAGGAGCACGCCTATCACTTGCGAGTTGTACTTGACACACTCCGAGAGCACCAGCTTTATGGTAAGCTCTCGAAGTGCCAGTTCTGGATACGTGAGGTCCACTTCTTGGGACACGTTATCTCTGAGGCGGGAGTTGCAGTGGATCCCGCGAAGATTGAGTCTGTGTTAGCATGGGAGCCACCCAGGAGCGTGACTGAGGTTCGGAGTTTCTTGGGACTAGCTGGATACTATCGGAGATTCGTGCCAGACTTCTCTAGAGTTGCGGCATCACTCACAGCTTTGACGAAGAAGGGGAAACCCTTCGTGTGGTCTGACAGATGTCAGCAGAGCTTCCAAGAGCTGAGACAGAGATTGACTAGCGCACCTATCTTGAGGTTGCCCGAGGAGGGAGTAGGGTACGTAGTCTACTGCGATGCATCAGGGACCGGACTCGGATGTGTTCTGATGCAGGAGCGGGCAGTGATCTCCTATGGATCACGACAGTTGAGGCCGCATGAGCAGAACTACGCTACCCATGACCTGGAGTTAGCAGCAGTGGTCTTCGCTCTGAAGACATGGAGACACTATCTGATGGGCGAGCGCTTTACAGTCTTTTCCGATCATCAGAGTCTCAGGTATATCTTCTTGCAGAAGGACCTGAACCTGAGACAGCGGCGATGGCTTGAGTTCCTCCAGGACTATGACTTTGAGATATTCTATACTCCTGGGAAGGGGAACGTAGTAGTCGATGCCCTCAGCAGGAGGACGGGCATTCAGTTACTTGAGGAGGCGACGGAGCAGCTAGCCTCTTTGCAGATATCCTTCGTGGAGAGAGATGGAGCAGCCTTCCTTCAGTCTCTCACAGTCACTCCTCCACTACTACAGCAGGTCAGGGAGGCACAGCGTGAGGACGCTGACTGTGAGACACGGCATGTACAGATATCCTCGGGACAGGCACCTGATGGTTTCTCCCTTGGAGCAGAGCATGACATCCTTTTTAGAGGACGTACCATGGTACCAGTCGCTTTGCGAGAGGAAGTGCTGAGAGAGTTTCACACTTCTCCTTTGGCGGTACATCCTGGAGTGGAGAAGATGTACCAGGACCTCAGACGACAGCACTGGTGGTCGGGCATGAAGAAGGCAGTAGCAGAGTTCGTTTCTCGATGCCTTACCTGCCAGCAGGTGAAGGCAGAGCATCAGGTACCAGCAGGCTTGGTACAGCCCTTGGAGGTTCCGGAGTGGAAGTGGGACGGCATATCTATGGACTTTGTGACTGGACTTCCACGCACTTCCAGAGGTCACGACTCCATCTGGGTGATTTTTGACCGACTCACCAAGTCGGCACACTTCTTACCCATCAGAGAGCAGGGATCAGTAGAGAGCTTGGGACGTCTCTACGTTCAGGAGATTGTGCGGCTCCACGGCGTGCCATCATCTACCGTCTCCGATCGAGATGCTCGCTTTACTTCCCGGCTTTGGAAGGGGTTACAGGAGGCGTTCGGGACGCAGCTACGTCTGAGCACAGCCTTTCACCCTCAGACGGATGGTCAGACGGAGAGGACCATTCAGACTCTCGAGGACATGCTCCGCGCATGTGTCCTCAACTTTGGTCGTAGCTGGGAGGACTACCTACCCTTGGTGGAGTTTGCGTAAAACAACAGCTACCACTCCACCATCGGGATGGCACCGTACGAGGAGTTGTACGACCGACCTTGTAGATCTCCTTTGTGCTGGACAGACCCTGGGGAGTCAGCACTAGTGGGACCGGAGATGGTCCAGGCCACGATAGAGAAGGTCCAGGTCATCCAGGAGCGGATGAGGACAGCACGGAGCCGGCAGAAGTCATACGCTGACAGGAGGCGGAGGCCACTGGAGTTCGAGGATGGCGACCACGTCTTCTTGCGGGTCTCACCTCGACGTGGTATTCGGAGATTTGGCTGAGGCGGCAAGTTATCTCCGCGCTTCATCGGACCCTTCCAGATTCTCAGCAGAATTGGTGAGGTGGCTTATCGCCTGGCTCTACCACCTCAGTTGCACCGGGTGCACGACGTCTTCCACGTATCCCAGCTGAGGAGATACGTGCACGACTCGACGCACATCATTGACCATGGGGAGCTTGACGTTGACGATGGGGCGACTTTTACGGAGGTCCCGGTGGAGATAGAGGATCGACAGGAGCGGGTCATGCGTGGGCGATCGATTCCTCTTGTGCACATCAGATGGCAGCACGGGAATCTCCAGGAGAGCACATGGGAGCAGGAGGCTCAGATGCATGCTCAGTACCCTCATTTGTTTCCCTAGTTTTTGATGTATCTTTACGGGGACGTAAAGCCCTGAGGTGGGAGTAATGTAAAGACCCGTAAAATTCAAGGGAAATTTTTTCTTAATTTTCTTTAGAATTTTACAAGAGCGCGGTTTCAGACGGCACCTGATTCCGAGGCCCGGAGTGCCCGGAATCAATTTCCGAAGTTTGGCTCAGGTACGTTCAGTGAACGAACGAGCGGGAATTTCTAACTTTTGATCCGGTGCTCGGAATTGAAATCCGAGGGCACCGATGAACTCGCAGCGCCGATTTTCGCTTAAAGAGACCTTTTCGGAAGTTGCGTTTGTTGCGGGTTGAAAGTTAGTTTTTGGGTTTTTAGTTTAAGTTAAATAAAATTTGTGAAGAACAAATTTTATTTTAACTAGATAAATCCTACCAAAGGGAGTTGGGAGTGGGACCCACATCCACTTAACCTCCCTTGGGAGGATTAAGTGTGGTGGGGCCCACACGAACCCCAACTCCTCAAATTCTCTCAAAACCTCCCCTTTAACCCATTTCAATTAATGTTGACAACTTGGCTTAATTAATTGAAGAGGGTTAATTTAAATTTCAAACCTTTGAAATTCTAAGAGGAGGGTTGTGTAATAAAATAAGCTTAAGCTTATTTTATTTTGTTGGGTTGGTTTCCTTTGTTCCTGAGAGGATTTTGAGAGCTTCTCCTTCATCTTCAAGCCTTGACGAAGAACGCTCAACTTGACGAAGAACGCTCAAGTTCCGACGAAGAACGTCGCTCCTCTCTTCTTCGTCTTCCGTGTCAACGAGAGGGAACGCCGCTTCCTCCTCGGACTCCCTTCGTCGGCATACGAAGATTCGCCAACGACGTATCACATCGGATGCACCTCTTCGTCATCGGATTTGACGAACGACGACCGCGACGCCCGACCTCCGCGACGTTGTCTTCCGCGGGACGTTGTCAAATCTTCGAACCTATACCCGAGGGAGGGGTTGTTGATTTATTGTTTAATTATTTCGTTCTTGATCGTGGATCTAGCATGTCTAACGTGAGGCAATTGAATATTTTAAGTTGTGTTATTATTTAACGTGAGGGGGGCCGGACCGCATGAACACGGCCGAACCCCCTCCATCGTTCTTGTTGAATTGCTTTGCGGGTGGAAACAAGGTGGCGTGGTGCCGTCGCACCACGCGGTTAATCGTGCGTTTATTTTACGCAACGCCGTCGCGCGCGCACCATGGAAGAAACATCTTGAACGCGACGCCGTCGCGCCGCGTTGAAAGAAATCAAGGCACGGCGGAGGGGCGCGGTGCCGTCGCACCGCGCCGGACGACGAACACCGCGGCCGGTTCCGGGCCGCGGCGGAAAGAGAAGACCGGCGGCCAAGCCGCCGGCGTCGGAAGCCGAAGAGGGGACCGGATTTTCCGGTCCCGTTGGAGAAAACCGGCCGGCCAGCTGGCCGGCCGGATAGTAATGAACCGGGGGAAATTAATCCCCCGGCCAGCTCAAAAAACCACCCTCATAAAGAGGGGGGCGGTTTCCATGAAGGGGGGGGGGGGCAGCAGCCCCCCGGTTTTTCCTCAAGCCGGCCCCCACGTGGGGGCCGTTTATTTTGCAAAGGGCGCGGCATTTAGCCGCGCCGCCAACCAAATCAAGCGGGGGGCTTTGCCCCCCCCCCCCCCCCCGCGTGCAGCCTCCGTGCGGCGCCAGGCCGCCGCGGCCCCCGCGCCGCCGCACCGCCGGCCGGCCGGGCCGGGTCGGACCCGGGTCGGGTCGCCCGGTTCGGGCCGACCCAGGGGGGGTCGGGCCGGGTCGCCCCGGACCCGGACCCCCCGTTTCGAATCATTTTCGGTCTTTAGGCCATAACTTGAGCCACGGATCTCCGGTCGACGAACCGTCTGCGGCAACGCGATCCTTGGATCGAGACGGTCGTTTCGGTATATCGCACTCAAGGTTTCGGTTTACTTTGAGTTCGGCCGGGTTGGTTCGTTCACGAAACCAACCGGGCCTTCGGAGCGGAAACACTCATATCTTGAGCTACGGACGCCCGATTGACGTGCCGTCAGCTGTGTCGTGTTCCTCTTAGTGAGACGAATCTTTTGGCATACTCCGCCTGAGGTTTGGACGCAGGTGGAGTACGGTCGGGTTGGTTTTGCCTTAAAAACCAACCGGGCCCCGGGGGCGAAAATGCCAATAACTCTCAGACCGGGCGTCCGATCGACGCGCCGTCTGTTGCGTTGAGTTCTTGTTGACGATACGGAACTTTTGGATACATCAACTCTGGACTTTGTGACAGTTGATGTGTCAGCCTCTCAGCTCGTGGAGCGGACCCTCCGAACGAGCTTGCTGTATGCGGGAACCCTAGTGCTGGCTGCGACTGTTACTGTGACTACTACTGTTTCTACTGCTACTGTGACTGCGACGACGACAGTACATAGATCCTGTGTGGATTCGACGACGACGACTTCAGCACTCAGCGATCCTACGTGGATCAGTGCTACAGGTCCTGTGTGGGCCCGATCCTGTGTGGGTCCGATCCTGTGTGGGTCCTTGCGCTCAGCGGTCCTGTGTGAACCAGCGCCTACAGGTCCTGTGTGGGCCCGATCCTGTGTGGGTCTTTTGCGGGGGTTAGTTACCTATCGATCCTTCGTGGGTCCGACGACTTAGATGGATCAGAGATCATCTTTATCGTCCTTTGAAGATGTATACCTGTGTGAGCTGAATCCTGTTGCTTTCTTGTGTGGATTGTGTTGTGCAATCCTGTGTGGATTATGTTTTGCTTTCCTGTGTGGAATACGTATACTTTCCTGTGTGGACTGAGTTGTACTTGGGCTCGGAGGATGGAGCGTATTTGAATTGATGACTTAGGTATATGTATGGGCATATACCTAAGCAGTGTCGGTTGTTACTTCGTGATTGTACCTTTCTTCATGGTTTATCCTTTGTGGATTTGAGAGACCTTCAGGGGTCTCGGGGTCCCTACTGAGTAGCTTATACTCACCCCTGCACGGGCTTTGCCCGCACTACGTTGTGTTGGTTGCAGACGACGGACAGCGTTGATCTTAGCTGAGGCTTGCAGAGCGGGACGGTACCCGGAGGTGGACCACTGGGCGGGACGTGCTCGGAGCGGACGGCGAGACCCGTGGAGCAGAGGAGCTATCTGTACCCACCCTTCAGGTGGAATTTCCAGTGGACAGCTCGGAGTAGCGGCTTTTACTTTTCAGTTGCTTTTTTCCCTTTCGATTTGTACTTTACTTTCAGTTTGGGTTTGTATACTGGCCCATTTACTTTTCCGCACTTCAGTTGTACTCTGCTTTTGTTTAGTGTTTACTTTTCGCTTGCTTACTCTGTGGTGTTTGTTTACTTTACAAAGGCAATGCCTTCCCTTTTTACTGGGATTTACGCCTTGGTGCTAGTCGCCAGCCCCTGGCCTATGGAAGGCGGGCTTGGGGTAGTCACGGCACGGACCCCGAGGGCGGGTCGTGACAAGTAGCACCACTACCTGTTGGGCATTAGTTTCCACCAGCCCCACTAGCGGACGGTGCACGCCGAATGAGCGTGTTTCATGAGTTCCAGCGGCAAAGGCCTCTGAGGTTTCGAGGCGAGACAGATCCCCAGGTAGCAGAGGATTGGCTGGAGGCTATGGCATGAGTTTTTTTCCTAGTTGGGACACCAGCAGATCAGATGGTGATCCTAGCTGCTAGCCTCTTCTAGGGCACGGTAGGGAGATGGTGGAGCCTGACGCTCTAGTTGCATGACGAGGTGACCCTCACCTAGACGGACTTCGAGAACCTCTTCAAGGCGGATTTCATTCCAGAGACACTACACTCTGTGTGTATTTAGGAGCTCTTGCACTTACAGCAGGGCAGCCTGACAGTAGCCCAGTACTCAGCGAGATTCACTGACCTCTCGCGCTACTCCACCGACATGGTATGGGACCATTTCTTCAGGGCCCGAACCTTTGAGTAGGGTCCTTGGTGGGAGATCAGTGCGTCGATGATATCGCTCAATATTCTGACGCAGGTTGGAGTGATCAAGCGAGTGTTATTAGTGGAGAGCTTCTTAGCTGAGCAGGCACCGACGGTGAGAGACACCACTGGACGACAGGTAGTCGTGTCATCTGCAGCGGGTAGTATGCAGATGACGCGGAGGTCCAAATGGGCCAGACCTTCTAGAAAAACAACCCCAGGATGTAGGGTCGGAGGTGCAGAGCTCACGAGGTAGAGCAGGCCAACAGAGGAGAAGACTGTGCTTCATGTGTGGTGGGCAGGGCCACATGGCTCGCGACTGCCCAACCCACCGTGTTGATGATCAGCAGACGGTCGAGGGACTGCCGAGGCAGAGGCAGAGGTTCGAGTGAGGAGTTCTGCAGGGCGGTGGACGTGGCAGAGGAGCAGGTCGTGCAGCAGGCGGTGGGCGGCGATTTGAGGTTCTACCACCACCACCTCCAAGTAGTCCACCCCGACCTCAAGGAGCAGGCGGACAGGGACGAGCTCAGCTTCAGGCAGTTGAGGCCTACAACTACGGTGCTTCAGATATTATTTGAGGTATGATCTGTGTCTACTCCACTCTAGCTATATTACTTATAGACACAGGTGTCAGTCACTCTTTCATTTCCATGGCTCTCGTTCGGAGCTCGGAGATTCTGGTAGAGTCATTGGATCGATCCTTAAGATTGGAGACTCCTACATGAGAGGATTCGATGATTACACACTGGTGTCGGTAGTGTGAGATTACTCTAAGAGGCGAGAGCTTTGGATGGGATCTCCTAGTAGCAACGTCGAGGCCTTACGATGTCATCTTGGGTATGGACTAGTTATCCACGGTCCATGCTCAGATTGACTATTTTAGGCGCAAAGTGTGGTGTGTCCACAAGGATGGGACCAGGTTTTCCTTCACCGGTGAGAAGGGAACCCTTACAGCACAGGATGGACTTACTCGGAGGAGGGTGCAGCCGATCACACATCAGTTGGCTAGCCTTACCCTCAGAGCAGTTGATGTGAGGAGTCAGAGTTATCCTGTATTGGTGGACCAGTATGTTTTTGTCTTTCTAGATGATGTTTCGGGACTACCTCATCACAGAGAGGTGGACTTCTACATCGACCTGTACCTTAGGATGACACTAATATCTACACCAACATATTGGATGGCTCCCGTGGAGCTTCGTGAGTTTTGGGTATAGTTGGAGGACTTGTAGAGGAATGGGTTCATAAGGTCCAGTGTTTCTCCATGGGCATCCCAGATTTTTTTCTCCAAGAAGGTAGATGGGAGTCTAAGGCTTTGTGTAGACTATCAGCGCCTGAACCAGGTGACTATGAAGAACAAGTATCCACTCCCAAGGATTGATGATCTCTTTGACCAGCTAAAGGGAGCACAATGGTTTTCGAAGATAGAACTCAGATTAGGCTATCATCAGCTCAGGGTACAAGATGAGGACGTACCGAAGACATCCTTCAGATGTTGGTATGGACACTATGAGTTCTTGGTGACGCCCTTCGGCATAACCAACGCTCTAGCAGTGTTCATGGGGCTCATGAACAGGATCTTCCAGCCTTACCTTGATCGTTTCATGGTAGTATTCACTGACGAAATCTTGATATACTCGGCGTCAGAGGAGGATTATTCCACGCACCTACAGATAGTTCTAGATACACTCCGAGAGCATCAGCATTGTGGAAAGCTCTCGAAGTGCCAGTTCTGGATACGGGAGGTTCACTTCTTGGGGAACGTTATCTCGGAGGCTGGAGTTGCAGTGGATCCGGCAAAGATAGAGGTAGTGCTTTCTTGGGAACCACCCAAGAGTGTGACCGAGGTGTAGAGTTTTGGGGGATTGGTTGGGTACTACTGGAGATTCGTACCTGACTTTTCCAAAGTTGCAACACCCTTGTCATCTTTGACAAAGAAGGGACAACCCTTCATGTGGACGGAGAGATGCTAGCAGAGTTTTCAGGAGCTGAGGCAGAGACTAACGAGTGCCCCCATCTTGAGGCTACCAGAAGAGAGCGTTGGGTATGTGGTCTACTGTGATGCATCAAGGACCGGATTAGGTTGTGTCTTGATGCAGGAGCGAGCGGTGATCACCTACGGCTCATGCCAGTTGAGACAGCATGAGAAGAACTACGCTACCCATGACCTGGATTTAGAAGAAGTGGTCTTTGTGTTGAAGATGAAACGGCACTACTTGATGGGAGAACATTTTACAGTCTACTCTGATCATAAGAGTCTCAAGTATATCTTCTCATAGAAGATCCTGAACTTGAGACAGTGACGATGACTAGAGTTCCTCTAGGACAATGACTTTGAGATAGTCTACACTCCTGGGAAGGGGAATGTAGTAGCAGACGCACTCAGCAGGAGGTCTGGTCTATAGTTGCTGAGTGAGGCGACAGAGCAGCTAGCCGCATTGCAGTTATCCTTCATGAATAGTGATGGAGCAGCTTACCTCCAATCTATGACAGTTACTCCCCCACTCCTTCAGCGATTCAGGAAGCCACAGCTTGGGGACGTAGACTGCGAGGCCCGATGTGCTCAAATATCCTCAGGATAGGCTCCTGATGGATTTTCTGAAGATGGGGAGCATGTCATCCTCTTTAGAGGACACACCATGGTACCAGTGACGCTACGAGAGGAGGTGTTGAGGGAGTTCCATACATCCTATTTGGCGGTACATCCTGGCGTGGCAAAGATGTATCAGGACCTCCGACGTCAGTACTGGTGGCCAGGGATGAAGAAAGCGGTGGCGGAGTTTGTATCGTGATGTCTCACTTGTCAGCAAGTCAAGGTCGAGCATCAGGTACCAGCAGGTTAGCTCAGCCACTTGAGATACCGGAGTGGAAGTGGGATGGTATATCCATGGACTTCGTGATAGGGATACCACGTACATCCAGGGGCCACGATTCCATCTGGGTGATCGTGGACCGACTCACCAAGTCGGCCCACTTCCTACCCATTCGAGAGTAGGGATCAGTAGAGAGCTTCGGACATCTCTACGTACAGAAGATTGTACGGATTCACGGGGTGCCATCGATGATCGTCTCAGATCGCGACGCTCGTTTTACATCCCATTTGTGGAATGGATTACAAGAGGCATTTGGGACTCAGCTACGCTTGAGCACCACCTTCCATCCTCAGACAGATGGTCGGATGAAGCGGACCATTCAGACACTCGAGGACAAGCTTCGTGCTTGTGTCCTTGATTTTGGCCGCAATTGGAAGGACCACCTGTCATTGATGGAGTTCGCTTACAATAAAAATTATCACTCCACCATCAGCATGGCTCCATTTGAGGCCCCGTACGGGCGACCTTGCAGAATACCACTATGCTGGACAGACCCAGAGGAGTCAGCAATTATGGGTCCAGAGTTTGTACAGGCTACCACGGAGAAGATGAAGATCATCCGGGAGAGGATGAAGACTGCATAGAGCCGGCGGAAGTCTTATGCTGACAGGAGACGGAGACCCTTGGAGTTTGAGGAGGGAGACCATGTCTTCCTACGGGTCTCACCCCGACGAGGATTACGGAGGTTTGGTCGGGGCGGCAAGCTATCTTCGAGGTTCATCAGACCTTTCCAGATCCTCAACAGAGTAGGCGAGGTGGCGTACCGGCTAGCACTTCCCCCCACAGATGCATCGGGTGCATAATGCTTTTCATGTGTCACAACTGAGGAGGTACGTGCATGATCCATCACACGTTATCTACTGGGGCAAGCTGGACATCGACGATGGGGCGACGCTTGCGGAGTTCCCGGTAGAGATAGAGGATCGACAGGAGTGGGTCCTTCATGGGCCGTCGATTCTTCTGGTGTGAGTTCGTTGGTAGCACAGGAACCTCTAGGAGAGCACCTAAGAACGGGAGGTTTAGATACGTGCTCAGTACCCCCATTTGTTCCCCTAGTTTTGTTGTAGCTTTCAAGGATGAAAAGCCCTAAGATGGGGAGAATGTAAAGACTCAAAAATTCCATATAATTTTTTTTAAATTATTTCAGATTATTACGAGTCTGCAAAAATTGGCGGCGCTTGATTCCGAGGCCCGATGTGCCCGGAAATGATTTTTGACCTTTTTTTAAGGTACATTCAGTAAATGTGCGGGTGGTGTTTTCTATCTTTTGAACTGGTGCTCGGATTAAAAATCTAAGGGCACCATTGAATCCGCAACGTCGGGATTCACTTAAGGGAAACTTAACTTCAACCGTGGTAGGTCGGGTGAAAAAGTTAGTTTTGCAACTTTTTAAAGAATAATAAAAGAACATAAAATTGTTATTTTATTTTCTACCAATGGTTGAGCGGCGCTGGCAGGACCACTAAGTTGTCAAGTCATTTAATGGCTTGACCCTTTGTTTTTGTAATCACACCGTTGAGAGATTAAGAGGTTCATTCATTAAAGAACCTCATTAATCTCTCGTTGTGTTAATCATCTATTCCCCCTCTATTTAAATGAGGCTCGGGTTGGGGTTATTGACATGACAGTGAGGTACCTCTAGCGAAGTATTGTGGCATCTTCCACCACCGAAGGACAGAAACTTGGACGACAACGATCTGGGATCAACGAACGTCGATGACTTCAACGAACGAGGAATCTTCTATCTCCACGGTTGTGACATCATCCAATGATTCACAAGGTAGGGGTTTTATTTGAATTAAAGTGATTTTGTTTCTTTTCCTCGTTCTTAAAAAGAATGATGAATCGCGGAGGTATTAGTTTATCTATGTCGAATTAATTGCTACCCGCTTGTTATAGTGCTAACCCTGAGGGCGCAGGCCAAACGAACAAGGCTCGGACCCTCCGCCGTTTTGATCTTTGTTGCGTTCTTCGTGGGAAACTTGAAAAAAGAGCGGCAAGATGAACTCGAGAGCCACGCAGCGTTGGCAGCATCCCGGGAGGCCCTTAGGCGCTTTCGAAAGGGAAAACGGACCACCGGAGCTCACCCGGTGGCCCGCAGAAGACCCGTCGGCACTGGCGACCGACGCCGGTAGGTGAAGGCGACAGCTGGTGCTCGCCGGCCGCGGAAGGGGGCGGCGCCACGACGGACCAGCAGGGGCGGCCGACTTTCGGCCGGCCACGTTGGCGGAAGGGCGGTGCGCCATCGTGCGCCGCAGATGGAGGTCGCGGCTTCGAAGCCGCAGCGGAGGGGGACCTGCACCCTGTGGGTCCCGTGGACAGCGACGCGGCACCACGTGACATTGTCGGTTGAAGAGTCGAACGGCTCTTGAGCCGTTCGGGAAGAAAGGGTTGTGCGACCCCTCGCGCAAGTCGCACCTAGCTGGTAGGTCGGGCCGGTCCACGTCCCAGAGGGCCGAGCCCGCCGCGGCCCAACCGGTTCGGGCCAGGCAGGGTCGGACCAGGCTTGAACCCGGACCGGGTCGGGCCGGGTCGGACCAGACTCAGACCATTTATGGCCCAGTTTCGCTTAAAAGGTTGTATCTTACAAACCAGACGTTCGTTTGACGAGCCGTCTGCGGCGTTGAAATCCTTGGGATGAGATGGTCCTTTTGAGATACTCCACCTAAGTTTTAGAGAAAGTTGGAGTACGGCCGGGTAGGATCGAACCTGAATCCAACTAGGCCCTCGGCACTAAAATGTCTATAACTCACAGACCGGGCGTCTGATTGACACGTCATCTGTCGCGTTGGGACCCTTACGACATGGCGGTCCTTCAGGTTACTCCTTTGTGGAACGTCGTGACAGTTAAGGCACGACCGATATCTTGAGGAGAAGATACTAAGGAACTCAAGCGCACCGAGTGCGGGGAATCTTGTGGTTAATTGTCAATTGAAGAGTGACCCTATATGGATCAGCATTCTAGTGACCCTGTGTGGATCAACATCATAGCGGCCATGTGTGGATCAACATTTCTAGCGACCCGGTGTGGATCAGCATGCTAGCGACCCTGTGTGGATCAGCATCATAGCGACCCTGTGTGGATCAGCATTCTAGCGACCCTGTGTGGATCAGCAGTGCGCGACCCAACGATGACCAGTCTTAGAGCGGCCAGTCGTGGATCAGTGACATACGACCCTGTGTGGATCGACAATGGAACAACTTCTTCTTGGTTCAGTTGTGGAGACTTCCTAACGAAATAAAATGATATAGCTAAAGACTAATCATCTTTATTTCTGGTCTTTGAGTTGTATATCTGGTTTGAGTTGAGTCTTTTGGTTTGTGCTTTGTGATTGAGATCATGCTTTGTGGTTTTCCTTTGTGAAATTCTGAGAGACCTTCAGAGGTCTCGGGGTCCCTACTGGGTATTGTTATACTCACCCCTGTACGGGATTCACCCGCACCTTGTTGTGTCTTGTGTAGACGACGAGCAGCTCGGCTGAGACTATAGGAGCTAGGACCAGGTGGTACAGGGAGGTGACTGGTCGACGTGAAGAGCTGTGGAGATGGGTTGTACCTACCCTTCAGGTAGGATCCTTGGTGGACGATCTCAGGAATTGTTTTCTGTTTTCTGTTGTAGTTGTATATTTTTCAGTTGAGTTTGTATTCCGGCCACTTTACTTTCAGTACACGCTTTTACTACTGCAGTTTTACTTCGTGGTTGCATCTTGTGGTGTTCTTGGACTGTGTGTTTCTACTGGTTTAAAGACAATGTCTTCTCGTTTTAGGGATACGTTTTTCCAGTGCTAGTTGCCAACCTCTGCCCTACGGAAGACGGGCTTGGGGTAGTCACGACACGGGCCACGGGGGACGGGTCGTGACAAATCCAATAAAAAATTGGTTCAATATCAAGTTTTCATAAGCTTTATGTCTTTTCAACCATCGTCTAAAATTATAATGAGGGAATGGAGATTATACTCTTCTATCTATGAATTGTTTTGCAATTACAAAGTCTAAAAATGTCTCAAACACCTTTAACGTATTGAGATGTATTCCAGGCTAAAGTAATCCAACATTTATCCATTTGTATCCTATTGAAAAAATTTGGTATAAATAACATATCACATGTTAGTTGAATAAAATCAAGTTTAAAATACAACAAAGGCTATATGAAATTATAAAATTCAATAATTTATTTTTTAGTGGACTTATAAACAAATAAAATGCTACCATTGTAATAGAGTCACAACCAAAACTCCTTTTTTACTTGAGGACTAGTAGATAAAAAAACATATTTTTGAATAGAAAATCATGAACCCCAAAAGAAAAAACAAAATATAGAACTAGAGTATTAAAAGATTAAAATCAAAATTTTATAAAAATGAAAATGAAGAACTTCAATCCATCAATCATTAAGCATGGAATGATGGAGAATTTCTTATGTCATGATATAAACCATTATAACCATGATGTTAGTATTTGTGATATTTGATTCAAAAAATCATCTTATATAATATATTTACAAAAAATTGATTTTATGATTTCATATTTTATTATAACATTATATCCTATAACATATTGAAGAAAGCAAAACATCAAGTAAACCAAAACCAATTATAAAATATAAAATTATTTTAATAAAAATATGTGAAATGTAATTAGAATATCAATGATAGCTAAAGAGCTCAATAATCAATCATAGAAACAAAGTACATCACCATTTATAAAACGAATCATGCATTGTAATAAAAAAAGCAATGTCAAACTAAACATCATAAGCACATGTTATAACAAACAAAAAACAATAAAATTAAAGTTTAAAGTAGTATATAATCAACTTTCAATGAACGGTGTAAGTATAGTTATGAATTTTCAATATATCATAAGCACATGTCACCTACCAACAATCACATGATCACCATATTCTTCATTAACAGATTGAGGTGAAACCGAACTCTATGATCAGTCCATGTGTAAAGTAATTCTTTCTCAAACTCACTGAAACATATTCCTTTAACTATATCATTAAGATCACCCAAAACCATCACATGAAGAAAATGAATTAGTGGGATAGAAAATGGAATTATCCAACTCCCCATATCACGTAGAGAGTGATACACAGAACAAACCAATTCCACAGAACAAACCAATGCACAGCAACATTTCCAACACCATAGCACCACTCAACTACCAAAAAAAAAACCTCTTCCTACCCAGCCGCCGACCCATTAGCCATGAACTCCATCTCCAAATCCGGGTCGGACTCACGTGGCCCGTAACACGCCGCACAAACGACATACACTATAAAATTCAAGCAACCAAGAACAGCCAGGAGCCAGTAAAAGTAATCGAGCCTCCCATGATTGATATTATCCGCCAACCATCCTTGTCCCGTCACCTTCTTGACGAGGGAGACGAGAGCACTGCTGAGGAAGAAGCCCAGTGACAATGTGGTGAGGAACAACCCGGTGCTCATGGTCTTCATCCCTTTTGGGGATTGGGTTATGAAGAAATCGAGCTGGCCGGTGTATATGAAGGCCTCGCCGGCGCCCACCAAGAAGAACTGTGGGATTAATAAGAATGCACTAATGGGGAGGGTTGTGGTGGGGCTAACCAAGGACCGTGCTACGGATAAGCGTTTCTTCTCCACGAGGGCTGCGGTGGCCATCCCAAGAGTCGAGAGAATGAGGCCTATCGCGATTTTCTGCAGGCTGCTGAATCCTGTTGTGTCGAGCCAATGGAATAGAATGTGTCATTGAGAATTTTCGGAACTAGAATTTGAATTTTGAACCCCAAGTAAAAAAATAATATTAACATTAAAAACTTATGTGTTTGGTTAATATTTAAAAAGTGCATGTTAAAAAATAAGATATTTATTAAGGTTTATCTGATGGTGTTCCAACATTTTAGAGTAGAAAACTATTTGTATTTTGGATCAAAGGAATTGCCGTTTATGATTTCAAGTAAAAAATTGATGCTTAATGTTAGGATTTAGAGTTTAAGAAAGTTCAAGTTTATAATTTATGGTTTTAGGTTATATGTTGTATATTTATGATTTAAGGTTCAGATATTTGGATTTTAGAGTTGAAGAAATTAAATTTAGGGTTTAGGATTTTAAGGATTTAATATTTTATAATTTAGGAAAAGTGGGACTTTGAGATTTTAAAATTTAAGGTTGAAAGTTTGCGTTTTTAAGATTCATAGCTTTGGTTTTTTTCGATGTAAGGGGGTGACTAAAATCAACATCAAATTGCTTATATTTGCAAGCAAAAGTATTCAGGCTCACGGACCGGGTTCATGCAGGATTGACAATCCTGTGAACCAATTTAAACTTAACCCTAACCGAACTCGTTTAATTAATAGGGTTGAGCCAATCCAACCCATTTATGAAAGGGTCAAAACCCTAACCCATGCCGCCAACCAGTTTAACTTTAAATATATAACATAGATTCTATCGTGACATGTTTGACTAGTTAATATCACAAACTCAATGACCTAATCAAATCAAACTATCTCATTTAGATTAAAAATAACATAATTGATATGAAGATATGTTATCCATGTTGCAACTCGACCCTCTTAAACCATTTAAACTCAATAATGTGTTGTAAACATGTTGAAATATTTCAAATTAAGTTGATTATAAGAATAAAATATATCATAAAATTAATTATTATTATTATTATTATACTTTAAATATTTTATATTAACATAAAATTTTTAATGGGGGTTACATGGGTTAGACAAGTCAAGAAGAGTCAACCCGAACCCAACCCGAATATTATCCGTGTAAGATTATTCAGCACGCGATTATAAGCTGAATCCATTTATGTCTGATCCAAACTCATTTAACTCAAGTCATATCACGTCGGGTTCAAAATTACCACCTCTATGTATGTTTACATAAAAATGCAAGGAAAAATATATTTTTGTCGATGTTTCTTTGAGTTTACATACCTGGTTTTCCTCTCCATTTTTTCCAAAAAGGCATGATGAAACGGTCATTCACTGTCAGGGTAATCAAAATGGCTGCAACAAAGAAGACAGTGAGAGAACCTGCAGGGATTTGGAAACTGGCAATGGACCTTTCCATGGTAGAAGCTTGTTGAACACAAAATGTTATCATCTGAGCATATGCAGTCCAGAAAATAATTGTTGTGGACCAAACTGGGAGGAGTCTAGCCACCATTTTCACTTCCTCTATCTGCGTCACTGAGCAAAGCTCCCATGGATTTGGAGTGGAACCGGCATCTGTTTCCATATCTCCCAAGACAATGGCAGCCTTGTCCAAAAATCTACAAAGAACAAGATACAGCAAGGGCAATTTGGAAAAAATCCACTTGCATAAGTGGCAGAAACAAACTTTTTCAATAATCAATTTGGAAACATTTACATAGAACATTTCAATAAATTTTGTCAAACAGAGCCTAAGCAGTTTTCAGTAAATGCTGCCAAATGGAGCCTTATAAAGCAGAATCGATATGTACCTGAATCCATATGTATGCTGAACCCTTGATGCCTTGGAAGAATTTTCATATAGTGAGGTGGCATTGGAAGGGAGATCAATTTTCCTCTTCTTCACAGCAGCAACAATAACTTGGAGGATATGAACAATGGGGCTCCCCACACATTTCTTGTATCTGTACCTTCTCATACCTGACAAGAACACTGAGATGGCAATCAACATTGAGATGGAACAGATTCCATAAGCCCAGCTTCGGCCCACTTCATCCTGCAAGTAGACCAGCACCGTGACAGCCAGCAAAGTCCCAATGCTGATGAACAAGAAGAACCTGTTGAAGAAATAGGCCATTTGGGCTTTCTCCTTCTCATCTTTATCATCGAATTGATCGGTCCCGAATCCAGACACACTGGATTTCAGGCCCCCGGTCCCTAAGGCAACCAGATAAAGAGACATGTATAGTATTCCCATTTGCAATCCAGTGGCCGGTTGGCATTTATGAGCGATGTCAATGTTGGGACATGGTGGCGGGTGTAGTCGTGGCAGCTTTGTTGATATTGCTAACACGAAAGTTCCCTAAAATCATCAACAGCAGCAATAAGAGTTTCCAAACTTTGGGTCCATTTGACAGCCCTTATTGAAAACTCATTGTAGTATTTATCGCTAATGAAGAAAACCACTAAAAGAAGATTTGTAGTTAAATTAATAAATTCAGTTTGCTGAAGTGGTAAAGAAAACCACTTAAATAAGTGCTAGAAAAACATGAATTCAATAATCAATCTAGAAACACTTGTACCGAAGCACTTATCATAAGTGATAAGTGCTATAAGAAGTTTAAATTAAGTTTTTTCACAGACCCTTACACTCATGTGAGATGGGATAGGGGGGAAATGGATGATAGAGGCTGTCTAGTACTCACCAGGGCTTGAATGGAAGCGAAGATCGCAATGGTTTTGTATCTGCCAAGAAAAGAATCGGCAAGAAAGCCTCCAAGAAGACACAAGAGGAAGGATGTGCCCATGAAATCAGTCACAACATTTGATGAGGTTGCACTAGGCAGGTGCATTGTCCCGATCAGGTACATCACGAGGTTTACTGCTATCCCCATTGTTGAAAGCCTCTCGCATATTTCAATTCCTAGAAGAGTATCGTGGGATTACAAGGCATAATGAATATGGATTCTCTATATTGATCAAGAAGAATAGATTTCATATTTTAGAACATTCAGGTTTAAGATTTGTGAAAGCACAGTCCAAGGATCAACTGTTTACTGGATCAGTCATCAAACATTTTCCTCAGTTGAATGAAGTGAAGAAGTGTGTGAGGAGGTTCATTTGATCACAATATGCCTGAACCCTATAATGATTGCTTTGTTATATGGAAAGGACAGTTTCAACAATTAAGAAACATGTTAAGCACAAAATAAGTGCGGATTCAAAGATGAATTTGGGATGTAGATGAAAAGGTTGTCCTATAGGGATGAGTTTCAGGGTATCTTCTTTTTCTTGCCACTGGGATTGATAATTATACACAAACACGGTATATATTGTCTGGTGTTGTGGTTGTAAAAACGACCCCCCCACCCACCCCCAAACTTCTATAAACATATCATTTGACCTGAAACTTAAAACATATTGAATGTATAGTGTGTCATTCAAGAAGATGAAGATGAAAGCACTAAACAATCAAGAGAGAATCTAGAATTCGGCCTTAGAGATTGCTTCTGGGTACTGCTGAAGCTAGTTCTAGAGAGCAAGGGGGGCAAACCAAGAATAAGGGCAGCAGGAACCCAGCCACCAGTTTTAGCCCTATCAGCAGGCAAACCTTTCCAATCCACAGCATCAGCAACCGTACAACTCATGCCGCCCTCCTGAAATGAAGATCAGAAGGCACCGACTCGTAAGTAAACTTGGCACTCGCCGTTTTTCAGAGCCCTTGACCAGAAGAGGGGCTGAGACGAGAGGCGCCGAGCTTCCTCCACTGATTCGTTCCACAGCACGGTTCCGTGACTGCGCCTGTTTTGCCCTTATAAGCAATGAGTGACCAACGAGGGGCACCAGAGGCGGTCCCTCCACTACCTCGAGTGAGGAGGAGCTTGCACGCCCCAAGGAGAGAATAGATTAGGTTTGCCACGTTTAGGTTGTGACACGCGATTGGGACCGCGCACATTGCTGTGAAGGGAGTGGGAAAGGATGATGATGGTCACCGCCATTGATGCCACGGACCATGTGGGGGAGAGAGGATAAGGTTCGGCGATTATGGCCGTCGCCATTGGCATCGCAGACCATATGGAGCGGGGGGATAATCTTTGGGGATGATGGCCATGGATCACAGTAGTGATGTTACAGGCCCACCGGCATGAGTCCGCCATCTATGTAGCGCTCCATTGTTCGCGTCCGCCGGAAAATGGAAAGGACGGCGTGTCTTTTGGCGTGTGAAAGCTGCCGTTACAGCGCAACCTCGCGCGTTGACGGTTAAAGTGGCCGGAGCGGGCGGGCGGCGGTGGTCCACCGGTGAGAGCGGGCCGCGTCATCTCAGCGGTTTTTCAGGACCAACAATGAGAGATCTGGAATTTGAATGATAGAGGTGCAATTGCAATAAATCGGATAACTTTATATTAAAAAATTGTTTTGTTTCTAAAAAGTGAGTGTTTCCATATTTAGATTAAGTTTGGTTTTGATGGTGAGGTGGTAAGGTCATGAGGGGTGGGGGGCATGCAGTGGGAAGTCTCCTGATCTGCGTGTTTACTGTAATTTTTTTTTTTTTGCATTATGTTTTGTGGTGGCGGATGTAATTGACCTCATATAAAATGAGATTTGAGAATATAATATATGGAAGATTACATGAGGGACTGAGGCTACAAATTTATTTTAGTAAATCATCTCTCCGGTTTTTAAGTATATTTATAACTACAGAGTTCATTATTTGGAGCATTCTTTAATAATTTCCCATTAATTCATAAAATTTGTTACATAGATTTGACGTCTTTCACTAAAACTTGAACATTTTTTTATAATTTATTGAAGACGATAATTACAACAATTTGTCACATTATGTGTGATAGTCGATGACAACCGTGATGATTAGAGTGGTGGTAAACGATGTAAAACATCGATGGTGGATAAGGGTTAATAATAAAGAGGATATCAAAGCCAATTTTTGATCTCGTGTTTTATTAAATGGTTTTAGGTGTGTCCTGTGATTTATTTTAGACAGTTCTAGTGATAGTTTTGCATTTTTAAACGTTATTCGAAGGATATTAATATTTGGAGATCTGAGATAGGATTTTGAAGTATTTTTATGAAGATTATGGAGAGTAACACGATCCATGTCGTAGAGTTATGCTCTAAAGTGCATACTATTAGTAGATTGTGGAAAAACCTAGGCAGTGTCAGCAACAGAATCCAAGTCCCTTGGATTATTCTTGGAGTTTTCAATGATATTTTATGTTCTAGTGAAAAGATGGGAGGTGTACACTCTACCATCTCTTCAAGAGAGTTTAAATCTTGCATTGAAGATAATAACCTGATTGAGATTAATTTAGTTGGGACTAAATACACTTGGTACAGAAAGCCTAATAACAGAATTGTTGCCAGCAAACTTGGTCGAGCCTTCTCTAATGAGCAAGCTCTCGATAAGTGGGGTACTATTTCCAACATAACTCTTACAAGGATCAATTCTGATCGTCATCCAGTTTTGCTCATCCTTTCCACCAGAAACTTCAGATCTGCTATTCCTTTTAGATTTAATAATGTCTGGACCTACCATCCTGACTATGACAGTCTTATTCATGATTTTTGGAATTCTGTTCATTGTGGAAATGATGCTTTTGCGTGTGTCATGAAGCTGAAACTTTTGGAGGATAAACTAAAGGTTTGGTGTAAAAATACCTCCAGCAGGATTGACAATGATATTTCCTCTTCGGAAGCCAACCTTAATCAGATGCAAGATGATTCTACCAATTCTAATTTGTCTTAAATTTTCAATAGGAAATTGAGCTTACTACCAAACTGAAATCTCTTATATCCATAAAGGGAAAAACTTCAAAAGGAGACTTTCAAGTCCAAATGGCTCAAGGATGGAGATAGAAATACAAAATTCTACAACTCCCTTCAAAGAGCTAGGAAAGCTTGTAGACCCCTCACCTTTCTCAAGGATAGAGATCGTGTCATTGATATGAGGAATGTCTTGTTGATCACATTATTTCCCACTTTACCAATATTTTCAATGGGTTTGATCTTAATAAAGATTCAATCCCTGATATTATTACTGTTATTGTTAGCAATGAGGATAATGATCATCTTACTAGTGTTCCTATTGAATTTGAAATTAAAGAAGTAGTTTTTAGTTTGAAGCTTGATAGTGCACTGGGCCTTGACAGTTTTACTAATGCTTTTTTTTCAGAGTTATTGGGATGTTATTCAACTAGACGCGCAAATATTGGTTAAAGCTTTCTTTTCTAATGGTACTCTTCCAAATAGTCTTAATGCCCAATTCTTCACCTTGATTCCCAAAATCAAAAATGTATCTGAGATACATTTATTTAGACTAATATCCATCATCAACACCATCTATAAGATTATCACTAAACTTCTTGCTAGTAAAATGGTTTCTTGGAACTAGTTTGGATTTGTTAAAAGTAGAAGCATTCAAGATTACATTTTCTTGTCATCTTAGTGCATAAAACTCCTTAGGAAATAAAATAGAGGTGGTAGTATTTCTCTAAAGCTCGAAATCAAAAAGACCTTTGATACTATGGATTGGAACTTTATCTACAAGGTGCTTCAAAGATTTGGATTCATTTATACTTTTTTTAACCGAGTTAAATCCCTATTTGGATATTCTCATATCTCGGTTCTCATCAATGGCTATCCTAAGGCTTACTTCAAGTGCTCAAAAGGGGTTATACAAGGCTATGCCCTCTCCACCATTCTCTTCTCTATTATTGAAGATTATTTAAGAAGGATCCTCACTCATTTAGTGGGAAAAGGTAAGATCTATCCCATTTTTTCTTCAAGGAATATTTTTGTACCTTCCCATATCCTTTATGCGGATGAAATTATTCTTTTTTTACAAGGAGTCAAAAGAAATATTCAGAATCTCAAGGAAGTTCTTTCTCATTATGAAGATGTTTCTATCCAGGTTATAAATTGGAATAAATCTTTCATCTATTTTGGGAAAAGGTTTCCGGTTACAAGGAAGATTCACATCATTAATGATTTGGACCTCAAAGAAGGATCTTTCCCTTTTACCTACCTTGGCGTCCCTTTATTTTGGGGGAGACCTAAAATCAACTATTTTTCCAAGATTGTTGATCAAATTAAGAACCATCTCTCATCTTGTAAAGGGAAGTCGCTTTCTATGGCTGGAAGGATATGTATTATCGAATCTACCATTGTTTCTAAAATTGTCTATTCTTTCATGGTCTATAAATGGCCTCTTGAGCTTCTCAAAATCCTTAATGCTTGCAATATTTTTTTTTTCAAGTGGTAGCATTCTTGAAAGGAAATTAGTTATCGTACCTTAGGTTAAATGTTGTAAACCTCTTGCTAATGGATATTTGGGAATCAAAAACATTAATTTTTTTAATGATGTTATTCAGGACAGGTTTACTTGGAACCTTCTAAATAATGACTCCATGACCCTTATATTTCTTAGAGATAGATTTCTTGATAAACTAAAGAGGGCCAATCTTCACTATATTAACCCTTATAGTTGGAAATTTATCAAGCCTTTTTTCTCCAACATCATGTCTCATTCCAGATGGATTGCTAATAGAATCCCTCAAATTTTGGCTTGACAATTGGACTGATACTCCTCTAATTTCCCTTATGGATCTTAAGCATCTTCCCACTAACTCTCACATCTCTATCAATGATTTTTTGACTACTCCCAATCTGGATCTTCCTAAAGAAATTTACAAACTGATCAAAAACTATTCTTTTGCCGGGAACCTGCCTGGAAATGTATTCTAGACTCTAAAATTTATTATCATGACAATTTCACCAGTCCCAGCCATGATTTCACATGGATTAAATTTTTTTATAATACTTGGATCAATCCTTCACACTAGACACTAGTTTGGAGGCTTTCTCATAAGATAATTCCCATTGATGATTGTTTACAATCCTTTGGTATTCCCCATTGCTCCAAATAATGCATTTTCAATCAACATAGATAGCATGTTGATCACCTATTCCTCTATTGTGCTTCTACTACTGCTGTATGGAGGGTAATTTATGATCTTTTTGAAGTTAATATGCCAAATACCACCTCTATTTTCTCCCAACTTCAGTCCTGTATAGATGTCTCTTTATCCCCTCAACCCAACAACCTATTTTCTATTGCTTCATCCAAACTTCTGTACCCCATCTAGTATGACCGTAACTCTTCTATTCATAATAATAAGGTCTTCATCATTTATGAAACACTGGTGAGGATATTTGATGTGATTAGGGAGGCCAGTGTTCTATAGTGCAGCCACTACCACAACTCTATCTATGATTTCACTATGTTTTGTTGGTTGGGCATTGTCAGCAACTACAAGACTCATGTGGGAACCTTTAAAATATTCTAGAAAGCACCTCTTCTGGAATGGATTAAGGTTAATGTCGATGGTGCTTCAAAAGGTAACCTGGGTCCTTCAAGTTCTGGAGAAGTCTATCATGACCATAGTGGACAGATCCTTGGATGCTTCTATGGAACATTTGGAATAACATAATCTCTAGAGTCTGAAATTCTTGACATCATCAATACAATTTCTTTTACAAGGAAAATAGGATGGAATAATCTTTGTCTTAAAAGAGACTCCACCACTATTGTTCAAGTTTTTCGTAATGGTGTGATGCATCTCTCATGGAATCTAACAGCTAGATGGATGGAATGATTTCTCTCTCTTTCCGGATTCAACTTCATTATTACCGATGTTTTTTGGTAGGCTAACTCAATGGTGGATGGGCTTTCCAACAAAGGAGTAAATGATGACATCACATGGTTGAATAATATTCCTTCTTATTTATCTTTTCATTTTGAGAAATATTATAATAAAATTTCATCTTTTAGACTCCTATAACTTTTTATTCAATTATGAAGTCTTGGATGCTTGGCCAGGACAACACCTTTAAAAAAACCGAAGCTTCCAAAAAGGATCAACCTTCGTACCATCGTACTCATACTAGATGCAAGGTGTCTATTGAACCAAAAATTCAAAACCAATGATTATGATGATAGTGAATATGAATAGTGAAAGTGTTGAAGTTGGAAAATGTGTTTTAGAAGATTGACATTGATGCAGGTGTAAGGAGACAAAAAGGACTTGCATTAAGGTATTTCGTATGGATACGTAAGAGTCAATTTTGATGATACTTAAAGGTAAACTCATAGAGTATCTGGAAGTACGCACCATTCACTAGAAGGGTATGTTGAGGAAGTGATTGACTTTGACTGAGTGGTGGGATTCCCATTAAGGATGGATCTCTATGGAATTCTCCCCATAGATTTTAGTTGGTGGTAGAACTGGAATTACTAAAAGTTAGTTGTTATAAATTTGGTGGAAGGGTAATTTTTAATGTGATGAATGGATTTGTTTAACCCTAACCTTCTGTTAGTTTTTCATGGATTAGGACTTCATCCAAACCACATAAAATATTTTTTTCATTCGATGAGTACTTTACTTTTATTTATTTCTTTTTCTACTTTTAATGTTTGTTGTGAGTGTTTGAGAGCATCGAAAGATGTGTGGTCAGGGTGAATGGTTGTGTTTGTGTGGATTCTCGGTTACAATTACACCTATTTGTAGCATCGAGTGATTCTATAACTTTTGATAAACTTATTATGCATTTGAGGTTCCAAAAGTTGGTTCTTTTAGAACTACAAAATCTGACACAACAAGTTGTATCTGAGCTTGGTTCATATTTATTAAGAAAAACTCAGATAAAAACCACTAGAAAGAGTGAGTTTCTTTATATTTACCCTTTTTATGATTCAGTGGGATAATTCTATTTTGGAAGATAGTGTTATAAGAGGGAAATTTGTGGTTAGATAAGTCTGATTGATTGGAATATAGTTTCTAGAAGATGATGGTGGAGGACTACCTCTTTTAGAAGGATCACAACATTCCCTTAATTAAGAAGAAGTGAGGAGTAATGGAAAATACATAGTGGGAAAGGCTTGATCAGAAGGTATTGGGTGGTGTTCAGATGATGTTGGTCCAAAACATGGCCCTCAACATCCGTGAGGTAAAGAAAATTGTTGAATTGATGGTCAAGATTTTGAACATATATGAGAAGATGCGGTGAACAAAGTGTTCATGTTGTGATGACTTTTAGGGATGAGGATGTTAGAATGAAGGATGGAGACTGATCATATGAATGAGTTAACATGATTTGAATTTATCTAGAGTCCATTGAAATGAATTTAACTAAAGTTTTGTGAGCTTTAATTCTTATATTTTTACTTTCAGAATCATGTGATGTAATGGTGACCACTATGTGTAATTTTTTTTGTAAGAACCCAATTTTTCACTCAGGTATGGATCCTTTAAAATTTTAGTCTAAAAATTTACTTTGGACTTAATAGGGATGTCTAAGGGGTTAGAAAAGGTCTCAGGGGTGTCTGGGGAAAGTTTGAAGCCCAGAACCCATCTTTTTGGAAAAATAGGCTTGGATCACGATTTAGAGTAAACTGTGCAGGAATTCCGCACAGTTTGGAAAACTATGCAGATTTTGTTTTTCCAAATAGATCCACCTCACATGGTTGGCACACGACCATGAAAACTAACCATGCAAGCACCCCCTTTTCCCAGGTACCCATGTATGGTTTGCGCATGGTTTTTCAAACCATACGAACAAACCGCGCACATGCTATTTTAAGGGTAAATTGTCCTTTTTCACTTAATGATCTAATTAAGCCACCTCCATCTTCCCTAATCCAAGATTATATGGTATTAATCTATTTCTCTCTTAATTTGGGGATTTTTGAAGATCTAACCTTGGAATCAAGAGATCTCCTTCATCCAAAAACTGATTGAGCTTCCATTCATCACGTTGGATGCACAACGGTAAGTACTCTAGTCCTCTTGAGCCATTCTCCTCCTTTTATTTCTCTTGAATGAGATATCAGGGTATGAGATTTTTTCTCTTTTTCTTCGATCTAATCTGATCCGAGACAAATCAAGGGCCAATACCGGAGGAGGAGAGTCATACAAGCCTAAGGTGGGCTGTCTATAACTAAGCCCAAATGGCCCGAAGGCCTTATTTTTATTTTATTATAGATAATCCCCATTTTAAGGGTTGAAGGGAAACCCGTACATGACCCGTAGGCCCAACTCCATCCCTTCCATGTCAAAGGTTATTCCATAATTGTTGCTTAGTGTTTTGACACATTTGCGCCACCGTTCAGGTGTGCCTTGGATCGACCACTCTAAGGGTAAAATTTTATATATTAAATGAAATTTTTATATTGTGAATTGAATAATGTAAAGTACCATGTATTCTTACCACTTGACCCGCCTAAGGTAAGTGCTTCAATTGATAATTAAATGTGAAATGGAAATCGGCAAGTATGTTGAGTATATCACTTGACCATATTGAATGTGAATGAATGGTAGGTTGCATATCTGTAGTACCCTTTACCACATTAATAGAAAGTAGAAAAATGAACCTTGAATCTGGAATATGCCTTAAATGGATTAAATGTTTGCATGCTACTTGGCCTTGTCACACTAATGAAAGGCAAGACTTGAACCAAATGACTTGATTAAAAGGTTGCATGCTACTTGACCTTATCACACTAATGAATGGTAAGGCTTGAACCGAATTAAATATTACATGACTTCATAATTAAAAAGAAATGTCCTGACTCAAGCTCACCTTGGATTCTGATCGGAGAATTCCATGAGCACTCAAGAACTCCATTTTAATTCAAGTATATGACTTTCATAGGTTGATACCCACCTAGGTACCAATCCTTGTCTGTTATTGGATGCCCAGTATGACACCATAGGATCCCTTCATATTATTATAGGATTCCCTGGATACACTCCTTGGATCTAACTTTGACAAGTAGGTGCCATGGTTACAACCCATAGGGCCCTATCTATGCTTAGCCCCATCTTACCTTGGATGATCACCTTGGATTTGGTAGGAAAATTATTGTGTAATTCCTTGGAATATGCTCCTTGGATTATAATTTTACCCCATTCCAAGCTACAGTTACTACTGAGTTGGAGACCCTTGAGGTCTATATTGCCTTAGTAATTATCTTGGAACTTTCACCATTTACACCATCATGATACTATGTCAGTTCTGGACATGCCTCACGTAACATATTAATATAAACTAGTAATTGATTAATTAAATGAACAAGTTACATGTTCTTACACTAGATAAGGGATAGAGCAGGTAATTGGGTAATTAGTTACATTGTAATACTTTACTTTATATATGCATTCCTGCACACTATTAATCTTCCATTACACGGGCCGGATGTTATAAACACCGTTGGTGTTGGCCCACTCATATTTATCTCACACCCTCTCCATGCACCGTTTGGTACTCGGGGCAAATTACCTAGTTGCAGGTGTTGAAAAAGGTAAGCATACATCTTCAGACACTTGATTGCTTGCAGTTTAGTATGGATCTTGATAACAGATGACCGAGATAGAGCTCAGGATTCTTGGGATAGTCTTTTGATTCCTTTATCCATTTGTGGAACATGTTATTCTTGCTGTTTTGTATCCAGGTTTTCCAGTTTTCTAGTGATATGACATACCATCAGTTGTTGAATGTTAATCTAGTTGTTTCAATTATTGTTACTGTTGTCTCTATTTTTTGATATGCCTTATGATTATTTATATTGCTTCCTCTATTTACCTCTGTTATTTGTATCTCTTGTGATACACTCTGGTAATGAGGGAATAGTCTCCCCACGAACACACCCTAGACCCTCTCTTTTAGTCGATAACCTCTGGAGTTCGGGGAGATGCACTTGAGGACATGTGGCCCCCCAGGTTTGGGGCACCTATTAAGTGGAATCCGGGTCTAGGACGTCACAAATTGGTATTAGAGGTTGTTTATTTTCTTACTTTACTATTTAAGGATAATAGATTGTCGGTTAGGAATGCTTGGGACTTGGTCATAATCCGTTCTTGGGCATCGCAAACCCATGTTTGGGGTAAAAACCAAGTTTCCTAAATTATAATTGTTGTTATGATTTTGCCTATTATAGTTGATGTTATTTCACCATTGTGTGATGCACATGTTGTGTGGAGTTGTTGATTATTACTCTAGTTGAAGATTTTATTTCATCCTTGGCCCGATGATATGAGGGCAAGGAGCATTGTTACATGCATCATTATAGGCACCTATAATTCACATGTCATGCATATTACCATTCCATATAGGTGCATTTCACTAATTTGCATTTCTTGACATGCTTATGATTATTGATTGATGCTGTGATAGTTAGCTTATGATTGTATTACTATTGGATGTGATTGATTAATTGTCTGTCTCAATTCATGAGGTATATGGGCCTTCATGGGTTGGGATGAGTAATTTACCAAGTCGATCCATTATGATATAAATAAATGGGTTTCATTTCTGGTGATAAGTGTATGGGCACCGATTCATCAAAAATAACCATCCATTATAAATTGAATCATGATATCTAAAATAAAATGGTTTCAGATCCTTATCCTACCTTATTATATATATGAAAGGTAAAGGAGTGAACTTGGAAATTAAATATAAAATGAAATGAAACTTATACTTGAGCGCTTATCGATACTTGGCCATCTAAGCAGGTAGTTTGGGTAGTATACCTTGGGTAGTGAGTTTTCTTATGTTCAGCTTCCGCTAGTGATGCTATCTTTCTGCTAAAGCTTATTTTGAGGCATGTTCTTGGAATTTTTAGACCAATGCTGCCACGAAGTCCACGTATCATATGCTAGGAAGGTGGCAACAACCATGATCTAGACATTGTGGCCCCTTAGTTATCATTATTAACTCTAGGAGTGCCACTCGAGGCACCTCCTATTATACCTGATTTGGGAACTGATTCCCATGTTCATGATAGTTTCCTATTTCAGATACAGTCCATGAATGGTGCTCCACATCTTGAACCTACGATGGATGATCTAACTTTTTAGTTTCAACAACAACATCCTCCTATATTATCAGGGGATGGTGTTCCATAGGTTGTAGAGTCTTGGCTTGAAGACACCCTGTCTATCTTTGAGAATCTAGAAACACCTCCAGAGTGGAGGGTCAAGCTTTCCACATACATGCTTCAGGATTTAGCCAAGCATTGGTGGGATGTGATTACCCAAGCTGGTCATCATCAGGGCATGTTATGGGTTGATTTCCAGACTAGCTTCTATGACTAGTTCTTTCCTCAGACGTTGAGAGCTGGCAGAGCTAGAGAGTTCATGAAACTCGAGCAGAGTTTTATGTCAGTTATGAAGTATTCAGTGTGTTTCATAGAGTTGTAGTGCCTTTCATCTCTTCTAGTCGGTGATGAGATTTCGCGTGCTAGATGTTTAGAGGATGGGATCTAGTATGCCATCCGTATGTAGGTCAATGTCTTTCACCTGCCTATTTTGTATGAAATAGTCAATTAGTCTCTTATCACTGAGTGCAACCTAAGGGAGGACAATAGTACCAGGTTTAGAGGACTAGTGCCACATCAGGCCAATATTTCTTCCGGTGGTAGGAAGCATTATCTCAAAGTTTCTCGTCAAAGTAGTGACAACCAGAGTATCCATTTTGATAGCTCTAAAGTGTATCATCAGTGTGGACGAAGGGGGAATTCAAACCCTCAGTGTGATAGAGACCCACTGGAGTGTTGGGCTTGCAACCATATGGGGGAATATCTAGCATTTCTGTAGGACCTTTCCACCAACTTCAAGTAGAAAAGTATCCACACCAGATCCACCTTCAAGAGTGAGTTCTTTTATGCCACTTCGGGTGGGGAGTTGGAATAACACTGGTAGGTCTAGCCTAGGAGGAGGTCATGGCTATGGTATCCATAACCCTAATAATCAACAACACTAACAGAGTAGTTATGATCATGGTAGTCCATCTATTACAAAAGTTCATGGATCATGTCAGTTGCATGCACCACAGCTGATACCCAAGGATCAAGCTGCGGGACCATCTATAGTTGATGTACTATTCTAGTAGCCTCTACCATAGTATTGAATTTATTTAATACAAGTGCTTTGAACTCTTTTATCATTGTATTTATCATGGAAAGTATCAAACTAGAGATACAATATCAATATGGTGTAATGACCCTAGATACACTATTTGGGGTACGAACAGAGGGAATATGCTAGTGTAGGGACTGTTCCCTTGAGGTAGGTAGTTACCCTTTCTTATGGAACCTCTTCATTCTCAAGATTACATGCTTCGATTTCATTATCAAAATGGGCTGGTTGGTTCACTATCACACTTTTATAGACTACCATCACCGTAGAGTTTCTTTTACATCATTATAAGGCAGCGATTATTTGCATAAGGATAAGTAAGATGTCCAGGCTAGGAGAGCTAGACTGAAGCATCATGGGCTAGGTGGGGTGACCAACCATATTTCCAATCTCTTCACGGATGACCAGAGTTTGATTTAAAATGATTTCCCTCTAGTAATGGATCGTTTTAGGGATGTCTTCCCCGATGGTTTTTCTGGATTACCTCCTAAAAGATATGTAGAGTTTACGATTGAGCTTGTTCTAGGAGTAGATCCAGTGTCCATTCCTCCTTAAAGGATGGAGCCTATAGAGATTCAGGAGCTCAATTAGTAGTTAGAGGATTTAGAGGCAAAAGGTTTTATACGACCTGTTACATCCTCTTGGGGTTCGACCATGATTTTTTCCAAGAAGGTGGATGGAACCTTATGTCTATGTGTGGATTACAGAAAGTTAAAAAAGTTTACGGTCAAGAATCGATATCAATTTCCTTGAATATATGATCTATTTGACTAGATCCAAGGAGCAAAGGTCTTATCCAAGATCGAACTGAGATCAGGTTATCATCAGGTACGAGTCATACCATCATACATACCTAATAAAACTTTTCATAGCAGGTATGGTATGTATGAGTACCTTTTTATGCCGTTCGGTCTTACAAAAGTTCCTACTATTTTCATAGATCTGATGGATAGGGTGTTCCAACCCTATTTGGATTCTTTTTTCATGGTCTTTGTGGATGATATCTTGGTGTATTCTCGCACTCATAGTGACCATGCCAAAAATCTTGAGATTGTTCTAAGTAAGATGAGAGAGAATAAGATTTATGAAAATCTTGTTAAGTGACACTTTTGGATTGAAAAAGTCCACTTCTTGGGTCATATCATATCAGAATCAGGAGTATATGTTGACCCAGAAAAGGTTAGTGCCATAGTTTCTTGGGAGCATCCTAAGAACGTGTTTGATATACAGAGTTTCTTAGGGCTGGCTAGATATTACTAGCATTTCATATAGGACTTCTCACTCCTTTATTCACATCTTACTGGTCTTAAAAATAAGGGTGTCAAGTTATTGTGGTTAGAATCATGTGATAAATCCTTTCAGGAGCTGAAAGTGAGGCTTATATCGACACCTATTTTGACTCTTCCGGAGATGGGTATAAGTTGTACCATCTTCTGTGATGCATCAGGCATCGAACTAGGAGTAGTGTTGATGTAGGATGATAAAGTTATTGTGTATGGATCTTGGTAGTTGAGGCCTCACAAGAGAAACTACCTGACGCACAACCTTGAGCTACCAACAGTTGTCCATGACTTATGTTACTGGAGACATTATCTGTTGGGTGAGCAATTTGTGGTGTACATAGACCACAATAGACTCAAATATATCTTTTCATAGTGTGACTTGAACCCCAAATAGTGAATATGGGTTAAATATATTCAGTACTTTGATTTTGAGCTTACTTATACACCTGGAAAGGGCAACATAGTTGCTGATACATTGAGTCAAAAAACTCAGACACAAGATGTATGAGAAGCCAGTGATGAATGGAAGTTAATGGAACTCTTTTCTAAGTTTTGTCAGAAGCTTCATGATAGTCATGAGTAGTCTTACCTCTCATCCTTGACAGTTAAATATTCCCTCCATGATAAGGTGAAGAGTATGCAGTTTTAGATCTTGAAGGTTTGGTTATCCATGAGAGTATATCATGAGATAACCCACCTCCAGATTGGTCTATGGATAGAGACAATGTCCTACATCTACGTGGAAATATCTAGGTTCCTACAAACTTCAGAGAAGAGTTGATGAAAGAGTCCCACACCTCTCAGTGGGCTGTTCATCCAGACATCTCAAAGATGTATCGAGACATGCGATGCCAATATTGGTTGCATGGGATGGAATGTTAGATAGAAGGCTTTATCACTAGGTGTTACACCTGTCACCAGGTGAAGGCGGAGTACTAGAGTCCTATAATCTTTCTATAGTTGTTTCTAGTCCCAAAATGTAAATGGGAAGATGTTGATATGGATTTTTTAGTTGGCTTACCTAGGTCATCGAGGGGTAGAGATTCTATATGGGTAGTCATTGACCGACTAAAAAAATCATCCCAATTCATTCCTATTCAGGAGACTTTCTTAGTTGATGATTTGGGAAGACTGTATGTCTATGAGATCATACAACTACATGGGGTTCCACATACCATCATTTCAAATAGGGATTATTTTTTCACATTATAGTTCTAATAGAGATTACAGAAGGATATGAAAACTCAGGCGCTTCTAAACAAAACTTTTCACCCTCAGACCGATGGACAATCATAACAGATGATACAGGCTCTAGAGGACATGCTCTGAGCATGTGTCCTTGATTTTGGTGGTTCTTATGAGAAGCATATACATATCACCGAGTTTTCATATAATAACAGATTTTAGGTGACAATTCAAATGGATCTGTTTGAGGCTTTGTATGGTAGGCTATGTCGTTCACCCCTGTGCTGGCTAGAGGTAGGTGAGGTGAACCTACTAGGTCCTCATATTGTTCAAGAAACTTCAGAGTAGGTTCAGCTGATCAGAAAGCATATGACTACTACTCATTCCAGAAAAAAATCTTATACCGATCGTCATCGACGACCTCTTGATTTTGAGGTCAGGGATTGTGTTTTTCTTTAGGCATCACCCAGGCTTGGGCATAAATGGTTATGAAAGTAGGAAAAGTTGTCGCCTCATTTTATAGGGACTTTTGAAATTCTAGAAAGAGTCGAGGAAGTATCCTATCAGTTTCTTTTACCTCAGAGGTACCATGTCATGCACAACTTATTTCATGTTTCATAGCTTCTCCAATATCATGCCGACCCATCTCATACTTTTGATCCTGAGGAAGTTGATTTAGATGCTGATGCTGTAACGTCCTAGATCCGGAAGCCACACAATGGGTTCCCCAAAACCGGTTTGTCACATGACCTAAAGCGCATTTCCCCAAAATCTAGAGGCTGCTGACTAGTAGTGAGGGCCTAGGTCTGATAGTGGGGAAACTATGCCCTCATTTGTCAAAGTGTAGCATAGTGGAAAAGATAAATAACATACAACAACAAAAGCAGTAAACAATATACAACTAAAATGGACAACTGAAGAAAAAGAGAACCAGTAGTCATATATATACAAAGATGAAGCATGTCACTAATTTTATGAAAGCAGCCAGAACAGGATACACTGCAATACAATGAAATACAACTCAAAGTACAAGGTACAACCAAACAAAACAAAGTAGAGTAAACAGAATGCAACAGCATCGTAAGCCTAATCTCGGTCCCATGATCTCATACTTCTTTGCTACAATCATGTACCTGTATAGGGACCCTTAACCTTATCGACACCTACAACAATATAGTCTGTTTGGGCCGAATACATGACCCAAACATGGTGTGATAAATAAATCCCAGTAGGCACCCACCAAAGGCATGTGCCCAACTGTCGGTGAAAATGTGCAACAGAAGTGTGCAAAAGTAAATGCAGTAAACTAGTAAGTACTCAAAAGTAACTATCACTACCAGTTTCATTGCCATTTTAATTATTACTTATCACCTCTAAG
Organism: Viscum album; assembly: GCA_963277665.1. NCBI lineage: Eukaryota > Viridiplantae > Streptophyta > Magnoliopsida > Santalales > Viscaceae > Viscum > Viscum album. Next base: position 1,865,302,347 of record OY728131.1, read on the forward strand.
CTTGTGCTTCGGCTTGGAAGGTACAACATAGAAAATCACCACAGTGAAAATTCTAAATAGCCGTGTCCTCAAACATACTATCCTTACCCTTAGGTAATAGAATCAAATACCCACAAATGATTGTCCTCGGGCATAACGATCATTGCCCTCAGGCATACATGATATTTCCCTCAGGCACAGAGATTACTGCCCACAAGCATACATGAAGGTTACCCTCAGGCCAACCAACCACTGCCCTCAGGCTAAGCAACACTACCCTCAGGCTAATAAAACACTACCCTTATGCTAATAGAACACTGACCTCAGGATAATAGAACACTGCCCTTAGGCTAATAAAACACTTCCCTCAGGCTAATAGAACACTGCCCTCAGGCTAATAGAACACTACCCTCAGGCTAATAGAATCGGGCCGAGCCCAAAGAATAAACAAAAATTTATATAAACTTTCTCTCAAGAAAAATTCAATGCACAATATAATAATGGCATACCCTCGGGTATCCTGGCCAAATGGATAAATAGAGGAACACACCCCCGAGGTGGTCCTGGATCCAAGCAGTGATCCCAAACAGAAGTTTAAACTCATTATTAGATTATCTACGCAATTCTAGATATCTTTTCAGCAAAGGCCTCATCCATACAACACCACAACCATGGGTGCGTAGCACAATGGTACATAATTTCAACACAACAGTTGAAAATAAACACCAGACCACCTACCTCGATCATCTCTGATCGGTATACGTGAACAACGCCTCTCAAATCGTCCAAAAATGACATAGATCTGGGATAAAATAATTCCCGTTCAAACGTAAATAACTTCTCTTAGAGAAAGAATTGGTAAGAATAATGCAAGGAGAGGGGAGGGCTTACCCGTACGGTCCCAACGTGATCGATGGAGGCAGAATCAGATTCCCGGTGCGCATTCAGGTGATCCTCCAAGGTTCGGCCATCCTCCCGAGCTCCAAATGGATAATCTGCCTCCTCTCTTGAATAAGGAGGAAACTTCCTATTTTAAGCAAAAAAAAAAAACAAACAAACTACACGACATTTAATCTCAAGTACACGGCGTGTACTTTTCATTTTTTAAACTGTTCCTCTGGCAGCTTCTTTCCACCATGGGCACTATTCATCCATCAACATTAGTACATGACATGTATTCCTGATTACATGGTGTGTATTGTCACTCCGCTGGCGGCTGCCTCCACCACCTTATTGTTCACATGCCGACTGATTACACGGTGTGTGAGTACAAAGTACACGGCGTGTAGTAAGGTTTTTTTACACCCTTCATTGCCGACAGGCCTACAAGCCCTGTGTACTCATCCCACACGACCAAAGTACACGACATGTGGAAAAGTACACGGCGTGTACCCACAAAATTTGGGATTTTCTCCATTCTTCTTATTTTCTAAAAAACACTTAAGGAAAAGGGAAAAGAAGAAACTCATACCTCAAAAATAAGAACTGGGTTCTTACAAACTCCCCCCTTAAAACAACTCGTCCTCGAATTTCCATTCCAATGGTGGTGAAGATACAGCTGTGAACAAATCTAGCCACTGAGCACGTACGTTGGTATCCCGCTCCCAAGTTTCATCCTACACTCGGCCATGCTACCATAACACCCAAACAAGAGGAACTGACCGACCTCGGAGAAACTTCGTGCTCCTATCAAAAATACGAATCAGATGCTCCTCAAAGGATGCATCAACCTGCAGCTCAACCTCCTCGGGATGAAAAATGTGAGATGGGTCTGAATGATAGCGGCGTAGCTGAGATACATGGAAGACGTCGTTCATGGCCCAATACTACCATGGTAACTACAACCGGTAGGCAACCAACCCAACTCTCTCCATAATCTGAAACGACCCCACATAACTCGGTGAAAGTTTTCCCTGTCTCCTGATCTGCTTGTGTCCCAACCTCAGTGAAACATGCAAGAAAACCTGACCCCCGACCATGAACTCCAAGGGCCATCTGCGATGATTAGCATAAGATTTCTAACGAGACTGTGCAGTAGCCATCCGCTTCTGAATCAACTGGACCTACTCAGAAGTCTCCTACATGAGACATGGTCCTAGTAAAACTACCCCACCTACCTCCATCCAGTACAAAGGTGATTGTCATGGCCTACCATATAAAGCCTCGTAAGGCGCTATCTCAATAGTTTCTTGAAAACTGTTACTGTAGGAAAACTCGACCAGGGGTATGTGCTTCTCCCAAGAGCCCCCAAAGTCTAGGACGCATGCACACAACATGTCCTCAAGCACCTGTATCGTACGCTCTGACTAGATATCGGTCTGAGGGTGGTAAGATGTGCTCAGAAGTACCTGTGTACCCAGTTCCCTCTGCAAACTCTACCAGAAATGAGACGTAAATCGGGCGTCCCTATCAGAAACAATAGAACGAGGGACCACATGAAGACGTACTAACTCTCAGATATACAACTTTCCAAGATCATCGACACCGTAGGTCTCCTTGATTGGAAAAAAGTGAGCTACCTTCGTATGTCTGTCCACAACAAACCACATGACATCACTGCCTTGAGGTGACCTTGGAAACCCGGTCACGAAATCCATCACGACGTCATCCCATTTCCACTTCGAAATGGGTAATTTCTGTAACAGTCCAGCTAGCCTCTGATACCCCGCCTTCACCTGTTGACAGGTAGAACATATTGTAACAAAACCAACTACTTCCCGTTTCATACCCATCCACCAATAATGACGTCTCAAGTCACGGTACATTTTGGTAACTCCGGGATGTACTGCCCAAGCTGAAACATGAAACTCCTGCATCAGATCCTCGTGTATATCCCATGGAACCCACACTCGTCCATGGACACGCAGTACCTCATCATTGCCTATCATCCATCCAGGAGGAGGTTCCTCACTTTCCACCGACTCCCGTAGAACTAGGCCTTCTAAATCTGATAGCTGTCTCATCCTCACTCTATCCAGGAGGTTAGAAGTCACAGCTAAGGATGAAAGATAGGTTTTCCCCTGACTATCATGCACCTCCAAATGCATCTCAGAGAACAAATCCATAAGCTTCCAATCACCACTAGCCTCCTGCACTGCCTGTGTCTGAGTCTTCTGACTTAGTGCATTAGCTACTGCATTACCCTTACCAGGTGTATAGGCAAGTTCAAAGTCGAAGGACTGAAGGTATTCGACCCAACTTCGCTGTCTCAGGTTCAAGTCACGTTGAGTAAAGATGTATTTGAGACTTTTGTGGTCGGTGAAAACCACAAAATGCTCTCCCAAGAGATAATGTCTGCAACAGTGCAACACATGAACAACTACTGCCAACTCGAGGTCATGCGTCAGGTAATTACTCTCATGTGGCCTCAATTGCCGACACCTGTACGCAACAACTCGATCGCCCTGCATCAACACTACACCCAACCCAATACCCGATGCATCACAGTAAACTATATAGCTCTTACCTTGCTCTGGAAGTATTATAATTGGTGCTGATGTCAACCTACCCTTCATCTCTTGAAAGGCTATCTCACAAGCTTCTGACCAAACGAACTTCACACCCTTCTTAGTCAAACCCGTCAACGGCGCTGCTAAGCGGGAGAAGTCCTATATAAAACTCCTGTAGTAACCAGCCAACCCCAAGAAACTCCATATCTAAAACACGTTCTTAGGATGATCCAAAGAAACTAATGCTCTCACCTTATCTAGGTCTACTACAACTCCTTCCTCTGAGATAATATGACCCATGAAGTGAATCTAGTCCATCCAAAACTGGCACTTTGAAAGCTTAACATATAACTGATTCTCTCTCAGTGTACTCAAAACGATCTCAATATGGGTGGCATGGTCGCATCGAGTGAAAGAGTACACTAAGATATCATTCATGAATACTACCACAAAAGAATCCAGATAAGGGTGGAACACACGATTCATCAGATCCATGAAAACTACTGGTGCATTCGTGAGTCCAAACGGCATAACCAAGTACTCATATAGACCATATCTGCTCCGAAAAGTTGTAAGCAGTATGTCCAATGGTCTAACGTGTAACTGATGATATCCTAATCTACATTCAATCTTCGAGAACACTCGTTCTCCTCAAAGTTGATCAAAAAGATCATCAATCCTTGGTAAGGGATACCAGTTCTTGACCGTCAGCTGGTTCAGCTTCTGATAATCCACACAGAGTCTGAGGGTACCGTCTTCCTTCTTAGAAAAAAGGACTGGAGAACCCCAAGGAGAAGTACTGGGTTAGATGAAACCATTTTCCTGTAACTCCTCTAACTGCCTCTTGATCTCCTGCAACTTAGGTGTAGCCATCCTATAAGGAGGAATGGAAATTGGTGCCGCTCCTGGCACAAGATCAATAAAGAAATCTACTTCTCGCTCCGGAGGAAGACCTGAAAAGTAGTTCGGGAAGACATCCCTGAAATGATCAACTACTGGAGGGAAATACTTATGAAAAGTCCTCTGATCATCCATATATAAGCTCTCAATCTAGACTGTCACACCACCTCACCCACGATGCTCGGGTCCAGCTCGAATTGCCTGGACATCCCATTCGCCCTTGTTAAGAAACTCTCCTCCCTCTGGTGATGTGAAAATCACCCTACGACGGTAGAAATCTACAAAGGCTCAAAAAGTTACCAGCCTGTCCATCCCAAGAATGATGTCATAGGTCGTCATCTCTAAGACATAGAGGTCCCATAGAAAGTGACACCCACCAACCTCTAGGGGGAACTCCCTAAACTGATGCACACATGCCGTTCTAGTCCCCAACGGAGTGTCTAGTGCCATAACATCAGAAGAAGAAGAAACATAGAGCCCAAGGATCTCTACAATGGGAAAAAATATAAAGCTACGCGTAGCACCCATATTGAAAAGTACAGAAGATAAAACAAAAGATACTAGAGTACACCTCTGACAGTGGAAGGTCCAGGATCCTACTCATGTTGGGTCTATTGCACTGCATATGCCTGCCTAGTGCCACGAACCTGAGATACATCCTAGCTACCCTGAGCTGACCCTCCCTGCTGCCTCTGAGATCCTGGTGTCTGGCTACCATGGCCATGACCACCATCTCTTCCTGCACGCCCTGACGTACCCCAATTTACCGACTGGTAAGAAGCTACTGGTCCTACTCCCACTCACAGAGTCTGCATAGAACCCCTCTCACTAGCCACTGGTAGGAACGCCCTGCAGAAATGTTGTAGACGACCCATCTTTCTACAAGCTTGGCACTCCATTGGGTCTCGTGGACACTGAGGTCTCTTGTGCCCCTCTCTACCACACTGGTAGAAAAAGACCTGACCAACTGAAGTTTTCTTATGACTAGTACTACCACCGTGAGATAAGTCCATCTGCCTCTTCCTCTTGCCGGTAGAAATAGTACCCGAAAATGGTGTCGAACCGCCCTGGCCCACACCACTAGCTTCTCGTGGGTTCTGCTCAGTAATCAGTGCCTGGTTCATAATAGCATGCACGATAGGAAACCTGAAAATGTTCACCAGCACTAGGATGTCACTCTAAAGACTATCCTCAAAGAGTATAGCCCTCAACGCCTCATCACCCACCAGAACAGGTGCAAAAAGATGAAGCTAGGTTAAGCGAGAAGAATAATCCATTACTGAAATGGCGCCCTGCTGCAGATTCATGAACTCTTGAGCTCGATCTGACCATAGCATCTCCATGAAGAAGAAGTTATAAAAGGATTTCTGAAAATATTCCCACACCATGTCTCGGTGATGCTCAGAATGGGTGGTAACATCCCACCACCTCTTGGTGGAATCACGCAGCATGTATGTAGCGAGCTTGACCCTCCTCCCTGGAGGCATCTTCAGATGCTCGAATATCGTCTACATCGAATCCAGCCATGACTCTGCAGCTTGTGGTCTGCCATCCCTTGAAAACATAGGTGGATGCTGCTGCTAGAAGATACGCGTCAGCTCTACCATAGATGTGGCGGCCTGCGGTGCTCCTTGGAAGGTCTATATGAACCGCATGAAGCCTTCACGGAACTACACATCCGCGCTTGTGTCCGGTATAACGGATGGCGCCGCATCTGACACTGCTGGAGGATCCACTAGTAGCCCATGGCCTACCATCTCAGGAGTATAATCGTTGCCGCTCTCTTGGAAAACAACTCATGGTTGTCTCAGAGGCATGACTCTACAAGGTCAAATGCACACCTCAGATCAAGATTTATCAAATACTAAAAACAAGGAGACCAAGAAGGGAATAGAAGAAAGAAAGCATTCAAGATTCACAAAACTTGACTACACGACATGTATAAATACTACACGGCGTGTTCTCACATGCCATCCACATGGGCATGTACTCCAGCTAAAACTGGTCATGTAACACCCCAAACACACATCGTGTCTTTTGAAAACACAACATGTACTTGAATCCTCCTTCCCTACCCAAGTAATTGTACACGACAAAGCCACACGACTCTTCTAAAAAAACTACATGGCGTGTCCCAAAGGCACACGACATGTACTTGACAGGATTTTACCAGCCCGTGTTGTTCTTCACATGTCTTGTGTACCCAGGTCTCACTACAAGATGTGTTCCAAAAAGACACGGCGTGTTCAAAGAAGCCCCAGACCGACCCGTGTTGCTCGCTACACGGATGACACTACACGGCATGTCCCACAGGCACACGGCGTGTACAAGGTAGGGTAACACTGACCCATGTTGTTAGCGACACAGCCGAGTACCTGGGTCAGACTACACGACATGTTCAAGTTCGACATGGCGTGTATGTCTTAAGGTTCCACCATCTGTGTCGTTAGTTACACGGGCGAATACCAAGTCGACACTACACGGTGTGTACAACCGGTACATGGCATGTTCCCCCCAAAACTTCCTTATCCCGTGTCTCTGCCCATACGACCTATGACATGGTAAGAGACTACACAACATGTACGTAGGGTAGACGGCGTGTACTTTAAATTTTTTTCCTTTCTTCCCGAATAGAAGAACACACGACGTGTGTCTATAGAACTACATGACGTGCCTGATGGGTTTTTCGGATAGTAAGCCTCAGAAACTACTCCATAACCCAGAAAAAACACGAAACAAACACCTAAGTGCAAAATTCTGATCCGTGAGGGCCCATACTCCCCGCGAATCAAAGCTTGACATCTTATACATGTTATAACAAAGTAAACTCGTCAATGATCCACCAAATTCTGGTCAATGAGGGTCCATACTCCCCAAAAACCAAATTTTGGCGTTCATTCTATCAAAAACCTCACACAACAATACCCTATCAAATAACAGGTATTTATCAAAGTAGCTATCATAACAACATGCTTTTCTAGCACAACAACTATCACAATAACATGCAATTTCTAATGCACCTACATGGCATGGAAAGAATGCATGACATGTGATTTCTAGCATGTTACTAAATGATACATGAGGTGGAAAACCCTCAGATCATCAGGTTGTAACTAAATAAAACCCATGTATAACATATAAAGAGCACAATCACAAGTGCGTCACCCAACGGTGAAAATCAAGTCAACTGTCAAATTTGTAAAATCAGTAAAATTGCAATAAACGAGGTAGACTGGCTTTTCCCTGTACATGGGTTAGCTACTCCCGAGCACAACTTATTACCAACTACCATGCCCATCCTATCCCTGAATAAGGCTCCAAATAGTAAGTCTCTGATACCACTTTGTAACGTCCCGGACCCGGAAGCCACACAACAGGTGCCCCGAACCCGGTTGGTCACATGACCTTAAGTGGATTTCCCTAAACACCAGAGGCTGCCAACTAGCAGTGAGGGCCTAGGTCTGATAGTGGGGAAACTATGCCCTCATTTTTCAAAGTGTAGCATAGTGGAAAAGATAAATAACATACAACGGAAAAAGCAGTAAACAATATACAATTAAAATGGAAAACTGAAGTAAAAGAGAACCAATAGTCATATATATACAAAGATGCACCATGTCACTAATTCTATTAAAGAATCCAGAGAAGGATACATTGTAATACAATGCAATACATCTCAAAGTACAAGGTACAACCAAAAAAAAACAAAGCAGAGTAAACAGAACGTAGCAACATCGCAAGCCTAAGCTCGGTCCCATGCTCTCATACTCCTCTGCTACAATCATGTACCTGTATAGGGACCCTTTCCCCTATCGACACCTGCAACAATATAGTCTGTTTGGGATGAAGACATGACCCAAACAGGGTTTGAGAAATAAATCCCAGTAGGCACCCACCAAAGGCCCGTGCCCAACTGTCGGTGAAAATATGCAATAGTAGTGTGCAAAAGTAAATGCAGTAAACTAGTAAGTACTAAAAAGTAACTATCACTACCAGTTTCATTGCCATTTTAATTATTACTTATCACCTCCAAGATTGTGCTTCGGCTTGGAAGGTACAAAATAGAAAATCACCATAGTGAATATTCTAAATAGTCATGTCCTCAGACATACTATCCTTACCCTCGGGTAACAGAATCAAATACCCACAGGTGATTTCCCTCAGGCATAACGATCATTTCCCTCAGGAATACATGATATTTCCCTCAGGAACAGAGACTACTTCCCATATGCATAAACGAAGGTTACCCTCAGGCCAACCAACCACTGCCCTCAGGCTAAGAAACACTGCCCTCATGCTAATAGAACACTGCCCTTAGGCTAATAGAATATTTCCCTCAGGCTAATAGAACACTGCCCTCAGGATAATAGAACACTACCCTTGGGCTAATAGAACCAGGCAGAGACCAAAGAATAAACAATAATTTATATAAACTTTCTCTCAAGAAAAATTCAATGCACAATATAATCATGGCATACCCTCGGGTATCCTGGACAAATGGCTAAATAGAAGAACACACCCCCAGGGTGGTCCTGGATCCAAGAAGTGATCCCAAATAGCAATTTAAACTCATCATTAGATTATCTATGCAATTCTAGATATCTTTTCAGCAAAGGCCTCAACCATACAACACCCCAACCATGGGTGCATAGCAAAACAGTACACAATTTCAATACAACATTTGAAAATAAACATCATACCACCTACCTCGATCATCTCTGATCGGATACGTGAATGATGACTCCCGAATCATCCAATAACGATGTAAATCTGGGATAAAATAATTCTCATTCAAACGTAAATAACTTCCCTTAGAGAAAGAATTGGTAAGAACAATGTAAGGAGAGGGGAGGGCTTACCCATATGGTCCCAACATGATCGACAGAGGCGGAATCATATTCCCAGTGCGCGTTCAGGTGATCCTCCAAGGTTCGACCATACTCCTGAGCTCCAAATGGCAGTTCTTCCTCCTCTCTCAAATGAGGAGGCTACTGCCTATTTTAAGCAAAAAAAAAAACAAACTACACGGCATGTACTCTCAAGTACACAACATGTACTTTTCATTTTTTAAACTATTCCTCTGGTGGCTTCTTTCCACCGCGGCACTGTTCATCCATCAACATCAGTACACGATGTGTATTCCTGATTACACGATGTGTATTATTGCTTCGCTGGAGGCTTCCTCCACTGCCTTACTGTTCACCTGCCGACTGATTACACGATGTGTAAGTACAAAGTACACGATATGTAGTAAGTTTTTTTACACCCTTCATTACCAACAGGCCTACACGCCCTGTGTAATCATCCCACACGGCCGAAGTACATGGTGTGTGGAAAAGTACACGACGTGTACCCACAAAATTTGGGAATTTTCCCCATTTTCCTTATTTTCTCAAAAACACTTAAGGAAAAGGGACAAAAAGAAACCCGTACCTCAAAAATAAGAACCTGTTTCTTACAGATGATACCTTTGAGGAGTATCCAGTACGCATCATTGATCATAGCATGAAGGCTCTCTAAGGCCAGTCTGTCCCTCTAGTACAGGTGCTATGGAAGCACGACCAGGTACAGGATGAGACTTGAGAGAGGGAAGCCGAAGTATGTGCCCAATGGACAAATTTGTTCTTAGACAATGTTTCTCCCACCATGTAAGGTAAACTTGGGGGCGAGTTCTTTTAAGGGGAGAAGATTATAAGAACCTGATTTTTCACTCAGGTATGGATCCTTTAAAATTTCTGTCTAAAACTTTACTTTGGACCTAACAGTGGATCCTAAGGGGTTAGAAAAGGTCTCAGGGGTGTCTGGGGAAATTTCGCAGCCTGAAACCCATATTTTTGGGAAAATCAGGCTTGACACATGGTTTAGAGTAAACTTTGTAGGAATTATGCATGGTTTGGAAAACTATGTAGATTGTGTTTTTTTAGAAAGATCCACCTTGCACGGTTGGAACACAGCCCTGCGGCCTAATCGTACGAGCACCCCTTTTTCCCAGGTACCCATGTATAGTTTGGGAACAGTTTTTCAAACCATGTGGACAAACTGTACACATGCTATTTCAAGGGTAAATTCTCATTTTTTCCCTTAATGATCTAATTAAGCCACCTCTATCTTCCCTAATCCGATCTTATGCAATATTAACCTCTTTACCTCTCAATTTGGGGATTTTTGAAGATCTAACCTTGGAATCAAGAGATCTCATTCATCTAGTAACCGATCGAGCTTCTGTTCATCACATTGGATGTAAAATGGTAAGTACTTGAGTCCTCTTTTTCCATTCTCCATCTCTTTTTCTCTCGACTGAGATATTAATGTATGAGCATTTTTCAATTTTTCTTAGATCTAATCCGATCCGAGCCAAATCAAGGGATAATACCGAAGGAGGAGATTTCTACAAGCCTAATGTGGGTGGTCTATAACTCATCCCTAAAGTTTGTTGATTTTGGATTTGTCATGTGGGGCCCACCGATTTCATCGGGTGCCATTTATGGAATTTATATGACATGTTTATAATAATTAGAACTGTATGGATATTATATTTCCATATATGTGATTAATTGTTGGTGGTTATAACCACAACTCCATCCCTTCCATGTCGAAGGTTATGCCATAATTATTGCTTGGTGTTTTGACACATTTGCGCCACCGTTCAAGTGTTCATTTTCTTGATAAATCTAAGGGTAAAATTTTATATATTAAATGGATTGTTTTTATTTTGAATTTTATAATGGAAAGTACCATGTATTCTTACCACTTGACCCACCTAAGGAAAGTGCTTAAATTGATAATTAAATGTGAAATGGAAATTGGAAAGTATATTAAGTATATGACATGGCCGTATTGAATGTGAATGAATGGTTGGTTTCATATCCATAGAACCACTTACCACATTAATTGAAAGTAACATAATGAACCTTGAATCTAGAATATTTATTAAATGGATTAAATGGTTGCATGCTACTTGGAATTATCACACTAATGAAAGGCAAGGCTTGAACCAAATGAATTGATTAAAAGGTTTCATGCTACTTGACCTTATCACACCAATGAAAGGAAAGGATTGAACCAAATAAAATATTACATGACTTTATAATTAAACAAAAATGGCATCACTCAAGCTCACCTTAGATTCTGATCGGAGAATTCCATGAGCACTCAGGAAACCCATTTGGATTCAAGGATACAGCTTGCATAGGTTGATACCCACCTAGATCCCGATCCTTATGTATTCTTGGATTCACGATATGACACTGTAGTATCCCTTCATATTATTATAGGATGCCTTGGATACACTCATTGGATACAACATTGACAAGTAGGTTCCATGGTTACAGCCCATAGGGCCCTGTCTCTGTTTATCCCCATATTACCTTGGATGATCACCTTGGATTCGGTAAGCACTTTATTATGGAATTACTTGGAATATGCTCATTGGATTACACTCTTACCCCATGCTGGGCTATAGTTACTACTGAGTTGGCGAACCTTGAGGTCTACGTTGCCTTGTTCATTACCTTGGAACTTTCACCATCTACACCATCACGAGACTATGTTAGTGATGGCCATGCCTCACGTGACCTATTAATATAAACCAATAATTGATTAATTAAATGATCTGGTTACATTTTTAGACACCATCTGGGGGATGAAGCAGGTACTTGGGTATTTAGTTACATTTTACTACTTTACTTTATATATTCATGCCTATACACTATTACATTTCCATTACACATGAATAATTTTATAGACACCGTTGGTGGTGGCCCACTGAGATTTATCTCACACCCTCTCCAAGCATAGTTTGGTACCCGAGGAAGATTACATGGTTGCAGGTGTTGAAAAAGGGAAGCATACAGATTTAGACACTTGATTGTATGATGTTTAGTATGGAGCTTGATAGTAGATGACTGAGCCAGAGCTTGAGATGCTTGGTATAGTCTTTTGATTACTTTATACTTTTGTGGAACATGTTATGCCTACTGTTTTGTATCCATGTTTTCTAATTTTCTAGTGACATGACATACCATAAGTTGTTGAATACTATTCTAGTTGTTTCAGTTATTGTTACTGTTGTCTCTATTTTCCACTGTGCCTTCTGATTACTTATATTTATTCTGCTATTTACCTCTGTTATTTGTATCCAATGTGATACACTCTGGTAATGAGGGAACAATCTCCCCATGGACACACCCTAGGACCTCGCTGCTAGTAGGAAACCTCTGGAATTTGAGGAAATGCGCTTGATGCCATGTGGCCCACTGGGCTTGGGGAACCTATTAAGTGGAATCCGAGTCTAAGACATTGAAATTTTATTGGAAAGAATGAATTGGTCTTCAAGGAGACATGTGATCTGATCTTGAATTAAGATATCCAGAAGTATGAGGTTTCACGTGATACCAGAAGTTTTTTTAGTACATAATATATAGGATGCTTCACCCAAAGAAGTTATAGGAAAATAGGATAAACCAAAATAGATAAGATTCTTAGAAATATGGTTGGACCTGGTGACTCTGTATGTTGTCACTATGAAAATAAGGGACATTTATGAAATGATTTTCATGATAGGTGTGTTAAATCCAAAAATAATAATTTTATTTCATATGAAAAACTCTATATTTGAAGGGGAGGGTGGAACTTTTATTTTATGTTTCATGAGTTTCAATGGATTCATAAATTCTTTATTTAGGAGCTTCATTTCATTTAACTTCTGAAAGAGGATACATTATCAATTATGTGTCAGATTGTAGCAACAAGGTTCACCTTATGGGTGGAGAGGCAATTGAGGTTGTTGGAAAAGGATATATGAGTATTCAAACAAATAATGAATTTTTTCCTTATTTTCAAGGAATCCAAAAGATCTAAGGTTTATGAAAGAACTTAATTTCCATTCGTTAACTTGATGATGTGAGATTATATACTATTTGTGTGGATGGTGTTTGGAAAATCACATGAGATTCCATGGTGGTGGCCCATGGTGTGAAGGAAAAATCTTTGTACTTGACTGGGGTTTCAGAAGGCATCATGCATGATGGAGTAAAAACTTCTAGAACAATAAAGTTATGACATGACCATATTGGTTACATTGGTGAGAAGGGTTTATAGACCTTGGCTGCAAAAGGATTATTGATGATCGATCGCGTAGAGTATGAAACATACAAAGGCTGCATCTAAGATAATAAAAGGAAGGTTTCATTCAATTTGGATATAAAGAAACCAAATATTTAGAAGCCCAATATGGTTCGAACATATGTATAGGTAATAGAACCAGCTCAATCTTATGGCATCACCTTATTCCAACTTACCTTTATTGATGATTCTATATGAAATGTGTGGGTATTTATAATATCATGTTACTATTTTTAAAAACTCATCGACCATATTTTTTATCATTATTTAGTTGGGGTTCATCTTGGGTGGTTTCAGGATGAAATTTGAAAATTATGGAAGGCTCTTGGGCTTTGTACGGTTGGCGGATGATTTTCACGAATCATGCACCTTTATAGTAAAAACTGTGCAAAGCTATGTAGGGAGGGTTTTAAAGGTTGGCGTATGATTTGAAAAACTGTGCAACCACCTAGTAGAAACCATTCATCCCTTTAGAGGGGTGCATGACTAGGGCACACGGTTGTAAAAACCATACAACCCTAGCCAGATAACCATGTGAATGGGAAAATTTAATTCCAAAAAATGTTTAAAAAATTTATGAACCCTCCTTTTACCTATTAATCAGTCCTAAATACCCATATCACAATTTCCAAGGTTGATAAGGCTCTCAAGGACCCCTTTTTCCTCATCCAAACCCCTTTCTAGGTGGATCTAAACACAGATAATTACGTTTGATGTCCTTTGGGTATGTAAATATTCTCTTCTTGGTCTCTACTAGTATCTTCCACTCTTCTCTTTAGGGTTTGATATATCTCCATGTTGTTGGAGGATATAATCTCTATTATTTTAGATCTTGAATCTAGGTTTGATTCTTAGATCTCCATTGTCAACATTCTTCATTGGAGTTTTCCATTACAGGCATTGTGAGACGTGATCTCTTCGTTTTGATGGGTGGTTTCGAATAAGATTGCACAATTAATTTATCCTAGAATTTGTTATTTTTTTAATTAATTTCAATTGAATTGTGAAAACCCAATTTTGTGTGAATTGGGATTTTAAATTGATTTGGAATGAAATTAGGTAAAACCCTCAATTCTAGGGAATCTGGGTGTGATTTAGATTTTATGGAAATTGTGGAATTTGATTTGTGGAAATTGAATTGTGAAATTGATTTTTAGAAAATAGATTAAATTGTTTTGATAATAACCAATTTTTTACCCTATAAAAATGAATGAATTGATTAAAAACCCATGTATTGGTTTTTAAATAGAAATTGGAATATTGAAGTAGAAAATTGGGTAATTATATTTTGAACAGTTTTGAAATAATTTTCCCATTATTGATTATTGTTTGAGCACATGAAAGCCCAAGTATTTAGTGAGTTATTTGGGACAAACATGCTAGGTTGGAATTTCCATGACATCAGATTAAAACTTTAAAACTCTAACATAAACTTATTGATAGATCATATCCCCATTGGGATATTGGTTAGCCCTCTTTGTCTAGTGTCAGAGGGGCGTATGTGCACATTTTCATTATCACTATATGAGTGTGTGATGATCCCATAACCTGGAATTATCATACCTCTTTGTAGATGACCATGTTTCTAATTTGTGATTATTTTGATATATATTCCATTGTTTGTAAAACTTATTTACACACAACTTATGAATTTATATATATTTTTATATAAAATGTTTATTAAGCCATTTTTTTGAAATGTTTCCATAAATTAAAATGAATATAATGTTTTGTTTTAAATATAAAACAATATTTTCATGCTTGTTTTGTTTAAAATTGAAATCATGTATTGGTATATTTTATTAGAATATTATTATGGAATCCTTGGTGAGACCCTACTGATATTTTAGATCACACCCTAACTTTTCCTTATAGAATTTTTATATTTCCTTCTTCCAGGTTCGAGCAAGGGGAAACACCACTTAAAGGTGACAGTTGTTGTTGAATCCTTTGATCTTGGAGTGTTGTGTCCATTGATACCTAGGTTGTTTATCTTTCAGTTTCTGGTAATCTATGGCTCTACTTTGGGTTTATATACTTATTGCCTTCAGGTACTTGTTCTCTCTATAGAGTTTTCTTTTGAACATACTAACTTGTAACTATTTCTTCTATTTTTTATATGGAAAAAAATGTTCCCATATTTATCTTGTATGATTCCAAGTGCTTGTATCCAACTCATGGGGATTAGGAATGACCGTTAGGCCATGTTAGTGCCGACTTGGGTACTAGGGTACTAGGGTATCTGAGATGGTTCGTGAAAAAGTGGTATCAAAGTGATAAGTTAAGAATCTTACCTTGATGTTAGTATGTTGTTTGTAATATTGTCGGGACTTAGGAGGTAGTTGCGAATGAGTGTCTAACAATCTATCACTACAATGAGACTTACGTCACCAGGGGTGGTTTGGGAAATATTCCTTGAGGATTAGTTCTAGTGTTTTCCCAGATTTTGATTTGGATAGATTAAAATTAAAATCTTTTTTATCCATATGATGGGATTAATTATCCCTATTTCTCTTATTTGAGTGTTGATCTAGGTAATATTCTGATATCTTTAATGTTGTTTACTAAGGTATTGTAGAATCATGACCCTGATGAGACATGTTAATCAGATCCAGGAGGAACCTGCTAATGAACCACAATGAGAAAATCCACCCATGGAACAGAATCTAGTTGAAGTTGTTGTGTATACTGTCCAACCTTTGGGACATGCACCTACACTCGTTCCTATCCAGGCTCCAATTGTGGAACCACAAAAAAGATTCATGCTCAGAAATTCTTTTGATAGAATCCACTAGATTTCCAAGGCTCAAACGATTCTCAATAGGATGAGGATTGGTTGATAAGGGTTGAAATTTTATTTGAGTTCTTGGAAACTCCTAATTCTATTAAGGTGAAATGTGCCACATTCAAGCTAGAGGGACCTAAAAGAAGATGGTGGGTGTAGCACCTACAGTTTCAAGTAAGTAACCCGTTATTTATTTATTTATTTTAAGTATGTAATGTGTTTGGGTGAAGTTTTTGAGAGTTTGGAGGAATTTTAAAATGTTTCTGGGGATTTTCTAAAGCTAAATGGTTTGAGAACGATTAGTGGAAACTATGAAACTCCTACATAAAACCTTGTACAGTGAGATAAGGGCTTCTGGGTAGGCACATAGTTAGGTACATGGTTTTCCAAAACCATGTGTCCACCTAAGAGTGACCATTTAAAGTAGGAAAAATGGATTCTACCTGTTTGGAGCATGATTTATCTAACCATGCTGGAAAACCATGTGAGGTACTCCTTGAGATAGAGGTAACCACATAGTTAGGGTACGATTTTCCTAATTGTATGACTAACCATGCATGGTTTAAAGGTGAGATACTAAAAAACTGTATCTCACTCAAATTTAACCATAATCGCCTTATTTTTCATCCATTTTGACCCCAATTCATTTTTTCTTCCTACTAAAGGCTATAGAGTCTCTCCCCTTCAAACCAGAAGCAATATAAAGGCAATTATTGGTGCATTGAAACCCAATTCCCTTGATAAGTCTTCAATTGTGATATTTTTCTTATATTTAACTTCCTTCTATCTCTCTCTCAAAATCCTAGATCTAGTCTGTTGGAGATTTATCTATGGCATCCTGCCTTTTTATTACATAACTTTTCATCACATTGAACAAACAAAGGATCTTTTAAAGTTTAGTTTCTTGAAAAAAAGGTACATAATACACGAAGAACATAAAACATTCTTCCAATACACTTAAAAGGATTATTAAAAGTTTCATCATAAGTACATTTACTGAATATCATAACTTTGGGATGTACATCAAAGGAAAGGTTGAGTATAAGGCCTAGTAAGGGAAAGCTAGGGAAATAGTTTACAAGTGATCTTATGGAATATCAATAAGAACAAGAGGAACATCATTATGGAATGAGAAAGAGAAAATGAGGCATATCATAATAAAAAGTACATTAATCATAAAATGAAAATGTGACTAAAAAATTTAAATGATACATTCATTATTATATCACTAAGGTTTTTCACCGAGGTATCATAAAAATTACCAAGGTTATTCACCAAGGTATTGTAAAACATGTCATCTCTAGAGATTAATATCTTTACCAAATGCATTAGAGAACTTTCAGGGTGAACCATTAATATGTATTAATTAATTTGATCCACATATATCATAATAAAAAATTTCATAAATAACCCATAAAAAATAAAAGAAATGGGTTTAATATTAAAAAACATGGTTTTTTTAAAAAGTTATTAAAGACAAGATCATTATGTCATTTTTAATCCACGAAATGGGAATGAAGGTTTCATGTATATTAATACCTAAATAAAATAAATAATTTTTATATCTAGGTGAATAATTATAGAAAATAAAAAGGTTTTTGTATTCACAAAAATAAAATAAAATAGAATTTCTTAAAGAGAAAAGAGAAATTTTGAAATGTAATTTTGGCAGCATAACAGGTATAAAACATGGTTTTATAAAATGGTAAAATGAGAGGGAGAAATGGTATCCAAATCATAACATAATATTATTATAGTAAATAGATAACATAAAATGTATCAAAGAACTTAATTTTGAAATTTTAATACATACCACATAAAGAGGGAAATTGAATGGAAAAGAGAAGTAGAGATTTCCCTTACCTTAAAGAGTTGTTCCTAAAACATGAGGATTGAAACCTTGGGGGCATGAGGTCACCTTGTGAGGATTAATTGGGAGGTAAAACTACCATATATTTGTGGATTATGAATTGGGAATGAAATAAAATGGATAAATGGGTGGGTATTTATAGCTAAAGTGGAGGATTTGTTTATTAATTTCCAAATATATGCCTTGGAAACCTAGGTTGTGGAAAATGAAAAACCATGGATTTTCCCATGGTATTTGCTCATGGTTTTGGAAATTCGGGTCATATTTTATTTTATTTTAATCCAAAAGAGTCGATCATAATTTTATATTACTTATTTTGGTATGGAAAAGTAAAGTTTCTACAAAAATAATGTTTTTAATATTAAAGTTTTCATTTTAGACTTTGGAAAGTAAATTATAGGTTTGGAAATTGATTAAAATTTATTAAAATAATTTATATTAATAAAACAACATATTTTGAGTCTTGGATTGTGGTTATATAATTATTAAATCATTGTGACATAATTATGAAGGCATTAAACATACCGAAAAACTCAAACTGTATTTTTACTATTTACTAAAAAATAAAGTATTTTAGAAAATTATCACAAATTCACCCTAACCTAATTTTGTAATGATGATTTAAAAAATGATATTTATTTTATCATAATAATTCTATAAATATGATAATTATAACTTTTAAATATAAAAATCCTTATTTATTAAAAATAATAGTGGATTGAAGATTCATAGTAAAATTTGCAACACTTGGAAAAAATAAAATTATTTTATCAATTATATTTAAATAAGAGTATTTTATTATAATATTTAATTAAAATAATTATTATTAATAACATATTATTTTATTATAAATATTTATATCTTTTCCAAAAAATACAATTTTTGTCTGAAAAATCAATTTATTAAATCCCATCTGAATTTTATTAAGAAAAACTATTCTTAAAATGGAATTGATGGAATAACAATTATATTTAAACAAAGTAATTACAAACTAATTCTAGGACACATAACCCCTTATAACGCTCGTGTATGAACTAAGGGTAAGGTGTGCTATGGTGATAGATTAATGGGGCGACTCGACTAACATTTCCCGAGTGGTAATTTCCAATAACTTGAAATTCTCATGTAGGAGATTTCATTATAGCTTCACTTATTGAAGCTCAACTTGGGCTTAGTCAAGAGAAAACCCCAGTGATACTACCTCCCTCCCAAGCTTCGACAGATGAGCTTTATATGGCATGATTCTATTGGCTGAGGACATCATTTCTCCTTTTTTGCATTAATTATTATTTATAATTTCTACTTACAAATTATAATGTAAAAATTATTATCAAGAGTATAGTTTCCAACGGTTATATTGACCAATGGTCATATTTGACCAACGGTCAAAAATTAGTCAAATCCCAATGGTCATATTTACCTTTATACTCACTTCATTATTAAATATATATGTTTTTGTTGTGTATGGTACAATATAACACACATTTTCTTAGGAAACAAATATTATTTAAAAAGTTTGAGTTGTTACATTATTCCCCCCTTAATAATTTTCATCCCTAAAAATTCAACTAATTCTCTCAGTTGAAAAAAGGTGTGAGTACTTTTATCTCATTGCCTCCTCTAGTTCCCACATCACTTCTTCATATATATGGTTCTTACACAACACTTTTATGAGGTGGGTAGTATTTTTGTGTAGAACCTTGTCTCTATGGTCCAAGATCTCCACCAGATGCTCCTCATAAGAGAGGTCACGTTCCAGTTGTACCAACTTGGGATTCAGTACATGTGAGGGATTAGGTATGTACTTTATCAAGAGCGATACATGGAATACATCATGAACTTGATATATATTTTCTAGAAGTTCAAGAAGATAGGTCACTAATCCTATATGATCAAGGATTTCATTGGGGCCAATTTACCTGGGGATAAGATTCCCATTCTTAACAAACTCTAGGAATCTCTTCCTTGGTAATATTCAAAGGAAAAATTGTTCACTAACATAAAAATCCAAGTACCTTTGACGATTGTTATCATAGATCATCTGTCAACTTTGATCAGCCTTAATGTGTTGTTGGATGACATGAAACTTTTCTATCATCTCTTGTACAAGATCAGGACCAAGAAGCTTTATCTCACCAAATCTATCCCAACAAGTAGGAGTTCTACACCGCTTCCCATATAGAGATTTATAGGGTGCCATTTGAATACTCAAATGAAAGTTTTTTTATGAGAACTCAATAAATTGGAGATATTGATCCCATCCAACTTTATATTCCATCGAGCATGTTATCAATATATCCTAAAGTGTCTGAATCGTCCTTTCAGATTGGCCATCAGTTTGGGGGTGATAGGCCATACAAAAATTCAATTCATTATTCTGAGCATGCTGAAGACTTATCCAAAATTTTGATGTGAGCCTTGGATCATGATCAGAAATGATATAAAGTGGTACCCCATGCAACCTCACCAATTCCTTTACGTAAATATTGACAAGTTGGTCAAGAGATAAATATTACAGAATAGTAATGAAATGGGACGTCTTGGTGAGATGATCCACTATAAATCATATCGAATTGTTTCTTTTTGATGTTCTCAGGAGACTAATGACAAAGTCCTTAGTGATATTTCCACACTTCCATTTTGGTATGGGTAGTGGTTTCAATACCCCTTTAGGAATTTTTTGCTCTGCCTTCACTTGTTGATACACCAAGCATCTTGTAGTGTAGTTAACAACCACCCTTTTTTAGGTTATCTAACCAATAATTATCATGAAGGTCCCTATAAATTTTAGTGCTTCCAAGATGTATAGAGAATGTAGAGATATGAGATTCATCCATAATTTCTTTCTTTATTTCTTGAATATATGGAACACATATCCTTGTATGAAATTTTAGTACACATTTTTTATCAATATTGAACTCAAGAAAGTTCCCATTATTTACTATATCTATCTTATTATGTAGCAAAGGATATTCTATTTGATATCTATTGATCTTATCAAGTAACTATGGTTGAGAAATCATTCGGGATAAGGTTGATGATTTCCATTCCCTCATGATTCCCATGTCCAACCTTACTGGGTCCTTGATTAATGGATCTCCTTGAATCCTCATCACTTCTAAAACAATAGAGTCTTTCCTACTTAATGCATCAACACCTTTGTTTTCTCTTCAAGGGTGATAACAAATTGAAAATTCAAAGTCTTTAAGAAGTTCCAACCATCTCCTCTGTCTCATGTTCAATTACTTTTATGTGAAAATATACTTTAAACTTTTTTGGTCTATGTATATGTCACATTTCTCCCCATAAAGATAGTTCCTCCATATATTTAGATAAAAAATAAATATAGCTAGATCTAGATCTTGTGTATGAAAATTCTTCTCTAGTGGATTTAATTGTCGAGATTCATAAGAAATCACTTTTTAATTTTACATGAAGATGCACCCAAGCCCTTTCAGAGATGAATATCTAAAAATAATGAATCATTATCCAATAGAGGGTAGAGTTAACATGGGTGCAATAACCAATATATTCTTCAGCTCTTAGAAACTTTCTTCACACTCCTTTGTCCATATGAACTTGGCCCCTTTTCGAGTTAACTTGGTTAGTGGATTAGAAAGTCATGAAAATTTTTACACAAACCTCCTATAATATCTTTCTAAACTAAGAAAACTATGAATCCCAATTACTATTATAGGATAAAACCACCCCTCTATAACCATTATCTTGGTTTGATTAACTAAGATTTTTTCATTGGTGATAATGTGCCCCAAGAATGAAAATTTTTATAACCAAAATTTACATTTTTTGAACTTTACAAATAGTCTTGACTTCCTCAAAGTTTGAAATATAACCCTTAGATGATCATCATGCTCCTCACGAATTTTGGAATATATCAGAATATCATCAATAAAAACTACCAAAAATTTATCAAGGTAGTCCTTATATAATTTATTCATAAAATCCATAAATATAGTAGGATAATTACTCAAGATAAAGGGAATAACAATAAACTCATAGTGCCCATATATTTATCAGAATATGGTTTTTGGAACATATTCTTTATTCACCCTAAATTGATTATAACTAGATTGAAGATCAATCTTAGATAAGAATTGAGCACTAGTAAAATAAATCATCCATCCTTGGAAGAGGGTACTTTTTATTCACTATGATCCTATTAAGTTCTCTATAATCAATGCATAGCTACATTGATTCATCCTTTTTATTCACAAAGAGAATAAGTTCTACCCAAGGATACACACTTGGTTGGATAAGCCCCTTCTCCAAAATATCTTGGAGTTGTTTCTTTAATTCATCAATCACCAAAATTTTTATTATATATGAGGTTTTTGAAATCGGCTTTGATCCAGGTATGAGTTTAATAGAGAAATATGCCTCTCTTTCAGGGGGAGGTCTAGGTTACTCCTTAGGAAATACATCAATGTATTCCTGTATTGTGGGGATATTTTCTATTCATATAATTTTATTTACTTCTTCCTCTTCACTGATAATCTTAAAAAACAAGGTTATGGGAGGTGATTATAGATAAAAATCAGGCCGAGATATCTCTATTATCAATATATATATATAGGTTTTCCATTCAAGAATACTAAGATTTCCTTGTTTTTTCAATTAATCTTAGCATTATACTTTGAGAGAAAGTCCATCACTAGTATAGTGTCAAATTCCAGCATGGGAATGAATACTAGATTTGTGATGAGATTATTCTCAGAAAAGTGAATACTAGAGTTTCTATAAATTGTTGATGCTTGGATAATCCCTATAGGAGTCTTTACTGATAACTCTACTTTTAGAAGTTTAGGGATTGATTCTATATTTGTTTCAAACTTAGAAGAAATAAAGGAATGTATAGAACTAGAATCAAATAGAGTACTTTCTAGATTTGAGAGAACAATAAGAGTACCTGCTACCACATCATTTGGAGCTTCAAATTTATCCATTTTGATAGAAAAATCCCAACCTTACTCTCTTTTACTGTACTGAGGTTGATGGTGATTCCCCTTTATTATCTTCTAATTTGGATAGTGATTAGAAAAGTTCCCAAGCTATCCACACTTGAATCATTGGACTTCATACTGGGCTTGCACCGTATTTCCCTTTTCATTGGTGTTGAGAAGTCGAGGCTTTACCTCACTACAATAGCTCCAAGAAATATGGCCATCTCTTCCACACTTTTAAAATTTCCTACTCCTGATCAACCAGTTCCCCGAATGCTTCTTCCCACATTTTTTTCACATCATAAGTTTCAAATTCTTTCCTCCTATTCCATGATCAAAGTTCCTCCCTAAGATTGGATCCATTGGTATCTTATTTTCATTTTATATATGGGACCAATACCTCTCTCTGAACTCCAGTTCAACCTTCATATCATTCCACACCATCTCCTCATATATTTCATAGTCTCAATTGGATAGATTCTTCCATAGATAGAGTCTTAGTCCACTGAATAATCTATCAAACTTTAAATTAGGATCCATGAAAAAGATATATGTGTAATGAGAAAGTATTGTAAATTTCATCTCATAGCTTCCCACAGATTCATTTTCCTTCTACTTCAGCTCTAGGAATTCCTTCTCCATTTTTGTTCACATCGAACAAGGGAAATATTTTTTGAAAAAGGTTCCCCTAAACTCTTCCCACTCCATAACATCAATCTCCCTTATTGGCTTCGTTTTTTTAATTAGTTTCCACCAATGATCATCTTATCCCTCTAATCAGTACACAACCAGGGTGGATTTTTCTTATTCCAAACAATATAGTATAGAAAATATCTTTTCAATAGAGCTTATCCATTGTTCTTCAATAAATGGGTCGATAGATCCACTTAAATAATGTGGTCATTGACGTATAAAGGACTCAAAAAAGAGTTTTTCCCTCAGAGGTGAATTTGGTATCTCAGCTTGATTCAAGTTATTGGTCATAACTCGATCTAGTTGATTTATCACTCTCATGAAGTTTTCCATTCTGGCTTCCATCGGAGGGCCATCAGCGCATGGTACATTGCGCTCACCATTTACGTGGTTCCTTATATTTACCACCATTTTATAAAAGAATAAAATCTTAGTGATAAATGTGTTTATTTTAATAATATTATAATTATGAAGGAATTTTTATGTCTTAAAACATTGTGCTTAAATATGTTATTCTTTAAAAATAATTATATTTTCTATAAATACTTTAGAATGGTTCATAAAAAACTTGAGATTAACCAAATATATCCCCTGGGAGTGTCAAACCAAGAGTGTAGAAAATCCCATTGTTTTGCACTAGTTCCCATTTCAGTCTAGCTCAAAGAGGTGTTTTTGGGTGTTAGCCCTAGATACATATGTTCCAGATTCACATCCACTTGTTCGTATCTAGGTAGATATTTATTTGCTCATAAATCACTTACTTTATACTTCACCAAAATAACAGGATGTTTTCTTATATTTAAACTTTTATCTAGGGTTATTCCTAAATTTTTTAAATCCTAATTCCCAAAAATTACTAAACTTTCATTTGATACCAACTATGGAATCCCTCCTTTTTATTACACAACCTTTCATTACATTGAACAAAAATATGATCTTTTAAAGTTTAGTTTCTTAGAAAAAAGGTACATAATATATGAAAACTTAGAAAATTATTTTAATCCCCTTGAAAGACTTATTTAAAGGTTCATCCTAAGTAAATTTACTTAATCTCATAACCTAGGGACATACATCAAAGGAATGGGTGAGAATAAGGCCCAATAAGGGAAAGCAAGGGAAACAATTTACAAGTGATATTAAGAAATATCAATAAGAACATGAGGAATATAATTATGGCATGAGAAATGTAACATGAGGAATATCATAATAAAAAGGCCATTAATATTAATATGATAATGTGGCTACAAAATTTAAATGAGAAATTCATAAGAATATCATCAAGGTTTGTTACTGATGTGTCATAAAAATTACCAAGGTTATTTACCAAGGCATCATAAAACATGTTATCTCCAGAGATTAAATTATTTACCCAATGAATTTGAGAATAGTTAGGGTGAACTCTTAATATGTATTTATTAATTTTATCCACATAGATCATAATAAAAATTTCATAAATAACCTATGGAAAATAAAATAAACGGGTTTAATATTAAAAAACGTGGTGTTTTAAAAAGTTAGTAAAGACAAGATCATTATGTCATTTTAACCCAAGGAAAGGGCATGAGGGTTTAATGTAAGTTAATAACAGAATAAAATAAATAAATTTTTCATCTAGGTAAATACCCCTATAAAATAAAAGGTTTGGGTATTCAAAAAAATAAAATAAAAGATAATTTCTTAAGGATAAAAGAGAAAATTTGAGAAGTAAATTCGACAACATAATGGGTATAAAACATAGTTTTATAAAATGGTAAAATGAAAGGGAAAAATGGTATAAAACTCATAAAATAATATTATTATAGTAAATAGATAAAAAAAAGTGGAAAAATAACTTATTTTGGAAATTGGAAGACATACTACATAAATAGGAAACTTTAATGGACAATATAAGTGGAGATTTCCCTTACCTTGGAGAGTTGTTCCTAAAACTTGAGGATTGGGACCTTGGGGGATTGAGGAAAAATTGGGAGGTAAAAATAAAATAGATTCATGGAGGATGAATTAATAGTGAATAGAAATGGATAAATGTGTGGTTATTTATAGTAAAAGTGGATGATTTGTTTATTAATTTCAAAATATAGGCCTTGGAAACCTATGTGGTGGAAAATGAAAAACCATGGGATTTAAAATGGTATTTTCCTATGGTTTTGGAAACTTGGGTCACATTTTATGTTATTTTATTCCAAAATAGTCTATCATCATTTTATATTAATTCTTTTGGTATGGAAAAGTAAATTTTCCACAAAAATAATGTTTTTAATGTTAAAGTTTTCATTTTAGACTTTGGGAAGTAAATTATAGGTTTTGAAATTAATTAAAATCTATTAAAATAATTTATATTAATAAAATGACATATTTTGAGTCATGGATTGTGGTTATATAATTATGACATCATAATGACATAATTATGAAGTCATTAAACATACCGAAAAAACTCAAACTGTATTTTTTCTATTCATGAAAAAATAAAGAATTTTAGAAAATTATCATAAATTCACCCAAACCTAATTTTGGAATGAAGATTTAAAAAATTATATTTATTTTATCACAATAATTCTATAAATATGATAATTATAATGTTTAAATATAAAAATCATTTTTCATTAAAAATAACAGTGGATTGAACATGCATAGTAAAATTTCTCACACTTGAAAAAAATAAAATTATTTTATCATTTATATTTAAATAAGTGCGTTTTAATATAATATTTCATTAAAATAAATATTATTCATAATATATTATTTAATTATAAATATTTATATCTTTTTTAGAAAATACAATTTCTGTTCAAAAAATAGATTTATCAAATTCCATCTCAATTTTATTAAGAAAAAATATTCTTAAAATGGAATTGATGGAATAGAAATTTTATTTAAAAAATGGAATTACAAACTAAGGCTGGGACATGTAACCCCTTATAACACCCATGTACGACCTAAGGGTAAGGTGTGAAATGGTGATAGATTAATGGGGAGGATCAACTAACATCACCTGAGTGGTAATTTACACTAACTTAAACTTCTCCCACATGATATTTCATTGTAGTTTCACTTGTTTAATATTATCTTAGTCTTCATCAAGAGAGAACCCCAGTGATGCTACCTCCCTCCAAATCTCTAAAAAATGGGCTTCATATGGCATGACTCTATTGGTTGAGGTCATCATTTCTTATTTCTACATTAATTGTTATTTATCATTTCAACTTAAAATTTATAACGTAAAAATTATTACCAAGAGTATAGTTTCCAATGGTCATATTTACCAATGTTAAAAAGATGGTCAAATATTGATGGTCACATTTCCCTTTATACTCACTTCATTATTAAATAGATATGGTTTTGTTGTGTATGGTACAATATAACACACATTTTCTCAAGAAAAAAATATCATTTAAAAATTTTGGTTCATTATAAGATCTATGATGTTTGATGAAAATCATGATGAGATATAGTTGTGTTAATTTTAGGTAAAGATATATAAGGTAAGTTTTTGGAGATTCAACCTGGTTTTTTTTTGATGAATTAGTGATATTATTTGTTTTCTACATAATTCCCGAGGTAGGTGGTTTCAATCTAAACTCCTCTTATTATAACTTGAATGATTAGTTTTAAATTGGTTAAATTGATTTAATTTTATTGTGAAATTTTTGTGAAAAAAATGGTAGAATCCCTCTTTAGTGTTGGTTTATGGAATTGTAAGATTGTGGAAGTGGTTGTGAAAAGTGCTTTGTTTTCTTGATTTTAAAATATTGATTTTAAAATATTGATTTTTTGGATTTGTGGTAAATGAATTGATTGAAATGTTTTCAATAAAGTAATGATTTTATTGAAATGTATTTAAATGGTTGATTTGAAATTGTTTTTGCATGCATGGGTTGTGTGAGTTTATGCTTTCGATGTGATCCTGAATAAGAGGCATGTACCATTGGGGTAAAAAGGGATGTGACCCTAGATAAGGGGTGTGTGTCATAGTGACATATGGATATTAGCCACTTAGTGATAACTTAGTGGATGAATGAGAAACTTCTCATGATTATGGTACTGTTAGTGAATCATGAATGTGTTGCTGTGTGCGTGAATCATGGAATGAGTATTCCAAAAAGGAATGTGAAATGGTGAAATTATGGTTGTTTGATTTCCTTGAAAAAGGGCCTTGGTTTGGGAAAACTATTTTGGTATGGTAATTATTTTAAATTCTGTTATAAAAAATTTTCAATTGTTTTATATAAATTGTTTTATATAATTTTTATAACTTGTTATATCCTAGTGGCCTGAGTAGGAAAGTAATTTGGGGAAAACCTATTGCGTTTCATTACTCACCCCCTACTTTGGCATGTTGGTGATTTTTAATATTTTTTCTATCGGGACACTGGTAATAGTAAAACATCAAACTTATTTTGTGGCACTTCATGATACTTGAGCATGGAGTTGGATTTGAAGCTTAGAGTTAGGTTTGGAGTCTTTTTATTTTTGTTGGTTTTGTCTTCCGCTTTATACTTTGATGTTAGTAGTCTTCTGATGTGGTACTCTGTTGTAGTTTGGTTTTGATATTAATGGTATTACTTTTAGTTTTATTATATTTTTATCATACATCATTTAGTGGTTGTCTTTTTATGGTGGGTTTGGTTGGGTTGTTTTATTTCTCAAGGTAAAATTGTCCCCCAATTGTATTGATACCCATTCAATTTATTTCTAGCCTTTGGTGCCTTGAGTATATCTCTTAAGGACAATTAATAATTTCTCCTTGAATCAAGTCAATGAGTAGGAGAGGGATGTTACATGTGGTATCACTCTTATTCGGTCCAAATATCATTTTGGAACAAGTGGTATTAGTCTTGGTCAGTCCAAATATTAGTATAGAACAAGTGGTATCAAGTGGTTTGATCCTTAGTTATCAGTTCTATTGGTCTTGGAGTTGAAATTCTTTTTGTTTTAGTTATTTAGTTGGGATGGTAGAAAGGAGTAGGATTGTCAAGACTTGGAATGTAGCTCATAAATAGACATAGATAACCTATTTATGGTGAACTTCATGTTACTAGGGAGTTAGGTACATAAGTGTTTTGAAGACACTTATAGGATTTGTAATCTCATTGTCATGAGTTTAGCCAATGAGAAGAGTAAGACATGCATTTTAGAAATTAATTCACACTAGGAGTTTATATTTCATTTTGAGTAATGATATATGATTTGGTGAGAAAATTTTTATTTTTTAAAAGTGTTGATTTTTTTTCAAATGTGAGATATGAAAAAAGCATGGCATGGGCATTTTGAAAATGGGTTGATTTTCAAAATCATGGTGAAATTTTAAAAAATGGTTTAACATGGAAATATTGAATTTTAGAAAGAAATGTTATGATATGTGATGTGTTAGAATTTTAAATTGTTAAGACTTTAGTTTCCAGGGAGTGAGACATATGGAATTGTTTATGTTTATAGAAAATGGAACTTGGTAGGAATCGTAGAAACTAACCAAAAGAAGTTTTTGATAATGTGGTCGCACCTAATCCACATGTGAACCAAATAATAGTTCAGAGTATAGTACAATCTTTTAAAGTTATGGATATAGGGAACATAAGGGATGAACCATGGAAAGTGGAACATTCTATTCAATTCCAAAAGCAGAATCCACCCATATTTCGAGGTGATTCGAAACCAGAGAAGTAATAGGTGTGGATAAATAGGATAAACCGAATCTTCTATTTACTTGGTACACCAGTAGATTTGAAAGTCAAGTTGGTGATGTATATACTGGAAGACCTTTCATTATAGTGTTGGGATTTAGAAGTTCAAGCTAAAGTGGACCAAAACATAACTTGGAAGGATTTTGAATAATTTTTCAACAAAAAATTCTACCCTCACATGTTCAGGATCATAAGGATGACATATATTTTCAGCTTGAAATAGAAGAATCTCTCAAATATAGAGTATGAAGATAAATTTATGAATTTATTCTTCTTTGAACCCGAAGTTGCTACTAGTGCATCCTTGAAGGCCCACATTTTTGAATTAGGGATGAGGCATGGAATTCTATCAAATATTTCCATGCCCTATATAACAGATTATATAGAGATAGTCAATAGAGTGAAAATTGAATAAAGGGACATATTAGGATCTATGGGTGGAGGAATCATATTGATACTTACAGGAAATGGTGGGAAATCTAATTCTTGGAGCAAGAGTAAGAGGGATACCTATTTATAAGGTACTGAGATGGATCAGAATCAGATGGATTAATCAGTGAATCTCCCTCCAAAACCTAAGAGAAAGAAAAAATGTTTGTAATGTGGTTATTTGGACCACATGAAGAAAGATTGTATAACACCACCTAGAGCATACCACAATTGAAACTAGATGAGAAATATTTAGCGCTATTATCGTAGTGCTCCAAGTTTGGGTGTTCGAGACACTTCTCATGTGTTTCATAAATCATATGATTTGACGGGATGAGAGTAGTAGAATAATACTCATTATCATAACCGACCTATACATGATAATTCTAGTAATACCATGACTCCTTAGAAAGGGAAATCTCAATATGGAAATAACAAACAAAATGTAGCAAGTAAGAAATTAAATGGAGATGAGAAAGTTATTATGGATGATAAACCTAGACCATAAATGGTGAGAGGTAATATTATTTTGAATTCTACCCTAATTAAATCTTTTTTTAATAAAAGTGAATCCTATTAATTTATTTCTTCTCGTTCTATTGATCTTCTGGGTTTAAATGTTGAGATGATGCCTTCTGTTTTGAAACTGAAAACTCCTCTTAGTAAAAGAGAATGTTGAGCCTTTTTTGTAAAGCATATTAGATAACAGTTTATGGAGCTGAGTTGATATGGGATTTATTAATGATTGATATGGATGTCTATTATATAACCTTGGGTATGGATTGGTTGAAAATGTTCAAGGCTCACATCAACTGTTATACCCAAAGGGTTAGTTTTACGAATGAGGATGGCATCAAGAATCTCTTTAGAGGAGACCAGAATATAGAGGCTGGTTCTACAGGCTTGTTGAAACCAATAGTTGAAACGATATCATTCCAGTTGATAGTGTTGACTTTGTAATTGATGGAAAAGACCAAGAATATCAGTTTTCTATCAGTTATTGATCATCTTCTAGATGTTTTTCCTGAAAATTTCTTAGGGTTTTCACCCACAAGAGAAGTGGAGTTTATAAATGATCTCCTTCCAAGAAGAAGTATTATCCCCCTTCCATATTATTGGATAAAACCAATAGAATTTGGGGAACGGAAAGTGCAGTTGGAAGAGTTAAAAAGAAAAGGGTTCATTCTACCTAGTACATCTCCATAGGAAACACCAGTCTTATTTGTCAAAAAGGTAGATAGAACTCTTTGGTTGTGTTTCAATTATCGTAAGCTTAACTAATTTATGATAAATAATCAGTATCCACTTCTATGTACTGATGATCTTTTCTATCAATTGTGGGGATTCTAGTGGTTCTATAAAATCTAATTATGATTAGTATATCACCAATTGCAAGTTTAGAAGGAGGATATTCCAAAGATAACTTTCAAGAGTAGATATGGACATTATGAGTATATAGTAATGAATTTTGGTCTTACGAATTCACCAACGATATTTATGGAATTAATGAATCAGATATTTAAGAGATATCAAGATTCTTTTGTGGTAGTGTTTGTGGATGACATATTGGTGTATTCAAGGACAAGGGATGAGAACGAGGAACACATGGTGATAATTTTGGGAATCTTGCAGGATCATCATCTATATGAAAAATTATCTAATTGTGATTTTTGGATGCAATAGGTACATTTACTTTTCCATGTAATTTGTGAAAGATGTGTTTCTTTGGATCTAGAAAAGATATAGGCTATTATCTATTAGAAACTGCCAAATAATGTCCTTGAGATACAAAATTTACTTGGTCTAGATTGTTATTACTAATGTTTTTTTCATGAATTCACATGAATAACTTTACTAATGATATCCTTGATGAGTAAAAATGTCCCATTCCATTGGAGTAAAAAATGTTAGAAGTTTTTTTCGAAATAAAAAGGTTTTCCTTACATCAGCACCAATCTTAATATTTTCAGAATCAGGAAAAGGGTATGTGGTGTATTGTGATGATTTGGGATCTAGGTTGGGATGTGTTCTCATGAAAGGAGATCATGTAGTTGCTTATATCTCATGATAGTTATGATTTCATGAGAAGAACTACCCAACACATGATTTGGATTTAGTTTTCACAATCCATGCTTTGAATACTTGGAATCATTACCTCTTTGGTGATAAATTTATAATGTTTACGAATCATAAGATCTTTAAACATATTTTATTACAAATTTACTTGAATCTGAGAGAAATAAAATGGATGGAGTGTCTCCAAATGTTCAAATTTGACTTGATGTATACAATTGGTAAAGTAAATTCAGTAGAAGATGCATTAAGTAGAAATTTGTATTATTAGTTGGAAAAAGATGCTTCATACTAGTGGTAGTTGATGTTGGTGATAGACGACATGCACTTGGATTTTGAAGACCAAGGTAGTGCAGTAATTTTATTTCCAATTTTGTTGGTTTCTGATTTGGTTGATATAGTTAAAGAGGCACATATATACAAATCAGAATGTGTTACTATAAGGTCAAAACTCAATGGTGGGGAGACCATTGAGGGATGGATACTAGATGGGATTTTGGTTTTGTGGTTTCAAAATCTGATGGTCGTACCTATGGCTTGCCAGGAACAACTTCTGCATGCTTACCACTATTCTAGATGGGTTTTTCATCCTAAAATACAGAATATGTATAAGATGTTGAAAGTACAGTTTTGGTGGGTTGGTATGAAAATAAAGGTAGCTTAGTTTGTTTCGAGATTCTTAACTTGTCAATAGGTTAATTTATAGAATCGGCATCCAATAGGTATGTTGTAGTTTTTACCGATTCCTATTTGGAAATGGGAGAATATAGCCATGGATTTTGTGACTGGTCTCCCAAGAATGGTTCAGAAACATGATGTCATTTTGTTGATAGTGGATTGGATCACAAATTTGGCCCATTTTATCCCTATTTTTTAATCTCATTCAGTGGAGTACATGTCTAAAATATATATCCAAGAAGCTATAAATAGGTATGGTGTACCAGCTTAGATAGCGTCAGATAGAGATTTGAGGGATATGTCTTGTTTCTGGAAGAAATCCCTTGAGACTCAGTTGACTATGAGTATGGCGTATTATCCTCAGATGGATGGAAAATCCAAACAAATGATACAATAGTTGGAATACATGTTGTGGTCTTGTGTAATGGTTTTTTATGGCTCATGGGAGGAGCACCAACCATTAGTGGAGTTATCATATAACATAAGTTATCAATCCTTGATACATATGGTTAATTTTTAAGAATTTTATGGGTGTCCTTATTGTTATCCACTTTTTTGGGTGAAAATAGGAGATAATTCACTGGTTGGGCAAAGCCTTGTCTAAGAAACAATGAAGAAGATTCAGTTGATTAAGAAACAGATAGAGATGGATCATCATCGACTACCATTTTCATTTGAGGTGAGTGGTCATGTGTTATTGTGGATCTCTCCAAGGCTTGGGAATTTCCATTTTGGGAAGTAGGGAAAGTTATCTTCTCAATACATAGACACTTTTGGGAAAATTGAATGGGTTGGTGAGGTGGCATATCGGTTGGCATTGCTACAATGGTTTAGTGATGTGCATAATGTGTTTCATGTATCTCAGTTGAAAAAGTATCAGCCTGATCCTAACCATGTGATTCTATGGGATCACATTGACCTAGAGCTAGATGCTTCGTTGGTTCATGTGACAGTACAAATAGTGGTTAGGCAATAAAAAGTCTTGTGTGGAAAAAATGTCAGTCTAGTGTGGGTTTTTTGGAAACATGGTTGGATTTAGGAAGAGACTTGGGAAAGAGAGAAATAAATAGTCGAGCAATGACCCAAAATATTTTAGGAAAATGATGGTTGTCTACTTTCTAGGGAAATAATGGTCAATGGTGGGGAGAATATAACACCCCCTATTTAAAGTAAGTAACCCTTTATTTATTTATTTTAAGTATGAAAAGTGTTTGGGTGAAGTTTGGCAGAGTTTTTAGGACTTTTTAAATGTTTATGGGGATTTTATAAAGGTGCACGATTTGAGAATGATTAGTGTAAATCGTGAAAATCCTACAAGAAACCGTACACAATGAGACGAGGGCTTCTTGGCTTGTTTATGGTTAGGCACATAGTTATTCCAAATCATGCGAACACCTAGGAGTAACCATATGAAGTGGGATAGATGGATTCTACACTATTGGCGCACAATTTTTCTAACTATGTGGGACAACTATTCAAGGTGCTTCTTGAGGTAGAGGCTAATGCATGGTTAGCACACATTTTTCTTAACAATGCGACTAACCATGCATGGTTTAAAAGGTGAGATCCTAAAAAGTGGATCTCACTTGGATTTACCCATAATAAACTCAGTTTACCTCTATTTTGACCCAAATTCAGTTTTTCTTTCTTCCAAAGGTTGTGGAGTCTCTCCCCTTCGAACCAGAAGTAATCTGAAGGCAATTCTTGGTGCGTTGAAGCCTGATTCCCTTGGTAAGTCTTCATTTGTGGTAGTTTTTTAGATATATTTTCCCTCTCTCTCTTAAAATAATATATCTAGACTCTTGGATATATATATATATGATGTTTTATTCCAATCATGATGATATATGGTTGTGTTGATGTTTAGTAAAGATATTTAAGGAGTGTTTTTAGAGATTTTACCCGATTTTATTGAAGAATCAGTTCTGTTATTTATTTTCCCCATAATTCCTGAGGTAGGTGGATTCACTATCAAATACTATTATTATAACATGAAGGATTAGTTTTAAAGTGGTTAAATTTATTTAATTTTTTTTGTGAAATTATTATGCAAACCATGGTAGAAACCCTCTTTAGTGATGGTTTGTAGAATTGTGAAATTGTGGAATTGGGTTTGCAACGTGATTTTTTTCTTTATTTTAAAATTTTGATTTTAAAATATTTTTTTTGTATTTTTGGTTAATTAATTGATTGAAATGTTTTCAATAAATTAATATTTTTATTGAAATGGATTGAAATGGTTGATTTGAAATGGTTTTGGCATACATGGGTTGCGTTTTTTTATGCTTTTCACATGACCCTGAATAAGGGGCATGCACCATTGGGGTATAAAGGGATTTGACCCTAGATAAGGGGAGTGTGTCATTGTGATATAAGTATATTGAAAACATAGTGAAGACTTAGTGGATAGATGAGAAACCTCTCATGAGTATGAAACTATCAGTGAATCATGCAAGTGTGTGTGTGTGAATCATTGAATGGGTATGCCAAAAAGGAATGTGAAATAGTTAAAGTATAACTATTTGTTTTCCATGAAAAAAGGGCTTGGTTTAGAAAAAATATTTTGGTATGGTAATTATTTTATATTATGATATGAACTATTTTGGTATGGTAATTATGATATGAACTATTTTCTAACTTGTTCTATCCTAGTGGTGTGTGTAAGGAAGTCATTTGGGTAAAACCTATGGAGTTTCATTACTCACTCCCTGCTTTGGAATATTGGTGATTTTTCATAGTTTGTCTATAGAGACACAGGTAAAGGTAAATTATCACCCTTATTTAGTTGTGCTTCGTGATACTTGATCATAGAGTTGGAGTTAGAGCTTGGAGTTATGTTTGGTGTCTTTGAGTTTTGTTGGTTTTGTATTTCACTTTGTACTTTGATGTTAATAGTCTTCCACTACGGTAATATGTTGTGGTTTGGTTTCAATATCAATGATATTACTTTGAGTTCACTTACATTATTATCATGCAACATTTAGTGGTTATTTTGTTATGGTGGTTTTGGTTGGGTTATTTTATTTATCAAGATGAAATCATTTCCCAATTGTATTGAAGCCCTTGACAGTTATTTCCAGACTTTGGTGCATTTGGGATGTCACTTAAGGCCAAGTAGCAATTCCACCTCGACTCAATACAATGAGGAGGGGAAGGATGTTACAGTGGGGAACAATGGTGATGACAAAGAAGCATGAGGAATAATATTGTAAGTACATTAAATCTATTTTCACTGACTAGTTATATCCAGAGTCGATGGTGTTGGCCAAGGATATAGAGTTTTTTAAAATTGTGTAGGCTGATATGACCATGACAGAATATGAAAATCACTTTGCTGAGATTGTTTAGTTTTCAACTGATATTGTATCGAATGAGAAGATGAAGAATCAATGTTTTGAGATGGGACTTACCAGAGAAGTCCAGGAGCCGGTCAAAACCAGTCCCAAGAAAAAATTTATTAAACAAAATAAAATAGAGTTAGACAGCAACATGATTATTACAAGACCGAGAGCGCAAAGCACCATACATATCTGCCTCCACAAGTGGAGAGCAATAGACGGGGGTCGTAAAAGACCATCCCATATCCATTGTCATGATTGACTTCTTGGACAAAGTGTCTGCCACCTGATTGACCTCTCTGAAGGCATGCGAGATAAACATATTCATTCAACTAACCTGCTCGATACATTCAACCCACTTTGGAAGTATCCGCCAAGGTACATTCCGCGTTCTTGTTTGTAAGGCTTGAACTACAATTTGGGAGTTCGATATGATATTTTTTATCAGGTTTTATTGCTAAAAATCCATTCTTATACTAATGTGCTAGATAAATCATGGATGGTCAAAATGGACCTAGATGGAAAGTCAGGGTTGATAGGAGCTCTCTTTTCTCCCAGTGGTATTTACATGAGTTCCTTCAAATGAAAGAGGAAGCATGAAGAGTCTCACGGTGGATCTCAATAGTAGGGTTATTCTAGACCTTATGTAGTCCTTGGAAGAGGCCCTTTTATTTTATACTAGTGTGGAAATCCTAGGCACTCAAAATGGGTTTTCACTGAGGCACTGATTCACGCTCAAATTTACCCATGAGATAAAGGTAGAACGGTCCTTGTAGTCTTGCTTGGGTTTTCGAATCCACTGAGACCTAAGAAGATACCTAAGATACACAACCTATGTGATGGATTTTTGGATATGAAGTGGACAACTTGGTTTTGATTTTAGATGGTTTTAAAGAACACTAATAACCCTAAGTGAATTCAATTCAATGAAAATGGGTTGATCTTAGTATTATGCTCAGGGTGGATTGAATGAATTTTACTTCTTTAGACAGTTTTGGTTTTACTAATTCTCGATGAATCCATTCTTCAAAATAACAACACCTTTATAATTTTCTAGTTTGAGTCTAACTAAACTCAATTAATAATACCATACACACTTATATAACCAAATTCATAATCTCTCCAAGGTATATGGTCATTTTAGTACTTGGATTTAGCTTCCTTAAACACAGCGAAGATGAAGAGTGGAAATAACTAAAGAATGGAAGTCTTAAATTAGTTAGCCAATTAACAAAAAATATTTCATAAAATAACATTCCATCCAGCCTTTTCATCTTATTATGATCAACACATTAAAGTTTTAACCCTCCATTGATGGTATACTCTCAATGGTGGGAAGAAGATGGCTTACAAGAATTGGATTGAAGAAAATTAAACAGCGAAAATAACGAGCACTCCTCCGTGTGTGTGAATGAAATTCACACCTATGTGTGAAATGATTCACCAAAAAATAGAGATATCAATGTGATTTCTGATTTTTGATCTTTAATGAAATAAATGGGAATAGTATAAGAGAAATATGTTGATTAAGAACATAGAAATACAAAAAAAACTTACATGGCAGTTGAAAGAATTACAACGAAACTTTGGCATAATAACATTACAAAAAACAAGATATGTCTTCCCCATCACCACCACTGCCTTAAATAGTCAATTGGGAAGACTTAGGATGAGAATAAATAAATTTATGACCAATTATTAAATTAATTTAGGCCTTAGGGTGGTGGAAAGTAGTGGATAAAAATTTATTCTTTTCTTTGACCCGAAGTGGAAGCTAGCTTGCATCCACCGAACAGATTCATCAACATGACCTTATAGATGGACTAATTATAGTGAAAAATAGAATAAGACAATGGAGAATGGGATTTCTCCTAACCTCCTATAAAATTTGGGCCCATTTGTAGTTGTGGATAGGGAGTTATGGTCTATTTAGTGAGATAACATTCTGGGCCGTAGATTCTGGCCCAGATTTTGATATTATATTTGGGCCGCCTTAATAACCACCATGGAGGCCGAATTATCACTGAATCATAAATAATTATTTGTTACTATACATGTATTCTAGAGTCCCACGAAATTTCGGCTTCATTGGGTTTGTATTGTGGGCCCCACATTCTCATCGGTGGGCTGGTGTCCAATATGCCTTCTCCAGAATTGTTTCCTTTTATCGCCAAAAATAACCATCATCCTTTGTGAATCCTCCATTGATCCCTGAATGAAAAATGTTCATATTTATGTGTAGATAAATTTACAAAAATATAAAATTAAAATATTAATAATTAAATTTCTTAAAATTAGATGAATCATTGGGCCTAAATTGGTGTACATTAGGCATGAAGTGAACAAATGATTAGAATGGATGTTCAAAATTAAAATCCACTAACTCAGGACCATAAGATCAAAAATTAACATTTAATACCATTAAAATTTAATTAACATATGTGTTTTTATTGTCTAATCACACCCAAACTTGAGATTTTCTAGTCCCGAGAAAATAATTCAAAGATTATATTTGAATTCTTTTTTCAAACATATTATAACAAACAATGGTCACAATGTAAAATACACACAAATATATCTTTATAAACTATCAAAATAATTTAAAACAAGTTAAATTTAAAAGAAGATCCCAATCCCAATCCCATTCCTTTGATAAAATCCATCATCATACTTCATCCAACTCAATTAGGTGAAATGATGTGTTGTGAATCACAATAGATATGGGGTCTCATTTTCA
This sequence comes from Viscum album, assembly GCA_963277665.1. Lineage (NCBI taxonomy): Eukaryota > Viridiplantae > Streptophyta > Magnoliopsida > Santalales > Viscaceae > Viscum > Viscum album. Next base: position 1,865,341,043 of record OY728131.1, read on the forward strand.
TTCAAGGGTGAAATCATGGAAGCGCTAGGTGGAATCACATTTAATCATAATATGAGTATTCATCATTCTTTTTTTTTTATTTTTTTTCAATGTTTCCATAGTAATTGAGATTGTAGTTAATCAAATTAACCCATGTAGCAAGACTTTGCCGATGACTCCTAGGCTCAAAGGACTTAGGGCACCAAGTGAATCCCACATACTCAGAAATAATCTCGAGTTAACTTGATCAAAAACAAATTCATATTACCATAAATAGAGATAGAGTGAAAAAATCCGGGCTAGAAAAATTTGGAGTCACGATCCCCAAGTGTCGAAAGCCTCTCATTTTATCAATCCATTTATCTACACATAATTTTTTTTTAATTTTTTTTAATTTTTTTGAATACTCATATTATTCATAAAAATGAAACCAGCCTATGCTATTTATTATGGGACCCCAAGAATTCAAATTAGTACCCCACAGTCTATAGGACGTGCATTGTGGCATTTTGATTTAATAGATAAAAATAAAAATGATGAAAATTCTCATTGGACAACCAAACTTCCAAAATAAATGCTTGTAAACTTAATCATGAATTAAATTAAGAGTCAAGGAAATAAAAATTATTTTCTATATAGTTTTAATGTGATCAAAGATGTTATTATATTAATGAAAATGGAATTTTACTTCTTTTTTCTCATTGTTTTTTTTCAAACATTTTGTTTCCACACCCCCCAACTTAGAATGAAATTGTTCCTAGTTTATTAAAAAGAAAAAAGAGGAGAAAGTGGGTGGGGGGGAAATGATTTGGAAAGGGAATGGAACAATTTCACCTGGTGGCTTTATAATGATGATCGTGGTGCTCCCAAATCACTCTTTATTCTCATGGGAGATGTATTCACCTCCTTGATTGAATATGTATCACCCAAAATAGTCCCTAAACCATAAAAACAAGAAAAAAGTAGACAAAACAAACAACACAACAACTTATTTAATACCAAGTATCATTATTTTTATAGTTTCCCTTTTTTTAAACCAAACTGATGATACATTGTCTTCTTTTTAATTTTTGGGTAAGGTAGTACTTAGGGATCACACTGCGCGACACAGATGAATACGGTGCTCCCCTTTCATACCCATCCATAATCATAAGAGAAGAACATGTCAAAAGTATGAGGTAGAATAAAATTATATCAAAATGATCCACTAATCCTATTTGAAATATAATGTTTATTAAAACAACAAAATGATTGGAAACTTAAAAACCATGGGTTTCCTCCCATGCAGCTCTTTGTTTAACGTCGTTAGCTTGACTTGGAACCCTAATTGATTAATTATTTTCGTCATCTAAGGTAGTTTCACACAATTATTCATCAAATTCATGTTTTTGGAATGGTTCTATGAATGGTTTGACTCTATGACCATTAACTTTAAATGTTTGACCATTGGTGGGATCTTGAATTTCAATAGCCCCATGGGAGTACACCTTATGCACTATGTATGGACCTGACCATCTAGACCTCAACTTCATTAGGTGTAAATGAAGTTTATAACTATACAAAAGAATAGGTTTACCCGGTATAATGTTTTTAGTTTTAATATTTCGAGTTTGGTAGGCTTGTACTTTAGTTTTATTGATCCTTGATTTTCATAAGCCTCTATCCTAAGTTCCTCAAGTTCATTGAGATCTAATTTCCTTTTTGTTTCGGCTAATGAGAGGTCATAATTTATTTTCTTAATTGTAAAAAAGGACTTATGTTCAATCTCCACTAAAAAATGAAATGATTTACCATAAACCAACCAATATGGGGACATTCCTAAAATGGTTTTAAATGTGGTTTGATAGGACCAAAGAGCATCTAAGATTTTTCTTGACCAATCTTTCCTAGATGGATTAATAGTTTTCTCAAGAATTTGTTTGATTTTTTGATTGGCTAACTCAGCTTGACCATTTGTTTGTGGGTGGTAGGCGGTGGACACTTTGTGAGAAATTCCATACTTATCCATGAGTGATGAGAATGGAAAATTGCATAAATGAGTTCCACAATCACTAATGATAGCCCTAAGATTTCCAAATCTAGAGAGGATGTTTTATGTGATAAATCTGATCATAGTTTGATGATCATTGGATTTTTTAGGAATGGCCTCAACCCATTTGGAGACATAATTGATAGCTAAAAGGATGTACAAATATCCCCTAGAGTTTGGGAAGGGACCCATGAAATTGATTCCACAGCAGTCAAAGATTTCAATCAATAAGATGGGAGTGAGTGGCATTTGATTCCTTTTTGTGATGGAACCTACTTGTTGACACTTAGGACAACTTTGAAAAAATGTGTAGGAGTCCCTTGAGAGGGTGGGCTAGAAGAGACCACACTGAAGAACTTTAGTAAAATTTTTCTTAGAGGAAAATTGACCTCCACATGCCCCACTATGACAGAATTTAAGGATGGACTCTTGTTCAGATTTTGGGACACACCTCCTAATGACTTAGTTAGGGTAGAACTTATAGAGTTATGGATTATCAAACACATAGTGCCTAACATTATAAAGTAATTTCCTTCGAGATTGAGTCCCTAAGAATTTTGGAATGACTTTTAACTAGGAATTTGGCTATGTCGACAAACCAAGTGCAGTCACTCATAGAGTAAAGGTGTTCATTAGGGAATGAATCAGACACAGAAAGGTGATTTCAGTTGTCTTTTAATTCCATCCTTGAGAGGTGATCAGCTACAACATTTTCAACACCCTTTTTTTCCTTGATTATAAGATTAAATTCTTGTAAGATAAGGACCCACCTAATTAGTCTAGCCTTGGAATCTTGTTTTTGGAAAACGTATTTTAGGTCTGAATGGTTAGTGAAGACAATGATGGGTGATCCTAAGAGATAGGACCTAAATTTATCTAAGGAAAATACAATAGCAAGAAACTATTTTTCATTGGTGGTGTATTTTATTTAGGAATAATTTAAGGATTTTCTTGCATAAGCAATGACATAAAGAGTTTTATTTCAATGTTGTCCTAACACATCTCCTATAGAAAAGTCACTGGCATCATATATAAGTTTGAAAGGGAGGTTCCAATTTGGATATTTAATAATGGGAGGAGAGGTGAGAGAGTATTTGAGGGTTGAGAATGAACCCTCACAACTTTCTGTCCAAACAAATGGAGCATCCTTTACTAGGAGAGCACAAAGGGGATGGAGATTGAACTAAAGTCCTTGATGAATCTTCTATAGAAACCAGCATTTACTAAGAAAGACCTCACTTCCTTGACAGTTTTTGGTGATGGAAGGTGACGAATGATTCCAACCTTGGCTTTATCAACTTTAACCCCCCTACTTGAGACCAGATGGCCTAGAACTAGTCCCTATTTAACCATGAAATGGAATTTTTTCCAGTTTAGAACTAGATTATCTTCTTCACATCTTGATAAGACTCTATCCACATTCCTCAGACATCCCTCAAATTTATCCCCAAACGGAGATAAGTCATCCATGAATAACTCTAGAAAATCCCCTACCATGTCTGAGAATATTCCCATCATGCACCGCTGGAAGGTTCCAGGGGAATTGAAAAAACCGAAGGGCATGCGTTTGAAAGAAAAGGTTCCAAATGGACATGTGAATATAGTCTTACCTTAATCCTCTAGGGAGACCTCAATTTGATTATACCCTGAGTACCCATCTAAGAAACAGTTGAAGGCGTGACCTGTGACTCTATCAAGGACTTGGTCAATGAATGGTAAGGGGAAATGGTCCTTCTTGGTAAATGAATTTAGCTTCCTATAGTTGATGCAAACTCTCCAGCCACTACTCACCCTAGTTAGAAGAATATCTCCATCCTTATTGGTTATCACTATGATTCCTGCCTTCTTGGGAACCAATTGGATTGGGCTCACCCACTCACTCTTAGCTATGGGATAGATGATACCAGCTTTTAACAATTTCCGAAGTTTCTTCCTTACTACCTCCATGAGATTAGGATTGAGTCTCCATTGAGGTTGAAGACATGGCTTTGAATCATATTCTAGAACAATCCTATGAGTCCCAATTAGTGGGATAATCCCAGGAATATCAGACAGGGTACAACCAATGGCTTTCTTATGTTTCCGAAGGACATCTAGAAGCATCCTCTCATGATTGTCTTCAATAGAAGAATAAATTACAATAGGATGTGTTTGATTGTCCCCTAGGAAGGCATACTTGAGTTCAGCAGGAAGTTCCTTTAATTAAAGATCAGGTTGGTTTAGAATTTTAGCAGAATATTGGGACATTGGATAAAGATCGATTTTTTCCTAGAATTTTAGATAGAATCAAATCCCCATGTGTAGAAGTTTCAGATATAAGATTGGTTTGATCAGATTTAAGGAAGGAAGTTTGATTGGTCTCCATGAAAGTTGTTTCCTGAAAGGTTTCACTGATTTTTGGACCTAAGACTTCATCATAAGATAAATTGGAAAATGATTCAAGCCAAGGAGATAAACTTCATACATGTGAACAAAGGAAATCAATCTCATCCTGACTTAAACATCCATCAAATGTTCCTTGATGTTCTATGGATTCATTATCAATGCTTCCTATCATGTTTACATCATGAATGCCCTCTTTATCCACTATTTTTGAGCTTACATTATAGACGTTCAAGTCTAGAATCATCTTTCCAAAGGTGATGGTCATGTTCCCATTTCAGACTCAGATAACAGAGTTGATTGTTGGAAGGAAGGGACGACCAAGGATGATTGGGTTTTGTTCCTTGTTTCCTAAGTTTGGATGGTTTTCAAGACAATGAAGTCAGCAGGGTAGATGAAGTTTTCAACCTTTACCAGAACGTCCTTTAAAATCCCCTTTGGAACCCTAATGCTACAATCAGTAAGTTGAAGTGTGACAGATGTGGGTTGGAGATCTTCTAGTCCTATCTAGTAGTACACAACACAGGGAATGAGATTGACACTAACACCTAGGTCACACAAGGCCTTGACAACTTTGCTCTATCCTAGTTCAACATTGATGTAAGGGTAACCTGGGTCTTTCAACTTAGGAGGAATGGTCCCTTGAATGGTGGTACTAACATTAGCAGCCAAAAGGACTTGGTTTTTATGTGAAAATTTTCTTTTAAAAGTGCACAGGTCCTTAAGGTACTTTGAGTAGGTAGGTATGGTTTGGATTGCATCAAGAAGAGGAATGTTCAACTTGACTTGTGAGAATATTTCCCTCAATGTTTCACTCAATTAAGGTTTGGTTTTCCCCCTCATGCATTGAGGAAATAGTGCAGGTTGGGGGCTATTTGTTGAAGAGTTATTTCTTTGAAAATGTTATCATGTTTTTTAGTTTTATCACTTGGTTCATTTCAATTTTAATCCAAGTTTGAATCTTCATATGGGCTTTGAATTAGTTGTTCAGGTTTCTCAATTTATTTCCCACTTCTTAAAACAGTCACAACCTTTAGTTGTTCATGAGTTGTTTGAGTGAAACTTGACTCTCCCATTACTGTTTGTTGTGGAATGGCTTGTGTAGGCTTGGGTTCCTTTCCAGTTTTGATGGTTTGAAGTTCTTGTTTAAGGGAAGAGACTTCCGAGTTCATCCTTTCCATTTATTTTCATAGTTGTTCTAGTAGGCTTTGTGGAACAGTTTGGGTTAGTGCTTGAGAAGATTAGTTTATCCTAGGGGGATATTTTAGAGGTGGGATTATTTGTTGAAAATGGACCGATGGTTGTTGGTATTGGATAGGTTGGGTTTAGAACTAGTTATGGGTTTGGTAGTTCTGATGGGGGTACAAATTTTGTCCCTGTGGTTGGCTAGGTTGTTGGTTATCTTTCTAGTGGATGCTTGGGTGGTCATTATACCTTGGGTTGAAGGTGTTTTGGTATTGAGGATTTTAAAAGTTCAAAGCATTTACTTCCACTGGGGGTCCTCCTAAAAGAACATCCTTGATGGATGGAATGGTTGGGCAGGTTTCTATCTTATGGTCATGTTTGTCACAAATTGTGAAAACATGGTCTACAGTTTGGATTTCATGGACTTTCCAAAGGTTTGTCTCTTCAACCTTCCTAGAGAGTGCTGTGAGTTTTTCCCTAAGGATTTCCTCTTCTCTAAGTGTATGAATTCCAGTAGTTCTTTGTGGATTTTCAGAATAAGGTTAAGTTCCCCATGTTTGGTTTTGTTCCGCAAGGCTTTATAGATACTCGTAAGAATAATTTGTGGCTTTGTTTTTAAAGGGTTCATTACACATCATGTCAATGAATTGTTTGTTCCCCAGGCCCAACCCTTCATAAAAAATTCTCACTTGTTCAGGTATAGAAAAACCATGATGTGGAACCAAGTTTAGGGTGTCTAAGAACCTCTCCCATGTTTCATAGAATGACTTTCCCTCTTTTTCAAAAATGTTTTGGATGATCTTTTTAAGTGCAATTTTTTTTGTGGTGGGGAAAGTATTTTTTGTATAATTATCTTTGTAATTGGTCCCAAGAGTTGATGGATGATGGTATCAAAATTTTTATCCAATTTTTAGCTCGATCCTTTAAAGAAAAAGGAAATACCCTCATCTTAGCTGATTCTAGTTGATGTGGGGGACACATGGTTTCTATAATGTCATTGAACTCCTTAACGTGAAGGTAGGGAATCTCGGACTCCATTCCTTGGAATGTGGGAAGGTGGTTTAGGACATGAGGTTTAAAGATGTAGTTGGAATCTCCTAGGGAATTGTGTCTAATGCATGAGGGGGAATTGGTCCAAGCTGGAGTGAGGTAGTCATTCATGGTTTGATCGAATACATTCCCTAGGTTTGGAGCTTATTGATTTTGGTTTCCCATTTGATTTCCCCCAGATTTTACAATTTGATTTCTTGGAAGACCCTCCATTAGAATTGATTCAATTTTTGATTTAGGAGTATCAAAAATATTAGGATCTAATGGAAACAATACCCTAGGTTCACTTGAATCCCCTATCCTAGGAATTTACACCCTAACTAGTCTGTTTGAATTATCGTGGGTGTAGACGGACATGCGCCAAAAGGAAGAAAAAAAACGAGAAAGGGAAAAGATAAGAGAATTTGGATGAGAATAGAAGAAATGAGGGTGAGGAATGAAGGTTTTGGTATAAGTTACTTACTTGGTCCCTATAAATGGAACCAAAATTTGATTCACGCTCAAATTTACCCAAGAGATGAAGGTAGAACGGTCCTTGTAGTCTAGCTTGGGTTGTCGAATCTACTAAGACCTAAGAAGATACCTAAGATACACAACCTATGTGATGGATTTTTGGCTATGAAGTGGCCAACTTGGTTTTTATTTTAGATGGTTTTAATGAACAAAAATAACCCTAAGTGAATTTAGTTCAATGAAAATGGGTTGATCTTAGGATTATGCTCAGGGTGGATTGAATGAATTTTACTTCTTTAGACAATTTTGGTTTTATAATTCTTGATGAATCCATTCTTCAAAATAACACTACCTTTATCATTTTTTAGTTTGAGTCTAACTAAAATAAATTAATAATCCCATTAACACCTATATAACCAAATTCATGATCTCTCTAAGGTATATGGTCATTTTAGTACTTGGATTAAGCTTCCTTAAACACAGTGAAGATGAAGAGTGGAAATAACTGAAGAATGGAAGTCTTAAATTAGTTAGCCAATTAACCACAATTCGTTCAAAAAATAAAATTCCATCCAGCCTTTGCATCTTACTATGATCAAACCATTAAAGGTTTATCCCTCCATTGATGGTATACTCTCAATGGTGGGAAGAATATGGCTTACAAGAATTGGATTGAAGAAAATTAAACCGTAAAAATAACGAGCACTCCTCCATGTGTGTGAATGAAATTCACACCTATGTGTGAAATAATTCACCAAATCACAGATATATCACTGTGATTTGTGATTTTAGAGCTTTAATGAAAGAAATGGGAAGAGTATAAGAGAAATATGTTGATTAAGAAAATAGAAATACAAAAAATAAACTTACATGGCAATTGAAAGCATTACAATGAAACTTTGGTATAATAACATTACAAAAAACAAGAGATGTCTTCCCCATCACCACCAATAACTTAAATAGTAAATTGGTAAGCCTTATTAAGATCATAAATAAATTTATTCCCAATTATTAAATTAATTTAGGCCTTAGGGTGGTGGAAAGTAGTGGATAAAAATTGATTCCCTCCTTTGACCCGAAGTGGAAGCTAGCTTGCATCTACCAAAAAGAAACATATAAATGACCTTCTAGATGGCCAAATTATAGTGGGGGCATAGAAAAATAAAATGGATACCCTGATGTCTCCTAACCACCTATAAAATTTGGTCCCATTTGGAGTTTCGGATCGAGAGTTATGTCTTATTTAGTGGGATAACATTCTGGGCCACAGATTCTAGCCCAGATTTTGATATTCAATTTGGGACACCTTAATAACCACCATGGATGCCGAATTAGCACTGGATAATGAAGAATGATTTGTTAATATACATGTATTATATATTACCATGAAATTTGGGCTTCATTGGGATTGTATTGTGGGCCCCACATTCTCATCAGTGAGATGGTGTCCAATCTGCCTTATCCAGAATTGTTTCCTTTTATTGCCAAAAATCACCATCATCCTTTATTAATCCTCCATTGATCCTTGTATAAAGAATGTTAATACTGATGTGTATATCCATTTTCCAAAATATCAAATTAAAATATGGATAATTACATTCCTTAAAATTAGATGAATCATTGGGCCTAAATTGGTGTACATTAGGCATGAAGTGCACAAATGATTAGAATGAATGTTCAAAATTAAAATCCACTAAATCAGATCTATAATATCAAAAATGAACATTTAATACCATTAAAATTTAATTAACATATGTGTTTTTATTTTCTAATCAGGAACACAAGGTATGTGGTTTCTGCAGATGCTCAGGTCACTTGAAGAAGTTCTATCATGTTTATTTTTCACCACATAGTGGAATAGGATCATCAATGCTTAAAAGTACTGTGGTCCAATCATATTATTCATGAACTAATGGGTTCTAGCCATTGGAATCTGAATTGAAGCCTTTTAACGCAGTGGAAGAGACTCCAGAGGAAGTAGATATGGGTCCAATAACCATAATAAGTACCATCACTATAGCTTCATCTTTAGTGACTACTTTTTTTGATACTGGTGCATCTCATTAATTCATTTCAACCTATATTGCGAGCCTTCTAAATCTTCCTATAGATATTTTATCTTATGTGATGGATATTACTACACCCCTTAGAATGAAGAGATAGGAGGGTGTCCATTTTCCTACTTGTATTTTATCATTATCAGATGTTGATCGTACTTGTGATTTTCTGATTCTCAACATGAAACCTCTTGAAGTCATATTTGGTATGGATTGGATTATTTCAAATAAATTTTGAATTTATTGATATCTTCAGTAGGTATACTTCACCGCACATGATGGGGTGTGCTGTATATTTTAGGGAGAATGGTATCCGAGGTCGAGTAGAGATGGACCTTAATATCCATAGTTGAGAAAATTAATAAATGTGTTCCATTTTGATATAGAGTGAGAATATTTGAGTGATTATATCCCTCCTGTTGTTGTCGAGTTTCCCAAATTTTTTCCTTACAGCTTCTCTAGTTTTCCACTGGTAAGGGAGGTAATGTTTTCTATTGATTTAGTACCTGGTACTCAACTGATATCTTTTACTTCTTACCGCATGAAACCAACTGAAAATAAAGTGTTGAATACTCAACTGGATGATATTTTAGAGAAAGAATTTATATTCCTGAGTGTGCCACCTTGGGCGGCGCCTATTCTCTTTTCTAAGAAAGTCGATGGGCCACTTTTCCATTATGTGGATTATTGAAAACTCAATGGAGTTACGGTAAATAACAATTATCATTTTCTATAGATTTATGATTTGATTGACTAGTTCAAAGGGATGAAGTGGTTTTCAAAGATTAATCTTCGATCTAGTTATCAAAAATTGAGAATAAAAGAATCTAACTTTCATAAGACCGCTTTCTGGAGAAGGTATGACCATTATGAGTAACTTTTTATGCCATTTTGTCTAACCAATGCTCCTGTATTATTCATGAATTTGATGAACATGATTTTCCATGAGTATCTTTATACTTTTGTGGTAGTCTTTGTGGATGAAATCCTTGTTTAATCTAAGTACGAGGAGGATCATGCGCGTCATCTAAAAAAAGTTCTCAAATTGTTGATAAATCATTGACATTATTCCAATATATAAAAATCTAATTTCTATTTTTGAGAAGTGATATTCTTGGGAAACATGGTGTTGGAATGTGATATTTTAGTTGATTTTGAAAAGATGAAAGTTGTTATGACATGGGAGAAACCATGAATTTTTTTTGAGATTATGAGATTCTGGGGTTTATCTGGATATTATCTCCAGTCTATAAAGAAATTCTCAAATTTGAATTCTATGATGAATTATCTAACTCATAAGGGAGTAATGTTTTCTTAGGATGAGAAATTTTAGAGTTCTTTTGTTGATATGAATTGTCATTAGACAACTACATCAGTGTTGAATCTTCCAAAGTCCAAGAAGGGCTATGTGGTATTCTAGCACACATCAGGTTTAGGTTTGGACTGTGTTATTATATAGGGTGATCATGTCATTGCCTATGGATCTAGGAAGATTAGGCCACATGAGAAGAATTATCCGAACCATAATCTTGAACTCGCAGTTGTGATGCATTCAATTAAGAGTTGGCGACATTACCTTTTCAGAGAAAGGATTACTATGTATTATGACCACAAGATCTTATCTTCTCTAAAAAATATTTGAATCTCCATCAGAGGCATTGGGTAGAATACCTATAGTATTTTGACTTAGATATTGCCTATACCTCAGGAAAAAGGAATTTCATCGTAGATGCTTTGAGTAGGAAACTTCCAACCCATGTTGTGAAAGAATCATCAGAAGTGTGTAACTTGATGTATATTTTTGTACAGTTGTATATTAGAGTCTAGGAATCTAGAGATAAGGTTGTTTTGGCTAGAGTTTATTTTAACTATGCTCTTCTCAAGGTGATTCTTTAGGAACAATATCTTGATGATTCATTCCATAAAATTAGAAACTCTCTTTATGGTGGGTATATCATTGACGAGTGGTCATTCTCCCAAAAGGGTATTCTATGTTTTCAAAATTTTATTATTGTGATGTTAGTGGTAAGAAAAAATGTGGTGGGGGATTTCCATAATTTTCAGAGGGGAGTGCATTGAGGAACCATGAATATGTTATATGACATGCGGCGTCGATATTGGTGGCTATGTATGAGACAAAGAATTGTGGACTTTGTTTCTCATTATTATACTTTCCAATAGGGCAAGGATGAACACTAGAGACCTTCGAGTTTTCTTCATCCACTTCCAGTGCTAACTTTAAAGTGGGATGAGATATCTATCAACTTTGTGTTTGGGTTTCCTTATACCTAGGTAAATAATAATGCAATATAGGTTGTGATCAATAGGTTGACCGAATTGGCTCACTTTATACCCATTTGTGATACAACCAACGTTGAGGTGTTGGGAAATATCTACATGAGAGATATTTTTCATTTTCATGGATTCAATATGCTATAGTATATAATATATATCCTCAATTTACTTCTTACTTTTGGAGAGGCCATCAGAAGGAATTGGGATCTTAGGTTCGTTTGAGTACGACATACCATTCGTAGTATAATGGATAGATAGAAAGAGCTATATAGATTATCAAGGATATGATTCATGCATGGGTCCTTGATTTTTATGGAGCTTGGGATGAGCATTTAGGACTGGTTGAGTTTTCCTATAATAATAGTAACCAGTTCGCGATTAGGATGACTCTTTTGAGGCCTTTTATGACCGGATTTTTAAATCTTTGTTGTGTTAGTCGGAGATCGGTGAAAGTTCCTTAGTTGGACAAATCATGGTTCAAGAGGTGAAAAAAAAAATTTGGTTTATTTGTTAGAGAATTTTGATATAATAGAGATGGTATAAGTCTTATGCAGATCATCATCACATACCGTTGGAATTTTCAGTTGGTGATAATGTGTTCTTGAAAGTTTCACCTTGTTTGGGTTATCAATGACTTGGGAGGAAAGGGAATATTTCCCCTCATTTTTTGGAACCTTTTTGGTTTTTTATAAGTTGGGGAAAGTATCTTATCATTTAGAACATCCTCTGTAGATGATATTGATACATAACGTGTTCCATGTATCAGAGCTACGAAAGTATCTTTCTGATCCATATCATGCTCGGAGCTAGAGTGATCTTGATGTCGAGCTTGATTTGTCCATGACTAGACATCCAATCAAAATAGTTGATTCTGAAACTAAGTTACTTAATTGGAGTATAATACCTTTGGTTTGAGATCTATGATAGAATAGTTTTGATACACATGAGATGTGGGAGATAGAGGCACTGATGAGTGAGTAATGGCCTCATATTTTTGACATGGAAGATTCTTGAAAGGATTTATGGGGATATAAAGTTTCTATGGAGGGGATGTTTTAACATACTATTACTATTTTCAGGTACTCCTCTACCTTACCTTTTTATAATTCTTATGTTGGGGTTTGTCTCGAGTAGTTTCGAGAAGAAATTTGAAAATTTTGGAAGGCTATTGGGTTGTGCATAGTTGGCGCATGGTTTTTCTAAACCGTATGCATTGTTAGTGAGAACTATGAAAAAAAGGTAGGGAGGGTTTTATTGATTAGTGAATAGTTTTAAAAACCGTGTACCCACCTATTAGAAACCATTCACCAATTTATAGGGAATACAGTTTGAAAAACTGTGCGGCCTTTCCCAGCTAACCGTGCGAACTGGAAAAACTAATTCCAAAAAATGTTTAAAAATTTACCAAACCCTCTTTTTACCTATAGATCACCCCTAACACCCCATATAAAGATTTATAAGGTTGATAAGGCTCTCAAGTACCTTTTTTGGCTCCTAAAAAACCCTTTTATATGGGTATCTATGCACAAAAAATCATGTTCAATCTCCTCCGAGCATGTGAATAATCTCTTCTTGGTTTCTCCTAATCTCTTCCTCTATCCTCCTTAGGGTTTGATATATATCCATGTTGTTGGAGGATATAATATCTATTATTTTAGATCTTTTATCTAGGTTTGATTGTCAGATCTCCATTTCCGATGTTCTTTATTGGAGTTTCCCATTGTGGGTGTTGTAATACATGATCTCTTCATTTCAATAGGTGGTTCCATAAAATATTTTCCAATTAATTTAACCTAGAATTGATTAATTATTTTTATTTCTTTCAATTAAATTGTGAAAACCCAATTCAGTATGAATTGGGATTTTAAATTGATTTGGAATGAAATTGGGGGAAAACTCCCAATTCTAGTGAATTGGGGTGTGATTTATATTTGATGGAAATTGTGGAATTTGATTTGTAGAAATTTAATTGTTAAATAGAATTTTAGAAAATTGATTAAATTGTTTTGATAAGAACCCATTGGTTTTATACTAGACAAAGGCATGAATTGTTTAAAAACCCATGTATTGGGTTTCAAAGAGAAATTGACATATTGAAATGGAAAATGGGGAAATTGTATTTTGAACAATTTGGAAATAATTTTCCCATTATTGATTGTTGTTTGAGCACATGAAATCCCAGGTAGTTAGTGAGTTATTTGGGACAAATACGCTAGGTTTTAATTTCCATAGAATCATATTAATACTTTAAAAATATAATATAATCTTATGGGATATCTTATCCCCAGTGGGATGTTGGTTAGTCCGATTTAGCTAGTGTTAGAGGGATGTGCGTGCACATTTCTCTTACCACTATATGAGTGTGCGAGGATCCCATAACCTGGAACTATTGTACCTCGTAGCAGATGACCATGTTTCTCATTTGTGATTATTTTGATATATATATATTCCATTGTTTGTAAAATTTATTTACACACACATTATAAATTTATATAAACTATTTTATATAAAATTTTTATTAATACATTATTTTGAAATGTTTCTATCAATTAAAATGAATAACATGTTTTGTTTTAAATATGCAATTGCATTTCCATTCCTGTTTTGTTTAAAATTAAAAGCATGTATTGGTTTATTTTATTGGAATATTATTATGGAATCCTTGGTGAGACCAAACTATGATTTTAGATCACACCCTTCATAGGTTAATTCTAAGTTACTTTTACTACATTACATATCCTGGGGACATACACCAAAGAAATGGGTGAGCATAAATCCCAATAAGGGAATAAAAAAAGGAGATACTTAGAATGTGACTAAGAGGAATATCAATAAGGAATGATCATATGAATATGAGGAATATCATAATATAAATAATATTAATCATAACATGGAAATGTGGATACAATATAAAATTTACTCATTCACAAGCATATCACAAAGATTTATATCCAAGGTGTTATAAATCATAATTACTAAGGTTATTCACCAATGTATTATAAAACATGTCATCTATATAGATTAATTATTTACCCAATGAATTGGAGTGATATTAGGGTGAAACCTTCATATTTATTAATTCATGTGATCTACATTGATCATAATAAACCATTTCATCAATAACCTGAGGAGAATGAAGGATCAGTTTCATATGAAAACATTGAGCACATAAGTTCTTAAAAACTTGAAAATCACATAATTTTTAACCCATGAAAATGGATTGTGAGTTTCATACATATAAATACCTGAAATAGTAAATAATGTTGACATCTAGGTTAATTTACATGGGCAAGGAATACATTTGGGTATTCAATATATAGTAATATTTCATGAAAAGAGGAAACTTCATGAAATGATTTCGGCAGCACGATGGTATACAAAATGGATTATGGAAAAAGAATAATGAGAGTGAATGGAGGTATCCTATTGATAAAATTTATTTTTGGAAGTAATGGGAATAAAAAAAGTTCATGAAAAGAAAGAATATTTTATATTAATAAGACTTACAAACATGAGGTACTTGAATGAAATGGAAGAAGAAGAGAATTCCATTACCTTTAAGGTTTGCTTCCTAAAACTCAAGGATGGAACATTGAGGCCTTAAGGGAACCTTGGAGGGACTCTTTTAGAGGTAAAATGACAAAAGATTTATAGATTATGAATTAGGAGTGTAGATGAAAGGGGAATGGGTGGTGTTTATACATGATGATGGGTGGGTTTTAAAGGATTATATTTTGGTTATTTTATTATATAACCTAACCACTCGTGAGTGTAATGAATTATAACCATTTTATGGAATATTAATGAGCAGGAGAGTATTGTTGGATGTTTAAATCTTTTCAAAACCGAAACTTACCCTTCATACAACCTAATTAATTCCCATAAAACAATTTTTTTTTCAAAAATACAATTTTTGGTTCAAAAAGTAAAGTATAAATTTTTAAATTAAAATTAAAATTTATAAATTCAAATTAAAATTAAAATATATAGATTCATTTTTATAATTATTTAATTAATTTTTTATTGAATAGATTTTTTTTAAAATTTTAATCATTTTGAAATAATTATTATTTCATAAAATCTCAGTGCTCATAAAGCGATAATTTTCACTTTTTCACCAAAACAAGAACTTTGTCAGAAAATATCCAAAAAATCACTCCAAGATAACTTTGACATGATGAGTCAAAAAATGAAATTTATTTCATAAAATTAATTCTCTAATTTTGAGAATTTTAACTTTTAAATAAAAATCCTTATTTATTAAATTATTTCAATTTTATAGAAAAATAAACATTCTGACTGTTATAAAAATTATTTAGGATGTTGTTAAAATAAATCATCATTTAAAAAAGCGTTTTATTATATTATTTTATGAAAATAAATTTTATTTAAAAATTATATATTTATCATAAAACATATTTTTAATTGAATATGTTTATATTATCCAAAAATAATAAAATTTTGATTTTATCATTAATTAATTCCAATAATCACTTAAACACATCGACGTAACCAAAGATAATAATGACCAACTATTTAGTTGAATAATGGTCATAATTAAAATCAAAAATATTTTCCCAAAACCATAAAGGTAAATTATTATAATTCCATATAAATACACCATCATTCATACACTTCATCATTTAATTCAATTTTATGAAGGATCAATATCATTTCTAAAATGAATATTTTATTACTAACTCTCTGTTTCTATGTTATAATGATTTTTACGGGTGAAATGATTCTAGGGGATCAAGGCAACCCAATTTTTTATATTTTAACTTATTTTAACTCTATTAGTCTACCCAATTTAATATTAATTATTATATTTGGTATGATTTTAGATTGAATGTAACATTATTAAATAATGAAATAAAGTGTTACTGGTTTCTAGTATGTGTTTTCCATTCCTTTACCATTCCTAGTTGTAATAGTTTATATGAAATTTAAAAGTATTTATATGTGATTATATTATAAAATATAATTAAAATTTATTGATAGGTAAGAGATACATTAATAAAAGAAGAATATTTTTTGGATCATTATATTTTTTCCTCTTAAGAGAATTTCATCCTCGAAATTTCAACTCACATTCCCAGTTGAGAATAGATGAGGGTACTTCTACATCATTGTTTCCTCTAGTTCCCATGTTTCTTATTCATATTTATGGTTCCTCCACAACACTTTTACATGGTGAGTTGTCTTATTAAAAAGTACTTTGTCTCTATGGTCCAAGATATTCACCAACTTCTTCTCATAAGAGTGTCCATTCTCCAGTTATACCACCTATGGATTCAATATAAGCAAGGGATCAGGTATGTACTTCCTTAAGAGTGATAAATAGAACACATAATGAAATTTATCCATGTTTGGTGAAATTTATAGTTGATAGGACACTCCTCATATGCGATCAAGGATCTTAAAGGGGTTAATGTACATAGGTATAAGCTTTCCATTCTTTCCAAACTCCATGAATCTATTCCATGATGATATTCTAAGGAAAAAATTATCTCTAACATCAAACTCCAATTCCCTATGATGGTCATCAACATAAACCTTCTACAAAATATAGGTAGCTTTTATGTGTTGCTGGATGGATTGTACCTTTTTTTTCATCTCTTGTACAATATCAGGTCCATGTAGTTTCAGTTCACCAACTTCATCCCAACAAGTAGGAGCTCTACACTGCTTCCCATAAAGAGATTCATATGGAGCCATTTAAATACTTGATTGGGAGTTTTTTTTCTATGAGAACTCAACTAATAAGATATGTTGATCCTATCCACCTTTAAATTCCATTGAGTAGGCTCTCAATATATCTTCAAGTGCCTGAATGGTCCTTTTAGATTGGATATCAATTTGGGGGTGATATGCTATAATGAAATTCAATTCAGTATTTAGAGAAGTTAAATAATTCTCTAAAATTTAGAATTGAACCTTATATCATGATCATAAATGATTGAAATTGGTACCCTATGCAGTCACACCAATTCCTTTATGTAAATCTTGGAATGTTGGAAAAGGGAGAAAAATTCTTGAATAGTGATGAAGTGGACAGTCTTGGTTAGTCGATCCACCACCACCCATATCACATTGATTCCTTTGGATATCTTCAGGAGACAAATGACGATGTCCATGCTAATGTTATCTTATTTACATGTGGGTATGGTCAATTATTTCATCATCCCCTTGGACTTCTATCACTATGCGTTAACTTTATGTCATACTAAGAACTTTGAGGTATATTTAGAAATATCCCTCTTCATAATATCCCACTGAATTTTCTCTCAAATATTATAGTACATCTTGGTACTTCTAGGATTGATAGATAAGGATGTTCTATATGAATTATCCAATAGCTATTTCTTTACATAGGGTGATTAGGGCACACAAATTTTATATTAAAAACATAATACACCATATTTATTGATGTGGAAATCACGAATCTTCTCCTCTCTTACTACTTCCATCATCTTTTGAAGTCCCAGATTGTCCCTTTGAACCTCAATCCTATCATAGATAGATAGTTAGGAAATCATTTGTTATAGATAAGATGTATTCCTTGTCATTATGATTTTCGGATACATCCTTTGAATATCCATAAAAAAGGGGTCTTTTTTCAATATGCATAATGGATAAAGTAGAAGTTTCTTGCTAAGAGCATCAACTACCTTATTCATTTTTCCAAGATGGTAGTGAACAGAGAAATCATAGTCTTTGATTAGCTCTATCCATCTTCACTGATGCTTGTTGATCTCTTTATGTGTGAATATATACTTCAAACTTTGGTGGTCTATTTATATATCACATTTTCCCTATAGATATATCATCTCAATATATTTAATGTAAATATAAATTCTAAGAACTCCATATAATGGGTAGGATAATTCTATTCATGAGACTTTAACTATTGCGATTAATAAGTGATAAACTTGTCATTCTTCATGAGTATACATCCAAGTACCTCCAAGGATGAATCACTATAAATGAGAAATACTTCCCTATTATAGGGAAACGTTATCACATGTGAACTAACCAACCTCTTCTTAAGTTCATGAAAAATTTATTCACACACCTTTATTTAGATAAACTTAACTTCCTTTCGAGTTAACTTGGTTAGTGAATTATAAAGTCATGACAAGTTTTTAAATTTTTTTTATAGTATCTTGATATCCCAAAGACACTATGAATATTGGTTGTAGTTGTAGGACATGGCTACTACTCCATGAACTTTGTCTTTTCTAGATCTACTGAGATTCCTTCACTGAACATGATGTGTCCCAAGAAAGTGATTTTTTCTAAACAAAAATAACATTTTATTAATTAATTAAACAAAATTTTCTTCCTTATAGTTCATAAAATAACCCTTAGATGATTTTTATTCCCCTAATTACTTTTTGAATATATCAAAATATCATCAATAAAGACCACCACACAATTACCAAGATAGTCCTTAAATAATCTATTCCTCGAATACATAAATATGAAATGAGAATTAGTCAAGACAAAGGGAATAAAAACAAACTCATAATGCCTATATCTTGTTCATATGTATTATTTGGGTAATCTTCTTTCTTCACCCTCAATTTATGTACCTAGATCATAGATCAATATTTGAAAAGAAATGGTCCCTATGAAGCCAGGCGAACAAATCATCCATCTATGGAAGATGATATTTTTTATCCACTATGATCCCATTAAGTTATATATAATCAAAGAATAGTCACATTGATCTATTATTATTCTTTATAAAGAGAATAGGTGCTCCCCTAGGAGACACACTTTGTCGAAAAAAACCCTTCTCCAAAAGATCCTGAAGTTTCTTCCTTAATTCTTCAAACTCCATGTATGAAATTATATATGGGGTCTTTAATATTGTCTTGGATATTGGTATGAGTTCAATTGATATCTACACCTATATTTTTGTGGGATGTCCCTTTAATGTTTTAGAAAATACATCAATATATTATTAAATAATGATAACATATCGTATCTTTAGAATTTCTCTTTTTTCTTCTTCTTCACCAATCATTTTCATAAATAAGGCAATAAGAGGAGGTTCTTAGAAAGAATAATATTGGGAACTATATTCTTTAAATATTATTAGAGGCTTTAACTTCAAGAATACAAAAAATAAACTTGCTTCAAAAATTGAAATTGGCATTATACTTTAAAAACTAATTCATCCCAAGTATTATGTCAAATTTCACCATCAGAATGATCAATAAGTTTGAAAAGATATTATATGCACCAAAGTTAATAGGGTAATAACTATATATATTTAATGATTTAATAGTCCCAAAATAATTTTTAAAAGAAAAATATACCACTATAATTTTAGGCTTTAACTTTATGTTCTTTGAAAACTTGAAAGAAATAAAAGAACACATAGAACCAGAATCAAACAACGCACTTGATAGATTTGAGTGTATGATGAGTGAAACCACCCTAACATAATTTAGAGTCTCTAATTTTTCTATCATAATTTTGAAGTAAAGAACTATATCCCATGTCCTATATTAGTTTTTATAGTTTTTTCCCTCAATTCTCTTATGATTTGTACATTGGTTAGAAAAATACCAAAGTTCCCCACACTTGCAACATTGCACAGAAGGTTGTGCTGCACTATCTTCCATTTTTTATTAGAATTTATATGTTTAAGTTTTAAATATCCATGATAGTTTCAAGATATATGTTCATCTATTCCATACTTTTATCACTTTCCACTTCCTTGCAAACAATTCCCCAAATTCATCTTCCCATATTTTTTTTAACATGGGACGTTGTACTTTCTTCCTATCCATATTGTTTCTAAACTTTTGTTCCATCCTTCTCTTATTTTCATTATGTCCATGAGTCCATTGAGCCTATCCAAACTCCATTTAAACCTTAATATCACACCATACTATTTCTTCATAACTCTTAAAGTCTCATATTTCCAAATCATTCCATTGATGGGGTCTTAGTCCGCTAAAAATCGATCTTTCTTTCCATCAGAATCAATAACAAAGCTAGAAGCATAATGCACAAGCCTTGTAAGGTTTACCTCGTAATTACCCACCAATTAATTTTCTCTTTATTTAAACTTGATTAATTCTATCTCTATTCTGGTCCGAAGGTTACGAGGAAAATAATGGATGAAAAATTACTTTTTAAAGTCTTCATATACCATGGAATCCAACTCATACCTTGGCTTCATGTTCTTGATTAGTGTCCACCACTAATCATATTCTCCATCTAGTAGATATACTTACAAAGTAAATTTATATTGTTTAGAATAGTGGATAACATAAAATATCTTTTCTATAGTATTGATATATTGTTCCATGATTAGTATATCAAAGGTTCCAATAAAAATAGGTTGTCATTAGCACATAGAGGATTCAACTTCTAGTTGTTTTTTCTATAGAGAACCTGGATTCTACACATATTTTTAGTTTTTGTTCATGACTTGAGTTAATTGATTCATCATCATCATGAAGTTTTCAAATCCATATCCTCCCATATTAATAATTCCATCATATTCTTGTCCATTGCATATATTGTTATTATGATTCCTTCTATTTCCTACAATATTTCTAAATGGTGAAAACATAGGTGAGAAATTTGTTAATATTGGGAATCTTATAATAACAATTATAAAGGAAATATTAATCCTAAAATTTTAAAATATCACGATTCAAGGATTATATAATTCAATATTAATAAAAGGTTTACAATATATTTATATCCTTCATAATGGTTTCTATAAGAATGTGATTAATGGAAGAATATCCCCTAGGAGTGTCAACCGGGTGTGAAATAAGGCCCATTATCATGCACTTGGTGATGATCGATACTAACTCAATGTTCCATTTTAGGGGTTATTATCCCTAGGTTACCACTATTCTAGATCCTCATCCACTTTTAGTATCCAAAAAGAGATGTATTTTCTTGAAATCCACTTACTTAATACTTCCCCAAAATACTAGGATGTTTTCTAATATTTAAAATTATCTATAGGGTTTATACTAAATTTTCTTAGTCATAATTTCCACAAATAAATAAACTATAATTTGATACTAACTATGGTGAACCACCTTTTTATTTCATAAAACTTTTATTACAAGGTACAAAATTTAACAATATAGAGGATCTTTTGAGGTTTAGTGTTTTAGACATTAGGAACATAATACATGAAGAATATAGAAAAACATAAAACATTATTATAATCCATTTAAAATACTTATTCATAGGTTGTTACTAAGTTACTTTTACTAAATCTCATATCATGGGACATACACTAAAGAAAAGGGTGAGCATAAAGCTCAATAAGGGAATAAACAAAGGATATGCTTATCATGTGACCAAGAGGCATATCAATAAGGCATGATCATTTGAAAATGTGGAATATTATAATATAAATAAAATTAATCATAACATGGAAATTTGGCTAAAATATAAAATTTATAAATTCAAAATCATATCACCATGGTTTATCACTAAGGTGTCATAAATCACAATTACCAAGGTTATTCAGCAAGGTATCATAAAGCATCTCATCTCTAGAGATTAATTATTTACCTAATGGATATGAGTGCTGTAAAATCACACCCTTTATAATTCATAATTCATTTAATCCAAATTTATCATAATAAATCATTTCATCAATAACCTAAGGAGTATAAATAACAAGTTTCATATGAAAACATTGAGCACATAAGTTCTCAAAGACGTGAACATTACATCATTTATAAACCATGAAAAGGGAATGTTGGTTTAATAAATGTAAATCCAAAAATGAATAAATTATTTTGACATCTAGATGAATTCACATGGGCATGTAAGAGGTTTGGGTATTTTACATATAAGAATATTTCATAAAAATAGAAAATTTTATGAAATGATTTCAGCAGCATGACGATATACAACATGGATTACAGAAAAGGCATAATGAGAGAGAATGGAGTTCTCCTATTGATAAAACAATTTTTTTTAGTAATTAGAAGAATAAAAGTGAATTAAAATAAATAATCTTTAACATTAAGAATACTTACAAAAATAAGGTACTTTAATGAAAATGAAGAAGAGAAGAATTCTCTTACCTTGAAGATTTGCTTCTTAAAACTCGAGGATGACACATTGAGACCTTGAGGGAACCTTTTAAGAGATATTTGGGGTAAAATGACCATAAATTCATGTATTATTAATTTTTAGTGGATAGAAAATGGAAATGGGTGGTATTTAAACTTGAAGAGGGGTGGTTTTTAAAGGATTAAACATTGGTTATTTTAATATATAACCTAACCAATTGGGGGTGAAATGAATTATAATCAAATTTATGGACTATTAATGAGTGGGAGATCATGGTTGGAAGTTAAAGGCCTTAAAAAACTAAAACTTACC
Organism: Viscum album; assembly: GCA_963277665.1. Taxonomy (NCBI): domain Eukaryota; kingdom Viridiplantae; phylum Streptophyta; class Magnoliopsida; order Santalales; family Viscaceae; genus Viscum; species Viscum album. The sequence continues at coordinate 1,865,363,858 of OY728131.1, forward strand.
CTCTATACAACCCAATTAATGATCTCAAAACAAAAATAAATTTGATTTCAAAAATCCAATTTTTAGTTCAAAAAAGTAAAGTATAATTTCTAAATTAAAATTAAAATTTATATATATTAATTTTTTATATTTATTAAATGAAATTTTAATTGAATAAAATTATTCATAAAATTTTAATCATGCTGAAATAATAATGATGTCATAAAATTGCAGTGCTCAAAAAGCAGTAATTTTCAATTTTTCACCAAAAAATAAACTTTTTTAGAAAATTATAAAAAATAACCCTAAGATAAGTTTAAAATTTGGGTCCAAAAATAAACTTTATTTAATCAAAATAAGTATCTAAGTATGAGAATTTTAAATTTTATATAAAAACCTTATTTATTAAAATTTTGAAATTTTATAGCAAAATAAACATTATGACCATTATAAAAATTGTTTAGGATTGTTAAAATATATTATAATTTTTAAAAGTGTTTTATAAGATTATTTATTGAAAATAACTTTTATTTAAAACTTATATATTTATCATAAAATAATTTTTTAGTAAAATAAGTTTATAGTCTCAAAAAATATTGCAATTTTGATTAAATAATTAAATATCCCAATCATCACTTAAATGAATCTATGTAACCAAAAGTAATAATTACAAAATGTTTTATTGACTAATGGTCATAATTCTAATAAACCATATTTTCTGAAAAACATAAAGGGATATGATCATAATTCCCTATAAATACACCATATTTCTTACACTTCATCATTCACTTCGATTCTATCAATGATTAATATCATTTCCAAAATAAATATTGTATTACTAAATATTTATTTCTATGTTATAGTTATGTTCATGGGTGAAATGATTATAGGGTATCAAGGTGACCCAAATTTTTATATTTTACTTTATTTAACCTCTATTAGTATTCCCATTGTAATATTCAGTATTATATTGGGTATTATTATAGACTAAATGTAATGTTCTTATATATTGATTTAAAGTGTTGCTGGTTTCTAGTATTTGTTTTCCATTCCTTTACTATACCTAGTTTTACCAGTTCATATCAACATATGATGTGTACAGAACTTATGAAATTTAAAATTCTTTCTATGTTCCTCTATTTTAAATCATAATTAAAAGTTATTTATAGGCAAGAGATACATTAATAAAATAAGAATATTTTTTTGGGTTAGTTCAACTTGCCTATAGATTATAATATGGCCATTGAGGGCTAAAAAAATCAGATATAAATGTGGTTATGTTAACCAAAAATTTTCTTTAGAACTCCCTATTAGTTTAAATCACCAAAATATTGGTTGTTTAAGCACTTTTAAACTATTGGTTCCATTATAAATCAAGTAATGGAATTCCATAACAACTTAATATTTTATTTTAGGGATTTTTTTATTAGGTGTAGAATAATCCAATTTTATCAAACCACATACTTTTTAATGTTAATAGTACTTTACTCAAGTGATTAATCATGTCTAATTAAAATTTACACATAATCTATTTTTTAATTCTATCTTGTGTTCTGGTTAATTCATTTATTTAATGTGATCACCATACATTAAAAAATAAAAAATTAACCATGAAACTAATAGAGATATATAAATTGATATGACCATGAGAATTATCTAATAGCTGATTTATCCATAGGATGATAATATAACTATATACCCTAGGGTAAAATCTACCTTAAGCCTGTTCTTGGCTTAAGATGAAACATTCCACCTGTTCACCTAAGTATTACCCTGATTGGTTTCATCTCATATTTGAACATGAACCGCCTCCACTCTCTTGAGAGCATCATCCATTACATTTGTATTTAATCACACAAATGTGAGGTAAATCCAAGGATGGGTTTAATGGGTTACTTTAAATAAACCATGGACATGCAGGCCCATACATAATGACAAGGAGGGTATGACATGTAGACCATCATTTTAATCTAATAATAATAATAATTAAAAAAACCATGAAATAAATTAAATTAAAAATAACTAATCATACATAGGTTAGTCTAGGTTCATTATTATTCACAACATGAAATGAAAATTCATTTTCACACTATCTAACATTCATTTCAATTCATTCTTATTATTAAGATAAATCACGATCAAATTAATTTAATTAATATGATTAATTAATTAATTCTTAATCTTTAATGTCTATCTAAACTATCGTGTTGATTCCATCATTCTGTAATTTTAAATACATTAAAATACATAGTACATAACATGTACTTCATATCCACACGATGTGTGCATAACTATATCATGCATCATAAGCTCTTAACTAGTGTAATTTTCCTACATGAAATTTATTGTTACAATTCATGTTAGATTTTTATAGGCATGTAAACATGCATATAACCGACATGGAAGTTTACTTGCATTAAATGGACATGTAACATACATGGGGTGTTAATGAATTACATGAAATGTCATTAATTACTATAGAATTAATTAGCATTTATTATCATATCACACAACTTGTATGACCATGTACATGACATGTAATTTGGTATTAAATCATAATTAATTTACTTCCATGTAATTAAATTTCACACAATTACACCCTAGATTAGCATGAAAACCATGTGATGTATATTAAGATACATGACAGGTACACTGACTACACACCATGTTATCCACTTCTATTAAGTCTGATTCACATGCCTATTGACATAATAAGAATCTTGGACATGAACATTTATGGGGTACATGACATGTGCATCGACCACACACTGTGTATCCCCCACCACGTTTCTATTCCCACATGAAAAAAAATTCAATGAATTAATTACCACATAGAGTATATGATTAACACTACAAGTCTATTTAGACTACATGGAATTTACAACAATGTACACAACTTTTAATATGAAAATGTGCATGCCGACTAGCCATTCAACATATGGTGTTATAAATACACAGTGCCCGCTGGTTGTCCCATGTATCCCAAGTGGAATCCCAGTTTGGTGAACCTTGGTACAAGGCGTGTACCACTGTATACACTCCTTGTATCCGTGTATCTCAACCTGAAGCTCTGACACTTCATAATGACATCCTTTGAATCATCCTTCATTGATATTTAACCTATTCTTAGTTATATGAAGGTGAATTATCATAATAATGATAATCAAATTAATAATGAACAAAATAGAAATTAATATAAAATTAATTCATGCAACAATCAATGAAAATAAATAATTATAAATTAATATATGACCCCTCAGATACCGCTTGAAGGTTTTAGGATGAAGAGGAAGCTGTTTAGACTATGCCAATAAATTTTTTCCATCAACATATTCAGATTTATTCTCATAACTATATAGAAAGTTTCTCCTAAAATACACAAATACATGATCTTACATGTAATTTATAATTAATTTAGATAGATAAATAATTGCCTCATCTTGTAATTATTTATTTTTTATCGAATGTAGTTGAAACATCTTGTAAAATCGTTATTGAGAATGAGGAATAAAGGGTACATTCCCTCTAGTGGTGATCCACATGTGCACCAAGAATCTATTAAATCCATGTTAGGATTATTTGGATGCTAGTGTGTATTTTACTACTCCTTACATCATTCATTTTTGATCACACCTTATAATCCCTACAAGTCTTATTGGATTATCTGGCCCCACCAAAAATCTGATAGAAAGGAGGAGGATTTTCAATTTTCATGGAACTTAGAGAATTATTGAGAATATATCTGGGTTGAGATAATTCTATGTAATGCCCAATGTTGTGTATAAAAATTCTTAGGCAAATTATTTTGTCTTCACCTCTATTATGAGAATTATATATTTAGGTATTTATAGATTTAGTGTTAGAATATTATTTTCACAAAGGTCCTTTAACATTCTCTTAACCATTAGTACACCCCATGTATAAATAATAATAATAATATTATTATTTACTTTCAATTCACATAACAAGTAGACTAATTAAATATTATTTCTCCTGAATAAATAAATTAATATTTATTAAAATCAGATTCCATTCTCACTGGACCATAACTCTATCCACTCATCCTCCTCATTATTTACTAGACCAACTTCTATTTAATTAATTAAATAAATAAATATAACCATGTTATACACAAATAAATAAATAATTAAGATCAACCAATAAACCTTATTAAATATTATTCCTTAAGCTTGAGAGTAATATTTTAATATTCTTGTTAAACTCATAGAATTTAACTGTGGTTCTTGGATACACTTAGTGTGTGAACATATAGGCCCCTTTCTTAGTGGAATTAGGCTAAACCTCCAAAACTAAAAGTTTAGTATCTAAAAACATTCCAAGGCACCCATAAAGAAAATAGTTTACATCACAATAAAATTAAATGTTCTACAAACACTTATCATGTAATATAATCCTTTTTTAATGACATCTCTCATAAAACAGGTTACAAATCTCATATCATCAACCTATATGTTCAAATATCTTTATTTGAATTTCTAGAACTGAACACACTAATAAACCACCATGACCATGGAATTAATATAAATATTATATTCCATCAAATGGCATGAGATATCTAATTCTAATGGAATGAAAAAATCTTATCTTGAATTATTCATTAATGCAATGCCACTTGTGACACACCCAATGTATCCAAATTCATAGTAAACTATTATCTTCACAGTTTAAAAAATACATCTAATCATGTGATTCATGAAACACATTAATAATAAACTCATATTCATACATTACATAGGTCCATAGATAGTAATATCTAATTACATATAAAACATGTGTAATTCCTATTGGAGGTTCTATTATTATAACCTTCTTTATTAAAGGTTACAAAAGGAAAACACCATGATAAGGAGAATCAATATCTTACGAGCCTCATAGCCTTGACATATTAAATCGTCTATGTCCCATCAGACAATATCATCTGACCATAGATAATAGGTTAAAGCAATACTATCATAACATCTAAAATATATCATCATAGAATGAAACTTCTATGTACTTTTCTTGTGACAATTATCCTTAGGAAATTATCACATACACTATAACATAGAAGAACAATTATGATGTGATAAAAAATTATATTATATTCAAACACTATGAATATCCAATAAAATCTAAAGTATAAGGGAAGTTGGTTTTAGGGAACCACCAACTCCAATAGGGATAAGTTGGAAGCTAATTCCTAGATATGTTTATTTTTTGTATACAATGATGAAGAATTTGGTTTTAGACTTTGGGATAATAGTTAAAAAATGATTTTAATAGTTCATAAATTCCCATTTAATAAGGATATCTTATGTAATGATTGTAATTGGGTGAAAGATACTCTTGGGAATAATGAACCAATAGAGAAATCCAAGGTCAAGATGAGTATAGTCTGGGTGGTTCTGGGCTTCTCAAGGAGAATAAAAAATGGTGTTCAAGATGCATAATAAAGTTTTAAAATGAAAAGAATTGATCCATTTTTGAAAGTACCAGGGCCTGATGTACTATAATTCTCATAGAAAATTGAAGCACAATGTATATTTTTAGAATAAAAATGTCTATAAGTAGATAAACATTAGAAGTTGATGCAATCTATCTTTTTTCAAAAGGCTAGTGAAATGGTTTGATTCTAGAATTCACTTTCTACTTCTCACAGATGGAGGGAAACTTGAAATTCTTAGTGAGGTGAGAATTATAAGAGAATAATTGTAGTGGGAGTTATAAATGAATAAATAATTAGATTTGTTGCATGTTTTTGATATATGGAGGATAAGATTACTTCTGAAAGGCTAGTGGGGACTTTAGAACAAGTGGTTTTAACATATGAAGGAGGAATAAAATAGTAGATTTTGGTACAAGGTGGGACTAGTTGTTAACGGATTCTAACAATTTTAAGGAGTGGAATTTTTTGTGATTTACACTTCTATTGTGAAATTCCCAAATATTTGGACAGTGTTAATATTTGTTTCCATGAAAAGTTTATTTCTTGAACAACTTGATGTCAAAATATAATTTATTCATGGATATTTGGAGAGATAAATATATATAGAGAAAAAAATGTTTCACACTAGAAAAAAATAATGGAATGGTGTGAAAGATCAAGAGAAGTCTATATTGGATCAAGCAGGAACAAAATAAATGGAATCATAAGGTTGATAACTTTATAATGGAATATCAGTTCATTTAGAGAAATGTAGATCATTACTATTACTTGAAGGTGTATAAAGATAGAAGTTTTTCATTATTATTATCTATATTTATGACTTACTCTTAGTAAAACATGTGATAGAGAGGATGAAATAGTTAAAGCATGATTTTTATAGAAGTTTATAGATGAAGTTTGTTGGTTATGTACAACAGATGTTGGGGATAAGGATTGAAGGATACTTGAGAATGGAAACATTATTACTTTCTCAGTATGAGTCCATGAGTAAAGTACTAGAAATATTTGGAATTAGTGGATCAAATCCTTGGATTACTCCCCTGGATGAACACTTTAAACTTTCAAGGGAGAAAACACCTAAAATGGATGATAATGATAACTAAATGGTGAAGGTTATGTGTGAATCATATTTGGGAAGTATAATGTATGACATGATTTGTATTAGGTGGGATATTTCTCAAGAAGTATGCATGGTTAGAATGTTTATAGAAAATCCAGAAAAGGAACACCAATAATCCATCAAGTGGATATTTTAGTACCTCTAAGGTTTAATATATCTAGATCTCTATTTTGGAATCTATTATCCCTTACAAGGGTTTATAGATTCTTATTTTGTTGGGATACATATTCACATAAGATAACCATTGGTTTTGTGTTTATTTTTAAAGGCACTATCATGGTATGTATGTGTCGATTACAATCGGTAGTTTCACTATCAACCACAAAAGCTCATAATATTGTAATTAAGTAAGAAATGAAGAAGTTAGTGTGGTTTAAGGGTATATTAGAGGAGATCAAAAGAATTAAACGATTTTGTATGTTTTATTGTGATATAAAAATCATGATTCACTTGGCCAAGAATACAACATTTCACTCCCAAATGATGCATTTTAAACTTAAATACCCCTTTATCTGGATGCTTATATAAGATGGGGTGATACAACTACGAAAATTCTAAGGTAAACAAAATTAATCCAAAATACTGACTAAAGTTATAGATTAATAAAATATAAATAATTTTTGTACTTTTATAGGTCTTGGATAACTTATAGGTCTTAAGATCTCAGAACCTCTAACAGATTGGAAGAAGGGAGATAAAAAAGAGAATTACAAAAGATAGTACCTATGACTCGAAGAACTTGGTGATGAATCTTGAAAATGATTATAAAGTGGGAGATTGTTAGGATTTGTGTGTGAATCCTTTTTATGGATAAGTACCAAATATTTAATAAAGGAGTAAGTTCTAGAACTTTTTATTGGTACTAGATAGAAGGAAACCATTGAAATAGAAGTCCAAAACTAGTGGAAGCGAGGATAATGAATCTAGATGATGAAAGTATTGAATCTAGAGGACATGTTATAGAATATTGGAATTGATGTAGGCGCATATAATTTAAAATTACTTGAATAAAGACCTTTATTATTGATATAAAATAGTAAATTATTATAATATATAAAGGTAAAATCATAAAGAATCTAGTAGCATGCACTTTTCACCATAAGGAATAGTTGAGGTGGTGATTTCCTTTGATTGAGTAGAGGGATAACCATGATGAATGGATGTTGATTGAATTTTCCTCATAGATTTTAGTTGGTAGTGGAACTAGAATTATCAGAAGTTAGATGCTATAAATTGGGTGGTAGGGTCATTTTTACTATGATGTATGGTTTTTTATTATGACTAAGCTTCTGTTAGCTTGTGGTTTGGAGTTATTTGTTTTGTTTTAATTTCTTGTATAATCTTATATTAAAGTTTTTGTTTATTATGGATTAGGATATCATATGATCAATGTAAAATCCTTATGTTCCTTTATCAGTTACTGTACTTTTGTTTATTGCTTGTTACCTTGTGAATGTCTTCTAAGAGCATCTGAATGTATCAGAAAGTGAATGGACAGGGGTGTGTCTATGTGTTTACATGGATTACTAGTATCAAATACACATCTATATAGCATCTAGTGATTTCATACCTTCAAAAAATATTATTCCACATTTCAGATTCTAGAAGTTGATTATTCTAGAACTATTGTATCTGATGAAACACATCATTTTTTGTATGGTTTTACTATGAGTTTCAAAATATACTTTTAATTTTATCATGTTATATTATTATCTTGTATTTAAACAGAATGGGATACTAATTATGAGTAACTCAAATCATCCATAGTATTTTTTTGACTAGTTGACACATCACCAAACTATTTGATTTGAATGCTGAATTATTTAAGTTCAAGTGATTAATTAAGTCATACATTATCAAATTAATGCTTGAGTTCATTAATTATAAAATGTTCATAAAATGTTATAACTCTTTCTTCTTGATTTCCAAATTTTATGAATACACTTTTTAATATTAAAATATTGATTTTGTAAATAAATTTATAATTATCTACTGTATATTAAATGTATTATTTTTTTCATGGTATGTTACATATTGAAATATTGTAAGGAAGAAATGAGTGGAACAAAGAAGGAATTAATGACAAAAGCGATTCTCTAGGACATGATATTAGTCAAGGCTTAATTTTGAGGCTCATAAGTGACAATTCAAATTAAAAAGGAGAGAAAAATAGAGGGAAATTATTATTCACATCATGAATAACCTATTAATTATGTGAAAATATGATGAGAATTCATGACATGAAGAAAGCATGAAAAATCAGAGCTTGGGGTTTCAGGCTGAAAATTCATAGCATTGCACTATGTGTTACGTCATGACACAATATGTCATGCTATGAATCATGTTGTTCAGACCCAAATCCTTCCAAAAGTCTGTAATATTCAATATGAATCAACATATTATTTACTTATAACTCCTCAAGTAGACTTGGTAACATTCGATGTATGATTTTATGACCAGGGGTGACTCTAAGCCTACAAATACAAGGCTAGAGGGAGAGATTCAAATATTGGTTTGGAGACTAAATCACCGGGGTGAAGTGCTTCATACAATAGAGTCCTTTATCAGGCCTTCTACACCATCTCTTTTATGTTTTTTATTTTATTTATTTTTTCTATCCCTCTAATGGATAGCATGAGAGGGTGATTTTATTTATGTCATGTAATTTTCAATGATGGGGGATTGTTGTAATAATTATTCAATTTTGAATAAATAATTTATTTTAGGTTATTATTTTCATTAAAAAAATTTATAATATATCTTCCTCTCTTATTATTTAATGAATTACTACTGTATTATCGATTAGTGAGGGAGTGATTTTTAATACTTAAATTAAAGTTATGTTTCCACTATGACTATCGAGTTAATTTATTTTATGTTTAAAAAAGTTTTTGGGTTACATTTCCTTTAATTTTTCAAAGTATCATGACCATTGGAAAAAATGAGAGTATTGAGATAGAGAGTGTCTACCCGGACCATGGGATTCACTTAGACTTGATTCTGATGACCATGTAATTTTTTATTTAATATTTAATATTTTTTTTATTTCATGAACCTAGATTTTTGAATCATATAACACCTTTTTTATTTTCTTCCTCTCACTTATTCAAAATCCATGTCCTTCATAGTTTTAATTTCAATTATTTAAACAATATATAATTTATGTTTATTTTATTAAATTAATTTAATTTTCCAAAATCTATCTTTGTTGGATTAAACTCAAGACTTGAAAATCCTATAATACTTAAATTTATATTTATTGTTTGTAGTTTTATGCTTATAAATTTCTAAATTTACTATCATTGTGTTAATTAAATAATCCTTATAGGCTATCAATTTTTTTGCGTTGTTTTAGGGACAAGTAAGGAAATTATTTTAATTTATTATTTTAGAAAAAAATATTTTCTCAACTATTTATATTTCTTAAATTTTTAGGTTTATTTTTTATTTTTTACACACTTGGATATTTTCAGTTATTATGGTAGATATGAAATACATAATGACCACTAAAAACTGACTAACTTTCCTTTTGCGGGATTTGAAAAATCAAGTCGATGAACTTAGAATGATGAATAATCAAGAAAAGAATCTCCCACAACCACACCTGATCATGGAACAAGCACCACCCTGACCCTAAAACAGATTTTTAGGATGAATTTTAAGATAATCAATGCATGAAAAACAAAGTTAAGGTAATTTATGACATCCTAGATTTTTATTACATAACTTTACAAAGCATTTTACAAACAGAGGATCTTTTAATGTTTAGTTTCTTGGAAATAAGGTACATAATACATGAAAATATGAACCTTTTTTCTAATACAATGGAATAGATTCATCATAGGATCATACTAAGTTCAATAAGTTCATCTCATAACTTGGGGATATACATTAAAGGAAATGGTGATAAGAAGGACCAATAAGGGTTGACAAGGGAAACAATATACTAGTGATCTTGAGGAATATCAATAAGAACATGAGGAAACACATAATGAAATGAGAAATAGAAATATCATAATAATAAGAACATGAATAATAACTTATAAATGTGGCTAAAAAATTTATTTTATACATTCATAAGCATATCACCAAGGTTTTTCACAGAGGTGTCATAAAAATTACCAAGGTTATTCACCAAGGTATCATAAAACATCTCATCTCTAGAGATTAAATTATTTACTCAATACATTGGAGTACTATCAAGGAACACCCTTAATATGTATTCATTAATGCGAGACACATATATCATGATACAAATTTCATAAATAACCCATGGATAATAAAATAAATTGGTTTCATATAAAAATCATGGTGTTTTAAAAAGTGCTTAAAAACAAGATCCTTTTGTAATTTTAAACCCACATAAAAGGAAGGCGGGTTTCATATATCTTAATACCAAAATTAAATAGATAATTTTTAAATAAATTTTAATAAAACAGGATAAGAAATAGTTTTTTTTATTCAAAAAATAAAATAAAATAATTTCTTGTGAAAAAGAGAGAAATTTTGAGAAGTAAAATCGGCAGCATAATAGGTATAAAATGTGGTTTTAGAAAATATTAAAAAGAGTGTGGACAAGGGTCTAACATTAATAAAATAATATTAATAAATTAAAGTTATATAATAAAATTTATAGAAGAACATATTATGTAAATTCAAAAGACATACCACATAAAAAAGAAAACTTGAACGGGAAAGAGAATTTGAGATTCCCTTACTTTGAAGAGTGACTCCTAAAAATTGAAGACCGGGACCTTGGGAGATTGAGGAAACCTTAAGAGGACTCCTTGGGAGGTAATAATATTATATATTAGTGGATAATGTATTGTTCATGAAAGGAAACAAAGAAATAGGTCGGTATTTTTAGCAAAAGTTAGGGTGTTTTTTATTAATTTCCTTGGACACCTAAATAGTGTTATTTGCAAAACCATGAGCTTTCCCATGGTATTTTCCCATGGAATTTTCCACTTGGTAAAAATATTTTCATATTTTAATCCAAAAGAGTCAACCAAAATTTTATATTAATTATTACATCATTACGATTCCATTAAACATACCGAAAAACTCAAACTGTATTTTTACTATTCATGAAAAAAGAAGTATTTTATAAAATTATCATAAATTCACCCTAACCTAATATCAATCCTCTAATTTTAAAAAATAACATTTATTTTATCATAATAATTATCTAAATATTAGAAATTTAAATTTTCACTATAAAAATACTTATTTATTAAAAATAATAGCCGACAAAAAAAGCATAGTAAAATTTTTGACACTTGAAAAAAAATTATTTTATCATTTATAATTAAAAATGATTGTTTCTATAAAACTATTTAATTATAATAAACATTATTAATAAGGCCTTAGTTTAATATAATAATTCATATCTTTCTAAAAAGTATAATTTTTACCTAAAAAATCTATTTATCAAATTCTATCTCAAATTTTAAGCAAAACTATTCTTGAAATGGAAATGATAAAATAAAAATTTTATTTGAAAAAAGAGATTAAATTTTAATTAACTAGTGCCTTGACACATAACCCCTTATAACACCTCTATACGACCTAAGGTTAAGGTGTGTGATGGTGATAAATTCTTGGGGTGACTCGGATAACATTCCCAAGTGTTTATCTCCACTAACTTGAACTTATCCCGTATGCGATTTCATTCAAGATTAAAATGTTGAATCTCGGCTTGGGATTAGTCAAGAGTGAAGTTCAAAGACAGTACCTCCCTCCCAAGTATTGAAAAATGGGCTTCATATGGCACAAATCTACTAGATGAGGCCATCAAATCTTCTTTCTACATTAATTAACCAATTTCATTTCTATTTATAATACTAATTATAATGTTAAAATTATTATTAAGAGTATTGTTTTAAACACTCATATTGACCAACAACCATAATTGAAAAATGGTTAAATAATAATTGAAACCCAAAGTTCACATTTTAATTATACACACTTAATTATTAAGGGATATAGTTTTGTTGAGTAAAAAATAATATAACACACATTTTCAGGAAAAAAATATCATTAAATTTTTTTAGGTTGTTACATAATTACTGAAGATGAATTTATTTATTTAAAAAACACCCTCACCACTGCAAGTTCAGATGCAGAACAAGAAGAAGAAGGTACCTCGACAAGTGTTTTTTTAATGAACATCCTATAAAATCTTAGAGCACAAACAAATGAAAAAGAAAAATAAGAGGAGATGATCACAAATTTTTTCATGAAATTTCGTGATAATTTAAGCAAGACATAAGAAGAAGAATAAGAAAAAAATGTGATTGACACTAACTATATAGAATAATAAGAAGTATTATAAGAATAATATGTTTCAGCTGCAAAACTTTTCAAGGATATTACAAAATTTCAATAGCCACAACCTATAATTAAATAAGAAGAATGGTATCAAGTATGAATAGATTTTTAATTCTTCATACTTTCTTTCAAACTGTTCTAACTTTGGTCATATCCTATGCATTTCACACCAATCACAATTAGGAGGAGATGAGAAGAGCTGGATGGGTTCCAAATTCAATATTGGGTCAAACTAAGAATGTTATCCTTGTATCATATGCCATCAGCTAACCCTGGCAAGGTCATGCTAAATGAACATAAAATAACATCTTTTTGGAGGCAACCAGTGTTTTTAATTACTTTCTAGGACCTTATAATTTTATTGATTTCATATAATGTAATTTTATATTAAAAATTTTATTTTCAATTCCCATTATTATTTTTGAGATTTATTTAATGGACATTGAAATGATGAGTTATTTTATTTTATAGGTCAAAATTGAAGGTACAAGGCAGGAGAACAAAAAAAAAACAACAAAAATAACAAAAAAACAAAAAAACAACAACAAAAACAAAAAAAAAACAATAAAAACACTATCCAAAAATAATCCATGTAATAATGGAGTACAATTTTTAATTTTAATATTTTCTTCTACACCCCAACAATTCTGCTTAATATAATAAAAACATTATTGAAAATGCGTGCCCCATGCTTTTATTTTCACCATAATCATTGACTAAGGAGAAAAAAATTATTATGATAATATTCATGTCATGTTTTAAATATTTTTTTTTCAATAAATTGAATTAAAAAATGGGGGAAAAATTAAGTAAATATAAACATATATTTTAATTTGGAAAATCATGATTCCAGAAATGAGTTAATTTTTATAAATGAATTTTTTATTTGATTTGATATGACTTAAAAATATTATATTTGTGTTAATTGATTTTATTTTTAATGTGAAATTCCATGCATAATTTTTCCAACCATATTCTCTTATCCCCGAGAAATTTTCAAAGATGAATATTTCTTGTTCCTTTCTTGAGAAGATTTATTAAGTGAAACTTAGGCATGCTTACTCCACGAACTTTCTTTGCATCTTGTCAAAGCTATGATTACAAAAATTTAAATTTAGAATGATTTATACAATTATTTATAATACTTTATTAGGATACCTACCCATATATAAATCCTTAATAATCCCATATAATCCATGAAAAATATTATTAGGGAAGAGCCACATTACAAGCCAAATTTATCCTTTCCTACCCTACTCAATATATTTTTCATGATTATAAAAAATGAGTTTGGGGGAGATAGATCCATAGTGTATGGGATGATTATTTTTTATGGATAATTGTGTGTGTGTGTGTGGGGGGGGGGAATTCCTTAAGATATTGGTAAGTTTATTAATTCATTATTTACAATAATTTATTGCACACTCACTAAAAAATTTCAAGAAAAAGAAAATTTATTTATACATAGGTTCTGTTTTAGAGATTAAAAAATAACCATTTACTTGAACAATTATTTTTATCATTTGGGTTTAGGTGGTGGATATGATACTTATCCAAACTCAAATTTCAAAAAAATTTAAAAAATTAAAAAATTTAAAAGTTAAAATAAATAAATATTAAAAAATTTAATAGGATGAAACATTCATAATACTTAATTGCTTCATGAACCATTCTTTGAGTTGTTGGAAAAGGGGAGATGTAAAATTTTCTTGGGATAATTTTTCATTGATCCAATATTGATCATCATGTATAATACTTTAGATAATAACCTCCTTTTTGAGCTTTAGTGATTTTTACATTATTTACCCACCTACCCATAAACCACATAGTCATTTGAACCTAACAGTAAGACCCTAATGATAAAATTGTAATTCTTATCTCTACGGGTTGGAGAAAGTATATTCACTACAATACTATGGTAATGATCACGATTCAAGGCATGCGAAAAACTCTATTTACTTCTATTACCTTGATGATGCATGAAAAAAATTTAAAATGAGGTAAATTTGATGTGACATGGGAATTTAAAATAATTTGAAAAATATAAATGAAATAATGAAGAGTAATGGTCAATTTAAAAGAGAAAAATATAAAATACATGGTTTACTTGATTTCTTTAAAAATTTAAGAGTTGATGAAAATTTTCCATGTGATGCTTGAATATTTAATTCCCTATTTAATAAATTGGTTTTACTGACATTAAATTTAAATCATGGTAATATGGTTATCCTTTTTAATTTGTTGATATTTTATACTTGAGGAAAATCAAGATTTTATATGTGGGGTGATTTGATATCCACATTTCACGAATACAATTTTTATTAATAAAATATTGGTTTTTAATTAAATTGTTAAATCTTTCTTGAATATTAAATGTTTTATTTTTTATGATAGGTTATAGGTATAAATATTTTAAGAAATAAATGAGAAGAATGAAGAATGAATTCATGTCAAAAGTGATTCTCTGGGACATAAGATAGACCAATGCTCAATTATAAGGATCTGAAGTTACAATTCAAGTAAAGACAATGCCAAAAATAGGGGAAATGATTATTCAAATAATAAATAACCTATTTATGATGTGAAAATATAGTAGGAAGTCATTAATTGAAGAAATATATGTAAAAATAGAGCCTGAGGGGTGCAGGCCAAAAATTCACGGCATGCCACTATGTGTCACACCATGACACATGTTGGACAGACCCAGATTCTTCTCAAAGCATGGGAAATTCAATGTGGACCCACATATTCTTACCCTGTAACCCCCTTGGTTGAATTATTCATATTCTATGTATGATTTTATGACCCTGGGGTGCGTCTAAGCCTATAAATACAATGATAGATGGTGATCTTGAAATATTGGTTTGGATACCAGAGCATCGAGGCGAGGTACTACGCACAATAGAGTCCTCAACCAAGAATTATTCACCATATCTTTTTGGTTTTTATTTTATATATTTTTCTTCTACCTTTCATGGCTAGCATGAGGGGGTGATTTTTTTCATGTCGTGTAATTTTCAATAAAGGGAGATTGTTGTAATAATTATTTAATTTTGAATGAATATATATTTTTTGGTTTATTTCATTAAAAATAAAATCTATTATCTCCTCATATGACATTATTTAATGTATGGCCATTGTATTATCGATAGGTAAACAATTTATTTTTAATACTTAAATTAAATTTATGTTTCCACTATGACCATTGGGTTAATTTCATTTTACATTTAAAAATGGTTTTAGGTTACCTGTATTTTGATTTTTTGATGTATCCTAACCATTTAGAAAAGGAGTGTCTTAAGATGGAGAGTGTCTATCCAGACTAATATATTCACATAGAATTGATTCTGGTGACCATTTAATTGTTTGTTTAATATTTAATATTTTATTATTTCACAAAATTGGATTTTTAAATTACCCGACACCCTTGTTTTTATTTTCTGGCTCTTAATTATTCAAAATCCACATACTAAATACTTTTAATTTCAATTATTTAAATAATATATAATTTAATTTATTTTATTAAATTAATTTAACTTTCCAAAACCTGTCTCTGTTAGACCGACCTTGGGACTTGGAAATCATATACTACTTAATTATTGATTTGGTGATTGAAGTTTCATGTTTATAATTTTTTAAATTTTATATTCAGTATTTCCATGGGAATTAATTATACCCCATGGGTTATCACTAATTCATTAATAGAATAAGTTCTATAATAGGAGGATCAAAACTTTACACAACAAACATATGGATTTTGGGAGAATCACCTTGGTTGAAAATATTATATTCACTTATTTATTTTCTTTTGAAGGTGTTATCATACCATGGGTGGAGTGTGATCATCTATATTAGATTTAATATTTGTATAGATCATGTATTAATAGAGGATACATAAAGAAACAAGGCTGTGTTTTTGATTTCCATTAGAAAAAAAAAAGAATATCAATAGTGGTTTATTTTAAGTTTTATAATATATATTTTATTTTGATATACAATTTAATGACCTACATAATTACTATTGGGTTTATAAGGATAAAATAATAATCATTATAGTAGTATAAGACTATAATAAAAATTATCTTAAGACCAATAATGCTATTAAATCTAAACCATATATATAATAAATTAAGAACATGTGCGTACCTTACACTTAAGATAGTTGATCCTCTAGTATTTAACTATAAGTTTGACGAAGATCTTTGAAAAGTTTATCCATAATCCATGGTATATCCACAAGCCAATAAATCACACAATAATTGGGAAAAAAATTCTTGGTTTCCATGGTATGTGATTACCTCTTAAAGGAAAGGTAAAAGGAGAAGATATATTTAAGAGAATTGGCTGGGATAACACATAAACTTGGATTCCATTATCATGTACTTTAGAATCTTTATGTATGTCTTAGGGATTATCTCCATTTTTTCATACATTTACTCATACATTCATAATGTAAAAGTAAATAAAATAAAATTACAACATTACTAATCATCAACCCATGTGTTTAATGCTTAAACACATTTGATTCTCCCACACAGTTTAGAATATAAAACACATATAACTGAAGATAGCCATATATAAATGATTCCTAGACATTAATGCTTAACATTAAACTACCATTCATTAACCATAAACTACCATGTTAATCATAGAGTATAATTAATATAGATCACTACTTTGTGATTCAACTATATCATATACTATGACTGATTATGACAGAGGCAATACAATATCACCATATCATACCTTATTATATACCTATCCAATCTAAATGCTTTTCCTTGGATAAATGGATATCATAATATATGATATATTCTAGGTTTAAAAGGATATAAAAATACTTTTTAAATATAGTAGAAGAAATATAATAACCCAAATCCAAGATCAACCATGCTGGATAAATGAAATCATGTGCATCGTAAAATGAAGAAACAAGTGAATGTGTACCATACATTGTAGCATCACTTTTATGATTTTCAATTGAATGATATTTATAGATATTACTTAAATGTAGTTATCAGACTCCCCTCTCTATGATGTACAAATAGTTTATGGAAAATCAGTCATCATACAAGATAGATTCTTCCACCCTCCATGACATTCTAGTGCTTAATTCTATAAATGAGGTAGAATAATAGAGCTATGATATGGAGATATTAAACCAAGTCTAGGGAATGATTTCATTTATCACCTTCTCATGATGAATTAACTTTATATATCTTTTGAAGATGCTCCTCGTGTGAACATACATTAACTTTTATATAATGATTTAATTTGTGTATTGACTGTAACCATTGGATATTCCAAATCTCTCATCCATTTCATCTTATAAAATAGTTAATTTTTGATAGAAAACATTAAGGACCACTCAAATGTTAACATTTAATGTTTTTATGCCATAAAAATTGAATACAGTGTCATGGTATTGTACACCAAGAATTATGATATAACTAGTCAAACAATACAACTTTCATGTGCAGTTTCATAAAACTATTCCATACAATATCCCCTTCTTATACAATATAATATGAAAAAAATGAATTATATGAATAATGGATTCAAGAAATATCTCCTTCAATCTCCCACTTGCACAAAATCCTTTTGAACTTTGTGTCATTTCACCTTATTCTATATCCTATAAAATAACATATGAAACCATATCCAAAAAATCTTTTTATATACATTCAAAAATATTTTTTTAAAGCTATTATCATCTTCACCATGTATTGCATAAAATTAAATACCTTATGAATACCCATCCAAAAATATTTTGGATTAAATCTAAATCATTAAATTTTAGAGTAGCTTTATTTGTCAAACTAAATCCCCATTTAGTTAACAATAAAGTGTTAACCCTAGGAAATTATAGAATTGAAAATAAATATGAATCACCAGATTGATAACTATATGTAAATATTTTTCCTATAGAAAAGAATCAATGCTACTGAAGCTATAAAGGGACCGATCATGATCTCCATAAAACACATGTATCTCTATACCTATGTCCCCAATTGAATCATATGAAAGCATGCATTCTAATATGATCCATTCAGCTAAGACATAAAGTGACTATGAGGTAAAAAGTGTGTAAATACCATATATACCACTCCAACATTCTTGAATTTTAGAGTATAAACTAACCAGGTCGATGAATACATCACATTCCATTCACATTTATAGATGATCGCATCATATGTCCCTCAATAAAATAAATTACCACATCATATGTACTATCTAAGTTAAACTTCACACTTCCTTAGTGTATCTCAATCGAGGTAAAATATTCTATACTTATTATATGAGATTACACCTCCAATATTAGTTGAGATCCAACTAATGACATGATCAAAAAAATACTCAACCACCCCTTGGTTATATAAGACTCAAATATTCCATAAGAAAAGTATCAACATAAGAAGGTTCTCATGCTATCCATATCTATAACCTTAAGTAGTAGGGACTCCAAATATGACCATTACACCCCTATTATACCAAATACATAGTGTATAACACTTCATGTGGTAATGTAGTGGGTCATACATTACAAAAAAACCTATTTTGTGTCTCATGAGCATATTTCATATCCTAATAGAAGAATCGTACTCATACTAACCTTAAAATTTCTTTAAAACATATAATACTCCATAATGAACACCGATTAGGGATAACTCAAAGTCATACTTTGAGAGGTCAATTATCAAAACACTTCATGAAATGTATATATATATATATGAAGCTGGTGTGAAAGAGTGATAAAGTGAATATTTACTTTTATATATCATAAAATATTTTATATTTTTAAAATCATTCAATAATACTCAACAAAACCATACATACAAACCTATCTAACGAATCATATATTATAGAATACTAGATTAGCCTTATGTTTGCTGTGATTTTAGGGATTTTGTTAAACCATTATGTATATATTTAATTACTATCACATATCCTAGATACCACCTAATAAAACCATCCCACTAAACTCTTTAGTGAGTAACATCTAAAACTAATCTAGTTTGAATAATGGTGATACTTAGGAATAATATTCCAAATGTTTAACCCCTTGAACAAATTCAAACTCTTTAACTCCAAAAAATCAAATATTATGATGTAAAATTCTATTTTATACTTAAAAATTATTTATAAGTACATCATCATCATCAAACTTGTAACATTTTCCATAAAACTTTTCTTTGATTTTTTTGTATCTAATATAACTATTTACATGAATCTTGTATCAATATATCCTAAAAATTTTAGTATATAAAGTGGCATTAACTTTTTTATGGTAACTAAATGAAACTCATTAAATTTATATTTTACACTATACACAAAACTGTTTTAGGATATCAAGTGAAATTAACCTTAAATATTTTCTGGAATAATATTTTATCTGTTAACTTTGGACTTTTCAAAGTCCAGTTATACTATCATTAGCTTCTTAGAAACTATATTCTACTAATAATATCAGGGTAAGATACAAAAAATCTTTTGGGGTTTTAGAAATAACACTTATTTCTATTTATTATGAATACTTAATAAAAAAACCATTGCTTCCATATCATATATGATGTTTTATTTGTTTGGATAATTTTATTGAAAAGAAGTTTATTCCTTAAAATTTTCCACTGATGGTGGTGAAAAATCTATTCCTAATATTTTTAAAAAATATGAATAAAATCTTTATCTAAGAAAAAATATTTTCTATGCTTATTTTCTTCTCAAAACATATTATAAAAAATAGTGAATCATAAATCATGTGTATTCATTTTCTTATATTGTCTACATTGACTCTTTATTTATAAAAAACTCTTCTTATCATATAAGAGAAATGATATTACTATACACACCCGTTAATTATATGCATTTGGGATTGATAAACTTATTTACATTAAATTATTTGATATAACAACTCTTTGATTTATCACTTTAATGAAAACTAAAATATCTATCATTTCTTACCTTAATTTTTAACACCCAAATATTTAAAAAACTTGTAAAGTATATATTTGGAATCATATACCCTTTAACCAAAGAAATGATTTTTATACCACTATTGTCTGAAATGAACATTCTACGGAGTTTCCTAAGATGATTTAGATATTCTAGACAATACCATCTTATGAAATCATCAATCTTTACTTTTTGAACAATCCTATTGGATTCAATGACATAGACTAGCTGCCTAAATAAATATTATTGGACTTTCAAACTAATGTTTCTTATTATGGTTTGAAATTTTATCCAAGTATAATATCTATACAGTATCAGAACTTAGAAATCACATACCCAGTTCAATTATTCGCAATAATTTGATAATATCAGATAAAATTTTCTCTAACTCATTCACATTGAAGGAAAATTTCCATTAATGACAAAATAATTAATTCATTAACTTGGATAATCATTAAGGAAACCTCTAGTCTAACTAAGTAATTTATGTTGGAAATAAACTAAATTGTGATATCCCATTTTACAGTATCCCTTGATTCATAGCCTGTGATATGTATATGTTTCATATCATAGATTATGATATATTCATATCATAAAAAGAATTATGAAAGCACTGTCAGCCTCTATTGCAGTGTACGATGGGATTATAATATGGGACGCGAGTGGATGGATAGTGCCACAAATTCCACAAAATATATCTTTGGTTATGTATCATTAGGTTAATACATTTATGGCTACACATGATCTTTTTAATTTTTTAAATGATCATGATATCAAATAAGAATGTGTTATAAGTAATCCATGATGGATACCATGTTATGGAAGCTGATGCTAAACTCCCCTGATTTCATGAAGGGAGTGTATATAAAGGTATATGATCCCAATGTTGGATATGGATGACACTTTATATCTATAGTTGATACTCTTTTCTTCCTGTTTTTTCTTTTTTCTTCATAGAGAAGGTGTTGACACACTGTAGTAGACCACGAGGTCCTCTCACTATGAATAAGGATTCTAGTGGCTGGTGGAATAACTATATAGAAGAGATTCTATTAAATATTTCTAGGTTATTACAATCACAAAAACTCCATTGAGTTCATTAGGCATGAATTTTTTTACATTTCAAGCATTTCTGTTATTTTATATTCCTCATTTTACATGATGATGAATTAATAACTTTAATTGGGTTTCTTCTTCTATATTGATCCTATAATTTTTCTCCTAAACCCATTAGTGGTATCAAAGAAATGTTCATTAATGAACTGATATGATTTTTTTTATAAAGAACATGTGTATTGAAATATTCTTGAGGACATATCATAGCATATGAAATTTCATTGATAAATTTTAGCTATTGGATTTATTTATTTTATGATATAAGATCTCATAATTCTATTTTTACTAGTCATAAAGTATGACTAGTGTATATCATAATGTGTGATATATCATAATTCATGGTTATGTTATTTGATATACGCTATGATATGTTATATCATAGGATATGATTGAAACCTTAGTTTCATGAACAATTATGATATAACACACACCATAGGCAATAAATAGTCCATATATAAGGGATTTCCTTAGCATGATAAACTCTTATGTATGGTTTAACCAATATATAAGTTTCTAAATTCTCATGATGGACTCTCATTTATTGGTTACTCTATACATAATATTTATTTCCTTTTCCACAAAATTAAAACATAATGCTACTTGTAAAATCTATGATAGATTATAATAGATAGTTCCCCTATCAATCGTAAAATAAAATATATCCTAAAATGTTAATTTTTTGTAATTTTCCTAGAATTGTTTATAGTTTCTAAATTTTTTATAAAAGATAAGTGTTAGGAATTATAAATAGGATATTTTCACACCTAAATAAAGTATGAAATGTATATATTAATATCTCAAGTTTGGAAATAAATAAAATGTTTATTTATTTGTTTATTCCTTTTAAATATTCATATTTATAATTTTTTTTATGAAATATGAATATTATGTATTATTTAATATATATGATAAATTTCTTCTTATAAATTTTTCATTTCAATCATTACATGTTAGGTATTAAAACATAAGGATTAGTTTTCAACCACCTTTAACTCATTTTTTAATTAAAGTTATTATCTTTGATTTAGTTATTGAATATAATTTATATATATATATATATATATATCAGGATTTATATTTATAATGAATTGGATTATCTATTGAATAATGTATCTATGGATAGAGATACTTTGGGTCAAATTTCCCACTGTCTTATAGGCTTATGACTTATTCTAGAAAGGTGTGGGTTGGATATCTATGGCTCCAGGTTTACTCACGTAGCAATTGTCAATTTTATATAATTCTAAACTATTATATGAAAATTTAATGTATCTTATGAATAATATTCATTTAGATATGTGTAAATATTTTTAACTTTTATTTTTCTATGAGTAAAAAAGACTATAGGTTTTATAAAGAGATACACATGCATATGGTTTGAACATATTAATTTGATGGTTGGAAAAGGGATTCAAAAAATAATTCATTAAAAGCATGCATATATAAATTAATAAAACATGAGATAATAAAGTTTTCATGTGATAAAATAGTTATGAATTTAATATGCATGGGATGTTTAACAAGTTGGTGATAATTTAAAATAAAACTGCTAAAATATTAAGTGTGAGATTCCTTCCATAGTGACCCTTTTCAAGACCTCAACCATTAAGTATGGGTGAACCTAACCATTAGGTTCCCATAGATAATATTATGTAATTAAATAAAGTGATAAAGTGTCCTTAGTCACTAGGTTCCTTATTCTTGTAATTTTCTTTGGATTAAAATTATTTGGGAAACCCTATCCATTAGGATATTAGAGGAATAAAGTTGAGTGAATCCATATGATAGATTTGGGAAAAGAGTTATCCACTTAGCTATGCAAGAGTCATATATGATATTATTGAAAATTGTTTTCAACTAGATATATTCATGGTTTATTTATGTGATAGATGGTGCAAGTCATGATAATATATGGTTCTTGGATCAATAGATGTATATGATGAATGAGTTCATCATTTTAGTACAAGTACTTTAATTAAAATTCCTTGATAAAAAGATATAAAATATGATACTCACACATATATATGTCTTTCTTATAGATTATAGCATGTATCATGTTTATCATTTTGGGATATTTTATAGGTATGACCTATACAACTATTATAGATTAGTATTTATGGTTGATAAGTGTTCTCAAAGAGAAATATTATGTGCATATTATTGTGAATTTTATAAAAATAAATTTCTTCAACTCTGACTTAGGGGTATTATATACCAAGTGTGCATTACACATTATTGGTGATAAACACAGACTCAAAGATAAGGTATAATTAAAGAAAGGTGAATTATATCTATGTGTTTTAAATTGATCAAGGTTGTTATATTAGAGGTCAAAACTTATGATCTAAGTCTACCTAGTGTATTTGTTCTAGAATTGGAGAACTATTATTATATTCTTTCTACAAATATAAAATTAATTTTTGCATCTTGTTTGTACAAGATGTTATTTTCATTCATTATTAAAAATAATAGTTTATATATATATGAATAAAATACTTTATGGAATAAAAAAATTGGATAATAGTTTGTATATTATAGATATGGATAATCTTATTTATAATGTTCATAAAAAGAATCTCAAAGTTTATTCTAATCCTAAATACCATTGGAATTATCTCCTTGGACATATAAATGAGAAATTTATTTAAAGAATCCATAGTGATTTTATATTGGAATCATTTGATAATTGAGAATTTTTTTATCAGAAAAAATGACCAAAGCTCATTTTAGTGGAAAATGTGAAAAGACTAGTGGACTATTGAATCTTATAAATAGTGATGTATCTAGACTAATGAGTATATAATAAAGTGGTGGGTTTAGGTACTTTATAACCTTTCCTTATGAATTTATTTGTAATGGTTATGTGTTTTTGATGGGACAAAATTTTGAAACTTTTTAAAAGTTTAAATAGTTTTAGAATGAAGGATATAATCAATTGGGACAAAGTATTAAGATTATTCGATCAAAACAGGGCAGTGAATACTTGTTCCAATAATTTAGTAGTCATATCTAAGATTTTGGAATTGTTCCACAACTCACTCCTCCTAGAACACCATAGTGGAATGGTGTGTTTGAGTGGAGGAATCATACCCTAAGATACACAGTTCAATAGATGATGAACTAGTGTGAAATTCTTATTTAATTATGTGGATATGCTCTGTAAATTTCTCCTTTCCTACTTAACCAAATTCAATTTAAAGTAGTTATAAATACATCATATGAGATATGAAATGGGAAACATCATAATATGTATTTTATGAGGATTTGGGGTTATTAATCATATATACTATAAAAACTTGACCTAAATCATCGAGTCCCAACTAGAGTGCTACATGACCTCATGTGTGCCTCCTTGTATGAAAAAGGTTTCAAACTAGAGGTGAGGGTCTGAATGGTGTCACGTGAAGACTATTATCTTGGTAATAATATCCATACACCATAATTACAACAAGGTATAAATAAAAATCCCAAAAAAAAAAAAAAAAAAACTAAAATAATATCATCATGATATAAAAAATTCCATCTTTTCCTTAAAATATAAACAAAAATACCCCTACTGTAGTTGGTGAACCAAAGTATGATAACTGAAGAAAATAAACTAAAAAAAAGAATCAATAGTATAGATTCTATCCCAACATCTCCTTCATCCTCCAATATCAACCTACTCAACTCCCTAATGCATGTCCCTTTCCCTTAGCTAGATCCTTGACCATGAAATATAAATGTGCATTGAGATGACCATACATGGTGTGAGTATAAACCTAGTAGGATACCACCAATGTATCCTTAAAATAAATTGCACATATATATAAAGGTGTATATCATGATGAAAATTAAATGAACAAATAAGAAATCAATTATATAATGAGTGAAATAGTTGGGGTGGTAACTGAGTGATCAACACACCTCATAATATTGAATGAAACCTAGGATAAAATCCAGGGGGAGGAGTATCTATAGATACTATAGAGGTACTATAGTAGCAAAACTATTCATCTAATTTGGGCCTTAAATCTAATTTTTTGGGAATATAGGCTACAGATCTTTCAGGGCATGGGATTTCAGGCCACTGAATTCTTAGGTCAGACCACACTAGAGCAGGCCCTAGAAGAGGAATCATAGCAAGTAGAAGCCACTAGAGCATAGCTAATTATATTAGGAAAGAAGAGAGGGTATGTAAGATTCACCATCGGTACCAATAATTGTGAATATCTTCATGGGAAAATGTTAGTTTATTAGCCATGTGTGGTGGGGAGCTAGGTGCTATCAATGAAGTAGATGTTGGGGAGGGTATTTCAAGTGTAGTTTGGTCTTTGGGCCTTCGATTCATGTACTGATACTTGTGCATCTAAGACTTTAGGTATTGTATTGGGCCTTATTCCTCTAGTACTATGAGTCATGTAAGGGTTTCCTCTCAAATTACTTAAAATGGAGATTATCCAAAAATAAATAAAAAACCAAGGCCTTCAAGCGATTCAACCATATGTAGAGTGCTCACACACTAAACAAAATACCACAATAATTTAACATACCCACTTTTTCACTATAAGAAAAGGAATGTATCCTACAAAATCACATATTATATCAAGATACAAGGCCAACACATGTCTCAGATAAAGTACCATAGCCAATTAAGCCTTGGGTTAGGCCTCAAGGCCATCGCAGCCCAAGCTCTACCTTGGTTCAGTCCACAAGTCCATCATTCTCCTACCTCTAATGGGTAAATACACAAGGCCATTGTATCCAATGATATATATAGGGTTAAGCTATAAGGACTTGATACCCCATCCCCTATATTAGGTCAGGTCATAAGGTTATCATCCCACTACCCTATATCTAGGTCCCATCATCATCATTGACACCATGTCTCACTGTCACATGCTCCCACACTAGGGGATAACTAATCCACGATGATCCACATGCCACTTTAATACTAGATAAAACCCATAAAAATCTATGAATTAACACAAAAAATGAATAAAAAATAAGGGAACAATCATAACACACAATGAATAGGTCTCATAGACCACTCACACACCCCATATACAAATAACAATCATACTATATCACATGATGGTTCTCATATCTATGAATTAATGAAATCACATTACAATCATGAAAATCAACTTTATACAAAGGCCCTATATGGTAAGTACTTCCTACCTTAAGAGTATCGGTGCCCAAAGACAATAATTTCCAACTGAATCTACCATGTATACCAACGATTCCCAATGATAACCAATATCCCCAATGGTTCTAGGTCCTATCAAGATAAAAATTTATAAATGTAAATAACATTTAATTTCACTCAATGGAAATTGAAACATAAATAATCATGATAAAATGGATATTGTAACATAAACCCTTACAAATTTGATGACATTTGAATTAAAAACTAATGAAAGAGAGAAATTAATATGGATCAATAAATCCCCATAATTTTCTTGAAAATTATCATAAAATATTTTTGTGAGAATTATATTCACTATAAAAAATAAAAAAGGTGGTGAATATAGAACATATCTCAATGAAGGGAAATTGAGATGAGGAACCCCGTACTTAAAGTCCTGAATTTATTCGTATGCACTATAACATCCCATATAATAAAATTTAAAATTATTATACATCTATATAAAAGAAATATTTATAAAAATATTACCATATATCATTAAATAATAACTTATTCTTATCCATTTACTCATAATTATTTGTTAAAATCAATATTTAGGTGTTAACTATTCCATTTTCCATGCATGTTTTAATTCGATAGTTTCATTACTTCATCTTGGTAATTTTTTAATCATATAAAAAATCATAAAAAATTTATAATTACCATATTTATTAATTAAATTTACATTTAAAACCATCTATGTATAACAGTAATTAAAAATGAGATACGTCATTCATGGAGCCAGTAGTCCACACGTACGCATGAGATAAGTTTTTATTATTCTAATGAATCAAAATTAAATAAAGTAAATAAAATTTCAACCGTAATAAATCATAATAATATAATAAAAAACACATTTATTCCTTAAATACATCCTTATGACTAGCTATATAAGACCTAAATGAAAAATGAATCACATCACTTCATGGAGGTGGTAGTCTACACATGCACACGAGTGACGTTATCATTTTCAAATGAATATGAGGGTAATAAGGAAGATAATATTTTATCATTATAAAACCATAATTATGGCATAAAAATCATATATATCTATTAAATACATTTTATAGCTAGTTATGTGAGGTGGTGATGAAAAGAGAAACACATTGCTTCTTGGAGGTGGTATTCCTCACGTATGTATAAGTGAAGTTTTCATTTCCCATAGGATGGAATGAAGGTAAAAAATAATTTTTCCATTATTATAATAACATTTTTGTATATTAAATATACCAACTTAATTATTTTAGTATGGTTATAATAGATTTTAATGAAGTAGGAAAAGAAATAATCTTGAAGGAATTCGTTTAAAACTTATAAATCCTCCTCTGATATGTTCCTTTAGATCACACCTTAAGCCTTTTAGGATTGATCTTTTGGTGAGAAAAATAAATATAACACATGGTTAGGATATTTTATATGGTATTTAATAGGTATTGGTTGAGAGAAAGGGCTAAGTTTGTATGGATAAGTGAATAGAGGAGGTTCTATTTTATAAGAGAGATGAGTGAACCCATGTAAATATTAAGAACTTTAAAATATAATAAATGTATTTATAATGGTATTTTAAACCTAATTTAAAATATAATATATGTTAAGGTCAAAATCCACTCAACCAATCAAATTTAGGCAAGTTGTAATGTTATTTTAAACCTTATATCTTATTTTAACCCCCCTCTTTAACCCTTTTAACCCTTATTGCAGGGACAAATTTTTACCACAATAATTAATCATTATGACTAAAAATTAAATCGAGATCATTACCAAATTTTAAAAATATAATTATAAATATGGAATAAATTTTATAATATTAAATTTACATAATATTTAAACATATTTTTTAATATATTCTCATAAAATTCAATGAAAATTTGTTTTTGGAAAAATGAATTTTTTAAGTATAAAAATGATTTTACACCAAAATAAAGTATAATATTGATTACCATTGAATTAATTGGACCGTGTTTAATAAAATGAGATTTATTTTTATTTTAAAACATTTAAAAACTAAAAGTTAACTGTAACATCCTACCCTAACTCATTTTTCTGAGAAGAGGAAAAGATGCTACTAGCCTTAGGTGACATCCCCAAGACACCGAAGGCAAACAATAAATGCCAAGGGGTTAGTATAAAATTGGAGAAATTCTTTTACCCTTTTAAACCAAATAATACGAAAACATAAAATACAAACATATAAACCATCTATATTATGAATGAGTAAAAGTAATAAAAATCAAAGTTAAAATCAACAGAACAAAAATATTATAATGACAAAGGAATAAGGAAAATCAACTAACTGAAATCAAAAGACCACATGAATCAAAGAAACTGAAGTGGAATCATCCTAAGCACCAACTGAACTAGATCCAAGCCACAAAACCACCTTATATGCCCATGATATCATAATACATTACTATAGAAATAAGTTACCTTTCTCTTTCTCCTGTCTCGGTATAAAACATCTGTGAACAAAAAAAAGTACTCAAGATGGGGGGTGAGTATAACACTTAGTAAGAAATCCCCAAAGACTTCCCAACACATTACACTAGGACAAGAACTAGTTAGAACATTTCATATAAAAAATTGAAAAACATCGAAATGGTTTATACAAAACTACAAGTGAAATTCATCTGAGGAAAACCATAAAAAAAACTTATTAACATTCATTAACATTATGAATAACCATTCCCATGTTTACACAAAAAAAACCCATATACACACTCAATATTAGTGTCACACATTGATGGTGTTACCGAATGACCATAATTCATCCCACTTTTAAAGTTGTACTTCATGACTATAATTTGTCTCACTTTGAACACAAGACAACCCAATTATTCATATTTCCATGCCAAATTCATTTTATACAAAAAATATCTTCCATTGAAAATAGTTCATAAAACATTTTCTTACATTAAAACCATTCCATAATTTTAAAACCATCATTTTAAAATTATAAGTAATGAGGTTTTCTAGAATTCATCCAATTTACCATAATTAAAAAAAAACCAATATGGGTTCCTTCAAGAAATAAAATAATGTTTCCATAGAAAATATAAGATTTTTTAAAATAAAACCAAGACCTTAAGTTCAAGAACAAGTTGATATGAGTGATAATTACCTACCTCTCAACAGATGATGAAAATGAATAATGACCCTATGAACTTCAAGATCTAGGCTTAGAAGACATTCCCTTTAATAGATATAGTAGAATATAATCAATATTCACATAATATAACATAGAAATATCTATAATAGAATAGATATATGGATTTAAGAGAGTATATAATAGTAGATATAATAATAAAAATAATAAAAAGGACATACCATTTATTATACACCTCTAATTTACCTTGATTTGTCTAAAAGTTACTTCCAAATTATAGGGAAACACCAAGGGAACCTAATATAGGAGAGGAGTTAAAGACCCTAGAATAATAGAAGAAAAAATGAGGGTTCCTAAGACTTAATCAACCTTTAAAATTAATTTTTGGATCATTTAATGTCTATCACAAGGTTATCTTAGATAGTTTAACAAAATGTGCACAAACCATGAAAATTCTATTTAAAATCACCCAAATAGCCACATGATTTTTTCTACATAGTTTGTAAAACCATGTTTTCCCCATTTTCTCTAATTTCATGATTTCTCTTGGCATACACACAGTTTAGAAAAACCGTACTCCAACCGTGCACCTACACAATGACTCACAAAACACAATTCACAGTTTCTTAAATATAATGAATAGTTTTTACTAATCGTGATCAAAATTAGAACCTTATAAAATAATTAAAAAAGACTCCAAAACCTTTAAAAAAATCTTGAAACTCAACCCAAGTATTATATAATATCAAAGTACTTAATAAAATGGTAAATTACCTAAAACACGGGGTGTTACATTATCTCCACCATTGGTCCTTACATCATTAGAAAATGGGAGTCTAATATTTATTTGGAAAATATCAATCCATTTTTCATGTATTTTCTTTTCACATTCCAATATCTATTCCAATATCTAACCATGATTCCATAACAACCATACCAAACTGATGCTTTTATCAAATAAGATCTTCTATTGCCTATCCAAAATTTGTATTGGCACATGGATCAATGCATCATTAAGTTAAAAATAAATATAGTCCCATCAAATCACTTAGTCAGTATAAGGATGGTACTTCTTCATTTGAGATACATAAAACACATTATGCACAGAACCAAACATTGGTGGTAATTCCAACTGAAAAGCCACATCATCAAATCATTCAAGTATATCAAAATGGCCAATGTAATGAGGATACAACTACCCTCACATACCAAAAAAATGGCTATATATCCTTTATTTGATTATCATGAAAACATTATTAACAACCTAAAATGGTAACTATCATCAATGATGACCCACATATGATTTCTAAAGACTTAGATACATTGAAATTTTCTTTCCATTCATATGAATTTTATCTATTTTATCATGTAAAATGTTGGGTCTAATAATTCTGGTATCAACTATTTATACCCAATATTGTAAAAAAAGACAAATATGACCATAAAATGATTAAAAAGGATCTATATGTATAGGTTCCATATAAAAATAATTGTATAAAAACTCCACTAATGGTATATGATCCTCCCATTATCCTCCAAAATCCATCACACAAGATTTAACAATGTATTATAATGTATAGATCATCCACTTGGACTGAACATATATTTGATGATGTTACATTGTTCTTATTGTTAACTAGGTTCCATAGGCTTGCTATAAGGGCTTAAAAAAAGAGATATAAACCCAGAGTCCCAGTTAGACATAATCAAAACTAGAAATCTATCTATACTTACAACATCCTAAATGTATATTTTTGAAAAGTATTCCATGGTATTAGATTTAAAAATATGGATGAAGTGAGTTAACATAGTGATATGATCTATAATCAACCAAATGAAATCATATTTCCGAACGATTTTTGGAAATCCTATGAAAAAAATCGATAGTTATATACTCTCATTTTCATATTAGAATAGGTAAAAAAATGAAACATACCAGCTGGTCATTGGTGTTTTACATGAAATGCTGATAGGTGAGGCATCTTGAAACATATTCCACAAAATTATTTTTCATGAAAAAACACTAAAAAATATTCTCTAATCACTTTATAAATATTTTGTATGCCAAGATGGAAAACCCATTTCAAATAGTGTTAGGAAGAAAGAATCTACTCTTGATAAGTTGGAGGAACCACAATCCGATCTCTAAAATGTAGCATAGATATCACATCTATCATCCATCCCTCAATAGTCTCACTTCTATTGAATTTTGACCTCATGATTAGATATTATGGATCAAATTTACAATTTTATTTTACATGCTCAACCAAATTAGGAACAAGATAAACTGGATAGAAAAACTCAATATGACCTTTCTCAAAACAATCCAAATACATATCATCTATGACCGACATTAGTTTCCATTAATCCAAATCCTCTTTATCTAACTGATTATATAAATTCTTATTTAATTCATCATCCACAAAATTCACTTTTACCAATGTATATATCAAGTTTAAGTCAAATATCTATAGATATTCCATCTATATCTATTTCCTTAGATTAAAATTCCTTTGGGATAAAATGTGTTTCAATATCTTATTATCTATGATCACTGTGAATTTATCACCAAAAAGGAAATGAAACTAATTTTTCAAGGAATGGAATGTAATAATCAATTCTAAATCATGTGTTAGGTAATTATTCTTATACACCCAAGACTATTGTGAGACATAAGCAATAACATGATTTTCCTATAAGAGAACAAATCCTAACATAGATCCAAATGCATCATGATAGACCACATACCCCTTTCCTAACTTTGAAAATGTAAGTATAAGTTATGATGTAATTAAAAACATAAGATCACTAAAATATTTTTGGAACTCATCACTCAATTGAAAAAGAACACCTTCCCTTGTAAAAACTATCATCTATGAGGAAAGTCATGAAAAATCATGAAAAAAAATCTGTAATATCATAATAAGATAAGGAAACTACATATATAAAAAACATTATTTGGTGGTTTCCAAGATATAACAACTTATTTTTTTTAGTATCAATAGAGAATACTATTTCAGAAATTAAATGGCTAAGGAAATGTACATCTTGTATCCATAAATCACACTGTTGAAATATTAACATAAAAGTGATGTTCCCACAATATACTTAATCTTATATCCAAGGGTTGTTCATGATAGGACTTATTCCTAGAATACACTAGAATATCATTGAAAAAAATACCATAAAATATTCAAGATACCTCCAAAATATTCAATTCATTAATTCCATAAACACCAATCATGCATTTATAAGACCAAATGGCATAAACACATATTCATTGTGACCATAATGACTCTTAAAATATTTTTTTGGAATATCCTCCTTCCGAACTAATATTTGGTGATGCCCCAATCATAAATAAATCTTATAAAACTATGAGTGTCCCCTCAATTGATCAAATAAATCATCAATTCATTGAAGTGGATAATGATTATTTATCATAACTTCATTGACATTACAATGATATAAACAAATCATAATTGTCACATATGGTTTATTTACAAAAATAACCAGTGCTTCCTACATAGAACTGTTCAGTCAAATATACTCTTTGATTTTAAAATCTCCCATTGTACCTTTAATTCCCTTTATTCCATTGGTGTTATACTATAAGATGAAATTGAAATAGGTCTGATACCTAGTAAGAGATCAATCATAAATTACAATTCTATTTTAGGTTGAAACCTATAGAAATTTCTGATAAATATATCAATAAATTGGTCAATGATGGTTTAAAAATATCTATGTATTATTTCATCAACAGATTCCAGAGTAACCACTGCCAATTGGTAATAGATAGTTATAATCACTAACACTCAATGTCCTTTATTTGTATCATCCACATCTTAATATCCGTTAAAGAGATGCTTAACACCATTAGAATATGTGAAACTCACCTACTACACATAAAAATTGATACGGGACTTAAATGATTTAAGCTAATCCATTTCAAAAATCAATTCATAGATATCTATCTCAAGAATAGAAAAATCCCAAACCAATTCATCCCCATCGGTAGTTATAGAACATGCTATACACCTAAAGGATCGACACTCCCATTTTCACAAAGGTGTTTGATGTTTTAAGACATGAGGCATAAGTTCAACATGAAAGACCATACGATACAAAAAACAGGAAATAATAAAAGAGTGGGACACTCTAATATTAAACAAAGTTTTCATGAGAGTAGAATTCAAAAGAATATTAACTTGCATCATCAAAGGACCAAATTTTTCATCTGTAATAATCTACTCAACACCATAAAGATTCTTAGAAAATCCTCCTTCATCATTGAATCCTTTATGATATTACATAACCCGTGAAATCTTGGTGTTCCTAGAATCACCTTGGATCAATCGGTTCCAATGGAGAGAGTTATTCTGATGAGATCACTCTATCGAAGCATAAGATGTATGAGAAACATGATATGAATCTATAGTACTAGACTTTGGAGTGCTAAAAAAATAATGTTGGATATGTCCCATATAATTTTAGTTATGGAATAATATAGGTGGTTCTGTATAATATTTCTTGATATGATCAAGTGAACCACACTAAAAACACATAGGCTTACTCTTATGTTGTGGAGGAAAATTAACTAATCCTATGTTCTGATTCTAAGATGCTCCACCACCTTGGAAGTAGGTTCCCCTCTTATGATTATTTCCAAAATTAGAGTTCCCACTTACTCCCATGGAGATAAAAATAATCCTTATAGTCATATATCTAGAGAAATATCTTTCCACTACAATATCTCTATTTACCATCTCTGCATAATCTATAATAAAAAACTAATTTGTTAGAATGAATCTTTGGTCAAATCATAAACTCAAATATGTGTGCCTTTATGGACACACTAGAAGTAACTTCTGGGGAAAACTAGACTGAGTTCATAATCTTAACTAGACTCTCTATCATAGTTATATTAACTTTATTTATGATGAATAAATCAGTTATTCTTGTGATATTAAACATGTAAGGAAAGAATTGTTTGTTGAAAAATTCATCAAAATATTCCCATGTAATGAATTTGTCAACTTTAGATTAGATATCTAAATCCCACAACTGTAATGTAAGATCCTTCAACATATAAGCTGATAACTTAACTTTTATCTCAGTTGGTGTACCCAAGAATTTGAAGATTCTATTGATTCTATTCAACCATAATTTCAATTTTTCAAGATCAGAAACCCCTCAAAATATGGGTGGATTATATTTCTAAAACTATATAGAGTGGTACATATAGTGACCCAGACTTAACATACATGGATATTACATTTTTTTAGATGAATATTTATCACATTACAAAAATACATGTTCAAGGACCATAGTAGTTTAATGTCTTTTGAAACCTAGAAACATAATCTTCTATCTTGGTGAAAGATATTAAAAATCTCTCTTAAATATATTACCATTTATTAATCCTAATTAAAACACTTCTTAATTACCTATGTAAAGGAAATATAATAAAGGAGTGTTCTTATATGACCAATAAGTGTAAACAAGGGATATATATAAGCATAAATTTGGTATAAGGGTATAAAAACATGCTCGTATCCTTATAAGATCATACCCTTCATATTAGAGATCGTAAAAATGAATCATGGAATAAATATTTGTATTTTATAAGACATTAATCATAAGGAAACAAAATAACATGAGTCATGAGAGAATAAAATTATCATAATATATAGACTTGTGGAATATACATCAATTTATAACATTGTGAACATGTTTAAATAGAAACAGGTTCACTCATTAGGTTCAGGACATGAAACCAGGCCTTCACATAAAATTATGGACATGAAAATAGGTCCAAACACAACACTATGAACATTTAATAAGGTTCACTCATAACATTGTGAACATGTAATCAGGTTCACACATAATATCATTAACATGTAATCAAGTTCACACATAACATTGTGAACATGTAATTAGGTTCATGCATAAACTTATGGACATGAAACCAAGTCTATTCATAACATTATTAAAATGAAACTAGGTTCACACATAACATTGGGAACATTTAATCAGGTTCATATATAAATATATAGACATGCAACCAAGTCCATGTAAAACATTGTGAACATGTAATAAGGTTCACATATAACATTGTGAACATGTAATCAGGGTCACCCATAAAATATATACTCATGAGACATCAATCATTACCAAATTAATTTGAGGGAGATATAGGTCCCACCCAGTGGTCCACCTCCAGGTACCGACCTGCTCCACAAGCCTCATCCACGATCAGTGCTGTCCATCGTCTACATCCAACACAACATAGTGTGGGAATAGCCCGTGCAAGGGTGAGTATACGCTACTCAGTAGGGACCCCAAGACCCCCGAAGGTCTCCTAGAAGCCACAAAGGACAATCCACAAAGGAAAGATACAATCATGAAGTAACAACCAACACTACTTAGGTATATGCCCATATATATACCTAAGTCATCAATTCCCGTTCGACTCCAACATCCGAGCCCAAGTTCGATCACTTCCACATAGGATAGCACAACCCAATCCATATAGGAAAGCAAGTCAATCATATCGA
The DNA here is from genome assembly GCA_963277665.1 of Viscum album. Lineage (NCBI taxonomy): Eukaryota > Viridiplantae > Streptophyta > Magnoliopsida > Santalales > Viscaceae > Viscum > Viscum album. The sequence continues at coordinate 1,865,400,635 of OY728131.1, forward strand.
AGATATTGTTTTAAGGTCAAGACTCAGCTCACACAGGTATACTTCTTCAATAGGTGATAGAGATGATCAGATATAACCACTAATTCATCTAAGCTGGGACCCACGTAGGATACTAAACCAGCTAAGCTATCAGATCCACATAGGATACAGACCAGCTACTCTGCCATACCCACGTAGGATAGCAAGAATAGAGTCATCTCCCTCAAACCCATGGAGTATTTCAGTACGGTATTCATTGCTGCCGAACCCATGGAGGATTTCAGTGCAGTATTCATCGCCGTCAAACCCACGATGGATTTCAATACGGTCTTCATCACTGCTGAACCCATGGAGTATTTCAGTACAGTATTCATCGCAGTCGAACCCATGAAGGATTTCAGTACGGTCTTCATCACTGCCGAACCCACAAAGGATTTCAGTGCAGTCTTTACAGTCGCAGCCAGCTCTAGGGTTCCCACACATAGCATGCTCGTTTCTAAGAGGGTCCGCTCCACGAGCCAAAGGGGGTCAATACATCAACTGACATGTAGTCTGGAGTTGATGCATCCCAAAGTTCCTTCTCAACAAAAGGAACTCAACGCGATAGACGACGCGTCAATCGGACGCTCGGTCTGAGAGTTATTGGCTTTTTCGTTCCAGGGGCCGGATTGGTTTTTAAGTCAAAACCAACCCGACCGCACTCCAACTGCATCCAAACCTCAAGAGGAGTAAGCCAAAAGGTCCGTATCACTAATATGAATCCAACAAAGTCGACGGCACGTCAATCAGACGTCTGGAGATCAAGTTATAAGCGTTTCTGCTCTAAGGGCCCGGTTGGTTTCGTGTTCGAACCAACCCGACCTTACTCAATGTTCTCCAAAACCTTGAGTATAATTAAATGACCTTCTCGATCCAAGGATCTTTACGCAACTAACAGTGCGTTGATCGGAGGTCCGTAGCCCATGATATGAGTAAAAGATCAAAAGTGGTCCGAAAATGGGGGGTCTGGGCCCAGCCTGACCCGGCCCAACCCTCCCGCAGTCAGCCTGAACTGGGTCGACCCGACCTGGGTTCGGGTCCAACCTGGCTGGGCGTGGCCTGACCCGGCTGGGCGTGGCCCGGTCTGGTCCGCACAACCCAGCCCGGTCCGGTCCGCGCAACCCGGCCCGGCCCGACCGGGTGGCGCGCTGGCTCGGCTAGCGAGCCAAGCGGGGGACACGGTCCCCTGCGGCCTTCGCGTTCCGCAGACGCGGCGAGTGCCGCGTCCTGCTCCCCCGGATCCCGTGTGGCCGCGGGATCCGGCCGCCTGCCGCCGCGGCTTCAGCCACGACGGTTCCTCCTAGTAGCGCACCGGGGCAGCGTGGCCTCCGGGCGGCCGGCCGGTGCCGGCGACCCGCGCCGCCGGTGATGTCCGCGGGCCACCGGAGTTGCTCCGGTGGTCCGTTTTCAATTCCATCTGCGCTGGTGTTCATCTCGGGTCCCGTATTTTTCTGCGGAATCATCAAATCACCTCTGCGGCCCGTTCCGTCATCACCCGTCGATCCACACGTCAATTAAACAATCTGCGGAGTCTTCGAATCGCCTTTGCGGCCCCGACTCTGGCCGCGGTTTCGTTCGGCCTTAACGGCGCGACGCGACGTCGCCACTCTTCTTCGCCCGTTCTTCTTAGTTTCCGCGCGGTGCCGTTGCATCGCGCTATATTTGTTCGTGCCGCGAAAAACACATCATCAAAAGGGGTAAGAAGGTCAGCCGTGTTCGTGCGGTCCGTCCCCTTCCTGTTAATCCAATATCAAGCGGCTATGAAAAAGGAGTTTGGACGGTCAAGAAAAATTCATGAACCAAAAATCAAACCCCTACCTCAATGAAGTCGTCGAACGAGGTTTGTCGCGGGAAAGGGACGTTGTGGAAGACGACATCGCGGAAGGAGGATCGTCAGCGTCGCGGTACACGGCGTCGCGTCGTCAATCTATGAGGAATCAGCGTTATTCGTCGTCCTTCGTTGGAGGTCGGCATTCTTCGTTGGTGAAGGTGTGTTCTTCGTGTTCTTCAAGGAGGAAGAAGATATTCCTCAAGAGCGAAAGAGTCCTCCCTTCCTTTCGCGCAATGAATCCACCCCTAATAAAATAAGCGTTGTCTTATTTTGTTAATACACACACAAGCCATTAATTTGAAAATCAAACAGATCTCATTCAACTAATTGAATTAATTGAGGAGCGTTTAATATTCAAATTAATTTTGAGGGTTGAATTTCCATTAAATCGGGGTGCGGGTGAGTTACATATTAAAAGCATGAGAGGGAGGTTAAAAAGGGATTGAAGGGGTGGGGCTCGTGTGGGCCCCACTTCACTAATATCCTACATAGTGGAGTTAAAAACTAGTGGGTCCCACCACAACCTCCAAGCATAGGTTTAAACTACCTTAAATAAAAATAAAATTGGTTGCACAAATTTTATTTTATTCATTACTTAACCCACAATTTTTAATAACCACACCCGAGCAAACGCAACTCCAAAAAAGGTGTTTCTAACCAATTACCGGCGCTGCGATTCCATCGGTGTCCTCAGATTCCGATTCCGAGCACCGGTTTAAAAGTTAGAAAAACCCGCTCATTCGTTCACTGAATGTACCCGAGCTAAACTTCAGAAATTGATTCCGGGCACATCGGACCTCGGAATCAGGTGCCGTCAGAAACTGCGTTCTTGTAAAATCTCAAAGAAAATTAAGAAAAAAAATTCCTTGAATTTTACAGGTCTTTAAAGATAGTATCCCTATTAAATCATAAAATATATCAAATGATTTCATCTTATATGGAGAAGGATTTTGAAATATCATTGAGATCATTTCTTAAGGGAAATAACCTTTCTTTAAAAATCAATTTTTAAATCATAAAATATTTTCAAAATCCTTTCCATTGAAAACCAATTTGAAAACTTATAAGGTAAGATTTAAAAATCATTTAGAAAATTTCTTGAGGAAAATATACATTCCACTTTTAAAAAATTATTTTTAAAAATATAAACATTTTTAAAAATCATTTTCTTTGAAAATGACTTTGAAAACTATTAAAGAATATTTGAAATCATTGAAGTCCTTTTATTTGGAAATAACCTTTTGAAAATATATAAAGGAAGATTTAAAAATAATTTAAAACAATTATCAAAAATATTTTTTTGAAAATATTATTCTTTGAAAATAACCTTAAAAATATATAAAATAATCTTCAAAGAAATGATGACCATCATGGCGGATAAATCAATACATGTAGAACATTCCTTCTGTGTCGCAAAATGTTTAGAAAAGTGTCTCAATCCAAAAAAAAGAAGATTACTTTTTAAAAAACATTTTTTAAAAAATGTAAAACATTCATAAATATTTCTTTTACGGATCATAGGATAATAGTGGAACATTTTTTAAAACATTTTTTTGAAATAATAGAGATTTCAAACTGAAGAGAGAGATAAAGTCATATTTTATTAAAAAACACTTTTTTAATTATCTTAAGTAACAAAGAGTTGAAAAATAGTACCATTAATTTAAGATACAGTGAATAACAAAATAATAAGAAAAATATTTATAGTTCTTGAAATATGTGTCCTAATATTTCATCAATTGAAGAATAATCATAAAAAATTCTAATAAAAAAAATGAGATTATTGCAATAAACTTTTACCACTTTGGTAACTTTGAATCATAATTTCCATGAAATAATAAAATTAAATGAAGCTTAAAATATCATTAAAATAAGGATATTAATTTTATAACACTTTAAAGGTAATTATATACACCTTATATAATAATATAAGGTTATAACATGACATGTATCTCAAAGAAGGCAAATTGAGACAAAATTACTTTATCGATTTGGTAACTTTTGAACCATAAACCCGATGAAATAGAGATATTAAAATGGATATGTAAATACCCATAAATTTAAGTTTAATAATAATATAATACATTCACGATAAGTATATACTCCATACAAAAGAAATGGGTTGTGAATATGGCATAACTCTCACATAAATAAAAGTGAGACGAGAAAACTTTTACCTTAAGTCTTGAATTTTTTTATACATGTTCAAAATTACTATATAATAAACATAAGTTTATTATAAATATAAAAAATAACCATATCATTATATATCATACCATATATGATTTTATTAAGACTTTATAATACCCGTTTATTAATAATTCCATGTTAATGTTATGTTTCAGGTAATAATTGCTTTGTTTTTTGTATATGTTTTGACTTTGTTATTCTTGATCCTCTTAATTAGATTAGAATTTACTTATTTATATAATGTAAAACATGATATAAATATAATATATATTCATTATATAATTATTTATAATAATATAAAAAATATATAAATATGAAATTGAATACATCATCATGGAGATGGTAGGCCGCACGTACGCATGGACATAGTTTCCATTTTCTTTTCATATTGAAAGAAAAAAAGAAAGTAAATGATATATAAATATATATATTATTGTACCATTAGAATTATTATTTCAAAAATATCATTTATTTTTACAAAAATTATCCTTAATACATTCCATATAGAGTGTGAATGAATCACATCGCTTTGAGGAGGCGGTAGTCCACATGTCCACAAACAAAGTTATCGTATTACCAAAAAATGGAAATCAAGAAGTTATGTGTTATATAATAATTAAATAAGAGTAAATAAATCATAAATATAATTTATATCATATAAAATCAGTATTTACATCATAATTTACAACCATGATAGGTAGTAAAAGAAAAATGAACAACATCGTTTCATGAGGTGGTAGTCCTCCATACACATGAATGGTAAGTTAGTTACCCATTTTATGGGCGTGTGTGTAGTTTTAGGAAGAAACATTAAAATAGAAACATATCATTATATTTAGTATACTTAATTTATTATATAATCATGGAATAATAATATTCGAATGGATGGAGAATGAAATAAAACACAAATGCATGTTGAAAAACATTACCTCTTTTTCGTGTAACTCCTTTTCGTTTGCACAAAAGGGATTCTTTGGTTGGATTTATTCCCAAAGTGAGGCTTTTAAAATGAAATTAGGAAATTAATTATATTATTTGGTCAGGTTTTCAATGATAAAAATGTATTTAGAGGTGTGAATAAGTGATGGGGGTGAGTACCCTTTTATAGTATAGGAGAAGTGACATTCTTGTAAATATAAAAAGGTAAACACCATTGAGAGGTCTCCCATATGTAATTTGTCTCAAACAATTGTAAATTTTTGATAAAATGGAGTAAATGGTTTTAATATGTACATAAAATGTATTTTTGGAATGTTTATATGGTATTTGGACCTTAATTTAAAGTTTAACCACTAAGTAAGCTAGTTTTTACCTTAATCACTGTAATTAATTTTAATTACTTTCACTAATATTTTTAGTAAGAAACTAATTTTACCTTATTAGAGATTATAAATTATTATTATTAAAAAACTTAATCAATTTTTACAAATTATAATAACATAATTGTATGAAATTAATTTAAAATTAATCCTGTAAACGAGAGGAAATAATGAGTTTTTAAAGTAAAAATATTAAAAGTTTGAATTGTTTTTATATCCAATTTTAATAATAAATTGATTTCAATGACCTAAATTGTATTAATATATGTATAATTTATCTAAATATTATTTAAAACCAACTTAAAATATAATTTAACAATATAAATAAATTAGATGAAAAAATAGTTTTCAATTAAAAATCAATGTTTTTCACTATTAATAAAAAAATAAAACATATCAGAAAAATTCCAAAAATTCACCAAAAGTAAATTTTGATATTACAATTTCAAAAATTAATTTTATTTAATCAAATAAAAAATATAAAAGTTTCAAAAATTATATTTAAAATATGGTCACAATTAAAATGCGGTGAAATTACCTTTTTGAAAAATACCTCTTTTTATTCATATAATTGGATTTATTCTTATCTGATGCCTATAAAATCTATTGATTGAGTTTCAGATTTTTTTATTAAATATATATTATATAATTGTTTTTAAAAAAAATCATCAAAAGTGATTTTTTTAAGTTATTGAGATATAATTGTGTTTGTACATAGAGATATAGTTTTCTTAGAAAATGAATTTATTTATTTTCAAATAGTTCTTACTTTCATTTCTAACCAATTGATAACCAAAGGAATAATTTTATATACATTTTTAAATATTATTTTCACCCTTTATTTAATCTTTTTCGTAAATTCTATTCCAACGGTTAGATGGTTACTATAATAATATTTTAGTAACAATATTAATAATATATTGTAGTTCGGTAAAACTCGGCCTTATGTGCAACACATGCTATTGAAGGAACTCAATATTATGTGTCACATAAGAAAAAATTGTGTTTCTTAAACCAAAATTTAATTTAAGTGTTGCGTGCAACGCAAGATTAACATGGTTTTTCATATAATGTAAGCCAAACTTAGTTCTTTTATATAACAAAATCTATATTCAGTGTTGTATGAAATGAAAAATATCAAATTGATTAAATTAATTTTAAAAAACTATTTCACAAAATCTCAGGGTGTTAAAGTCCAATTAATTCGGTTGATCATTCCAATTTCCTATTTCCACAACATAAAAATGTGGAATGATTATTCAGAAAAGTTATTGGTTCACCTATGACTCAGGTGTAACCACATTTTCTATGGACTCCTCTTTTAAAATTATATGACATCTATCCATTTTCATTTACTATAATTTGTAAAAAAACACCACTTATTCATCATTCACTATAAACTAAATATTTATAATACTTCAAGTCATAAAAATCAACAATCATCCTAACCAATTTCTATGGATCCTTAAAATAAACAACCACTATAACCATTTTCCAAAAACCATGAAACATATTATTAACAATGTAGTCCTAGTGGTAAGTATCACTAAAAATTCATGATATGAAATACTCATAGTCTAAACCCATAATGATGAGATTAAAACACACCTTGAAGTGTTTTAGAATAAATTTTTACCCTAAATTCCTTGGTAACTTGAATTTAAGTATAAAAAGGTTAGCTATATATTTTTAAGCTATAAATTTCAAGTTTTAACATTTCAATATCCTTTCTACCATAAGTTAGTACATTTACTATAAAATAATTGAAAATTAGTTAAATAGTTTATGAAGATTTATATGTGAAATCATTGCGATGAAAACCATAAACAATCTTGTTACCATTCATTAACATTTTCCATAACCATTCCCATATTTACTAGCACACCCACACATCCACACACTCAATATTGGTTCCAAACACTTTAATGGTGGTACTTCATGACCATACTCCATCCCACTTTGATGGTGGTACTTCATGACCATACTCCATCCCAAATTAAACACATGCCTACCCAATTATGCCAATTTTCATGCCATGTACATTTTATATAAAAAACTATTCCTATAAAACCATTTTTCAAACATTTTTATTACATAAAAACATTCCATAATTTCAATAAAATCATTTTAAAATTATAATCAAAGAGGTTTTTCAAAATACATCCTATTTATCATAATTATAAAATATAAACCAAAATGGTTTCCTTCAAGAAATTACACAACATTTCCATATAAATTTTAAGAATTTTTTTAAATAAAAACAATAATTTAAGTTATTGAACAAGTGGAGATGATAAATAATCCACCTACCTCTCAATGGATGATGAAAATGAATAAAAATACCAAGAACTTCTAAATCTAGGCTCATAAAACCTTCCATTTAAAATATCCAACATGATCTCATCAATATTCACATAATAGAACATAGATCAATCTATAAAAGAATATATATATATATATATATAAGATATAGAGGAGAAGATTATATATAATAATAATAAAGAAAAAAAGGACTTACCATTAATTATGGATCTCCAATGCACTTTTATTCATCCAAAAGTTACTTTCGAATCAAAGGGAGTCACTAATTGAGGCTAAGGGAGAAGGGGAGTTTGAGACCCTAGAAGAATAGGAAAAAATGAGGGTTATATGACCTTAATAAAAATTTAGACTTAATTTTTAGAGAATTTAATTTCCATCACAGGATTAGGTTGCACGATTTGACAAAACATGTTCCAATCATGTGCATGCTACTGGGTAGGCACACAATTTTCCAAATATTGTTCCAACCATGTTTTCCCCACTATCTACAACTGAAAAATTTCCCCTAGTATGTAAATAGTTTTTAAAAACCATATTATTATCATGATCCTACATAGTGATACCCAAAAAATTCTATATAGTTTCCTAAAGATGGCGCATAGTGTCCACTAACCATGCTCAAACCGTGCACCTCTAGAAACACTTCCAAAACACTCTAAAACATTTTGAAAAGTCCTAAAAATCAATGAAAGTATTATATAAGATCAATGTAGATAATTAAAGGGTAAATTACCTAAAATTAGGGGTTTTACATTACCTTTGGAATACTTTATATAAATAGAAGAACCAGAAATAGTTTTTATTTGAATAAAAACATTACTTAGATTTCCAAAATATCAAACATAGATTTCTAAATTCAAAATTATATTTGAAATAGAATTATATTAATTATTATATATATATATATATATATATTTGGTCTATAATTTTTTTATAAACTTTCATTTCGTCCTTATATCATGATAATGTGAAAAAGTCACAGTATTTATAAAATCTGTATTTTCACTATTCACTCAAAAATCAATATTTTCAAAAAAATCCAAAAAATTAACACTAAGATAATTTTGACATGATGAATTCAAAAATGACGTTTTTTCATAAAATTTTTATTCTAAAATTCAAAAATTGATATTTTAAAAGAAAATAAAAAATAAAAATAAAAATAACTTTTATAGAAAAACAACCCTTTTAAAGTTAAACTATTCTTTAACTTATTTCATATGATTTTCTACTGAGTGTTAATTTATTTGTATGATAATAGTATAATAATAATTTATTAATGTTTATATTTCATTTTAATAAAGTATTATGAACATTATTTTGGTGTGGTGTATATCACACACTATTCAACATGATATTTACTTAAATAAATAAATTCAAAAATTTCAGGGTGTTACATTATCCCCCCTTAAAGAAATTGAGTCCTTTAAATTTTTATTATCACTCAGCAGTAAAAAATAAAATATTATATAAAATATGGACATGAATATAGATATAATTTATAATGAGATATCAACCTCTCTATCTTAGGTAAGACTATGGAAACTCATATTTTTCTCCCATGATTAGGTATTAAGACTCATATAACAGAGATAATTACCATATGAAGTTATTTTTTATCCTCACATTAATAAATGATATTGGGTTGATTCTAAATATGAAATTTTATTTCCCTATCCCACAATTAATATGGTATTTATATAGATATATCCAACCCATTATGAAAATTTCATAGAATTTCACTAAGGAATGAATAAGATTTATAAGAATCATATTACCATAAGCTTATATTATAAAGAAGTTATAAACATTAGATTAAATCATCATAAAACTATGATTTTTCATTGATAATTCATTATATATTCATTTAGTTAGGGATTTAATGCCCATATAAAAACTTCTAGATATAAGGGAGTGGTTAAAACCATAATCAAATATGAAATTTTCAGTTCTAGTATGGGTGATGAGCGTAACTTACACTAATTAATTATTGTGACCAACTTCAGCAATTATGATTGCATAATCCTTCCCTTTTCACCTAGAATAAGAGGTTTTTGATATCATTTTTTTTCATTAACCCTTGGATTAAGGCATCAATTTACATAATGCCCAATCTCCATGAAATTGAAGTGTTGAAGTGTAGGTTTTGTTTTAGTTAGTATCTCTATACCATCCATTATATTTTCTAACCTATTTATCCCTCATTTATATTCATGATATTTATGGTCAATCCTTCCACACTTGAAACATTTTCATGTTCCTTTATGACAATTTCTTGGGCGCTTCATCCCACTTTAGGACCTGAAGGTGGGTGTTTTTTCTTTTCTTCATGTGACTTATCATTCAAGTTTCCATGAAACCCTATTTTCAATTTATTTTCTCCAAATATATGGGAATGATGAGAGTCTGTATTTTTCATTTCCACTTTAATCTCACATTGAAAAATTTCTTCATAGATACCAAAGTCTCTTACAATTAACTCGTTTTAGAGACTTGGTTCTAAGTCAATAAAGAACTTATCAATATTTATCTCAGAGTTAATAATAATACTAGAGGTTTACCATGAATGTCTCATAGATATTTCAACATAGGTTCCATTGAATATATCCTCCTTTTGTCTTAGACCTAAGAAATATTTCTTCATTTTCACAGGAAGAGTTAAGAGAAAATAATTATTGAAAAATACCTTTTTAAAATCCTCCATTTTTATAGTGTCAATTTATTCATTTTGTTTCATGTTCTTAATAAGGTTCCACCATTGTTCAACCTCATATTCCAAGTGATAGTAGATAAAAAAACCTTCTAATGATCTGAGCACTAGAGAAGAGAAAATATGTTTTCTATTGCATTGATCCTTTACAAAACAACTGATGGATTGGAAGAACCTCTAAAGGAATGTGGACATTACTTCATGATGGTATATATAGTGAGTTTCTATATCATTAGTTTATTTGGGATCTCAACATGGTTCTTGTTATTATTCATTTCTTGAGATAGCTGAGCAAGCATTACCATAAAGTTTTTTACTCCACCTTCCATCCCATTTTGTTGTGTAGGGGGAAAATCACCGCATTGTACTTTTCACCCATTTTAACCTAAATTCTCCTAGTTCCATCCATTTAATAAATAAAGAAAATTTATGGATGATAATACTTATAAAAGTTAAACTATGTACTTATAAGAATTAACTTATAAATAATGTATAACTTAATAATATATTCTCTAAAATATACTAATATTTTCCAAAAAAACACAAATCACCTCAAAAAATCATATATTCTTCAAAAAGTTAACTCAGTATTTGTCCATAATATAATATCAACTTATTTGACATAAAAATCATCATACTAGTAAATAATTTACCATTTACCATAATATAGTAATTTTTTATCCCAATTAACCCTAATGACCTCAACATAAATGAATGTTTTAAACCAAAAGGTTTTGTGTATCTTTGAACTTATATTCATAATAAAATTATTCCCAAATAACCTTTATACCAAATAAATTTTTAAACCAAAGGGTTACATACACCTCAATAATCTATTAAAATAACTATAAAAACATCATTAATCACCTTAAAATCCAATCACATAAAACCTAAAAATGATATCAATTCCATTAATATTCTGATTTAACTTAGACTTATTAACCTAGGATGGTATCCAGAAATCTTAAAATATCATTATATGAGAAATTTATAACCCCTAAAGTTATTTAAATCTTGTTTTGAAACCAATTATAACAATTCAGACCCATATCCAGATATGGTGCTAAAAAATACTATTTTTTTATACGAACTTTAATACCAAATTAAGAGAACCAAATTTAAACTTATATATTTCAATTTTTAATAAAACATACTGATCCATTTACATACCTAATACCATTTTGGGTTTAAAGTTTTATAAAATTAGGAAAAACCCTTTACATAAGAAAACCTATGTCTTTATCATAAAATTAGGATCTTTCCCATTACACCAACAACTTCTTGTTTCATAATAAGTCATTAACATATCCCAAAAAAAATCTCCACAAATGACACCTGTATTATCCGTATCATAATTTATACCTTCCTTCATAACCCATGGAAATAGAAACATAAGAGATGGTGTGCTCAGATTCTTAATAAGGGTAAATAAGGGATATATAAATTGGTGATCATTAGTGATAATAAGATAAATATAAGGGAATGACATCATGATCATAAATTATGAAAAAATAAAAAAAAATTCAAAGACTATAAAACATGAATCAATGAATAAGTCTTTGTCAAAACAAAATACAAGATTCATAATCATGTGAAATCATCAGTAATCAATCTTGAGATATGAGAGAATATCATAAGCATAAGTTATAAGTCTTTGGAATAAATAAAAACATATAAAATCATGAAATTTTGAATATATCTAAAAAAAATCATGTCCACCAATAAAATATTGAACATAACTACCCACTATCATGTACACCTACTAATTTATGAACATATCTAATCACAATCATGCCCATACAAAAAACATATGAACATTTCTACCCACAATCAAGTCTAAGAAAAAAAATTAATTATCTCATTATATATTAATCTTTACTAAATTAATTTTAGGGATACAATGAACCCACATTTAACATAGTGATAAACTGTACACATGTATTCCACATGATAACAACATTTATATTTTATTTATAGCTTAATTAACCAATGAGAAATAAATACATTTCATGAAAACATATATAAAAATCATTATCACAATCCATTAATAGAATATAAGTGGATGATATCATATTAAAAAATCCCTAGTGATGTATAAAAATAATTAAATTACATTTACATATATGAAAAGTACTTTTATAAAATCATTAGAATGATTCTTTGAAAATAATATGAAATATAATTTTCTTTTTTTAACTCTTAAAACTAAAAATTCCTATAAAAATGGGAATAGTATTTTATTTGTAATACCATGGAAACCTAAAATAGAATATTTATGATAAAAAAGGACATGATGGTGGGAAAATCCATTCACATAATAAACATTTAAAAAAAAATTCTTTTCACACTTTTGTAAAGGAAATAAAAAAAGACCCATTTAAAAAATGAAAAAAAGATTTATTTAAAAGATTTGTAAATAAAGTAAAATATAGTAGAAAATAAACTTATTATATAATAGCTTTCATAAAATAGTTTTGAAAAACATGGATATGGAAGAGAAATATTATTGACCAAAAAGGAGAAATAAGGCTGACTTTTTATAAAAAAAATTCCTTCTCTCTTTTTGAGTACAAAAAATGGAAAAAATTTAAACAATACTTAAAAAACCTATAAATAGTTAGAGTATAAGAAATTAGTACAGGTTTAAGAGAAAAATAACTTTCAATTACTCATAATTTAAATTGAATAAAAAACAATCTTGATAAAAAGGAGACTGTAACATAAACCCTTACAACTTTGGTAACCTTTGAATTAAAACCTCACGAAAGAGGGAATATTATATGTATTAGTAAATACCTATAATTTTATTTAAATATAACTTAAAATATTTTAATAGTAAGTATATAAACCACATAAAATAAAGAATGTGGTGAATATATAACATATCTCAATGAAGGGAAATTGAGATGAGGAAACCCTCACCTCAAGTCCTAGATTGCTTTATACACACACTAAGTTCATATTTAATAAATTTAACATATTATAAATATATATAAGAGAAATATTTATAAAAATATTACTATATTATATTCACTCATAACTTCTTTTTCCCATTAACTCATAATTATTTTTTAAAATCAATGTTTAAGTGTTAATTGTCTCATTTCCCATACATGTTTTGATTTGATGGTTTTAGTCCTTTTACCTTGGTCATTCTTTCATCATATCAAAAATATTTTTTTTATAATTATCCAATTTATAGATTCAATATATCTTTAAATCCATCCATGTAAGGTGGTAATGAAAAATGATATATGTCATTCAGGGAGGTGGTAGTCCGTATGTATGCACAGACAATGTTTTCATTTATTAAATTGATTAAAAGTAAATAAAGTAGATAAATTCTTAAAATTTTATAATAATTTAATAAATATCATATATATTCATTAAATGAATCTTCATGACCATCCATTTATAGAATATATTAAAAAAAACCACATCACTTTGTGGAAGTGGCAGTCCACATGTACGCACTAGTGGAATTATCATTTTCTAACAGAAGGGTTGGTTAGAAGGTAGATAATATTTATTCTTCAAATAATCATAATTTTCACAAACCAAGCCAGGTTTCCATCGAACTTGGTGCCCGAACTGGTATGTGGTATAACTTGAAGGGAATTCCCAATCCCCACGGGCTGGAAATAAGTTCTTGAGTATCATAAGTAAAACATGAGAATTATTTACCCAAAAATATAAACACAAAACACCAAATAAATAAATAATATAAAACTAAAAATGCACAACCCAATAGGGAATAACCAATTTCCAGATTTAAATTTTACAACCTTGAACAAAACCCAAAAGGAATAAAACATAAGAAAACTAAAACTCTGACCCAAACCTCTATGTACTGATAGGAGTAACATCCTTAAGCAACTGCCACTAAGATCCACAAGAGAGACCATGAGAAAACAAATAGCCATCTCGATATGCCAATAATTTACCTGAGAAAAATACATAACAATGTCCACATACACCCAAAGGTGTATGTAGGGTGTGATCCAAATCCCATTAGGATTCCACCTAGGTAAAAAGATTCCATGCTAATACATTTAAAGATAATTTAACATGCTCATTTAAGTAATTTCATTTGAAACATTTCTAGGAAAAACATTTTAAAAAGAAAAACTTATAAATAAATATATTTCATAACCACTTTCTTAATAGAAAAAGATAATTTATAGTAAATACACACACACATGAGGTCCACTGTATGCCAACGGATGGCACTATATTATTTAGGGTAGAGCACCATGGGTAAATCACTTTTGTTAGTCTAGCTCGTGTGGTACCCTAGAACCTCGTACCTCGGTTAAAGGTGGTCTAGTAACAAAAAACATCCACATTCTCATGCACGAGCCACTATAAAGGATAAACATCAAAAATTATAGTGGTCTCCAATCATAATTATAGTTTAGTTAATGTTGTAATCGTCAATCATGATAAGTTAAACTGGTACAAGCCACTTCTAAATCACTAGAGTATTAGATCTGGTTAGCCCACCTAGATACATGGGATTCCCTATCAAGTTAATGTTCACATACTATAAAACATGCCACTCTCACAAACCATTTCCAGGAATTCCAAGAAAATCACCCTTTTTAAAAAAACAAACCATTTTATATTTCAACCACACCAAAAAACCTTTTTAAATACATTTACCATCAACTAAAAAATTCATAAATTTCCCTTTTTACAAAAATAAGAAAGGAATACCATTAATCGACCAAAGCCATGGGCCAAGCCCCTCTTTTGAGACCACACATCAACAAATTCCACTTTAAAACATGATTTACCATCTTTAAGAAACTTACATGTTAATTAAAGTACAACCAAAATAAGACCTAATTCCATAAAAACCCATTTCCTTTGAAAAAAATTTCACTTTAAATACATTCACACCTAAGGTTACTTGATAAGAAAATTCCACACCTTCTATACTAGTCATAAACTCCTTTTTAGAAACATCACAATGGATCAAACACAAAATATTTCCATCCGCACCTCAACCACACTTCAAGAAGATAATAAGGAACCCTAATCAAGGAGATTGAACCCAATGAATCAAGATCCAACCCCCAAAATCAAAACCTAGCCACTGGAAAAAAGAAACCAAAATGAAGAGAACCAAAACCCAAAAATAGAGTGAGAAAAGAGGGAGAGAATGACTTACTTGGTGGTTCCTTGAAGAATACAGACCAAAACCATGAAGGGAGGGGTGATCCAAAAGATCCATGGAATAGAAAGGGAGTTCCTAGGGAGGACGGGGTCGAGGGGTCTGAGAGAGAGGGGAGAAAGGGTTTAAAATCGGGAATAAATAAAACCCTAAACTCTAAATTTTAATGATCTGGAAGGTCGCATGGTTTGTCTGCACGATTTTTCAAACTATGCGGCAACCATTAGGCCACCTATGCTAAAGTAGAAACCTACCACACAAGAAACATGTATAGTTTGTCTTACTGTGCAGAAGCCGTGCGATCGCTTCTGGCCATGATCCAGACCTACTATACGGTTACCTAGAGCATGGCGCATGATTTTACAAACTTTGCACCAACCATGTGCATTATTATTCCAACACAGAATCTTGCACTTATTCTATAAAATTCAAGGGAGAAATCATTGGAAATCAACAGGATAAGGATAGAAAAAATAAATGCCACAAAAATTCAAACCCGTCGCACCCAGTTCATGAGAAAACTAACCGAGAACCCAACCCATACCGGAACAAAGGCAAATCCAAAATCCTGGGTGTGACAATTCTCCCAACCATAATGCTTTATGCACCCATAAATCTACAACAAGGATTGATCCAAAATAAAAAATTGATACTCCTTCATGGATAAATGATATTCCATATGGAAAATAGGAAAAGAGAGAATTAAAAGTTGGAATCGAGAGGGAAAAAAGGACTCCCCACTATGTGCCACCTGCCCCGAAAGTGAAGAAAACTCCAGTTGATTAATCAAAGGAAAAGAAACTTCCCACAATGAACAATCAAACTTCTTAAACTAAAACACATCAAACTTTACCAAACGAAACCCACACCTCTTGACTGAAATAAGAAAAAAATATCAAACCACATCCCAACTTTAACTCAAGAGAGAATCTTGGGGCTAGATAGCTCCGAATGAGACTACCTACAACCAAACCCTCACCAAGGAAGAAACTGAATTATTGAAACATAGAGGCCAGAATGAACTCCCCACCATAAGAAATAACCTAACACTCTAGATGGATCTAAAAAACCAACTTGGGGAGGCCCCAATAGACTCCCCACCATAATGATTAGGCTAACATTGATTTACTCCTCGAAAATTTTAGTGAGACCCACGATGGGTCTCCCCACCATAAGAACTAACCAACTAGATTACCTGATTAGCATAGTCCAATGAAGGAAACCTTACATGGGATAACTTGGAAGTTTCCTGCACAACTTGATCTCTCACCGCAAGGAACCTGATTAATGAGACTCCAAACTGAATAGATAGCACTGCGTGATTCACCACACCCACATGCAACACCATCCTTGGATGTGACCCATGAAAACTGAGATAGAAATGCACCTACAAGGCCAAGTATACAGAAACAACCATATGAAGATTTACACCCACAAGGGTATGATAACTAAGGCCCATGAAAAAAAACAACCCCACCTCATTATAATTGAGGAGAGAATCTCCCACCTTTACAAATCCCAACATTGAGGAACATAGTCCCCAAGTCCCTTTTCACCACATGGGACCACTTGAGATGAACCAACTACATGAGGCAATTTGAACTTCCTCTATTTTTAATATTGATGACAAATATTAGAATGAGATCCCTTACACTCTTGGTGTTATTGAATACACACCAGATTCACTCTAAGACCTATGGATGGAGCTCTAATGGTTGAAGCATCTCCTACCTCGCAACCAGGTGTCAAAAACCCCAAACATAACTTTTCTTCTAGTTCCATAAGCAACCATGACACAACCTTGGCCACACAAATAGACACAAAACACCTCAAAATCCAATTAATCCCACATGGAACTTTCACAAAAATAGGAGCTCAAAAGATGAATACGCATCATCCCTTTCACTCTAAACAAGAAAAAATAGATAAAGGAATATAGAGATTTTGGAAGAGAAACACGCTTCTATTTAAGCATAAGTCCTCGAAAGGTTCCACAACATCTACATTTTCTCTTATAAAAGAACACAACACTGCAAGACATCACCGAACATGACCCTTGCAATCGATAGAGACATTATAAGGAATGGGACCTTGAAACGAGTCCCAAATAGCATGAGGTTACCGTAAGTGGCCATAGTAGCATCTCATAACTAGGTTTTCCACACTGGTGGCCTAGAATGAACCCTTGATTAAATGAAACTAATGAAAATTCTGAATGCACTTTTAAAACTACTGCTTGCACCAACAACCCTAGACTATTTGAACCATTACTTTTTTGAATTCCCTTCATCATTTCTAGGTGGGATATTTAGATGCATTAGTGTCAATATTTATACATGATGACTCAGAAAACTCAAAGAAATAAAAAATTCCTTCAAATCCTCTCACATCTTCCATCCTATTATGAGAGGACTAACTTAATTGATACATAAGGGAATAAGATTCATCTTCCAAAATTCAAGGAGAGAGTCCTTATATAATTCAACTGGTATATTTTATCATGTTTAATCACCTATGTCCACACTTCAATCATGTGTTAACTCTTTATGGGGGTATACACTAGCCAATAAGGAAAACCAAGGACCCAAAAAAACTACTCCATTGGCCAAACATACCATGAGAAAATTCTGAATGCACAGGGGGAACCCCTACAAAGGCTTCCTAAAACACTTCTCAAAAGAGACGACTAACCACCACTCCAAACCAACTCACTGGTGAAACACAAACCCGAAATGTTACTCAAACAAGAGAGGGTTTCAAACTTAAAACACCCCATCAAAACATTCCTAAAAATACACAAAGACAAACCACACCTTTTTCCTCAAATTATTTTTCAAAAATAAGACTAGATTGGTGAGTTTCACATACCTAAATGGTGCCTCATGGGCCTCACACATGCATGTTTCCATACCAACCGAGAACCAATTCACCTTCCACATATAATCAATTCATATTGTCACCCTTTAAAATACCAAAGGTTAGAAAAAAATTTATTTTCATTTTTCTAAATAAACACTCAACCTATATCCTCAACCTTACCATTTCAAAAACCCACCAATTTCTCCCTTTCACGATCCACTAGCCACGAAATCAAAACCCAACTGAAATTCTACAAAAACCACTTTGGAAAAATATTGAACCTTCAAATAAAATCATTTTTTTCCATTGTTTAAAAAACCATTTATGATTTAGAATTCGGTTTCAACACTTCCCAGGAAAGGGTTTTCAAAAATAATTTTCAGATTCCAATGAGACACAAGAAAATTCAAGAGGAAACTAGTGCCAATGGGTGACTTGGATATATGGTTGGAAACCATACACCGGTCACACCACCATTATAGAGAGTGTTCTAGGGAAATGTCTATGGATCAAAATGGATTTTCCGGCCCTATGAGCTCACTGAGACCATTGTCCCATCTCCCATCTCATTTCCCAAACATTGAACAACCATAAGGACCAAAAGACTCACATGAAACCCAAATTCTCCTAGTAACTTGAATCCCTTCATGAGGTGTACTAGCCAGGAACCCTACTCGTAATCGGAATATTACATCCCAAAAATCCTATCTCCTATATACCTAGACTATTCCATAAGGAATAAGACCCAAAAGAGCATAACCTGCCATCATTCTATTTTTTCATGAACCAAGCTGGGTCGCCATCCAACCCGACACCTGACCTAGTTTGTGGCATAACCCGAAGGGCGTTCCCAATCCCCACGGGCTGGAAACAAGTTCCTGGGTATCATCAATAACACATGGGAATTATTTACCCAAAAATATAAACACAAAGAACCAAATAAATAAATAAGCTAAAAATTAAAATGCACAAGCAAATAGGGAAAAACCAATTTCCAGATTTAATGTTTACAACCATGAATAAAACCCCAAAGGACTACAACAAAAGAAAACAAAAACTCTAACCCAAAAATCCATTTAATGAGAGGAGTAACATTCTCAAGCCACATCCACCACGATCAACAAGAGAGACCATGAGAAAACAAACTTCCATCTTGATACGCCAAGCCTTAAATTGAGATAAACACATAACAAGGGCTACAAACACCCAAAGAAGTATGTAGGGTGTGAGAAAAATCCCTATAGGATTCCACCCAAGTAAAAATATTTCATGCTAAACTATTTAAAGATAATTTAACACACTCATTTAAGTAATTTTAGTTAAAATAATTCTAGGAAAAACATTTATTGGGTAATTTTTTTAAAAATAAACACTTCCAAGGAAATCCATTTCACAACCACTTACTTAAAAGAAAAAGAGAATTTATAGTAAACACACACACACACATGAGGTACACCATATACCAACAAATTTCACCATATCATTTAGGGTAGTGCACCATGGGTAAATCCCTAGGGTTATTCTAGATCGTGTGGGACCCTAGAACCTTGTACCTCGGTGAAAGGTGGTGTAGTAACCAAAACCATCCATGTTCTTGTGCATGAGCCACTTTATAGGATAAAAATCCAAAATTCTAGTGGTCTCCAATCATCATCATAGTTTAGTTAGTGTTGTAATCATCAACCATGATATGTGAAACTGGTACAAGCCACTTCCTAATCACTAGCATACTAGATCTAGTAATCCCACCAAGATACCTAGGATTCCCTTGTACTGAAGTTAATGTTCACATATCATACAACATACCACTCTCACAACCCATTGACAATCATTCTAAGAAAATAACCTTTTTTCACAAAAAAACCATTTTCCATTTCACTCACACTAAAACCCCCTTTTAAATACATTTACCATAAACTATATAATTAATAAATTTCCCTTTTTACAAAAAAAGGAAATAAATACCATTAATCGACCAAATATATGGTCCAATACCCCTTTTTGAGACAAAAAATTAACCAATTCCACTTTAAAACATGCTTTCCACACTACAAAAAAATTGCAATTTCATGGCAGTTATTATTGGATATGGCAGCGCTTTAAACCTCTGCCATATGCTTCTATAGTGGTTTTTGAAAACTGCCGCTAAATTGCATGTCGGGAAACTATTTGAAGCGGTTAAAGCGGATTAGTGGCAGTTTATGGGAACTGTCGTAGTTGGCGCATTTTCGTAGTGGTTATATTCTTTTTTCATGGTGGTTTTTTCAAGCAGGGGATTACTTTTTTTAGCGGTGGTTAAAACTGCCAATAAATAAAATAATGGCCTGCCAGGACAAACCTCTGTGATAAACAATATAACTGTCGCAAAAAAAGCACGGAATATGGGCATTGTAGCGGCGGTTAGAACCGCCGCTAAATTTAAGACCGTAGAAGTGGTTAAAACCGCCACTAATAAAAACATATTTACATTTATCGGTGGTTAAAACTGCCACTAAATGTACCTATTACAGCTAGCGATGGTTAAAAACACCTCTAAAGAGAAGATTTACAAAAGAAAGAACTAGTTTCTAGAGCCCCTATACGAGTTCCCTAAAAAAACCATTCCAAGAATACCAAAACACTAAAAGAATACATAAAACAATCAATATGAAAAGAGATGCTTAACTAAGCACAAAAAATGAATCATTCAGTGAGTAAAGGAATGTATATTAACATATCACATGGCATAATACTAATATCCAATAAAATATAGTGGTTAATTTAAACGTTTACCTCTCTTATATTCTTATACCACTTTCCCTTTTCTATTTAATCTTCCAGTTATTTTGAATTCTTTAACCTCTTATATAACTCAAATTTTTTTAACAAAGGTTCATCCATATCTTTATCATCAGACACCCAATTCAAGATCTGAAAGAAGCATTGGATAGCTCAACATAAGGCAAAACCCACTCATAGATCCTATTTTAGTTTCCCATTGGATCCTTTGTGCTGTATAGGCATAGGTAAAATTTCCATACTATCATGGAACTGAACCATTTCTCATATTTCTCCCAAAAATCTTGAAATATAAAGCTGATATCGAGAGAGGTGCCATCTAAGACCTTTAGGTTGGTATTCACATTGTTTTCCCTTTGGGGTTCGATGTTTTGTAATTAACTCACTGTGTTGCGCACCATATTTGGCCAAGAATCTCTATTTAAGTTATTTATAAATTTAAAATTGACCATTGAATACTCATATGTACTAGTTGATCCTTGATTGGATGTTCACATGTTGTGTGCAACTTATATGGTCACCCATTGGATGATCTAGGTGAAATGGGACAATATGATTTTTTTCAAATGTTGGTACTCCCACATATCTTCTGAAATTGTTCAAGAATGTAACATCCCTTAATATATGATTATTTTATAGAACCCAAGGAATCCCTTAGGTTTTTGGACCACTTATAGTTTGAATTTCTAAAGTGGGAAATTTCCTAGATTAACATGTCACCATCTAAGTGACCCCATTGAGATTATATATGGGTTTCCCATGTTTTAATGAATTGAATGAGTTAAATGTAGCTGATAATGTGAAATGGATAATTAATAATGGGTTTCCTTTCTTAAAATAAATCAATTGGTTTTAAATGGAATGACCCCAAGTAATTATAATGTCATGCTCTTGATTTATGATTTATAAAATTATTCATGCGAATTATAATATTTTAAATGGGAATTGAACATGGATAAAGATATGAATAATAGGTTATTCCTTATCTATTATGACAAAAATGATTATGAATTTATTATGTATATGGTTTAGATAGAAGAGATGGATGTGAGGTAATTTACCTTTCTAGTTATATTTAATATATGCCTTTATAGAGGTTGTTGTATGATGGTTTGAGATTGTTGAGCAAGGAGATATGAAAATTACTTCCATCAAGTGTTGAGAACGGTGTATCACAAAAATGTTACTATATAAGTATTGTGATTTAGTCACCACATTCCATGACTAAAATTTTGACCTGATGGTGCACTCAACATCCCATGTGTTGTTTCATGGCGTCTCTCACTCTATTGGGATATAGGGAATGTACCCAATTACATGAGCACATAGGCTCATTAGACTGTTTAGGGATGTCTGAGTTATGCCATGGTCTATCCATCAGTATTATTATAAGTATATGGCTACATACATCTTCAAATACCTTGGAAATATAGGTGGATGAAATATATATAAACTATATATATTACTACTATATATATAGTAACTATTTATATTTCTATTGCATCTATGTGTCGATAAATTTAAACCCTCCTACAGTCCTTTAGGAACATAATTGGGTGGTTATTTATTTATTCCATAGTTACTCAAAAGATGTGGGGTGTAGTATGTTGGTGGTAGACCCTTTATCATGGGAATAATGATGTGGTAATATTTTATTGGGATTAATTTATGTTGGTGTTCTGTGTGGAATTATTATAAATGAAATATAACATAGGAATTAGGTAAAATCGTCTCTCTCTTGGGTTATTCCATTTGTAATTATTATACTTGACACTAAAGATAGAAAAAAGGTAAAATCATCTCTCCCATGGATACGGGTTCCTAATTTTTTAAGAGTGATGGATCAGGTTCAAGTATCATATTTGTTTCACTCATGTGATTTCTTTGGAAAATGAGTCTTTAGTGTGGTTTCCTTAGAAGGAATGGAATCTGGATCCTAATATATTATCACTTACATTATGAATCCTAGTTATTTTTATGCGTGGAATATAATAGAAGTGATCAGGCACATTCCTTCAAAGGGAAGAGTGTCTGGTGAAGGGGGTTGATATATTCTATTAAGTAATATGGATTCTTATAATAAATTATTTGTGATAGGGTAGTTGATGTTATGAATGGTAAGTAACTGATCATGTAGTCTATTTAACCTTTTTCTAGGGCAGGGGGTTCTAGAGAATCTACTGGGAGTTTCCCATAGGCATGTCATGCTTACTGAGATAATGGACATTGTCATTCACACTGCCTGACTGTTCTTGGAGGCCACTTTAGAAATGGTGGGAAAACCCCATTTCAGACAGTGTAGAAAAATTTCCCCTAATCTCGTATCAATATATATGGATTCTAACTTTTTTTTTTTGAAATTTTGGATACTAAGATTATGACACACTAAAGGGTGATCTATCTTAAACATGTTAGTAAGACACACATTCTCATCCCTAGGGATTCATACAAGAGCATAACTAAGAAGTACTTCTTAGAAATGGAAATGTAGTGGTAAATGCATTGGGCTAGAAAATGTTAGATACATTGTTATAATGAAAAAATGAATTTAGAAAAAATGAATCAGAAAAAATGAATCATCACAATAAAGATTTGATATATATTGTGCATACCACACTTGAGAAATAACGACATAAAAGGAAACATCAGAAATCAATAAAATACATAAAAGGAAACATGAGAAACCAAGAAAATGTTAGGTCATGAAAATGTTTGGAGGTAACTATGTGACACACATGATACATATACAAACCAACTGTTACAATATTTATCCACATATCAATAATACCAATAATAACTATCCAATGATGAACAGATATCATCACCCTCTCCACCTCCATCTCCACTTTCTACTACCACCTGTAAGAACATTATATTAAAAATTAAATAGTGTTGCATATTTATATTTAAACTTCAAACCAATAAAATATTGAAAACTAAATGATTTTGAATTTTTGTGATTTACCTACTCACCACCAGTTGATGCAGTACCACTGGGGGATATCTTCTCATCTGCTGATGTATATCAATCAACGCTTTCTGCAAAGTAGATATCTGATCCCCTTGGTCTTAAACTGTGTTTCGTAGAGAAATAATCTATCTCTGAGCATCTATGGGTACATACTGACTACAACCAGGAGTAGATGCAACTGTAATCCCCGATGGCATGCCAAAGACCTCAGAATGTATGGGTCTCAAACCCATCCCGTGCACTCTACCAGGATGCTCCTTCCCAATGACTTTAGCAATTAGGTCATCCTAGGAGATGGAGTAGGACTAACCAGGATTTACATCCCATATTTCTTTAATTTTTTCCTATAAATAAAATATCAATATATATTAACATAGTTAAAACTGATAATAAGTTATCATAATGAAAAAATGAGTTCATACCCCAACTTCTTTGGCAGTCTCATTAACAAAACTTCCATCAGATTTTTTGTGAACATCCAACCACACTTCAGTTCGGGTTGCTCCGTGCCCTAAACTCTACGATTACATTAAAAAAAGATAAATCAATAGTTTAATATACTAAATAGATAATATTGTTTTATAAATATTTAAACTAATGAAAATATTACCAGAGTTGATCGGCTTCTAGAAAAGCTTTTTGAACCCATAGTGTGAGGGATGACTTGCTTAGCCCAACTTGATGCATTATTTCTTGAGATATCCTGAAATAAATAAAATAAAATTTAATAGTAATGTATTCAATGTCATCTCCTTTTGATATACATGTATAAATGTAAAATGAGGTTAATATAATAATATATATTGAAATTCTATATGCTTCTCATCACGATGTCTGTCAACAAAAATTTTCCACTATTCTTTGTGTACCCCATTGGGTAGCTTCTCATACATTTGTTGGACGATCAACGAAGTATCATTGACATCGCTCCATAATCTCCATTTTAAGTCTTTCTATTTCTTACCAAGATTTTTCAATGTCCACTTTCATGCTATCACATCAGCAACTGTAAAGTGGAAAAACATTTATATACAGAAATTAATTTTGAATATATTAATAACATAACATTCAATTACACCACAATGTATTAAAATTAACTTTATTTGGGAATCAAAAAATTCATTTTTCAAACTTGGAGGCATATGTCTCCAATCATCATAAGAAATAGGAAGGGAAATGGGCTACACTACCCGCTATCCCAGAATTTGGCCAAGTAATCCCACGACGTCATCCGTAGGGACCCCATATGAATCAAATGAGACAACTATCTTCTCTCCATTCATATTACACACATCTGAACTTTTCATATTTTTATCTACAGTTGCATTTTTTCATCTTTAATGAACAAACAATTAGTATAAAAAAAGTGAAATAAATTTATTTATATTAAAATTTGTACCTATAACAGTGACCCTCCAGTATGCCCATGATGAACTAGAAGTGGTGCACCGCCACCCCGCTGCTGAGGCTGCTATAGGGGGAGTCAACGAATCAGCTTCTAAAGGGATTCTCACAGAGGGTGTGAGAGATGGTGCAGGGGGAGATGGTGTAAGGGGTAGGTAGCTGATGGCTCAGATACCGTAGGGAGGGAGACCGATGGATCGTCAACTGTCGTAGTAGTGGATGAAATAGTGTATCACTTTCTCCTTGGCATTCCTGTCATTTAATCAAATAAAATTAAATTCAGAACATATATTTCAAAAAAAACATGCATAAAAAAATATAAAAATAATAATAGATGCCCAGTACTAACAAACAAAATATACCTAATAATGATAATTAATGACTGCACAAATTAAATAAGTGGTTGCTGAATGAATAAATAATTGTACATACAATCATTTCCCCCTTAAATCATGTCAGTTTTTTGCTCCATTACTTCATCCACTTCATTCATCCTTGAAAGAATAATATTTTTAATATCATGATGGAAAAATAATTCTACTTCTTGTTGTTGATGAGATTCAATTTCAGAGGTAAAATCTTCCACTTTATCACCCATATCATACAAATATCTTTTTATTACGTGAGAAACTACACTCCACTCTTTATCCACAACACCATTCAAATAATATATCATTTTTTCTTGCGATGATAAGATATATGGATCATGCAGTTCATGATCACCAACATCCATCAAGCGAGAGAAGTTCACAGAAGTAAATTGCAAGGAGTATCTTATAACACCTCTGATAATATCGACACAATTGAATTTGAATAAAACAACTGAAAAATGACCGTGGTAGTTTAAGTAAATTATATCAGTCAACTTTCCATAGTATCCCACTTCATAAAATGTAAATATACCACTATTCCGTGTTTCAAACCCCTTTCTCGATCGACTGTATGAAATCTAAATCCATACATGTTGTAAGCGTTGAACTTTCTAACTTGTTTTTGAGGACCTCAAGCAAGAAAATTCAAATATTCTGACAACTCTACTTGAGTATCAGTATTCTTGATCTAAAAAAAGAAATATAATTTATTTGATTTACAAAATATTTTTCAAACTAAAATTCATATTTATTTCAATATTTACAAACTTACACATCGTGTAAACCATTCTACAAGCTCTTTATTAACATCTTTCATTATATCTTTCTCATTTCATGTTCAGCCTCTAATTCGTCTCTTTGTTTGTATCCTAAACTCTTAAATAAATAGATCTGCAATTTCACTATTCAACAACACATGTCTATGTGCCTGTAATAATTCCAATTCTGTTAGTGTCACATTTGAGGTCCTCCCAACTGATCGGCCAATAACAGGAAATATTTTTGATTTATGATATATTTGAGATTGATTTGATGTGTCATCAACATGTCCAACTTGATTAAATCTTGTCTCAATATATTCCAAGTTTCTAGAAAAAAAGGTAAGACACTCTTCAGCCAAATAACATTCAGCAATAGAGCCTTCTGGTTGAGATTTATTTCTCACGTATGATTTCAAATCCCCAAGATATCTATTAAATAAAATAAACATAATTATGAATTTAACTAAGTGCCAAATTTTTTTTACTTAACTGAAAAACATATAAATAAAGAACCTCTCAATTGGATACATCCATCGATAATGAATAGGGCCTCCTAATTTAGCTTCCCCAACCAAATGAATAGTTAAATGCATCATGACAATAAAAAACGACGGAGGAAAGATCATATCCATTGCACAAAGGGTAAATTAAAACCTCTCCTTGAGGTTGTCAAGCTGAAATGAATGTAGAGATTTCTCACATAGTTGTCTGAAAAATGTGTAGAATTGGAGTACAACAACAGTAACTTTTTCAGGTAATAATGTACGCAATGCCAATGGTAGTAACTGTTGTAACGAAATATGTGAATTGTGACTTTTCAATCCATATAACTTATGATTCTTCAAGTCAACACACCTCAATATGTTACTTGAATACCCATTTGATACCTTCACATTCTCTAAAAATAAAAGAAATGTATCTTTATCCCTATTTTTCATTACAAAAATTGCTGGGGCATACTTTTCATTCTCATCTAGCCAGAGATCACGTTTTATGTTCATTACTTGTAAGTCTTTGCGAGCATTGAGATGATACTTCGACTTTACATGATCATTAAGCAATGTGAAAATAAAATTTTCGCATACATTCTTCTCAATATGCATCAAATGAAGATTATTCCGCAACAAATTAAATTCTCAATACGGAAGTTTGAAGAATATACTTTTTTCTTCCATTGTTGCGTTCTGATTTCACATGCCGATGCACTTCAAACCTGTTTTCCTCTATCATTCAAATGATGAACCTTCCAAAATTCTATTTCAAAATTTTCAAATTGTGTCAATATTTTAGAACCAGTTAAAAAATTTGGAGGTGGTCTACGATCAATGAAACCATTAAATTTTGATCTTTTTAGCCAAAATCTATGAGATGCATCGAGAAATCTTCGATGGAACAAGAAGCACCATTTTCTACTATGAGGTAACCGTTTGGTCTCAAAATCAAAGTTACAAAAAGGACAAGCCAAACATGTGTAAATGTTCCAACTAGATAAATTCCCAAGCCCAAGGAAGTTACTAATGGTCCACATTAAAGCAGCATACATTTTGAACATTGTTTTAGAAGAAGCATCAAATGTCTCAACACCGTTGCTCCATAACTCTTGTAATTCTTCAATCAAAGGCTGCAAGTATACATAAATATAATTTCTAGGCATTTTTTTCCAGGAATAATCATCAAAATGATAAAATATGTTTGTTCCATTCACATCCACATAGGAAGATTTTAAGGTATCAAAATAATTGTCCAAATGCTATAAATGGTACTCAAAGTCCCAAATGGGTTGAATCCATCGACAACCAATCCCAAACGAACATTCCTAGGATCAGTTGAGAAATATGGATGTAATGAATCAAAGGTCTTCCACGATTGTGAATGTCATGGATGTATCATTAACCCATCATTGTTATTATATATATAATGCCACTTCATGTGTTCGGTGGTTTTCGATGACATGAATAATCTTTGCAATCTAGGTTTTGAAGGAAAGTAACACAAAAACTTTGCAGGTGTGTTCCCTTTATTATTCTTCATGAAAGTATGTTGATTCAGACTTCCAACATCACCCATTGACTGGAATCTAGAAGAAGAACATTTTTTGAAATTATGTCTACTTGAATCCTCTGGGCAATAAAGCATACAATCATTGGGACACACATGTATTTTTTATAATTCAGACCAAGCCTGTTAACACATTTTTTCATATCATAAAAAGACTCGGGGATTTTTGTTTCAGGAAATAAATCACACAACAATTATAATATCATGAACATTTCCTTATTTGTAATTCCACATAGAAATTTGATATGGTATATCTTCAGAAGAAAAGAAAGCTTTGAATATTTCAATCATCCATTATAAATCTCTTGATTTCCATCATCAACTATATCATGAAATGTATTTTCCTCAGTGAAGTTTTCTATTACACTTGTCTCCAAAAAATCAAGAATAGGATCCAATGATATGTTACAATCTTGATCTGGTTGTGTTATAGTCTCAAAAACATCACTTGTCACATTGCAATTTGTAGAACCCTTATCTGGTTGTTCTGTTATGTTTTGTTGTTGATAGTGGTGTCTTGCAGTACCGAATGCAACATTTATGAGGTTTTGCATTTCATTGTCCATTATTGACGAAGTTGGGAGATCATTCTTTGGATTAACATCTGTGCTCAACCTTTCTATAACGTTTGATTCTCCATGCCAAATCCAACACAAATATTGATCAGGGAATTGCTTTAGTATTAAATGTTCATATACATCATCTCTCTTCAACCATCTTCTAAATTTATATTTAGGATATGGACATCTTATTCTCCCTTCAATGGATCAATTGGAAATTAAAAAATCTAAAAAATCCTTCAAACCCTTAACATACTGAGGTGTGTTCCTCGGTAATGTGATCCATCTTTTATCCATGTATATCACAATGTGCCTACACAATATTAAAAAAAATTAAAACACATAGTTACTACTAAATAGGGAAAGAGATTCATATATACTAGTTGAAAAAATAGGTTTTTTTCCATTAACATTATATATAAATAAATAAAATATAAAACATGCACTTTATCAATGAAAAACATTTATAAAACATGGTATAAAGATGTTTTTCCTAAAACAATTCCAATTCAAAACTCATTCATCTATCCTTAAAACATCACCCCTTTCATAAAAAAACCCTTACATTGTTTAAAAAAATATCAAAAGAATTTCTAATAATGGTTAGAAAATTTAAAAAAATTCCCCTCACTTGAAAGCTTTAACACAACAAACTCAAAGTAAGTAAGAAAACAAGGATAAATATTAAGAAAAATTCCCTATAGAAAGTCGTAAAGTATGCCAATAAACAAGTGGAACAACACTAATAAATATCAGTACTAAATCATTGGAGGATCAATTCTTTAATGAAATTCCATCCAAGTAAAAAATCAATACACAAGATAATAAATAATTAATGGCATAACACATGATAAATATCATGAGGAAACACATTAGGAAATAATGGGACAAGTATAATACATGAAAAGGTGGACCTATTTCCATCAGGTTAATGGTCACACATCCATCAAAAAAATCACTCTAAACCCAATCTTATCTGTGACACCCCACTAGCTCAGTATTTTTTACAACTAGTGGTAACTAGAAAGTGTGTAATATCAATGTGCCTTGAAACATACCATGACTTCCCACTTAGTATCATAGAGTTCCCTATAAAATTACTAAAGGAGGTGATACTATTTTAAATTTAATGTCATACAATGAAAATAATAATAGCCAAAGGCTATCATAATAATGAAATCCTTCCCACATCCCACATTTAGCTTATAATGATCCCCCACCCATAAGAAAATCATGAATCACCTCACAAACAACCATCACATCAATACACATGATATCATAAATAAATGAAAAGGGGCTCAAGAAGGGAACATCGAACCAATCAACTCAAATATCACATCACAAAGTGCCATCCAAGACTTTCAATTATCATATATAATATATACATTTGTAAATAACTTTTTAAAATGTTTTGAAATCCATACACCAATATAAGGGAAATCATAATCATTTCCAAAAGACAACCAACATAAACCAAATGAATCACAATTCCATTTCATAAAACAACATTTCCCTTCAAAACATGAAAACCATTTAACCCCCAAAGGGTAACCCACATTGAAAAACCAATTTCCCTTAAAATTTAATGACCATGTGTATTTCTTATATAGAACCATTCTTTTAATTTTATCAAACATGTCGAATGTATAACATAAAAATTTACATAAAAATTTCATTTAAACTTGAAATTAAAACCTTTAAGCCACATCAAAAACAAGTTAAGTTATATAAAACCATTATAAACCAAACCTAGATAACCCACACCCTCATTATCTAGATTAGAAATTAATTTATAAATCTAAGAAAACATAAATCTATTAAATAAAATTCAACAAAATAGAAACACTGAACTAAATAAAATTCACCGGCGACAGAAAGGCAATCTAGGGTTCGGGTCTCGCGAGGATTGGGGGAAGAAGGTGGGGTTTCAGGGGTTGGGGGGAGAAGGGGGTTCGGGGTCGGGTGTTAGGGGGAAGTGGAGGGGATGGCCGGCTGGCGGCGGGGAGGCGAGTTGGGGTTCGAGGATCGCTCATGGGGGTTTAAGTAAAAATTCGAATGACCCTATAATAAAAAGGTCTAAGTAAGAAATCCAAATGGGATGAAAATTTATACCAGAACCGATCACATGGTTTGATGGGATGGAAGTTATTCATGCATTATTTTTTAAAACATATATAAGCGCATGAGTTAAGTCATTACCCCATTTATTAGGTCATGTTTACAAAACAGATTCCATTTATCCCATTTCCATTTTCCCCATAAATCAAAGAAAACCCCTATGAAAGTGAATAAAATTAAAATTAGGATCTATACACCATAACTGGTAATCAATATGAATTTTCAAATTCAATATTAAAATCTTGAAAACCCATAGTGGTTGAAGTTCCATCATAATGGGTGGTGATCAAGAACTCTCTAATAAACTACTTCTAGAGTACCCATAATGAAACTAACTCAATCAAACCCTAATTCACCCATATAAAAATATATTTCATTTAGAACTTATGTCCCTTTTGGGAAACCAATGTTCTGATACCATTTTTAATGAACCTACCCTGGATGAGTTGATATGTTACCCAAACCAATTTTCAATAAGGGATAAAGGGAATTCTCGATACCTATAGGATATAACAAAAATCAGGGGTATCAAGACCATGAACCTAATAATGGTATAACCCTTATATGGTAATAATAAACAAAAGAGGAATATATTAAAAAAATAATAATTACAATTCCAAGAATTGGAATTCCTTACAAATGAAAAAATCTTTAATGAAATAGATGTATAATAAAATAGATAATTATTAAAAAAAAATCTTCCAAAAAAATAAAAATGAATTAAATATAATAGAAGTAAAACTTAAACATGAAAAAAATGGACAATACAACATACCAAGGGAAAAAATAAATGGAACCTGAACAACTCCTTCATCACTACTAATGAACCATATCTACTAAATATACACCACTCATACATAAATGGTCCAAACTAAGAATCAATGAATAAAAAAATAACTATGAACCTAAAAGAGAAACCTAAGATCTACATACACCTAGATGTGTATGTATGGTGTGAACTAAACTTTCCATGTGTGATCTCCCTATGGAGTCACAGAAATAACCTTTATAAAACATTTAATATATTCTAGTTTTAACTAAAATATTAATATAGATCTTTGACCTCTACATAAAAATTAAACCATGTCATAATTAATTTCATGATTATAAAACACCCATCATTTCTAATTTAAAACATGGGTTGGAAAACTCACTTTCATTATACATTATGAAACATGAGAAAGAGTTCCTTTAAAATTATGGTTAAAAATCCAAGTATTCTAATCACCCACTTTTGATAACACATTAAAAAAAGACCATTGATACAAAAAATATTAGGATTTTAATTTAATACCTTAATTTCCAAACCATTATATAATGTATTTTGAAAATAAACCTAAGGTGAACTCAATGGAAAATACAATCAATATCTTGCACCATGGTATCTATAACAGAACATAAAATAATATCAGACACTCATTGGTTTCTCAAAATTTCCAACAAGGGGATAAAAATAACGCACAGAATTAGATACCATAAATGTAATAAAAATAAACCTAACATCTTGGGGAACTCACTAGGTATCAATTACCATACCTGGGAGCCGATCTAGGGCTTCAGGGGGTCGGAAACGATGGGTGGTGAGGTGCGCTGATGGGCGGTGTGGCGCTCTTATGGGTGGCGAGGTCACCAGCGGAACGTGTGGGGAGCCGATCTAGGGTTTGGGGTTTGCCGTGGGGAGAAGGTGGTGTCATGGGGGTCGGGGGGGAGAAGGGGGGTCGGGGAGGGGGGACGGGGTCGGGTGGTGGGGGGAAGCGTCGACGCTGTAAAAAAAGGGGGTTTAGCGGCGGTTTTAAAAACCGCCGCTAAACGACCACCACTAAAGACGGTTTATTTTGTAGTTCCAATATTTAATCAACTTACACGTTAGTTAAATTACACAAAAAATAATGCCTAATTCCATAAAAAACCATTTCCTTTGAACAAAACTACACTTTAAACACATTCTAACCTAGGGTGCCTTGAGAAACACATTCCTCACCTTCCGTACTTGGAATAAGCCCCTTTTTAGAAACATCACAATGGAACAGACACAAAATATAACCATTTACCCTAAAAATATCCATTTTAACCACATATATGGGTCAAAGTATTTAAAAACACATTTTCAACATACAAATAATTTATAAAACAAGAATAAATACACAAACAAGCATATTGAAAACATTTAAAAATGCTAAATCATCGAACCACCTACCTCACTGGAGAAACTTCTAGAAAATTGTGCAAAACCCCATCCGCACCTCAAATAAACCTCAATAAGACAAGAAAGAACCCTAATCAAGGAGATCAAACTAAATAGATCAAGATCCAAGCCCCAAAATCAAACCATAGTCATTGGAAAAAGAACCCCAAAGGAAGATAAACAAAACAAAAAAATAGAGGGAGAAAAGAGGGAGAGAAAGGATTACTTGGAGGTTCCTTGAAGAATCCAGACCAAAACCATTAAGGGAAGGGAGATTAATAGGATCCATGTAATGGAGAGGTAGATTCTAGGGAGGATGAGGTCAAGGGGGATGAGAGAGAGGAGATAAAGGGTTTAGAATTGGGTAGAAATATAACTCGAGACCGTAAATTTTAATGACCTATCAGGTCACATGGTTTATTAAACTACAAGGAAACCATGTGACCGCCTCTGCCTAAGGATACACTTACCACACGGGAAACCCATACGGTTTTTATTAATATGTGGAAGCTGTGCAGTCACTTTTGGCCATGAACCAGATCTACCGCATGGTTACATTCCACATGGCACACAGTTTGAAAAACCATGCAAAAATAATTTACATAAGTCTGCCAACCCAAAATACTGCACTTATTTTATAAAATTAAAGGTAGAACTCATTTTCAAGTACTGAGATAAGGATAGTCAAAAGAAATTCATCAAAAATTCAAACCTGTCACACCCTGTTCTTGAGAAAACTAACCAAGAACCCGACCCGAATTGGAAAAAAGGCAAATAAAAAAACCCAAGTGTGAAAATAATCATGTTATAAAAATCATATATATCCATTAAATCCAAATCTGTAACCATCTATTTGAGGTGGCGATTTAAAACAAAAAATATTGCTTTGTAGAGGTAGTATTCCGTACGTACACACAAGTGAAGTTTTCATTTCCCATATGATGGAAAGAGGTACGAAATAGTTTTTACATTATCATAATAAAATTTTGGTATATTAAATATAATTATTTAATTATGTTAGTGTGGTTATAATATATTTTTAGTAGGTAGAATAATAAATAAACTTGAAAGAATTTGGTTAAGACTTATACTTCCTCCTTTGATATCTTCCTTTTTCTTACACCTTAAGACTTCTAGGATTGGTATTTTGGTGTGACTAGAACCTCTAAGTCATGGGGAGTATATTTGGGAAGGTATCTGGGAATGTATTAGTCAAGATAAAGGTCTCATTTTTGTGGATAAGTGAAGAGACGAGGTTTCCTTTTATAAGTGAGATGAGTGGCATCCTTGTAAAACTAATAACATTAAAATATAATAAATTTATTTATCATGGAAAATGGTTCCAAGGAAACCCAATTTTCAATACAGAATATTTAAAGGTATAAATTCACTTAACCAATCAAATTTATACATGTTTAAGAGACATTTTAATTCTTATCTCTTAGTTTATCCCCCCTCTTTAACACGTTAAACACTTACCATGGGGACATATTTTTACCATAGAAACTATTAATTATGGATAAAAATGAAATTAAAATCATTAAAAAATTTGAAAAATTATGATTCAAAATACGGAATCAATTTTTTGAGATTAAATTTATATAATTGTAAAAAAATAATTTTAATATAATTTTAAAAAACCCAATGAAAAAATAATTTTAGAAATTTTTTTAAAGCATAAAAATGAATTTTCACCAAAATTAAGTATAATGTTAATTAACATTGAATTAATTGGATTATTTTTAATAAAATGAAACTTATCTAAATTTAAAATCAATTCAAAACCTAAAGGTACCTTGTGAAAAATTGATTAAAAGATAATAAAAAAAGATAGTTTTTATTCGAATAAAAGCATTACCTAGATTTCATAAATTCACAATATAGACTTATAAGTTCAAAATTATATTTTTAAATGTATTATATCACTTATATATATATATGAAATAATAAAAGGTTTCAAAAAATATCAATTCTTTATAATATCATGATAATTCCATAAAAGTGATAGTATTTTTAAAATTAATTTTTTTATTATTCACCCAAAGATCAATATTTTCATAAAAATACAAAAAATACAACATAAGATAATTTTAACATGATTAATTCATAAATTATTTTAATTTCATAAAATTTAAATTCTAAAAATCATAAATCTATAATTTAAATAAAAAAACCAAATATAAGTAAAAATCAATTTTATAGAAAAATAGCTCTTTTAAACTTAACGTTTTCTTAACCTTATTTCATATCATTTACTAATGAGTGTTAATTTATTTATTTGAACATTTTATAATAATAAATTTTTAATGTTAAAATTTCATTTTAATAAATTATTATTCATTTTAGTTTGTTTTTTGATATATTACTTGCTATTCAATAAGATATTTACTCAAAGTAACACATTCGAATATCTCAAGGTGCTATAAATGAGTATCTGGTTCCTTTAACTTCCAATTATATGTGAGGAGTAACTTGATAGTGGTGTATTTTGTATCATAGTGAGTAGAATGAGGTTGTGGTCTCTTAGAATTATTTATAGATGAAATTTTATGTGGATTTCCTAGCAGCGATGATAAAATAAGTGTAGAGGTTTGAGTTTCTCTCCCTTTAGTATGGGTTCCTGAGCATGCATCCACTATATATTAGATTCAAGGACCTTATTTTCTTCTCCCTTAACATTTTCTTGATGATTATTTTTGAGTGTAGTGTCTAAATGAGTCACTACACCCAGTTATTTAATATTTAATAACCCCATTTATGATTCCTATATATCCAGAGTTGTAGAAGAAGGAAAAAGTTATTGAGGGGATGCATGCATTTACAGGATAATATCAGGAGAATATTCCTAAGAGATCCCTAAAGTGTAGGTTTATTTATATAGGATCTCAAGTGTCTGGTTGGTTGAGGTTTTGATTGGTGGGGAGTCACCCCCTAAAATTTTCTTCCCATTTATATAGAGCTATTTGTTTTTGTGCATCTTACATGAGCTCCACACCAGTCTTTTTTAGTTGTGGAGGTCATGGAAATTGATAATACTAGCATCCAACCATTATTTAGTCCTATTATGTAATAGATATTTAGATTCCTTATCATCTCCAGATTGCATTTCCTTATACGCCACATCAAAAGTATGAAAAATATGATTTTATTTCATTAAGAGGAGATATATATTTTAGAGGTAATCCTCATGATTCCCCCACCCTCAGAGCCATAGGTCTAAGTGTGGTTGTGGAAGTGGTTATCAGTAGTAAGTTAGAATATCTAGATGTGGAAATTTTAATGCTATAGGGAATCAAGTTATAAATGGTTTGAATATTGTCTTAGGTTCCATATGCTTATCATTTACCTTAGTTTATTATTTATTTGATTTTAGAGCATTTTAATCCTTTATTTCATCCACCTTGGTTTGTTCCTTGGGAATAAAGGTGGAGAAAATTCTAGTTCCCCTAATGTTTATTATACTAGTTGGAGGTCATATGTGTTTTCTTATTTTTTTACAGAGATGTGAGCTGATGATGAGGAAAAATGAGTCATTTTGTGATTATATGATGCGTAAGGTAATACCATACAATGCCATTTTTTCATTTATTGGTTATATTTAATTCATACCACCACCCAATTTTTTTATAGGAGAGCTTCATTCTGATGTGGAGGGAAAATGTGTGGTTTTCATTGGAAAGAAATATTATTGGATGTGTTATAGGAAATCATAGATAATTTTATCTCACTTTTCCACACTATTGTTAGATTTAGTAGAGGAAAAGTTAGAATAATTTCCTAGATCCATTGAGGAGTTTCGTGATGTTTTTCCTAAGGAAGTTTTGACTCAACCCCTAAACATGATATTGAATTTGGGATAGTTTTTAGCCTCGTTGCTCCTTTATTTCTATGGCTCCATATCATATAGAACAATCTAAGATGCTAGAGTTGTAGATCTGGATTAATGATTTAATATAGAAGGGTTTCATCAAACCCAATTTAGATCCATGGGATTCTCAAGTGTTATTCACTAAGAAGGTAGATGGTGGTATAATATCATGTATAGATTAATAGCTGGTTTTCAAAGATCGACTTGTGGTTTGGATATAACAAGATGAGGGTGAATGAAGATGATATACTAAGGAATGCCATCAAGTGTCACTATAGAAACTTTTGGTTTGTGATTATTCCATTCAGTGTCAAAAAAACCTCATCTCTTTTTGTAGGACTCATGAACTCCATGTTTCATGACTTCCTATATTAATTCATGGTGGTGTCCATCAATGAAATCCTCATGTACTTGAGTTTGGAAGAATATGATAAGTATCTTAGGGGTATTTTACAGGCCATTTATCACCTTTATATATATGGAAAGTTATCTAAGTTCATGTTTTGGATACATGAGGTTCACTTATTTGAGCCCATGGTGTCTCAGTAGAGGTTATAGTCAATCCTTTGAAGATGCATGCAATTATTTCTTATTCAACACATATGAATGTTGCATAGGTTTGTAGTTTCCAAGGTCATAGAGTCTATTATCAATTTTTTACATCTAACTTCTATCAAATTGTAGCCCCATTTTTATCCATATTTAGTAAGTAATGAACATTCATATTCACTAATTAGTTTTAGGTAAATTTTTAATACTTTAAGGGAAGTTTGATCAGTTATACCACCCTTCAACTACTAGAGGGAGTGATGTTTGAGGTTTTCTTTATCGCTTCTCATATCAAGTAAGGATGCATCTTGATATATTAGAGGGTGTTGATTTCATATGGTTATAGGAAGTTATAACCCCATTGGATTTTAATAACTGACAATAGTGGTGAATGGAGTTCTTATTGGACTATGAGTTTGAGATCTACCATATAATAGAAAGGGGAATTTAAGTGTTGATGTGTTGAGTATGAAGTACTGAGGAGATGTTGTTCAGAATTTGGTATATTCTTGGAGAGTTATGGAGGAGATTTAAATGATTCATATTGATATGGAGGATGCTGGTGGTGTAGGTTTCATATACCATATGACAATACAATAATCTTTGATGTAGTGGGTAGAAGAGTCTCAATGGGGAGACTTAAAGGTAGAGGTGATGTAGGACCATATATTTCATGGTGATGCTTCAAAGGGATAGATGGAGGATTATCATTATCAAATGATGTATCAAGGGAGTTTTTTATTCCATTAGTAATGCATGATGATGCTATATATGAGTGCCATATCATAGATTTAGAAGTACATCATGGTATATTCTAGATGTCTCATGCCCTTAGGAGTCAGTTTTATTGGCCCAAGATGAAGTGTTCAGTGATAGAGTTTATGTTGTGATGTTTAGTGGGATAGCAGGTGAATATATAGAATCATGTTCGAGGTGGTTTATTAAATCAATTTAATGTTCTTGAGTGAAAAATGGATGACATTTCTATGTATTTCTTCAATGGTTTACCCAAATCCTAGGTTGCAGGTGAAGTTATTTGGGTGGTCATGGATCTGTTGATGATGTTGTTTTATCTCTTAGTGATTAGGGAGCCAGGTTTTGAGGATGTTTTGGTGAGACAATATATGTATGAGGTAGTGAGTATTCTTGGGGTACTTAGGACCATCATATTTGATCAGGATCCTTATTTTTCCTCTTATGTATGGGGACTTCTTTGGCATGATTTTTGCTCTCAATTACACATTAACACCACTTTCCATCCTTAGATGAATGGGAATAGAGGATATAATGTGTGAATTAATCTTGGATTTTAGTGTATTATGGGTAAATTACCTACTTATGGGAGGTCTTTCAAGTCTCTGTTATGATAGAAAAATATTGGGGAGTTGGTAGTTCTTAGGATTGATGTGGTATAGAGAACTATAGAGAAGGTTCAGATTATTTTAGGGAGGATGGAGGTGATACCAGAATAGAAAATGCACTATACTGATCATAGGAGGAGAACCCTTGAGTTATAGGTTGGTGATCATGTTTTATTTAAGGTTTCTACTCATTTTGTACAATAGTTTTTTTTGAGGGAGTATGTTTTCTCCCTAGTTTATCAACTTCTTTGGGGTGTTGGGGAACATTTTCAAGGTTTAATATTGGTTGAAGCTTCCCCCATAGCTAGTACAGATCCAAAATGTATTTCATGTTTCATAGGTTCATTGATATCTTCCTTATAATTTTTGTGTCATTTATTGTGAGGAGTTTAATATTGAGGTTGATGAAATGTTTATAGAGAACCTAGTTGAGATTCTGAATATCTAGAAGAAGGTGCTGCATAAATGAGTTATTCCCTTAGTTCATGTTCTATGGAAACATAGTGGCTTAGAGGAGAGTATGTGGGAACATGAGTTAAAGATGCATGCTCAGTATCCCAATCCATTTTAAGATTTATTTTTCTATAATGTTGAAGATGGTTATTTTTGATGATTTATTGAGGTTTTTAATTATAACAACCCTACTTTTTCTTACATGACTATTTCATCATTTTAAAAATAAAAAACATAATAGTTTTACAAATCTAGGATCAAATGGTTTATTTTTTTGGGAAAATTAGTCTTATAAATAACTTTTTCATAATAAAATATAAACATTATTTAATTACTTATTCTCTAGTTTCTTAGTGGACTTCACATTCTTTTTAGTATAAGTAATCACTTGAGGATATACATCAATTAAAGGGGTGACCTAAAAGCCCAGTAAGAGGATAAATAAGGAAATGAATCAATATAACATGAGTGAGCATAATAATTATCATTATAACATAATCATAGGATCATCATCATAATCGTGAGATGAATCATTAGATAAAGTCATGGAATCTGGCAATGCATAGAAATTAAACATCACGTCTTAGTGGTCAACACCACACATAGTTAGGAATAAAGCCAACATCATGTTCACACATAAAATATATGCATAATAATAACATCACCATTATGAAAAAAGATAACATTATGTTCATGCATATGTAAAATTATCTCCTGATATACATCACATTACCCGATTCATTGGAGTGATATATAATTTTGGGTGCACCCGTCACATCATAACACTTACATAATCATGCATTCCATATAAAACGTATAATAATATTTGCTATAAAATAACCCATGAAATGGAAATGGGGTTCATGAGAACTTTATATATAATTCTTTCATGAATAAAAATTATGTTTCCCAAAATAGAAATGGAATAACATACTTGGTATAATAATCATCAATCTCGAGTGAAGAAGAAATAATCTCAAGTGAAGTAAAAGATGTGTTTTTTAGAATGAAGAGATGTTTTGGTAAAATATTTGAATTTTTCATAAAATAAGATTTTAAACATGTATATCCCATAAATGAAAAGGTAATAACAAAGAAATTATATTTTAGGAATATTAAAAGAACATCCATATTAAAATTTGAAATTAAATAGGTATAACCCAAAGAAAGGAAATTGGGTTTGAGAATCCCCTTACCTTATGTACAAATTATTTATTCACTTTAATATCATTTATAATAAAATTATATTCATTAATTAATAAATAAATAACCTATTATACATTTATTTTATTCATTATAATTTTATTAAGTTCATTTATGTCCATTTTGATGAGTTATAGTGTTCAATTTCATCATTTAGGAGTGTTTGTTTTCTTGGGTTTCATGATCGGTTCACTTGTATACATGTATGAAAGATCATGTAAAATGGGGATAATTATATAGAATTGAAATTATATTTTATTAATGAACATAAATAATTTTAATTGGTCTTATGTTTTATTTTTTCATATATGAGGATGATTTATTAGATAAAATGTTAATGATAGTTATTTAGATGAATTTTGGAGGTTTTTGATCACATCATACTCGTTTTATTTTATTATTTAATATTATGTATATATGTTAATTAAAAAACATAAAAATGGTTATAAAATAAATTTAACAATATCTTTTAACCATTATAATGGTTTTATTACCAGAATTGAAGGCTGTAAAGGAAAATGAAAACTTTTCATCCTCGAAGGAGATAAATCAACACCTCACATACGATGTTTTCAATTTTTAAAATAAAAGAGAGAGGAGAATCAGTTTGATGATGGATTATTCCATTAACATAATAAATTTAAAATAAATATAAGATACTAAAGTTATCATTCCACTTATATGAGGGGAGGTTAGGAGGGAATAATAAAATAAATAAAATTTAAAATAAATTAAAAGAAAACAGAAGAGGATTTTACGTCTAGAACATATTCTCCTTGAGAACCTCCATAAAAAAATTGGATTTGGTATTTTTCTGAAACAAAGGCTCCTAGAAATGGGTAAGGGTCTTATGAATAGTATTGGGTTTAAATTGGACAATCATCACAGTTTTTAAGGTGTGAGGAGAATAGGTAGTTGGGGTGTTATTTATAGGGGAGCAGATGTGTGTTTTTGGATTATTTTATTCATTAGTTTATTATTTTGGCTCAAGACTATGAATAGTTTTGGTTCCCATGAATAAATGAAGTAAAGGGAGAATTATTTTTTGAGATTATGGGCTTAAATCATCCATACATCATATATTACTAAATAATTCATGTATTTGTTAAATACCATAAATTACCATATTTCACTATTCACCAAAAAATTCAACTATTTTAGAAAAATATCAAATATTAAACCTAACCATTTTTAGACATGTATAATTAAAAAATGAACTCCATTTTATGAAAATAATTTTATAAATATGATAAATTTAACTTTTAATTAAAATCATCATTTATTTGGAAAATAACGATTTTCAAATTATACCTAATTTTATGACACTTTGAAAAATTAATTAACATCTCATAAAATTATATAACAATAATAATAAAAAATATTAATTTATGAATCTATTTTGTGAAAAAAAATTTTCTTTTAAAACATTCAATTAATTATAAAATTGTAAATAAAATTTTACACTTTACAAAAATACCAACACTTAATTTATCATTTATAAAATATTAATTTTATTATACCAAGATATAAATATATCATATTTTCATTTATAAGATACCCAAATTTTATTTAAACTTCCATAGGTTATTTTACTATTCTAATAGTTCATTTACTATTCCTAATGGTCACATTACTATTCCAAAGGTCAAGTTACTATTCCATCAGAATAAGTTCCTTAATTTCTAGAAATACCTCTTATTTCACTCATTATTCATTAATAAAGTTTGTATTTTGTTCTCAATGTGGTTTTATGTGGGTTATAATATATGAAATAATTACAAGAAGTTAATTTCTATTGATAAAATTTTGGGTCGTTACATTCTTCCCCCTTATGAAATTTCAACCTTGAAATTTCATTTTACATTCTAAGTTGAAAAAAGGTGAGGGTACTTATATTTAATCACTTAATATAGTTTCCATGTTTCCTATTTATACATATGGTTCCCTATAGTACTATGACCAGTTGAGTAGTCTTGCTATTTAGAACTTTATCTCTACAGTCCAAGATCTTCACTGGATGATCCTCTTAAGATAGATCATTTTCCAATTATACCACCTCAAAATTAAATATATGCGAGGGATCTAGTATGTAATTTCTTAAGAGGGTACATCATGTAATTGAGACCTGATAAGTGCAAGTGCTAGTCGATATACCACATCTTTGACACGATCAAGAATCTCAAAGGGGCTAGTGTACTTGAGAGTTAGCTTTTCTTTATTACCAAATCTCATGATACTCTTCCATGGAGATACGCAAAGGAATAACATGTCTCCAACCATAAACTATAATTCCCATTGATGATTTTCTACATATCACTTCTATTGACTTTGGGATTCCTTTATGTGCTGCTGAATTTTTTTAACCTTTTCTACCATTTCTTAGAACATTTATGGTCTTAGTAGTTTACGTTCAATGAATTCATCCCAAAATGCCATTGTTATACATCTTTTACCATAAAGGGATTCATAAGGATCCATTTGGATGCTCGATTAAAAATTTTTATTTTATAATAAATCAACCGGAGGTAGATGTTAGTCCCTTACTTCTTTTAAGTCCATAAAAGAAGCTCTCAACATGTCTTCTAGTGTTTAAATAGTTCTCTTAGATTGGCCATTAGTTTGAGGATGATAATACATACTGATGTTCAACTTAGTGTTTATAGTATATTGGAGACTTTTCTAAAATTTGGATGTAAATGTTGGATCTTGATCAGATACAATCAATAATGGTACACCATGTAGCCTCACCAATTCTCTGACGTATATCTGTGAATGTTGATCGAGCGAGAAGTCCTCTAGAATCAAGATAAAGTGAATTTTCTTTGTAAGATGATCCACAACAACCCATATAACATTATTTCCTCTAGATTTCTTTTGAAGCTTAGTGACAAAGTCCATGGTTATGTTTTCCCACTTCCATGTTGGTATGGGTAGTGGTTGCATCATCCCCTTAGACTTTTTTCCTTTCAACCTTCACATGCTGACATACCGGGCACTTTGATGTATATTTGGTGATCTATTTCTTAAAATTGTCCCACCAATAGTTCTCTAAGAGGTATCAATACATATTTGTTCTCCTTAGGTGAATATAGAATTTTGAGCTATGTGTGTTATTTAGAAGCTATCTCTTTATCTCTTGATTGTATGGTACACATAGTCATGACCTAAATATTATGAATCCTTCCTCATCAATTTTAAACTATGAGGATTTCCCATTTATTACAGTTTCCATATTTTTTTGAATTTCAACATCATTTCTTTGAGAATCCTTTATTTTATCCAAAAGGGATGGTTGATCAATCATTTGAGAAAGGATTGAAAACATTCCTTCCTTAATAATCTACATGTAAATCCTATAAAAATATAATAATATTGGATCCTTATCAATTCTCATCATTGATAAAGATTCTAGATTCTTTCTTCTCATAGTATCTACCACTTTATTCACCTTACCAGGATGATAGT
Organism: Viscum album; assembly: GCA_963277665.1. NCBI lineage: Eukaryota > Viridiplantae > Streptophyta > Magnoliopsida > Santalales > Viscaceae > Viscum > Viscum album. The sequence goes on from OY728131.1 coordinate 1,865,445,165, forward strand.
GGATTGAGAAGTCATAATCCTTGATGAGATATAACCATATTCATTGGTTAATATTAATATCCTTTTATTTAAATATATCTTTTAGGCTCTTATGATCATTATATATCTCACACTACACCCCATAGAGATAATGCCACCAGATTTTTAATTCAAAGATCACAACTGCCAACTTCAGATCATGCATGGTATATTTTATCTCATGAATTTTAAATTTACTTGAGGAGTCGACTATGAATTTATCATTTTTATCAGTAAATATCCTAACCCATTCTTTGAAGCATCACTATACACTATAAAGGATTCACCACTTATTGGTATTGTGAGTACTGGTGCAATGATAAGATTTTTTTTAATTCTTTGAGGGAGTATTCACATTCACTAGTCGAGACAAACTTTTCTCCCTTATGAGTCATATTGGTTAGCGTGTTTGAAAATCATGAGAATTTATTCCAAAATCAATGGTAATACCTAGCTAGACCAAGGAAACTCTGGATCTCCATTACATATGTTAGACTATGCCACTCTTCGATTTAATTTGTCTTGGAAGGGTCTATAGATATTCCTTTACTGGTGATAACATGCCCCAAGAATGATATTTCTTCCATCCAAAACTCAAATTTACTATTCTTTGCACATATCTTCTCCCTTAGTAAGGTATTTAGTACAATATTTAAATGATCCTCATATTCCTCCATTCCCTTGGAGTATATTAGAATATCATTAATAAAAACTACAACAAATTTATCAAGGAAATATTTAATGACTCTATTCATTAAGTCTATGAATATTTATAGAATATTATTGAGTTCAAAAGGCATCACTATGAACTCATAGTTTCCATACCTTGTTCAAAAAGAAGTTTTGGGAATATCTTCCTTCTCCATATTTAATTGGTGATATTTCAACTGAAGATCCACCTTAGAGAAATACTTGTACCCATATATTAGATTGAACAATTCATCTATCCATGGAAGGGGATACTTGTTCTTCATCATGATTTTTTGAGCTCATGATAATCAATGTAGAGGCACATTGATCCACCCTTATTTTTGATGAATAGAACTGGGACACCCCGTGGTGAAGCACTCAAGCATATGAAACCCTTGTCTAAATTATCTTGTAAATACTTCTTTAGTTCTTACAACTCAATGGTGTCCATTATATAAAGAGTATTTGATATTGGAAGAGATCCTGGAATAAATTCAATTGAGATATCAACCTCTTAGTCAAGAGTAAGATGAGATAATTCTTGAGGGAACACATCATTGTAGTTCCTCATAACAGGAATGTCCTCGAGCATGATTCTATCCTTTATCTCAATCATTTGATCTAAATATTCTTGTTCATAAGGAAATAATATTCATAATTGAAATGATAAATCTGATGGGTATTCATCCTCCTCCATACACTTATATATAATTAGTGGATGCCTCAGGATGTGAAGAGTGATATCTCTTTCCCGATAGTTGATATTGGATTTGTATAAAGATATCCAATCCATTCCCAATATAGAATCAAATTCCACCAAAGGAAGTAAGATAATATTTTTTTGGGAGGTTTATTCCAAAAAAATTAATTGGGGAGGAGTTATATACTTTGGGTGCAATAATTTCCCCTTTTTCTGTTCTCACAGATAACTCAACCTTCATATTCTGAGGTGGTGTTTGAATTGTTCAACTAAACTTTCTTGATATAAAAGAATGTGTAGAACCATAATAAAATAGTACATTATATATTATTGAATGAATAACCAACATACCTTCTACCACATCATTTTTGGGATCCATCTCAGTAGTAGTGATGAAATAATATTTCCCTCTCTCTTTTTGATTTGGTTTCTACTAACCTTGATTACCCTCAAAGAGTCGAGGTTTAGTGAAATGGCTTACATAATGCCATTTATTTCTATAGTTGAAACATTGAAACATGGTTGGTGCTATCCTTTCCTCCAATACATTGTCCAGCTTACTCAAGTCTCTTAAACATTCATGAGTTGGTGGCCTTCTTTCCCACAATTAAATCATTTCCCTGTCCCTTTGAGGTAATTTCCATGATTCTTCTTCCCAAATTTCTGACATGTGAGTTGTTAAGTTTTCTTTCTACCTTTGTCATTAGATCATCTAGCTTGAAACTCCATCTTTCATTTCTTATCTCCATATCCATGGAACCATTCTACAAAATACATCTCCATTTTGAGAGCACATTGACCAACTTCTTCATAGCTCCTAAAGTCTCAAATATCTAGAGCCTTTAAAATGTATGGTTTTAAAACACTAAATAATCTATCTATTTTAATATCATTGTTGATAAAAAACACGAGGCATACCCTACATGACTAATCAAATTTTCTTCACAATCCATGATAGTTTCACCTTCCTTTTCCTTTAGCTCTATGAATTATCTCTCCATATTTGTATTAAGATATCTGGGGAAATACTTATTATGAAATATTTTCTTAAATTCTTCCCACTCAATACCTTCAATTTAATCCTTTGGATTGGTGTTCTTAATCAAATACCATCATTAATCAGCCTCTCTATATAAATGATAGGAAGATAGAGTCACCTTCTCCTTCTCAAAATAGAGAAGCACAAAATAGTCCTTATCTATTGATTTGAACCACTATTCTGTGACAAGTGGATTGGAAGATCCATTAAATGTTGATGGTTATTGCCAAATAAAATATTCTACATCCAGTTTCTACCTCTTAGGTAAAGGAGTACATTCCACATTATTTAGGTTATTGTTCATAGAATGAGACAGATGAAAGTTTCTAGGGACTGAAGTGGAAGCTAGTAGGCTAGGGATTTCAAAATTTTCATCGATAGGATGATGGAAATTTTCATCGCCAATGATCTGAGCCCAGTAAGGTCCAAAGATCTTTTGTAAATTATAAAGAACACAAATATTAAACAAAAAAATATACCTGTTTTAGATCTGAATACATGGTCAACTAAAACTCATTGCTGATGATATTTTCTTGAAGGATCCATATTAGGAACCCTCTATATCTTCCACATGCGCTTCAAAGATCTGCTGGAATGTTGATCTTCATATTCTGGGTTCTAGCATGGATATCTGACAATGCCTTCGACACTCCGATGAATACCACAATCCTCTACCTTCGATGCTTGAAGGCAGAACTTGGATGTCACTCTAGAGAGATAGAGATTCTATATCTAGAAAGTGGGGGGAGAGAAAGGCTCTCATTCATAAATAAATGAATAGTTACATGGAAAGAGATCCTCACCTCTATTATAGTGGAGTTTCCAAATACCCAGTTGGGTTCCCCATCCCCCGTTTATTTCAACATCCACTAAATAAATAATTATAATGAACTAATCCACATCAATATTATATATCATTTTATCACATACCTATAATATATTTAATATATTTCTTGAGAAAAAATGATTCATTTAACTTGACTCGCTATCCCACATAATATTAAATGAACCTTAAATATTAAAATAATATTCATTCGATTAATATTTTCTCGTATTTACTTAACTTGTAAATACATTAAATAAATTCAATCCAATTACTCATAATTTGAATAATAATGAATTTATTTATTTATTTGTGATTGATAACTCGAACACTCAGACCCCATGGTGGGTCCCACCATGCCCAATATACCTATTCACTAAATAGGGTAGATTTTTGAATTCACTATTGTGTGTGACCCTCTAGGACTTTATCTCAATAGTAGTAAATAAAATCCACAGAACAAGAGAAGAATCTAGCAACCCATCATGGCCCCTAAAGAGAAAAGGATAGTCATAACAACAACCACCATTCTATGAACATGTAATGTGTAATATAATATCTTTTTCATTAAATATATCTTAAAGCAGGACGCACACTCATGTCATTATACTTTTCTTGATTTATTATTTGATGATCTTTCCGGATGGATTTACCTTTCGGCTGCTTTGACCAAAGACTTATGAAGGTAGCACCATCCTGATCAACTAGGACTGATATATACAACTTCCTAAACCTGAAAGCAACAAATAATTTCTTGATCATTCAACCAAATTCATACCACCAATGATGCACCCAACATAAGCTACCTTTCCATGATTTTAGTACCATGGTATTTTACTTGCATCAAATTATGTAATCAAATGGAATAGATTGATAATTATATCAAGTTAGGAGACCAATACACATGTTTGTAGATAGGAAAAAACAATGACACCCAAAACATGTGGTGTTCCTATTGGTGGGTCAGTCCTCATGATCACATTACTAGAGATTACCAGGTGTGAACTTGATAAAAATAAGTCTCAATGATTATGAGCCGCCAGAACCTAACAGTCAAACATCTATCATTTCTAGTCAGTAGGATGTAACTAGACTGTATGAAATATTTAATATTAATGTCATTTTTTCTCAATGTTCTCATTATTGTCTGGGATCTACTATAACCTTTCAATAGGACCATTAAACTATGGATATTACCATTAATTAGTGGATGCATAAATGTCTACACTTTAATTGTAAGTAATCATCATGTATATCTTACTTATATACATGGTATGATAATCAAAAGTACTGCATAGTTAGGTATAGGGCACACACTATTTCAACACTCCCACTTTCACTAGAGTCAACTTTGAAACCATACTTGTTAGCTACTCACATGATAAAGATCACGTTTCTACTTAGTAGAGACTTTAACTGCTGGGTCTTCCACGTTTCCTCCATATGGAAATTCTGCTATATGTGACCTCATCTCCTTGAGTAAAACTTCTAAAGAGAAGGTGTCCCTGAGTATATCCATTTTTTACATTGTCATAACATGAAATCTTGGCTAGTAATAATATCATAATTTACATAACGATAATACTTTACTTACTTGGTGTGATTCCAAGAACTGGAACAAATCACTATGATTGATAACTACTTCTTAGCTTCCTTAGAAGCTTCAACATACTCAGTATTTGTAGGTATGGCTATCACTTGATTTTATGACCTTGAATCACCCATTAACTTTTACTAACTTAGATTCTAGATCAAATTGATCTAAGGATTACTAGATTGTGTCCCACCATAACTAGAATACTTTCTTCTCCATATACCAGGTACATATCATTTGTACTTATCGAAGCACAATATGATAGTTCTATCTTATTAACTTACAATGCTCCTAGATATAATTGATATCTTCCTACTATAAAGTATATCCTAGAAATATCGATTATTGTAAATAACATGGAATACATGATGGATCCATTTCTGAATAATATGGTACTCAACTCACAACTTTAATCTCTTCCTATGTTCTGAACATGTCAACCTAGAAAGATTATTCGATGTGATATTGGAAAAAATTCTTAGCTTGAGTTTTTCCAACTTTTATTTTTCAATACATTGTCAAAATATGTACGATTGAATAAGTCCAAGAAACTTATAGATCTACCTCGATAGATCAAGTTCCTTAGAACTTAGGTTTCTACTTTAATTCGATCACTAGAGAATTACTTTTAACCTGGTCTTATCTAATTACAAGACCAAGATATAATTTCCATATGTTTCCAAACATATTTCTCTTGGAAAACAATGGCACTCCCACTAACCTTTGGTAGAAACATGGAAAATATTCATTTGAAATAAATTATCTAAGATCCTGTTGCTTACATTAATCCAGAATTAGATTTCAGTAACTTGCAACCTTCATTAGCATTTTATGGTGTCATAATTCCTTTCTGGTTGCATCGTATAGACACCTTCCATGAAAGATGATCTTGACATCCAATGACCAATTTAATGATCTTAGAAGTTAGATATGATGAGTAAAATTATAATGGATTTAGGTATACCGACTTGGTATTACCAATATAGCCTTATTGGTACCACGCTTGTACCATCCATGTATCGAATCACTTGAATACCCACTCCAATATTCAATTTATAACCCCTTTTCAATTTGATACATGGAATCTATTATTTAATTTTAATTAATCTTGTCAATATTAGATAATTTTCATATACTACTTAATTTTAGGAATTCTTATTCTCAATGAATAATTTATCACCGACCATAGTGAATAGAAAACCATCATAATGGTTTTATCCTTCCTACGTAGTATGTGTCTCTAAAATATTCTTGTCCTATGTACACCTGTGGAACTTATTTCTATGCCAACCATTTGTGCATCTCAAGAATTGACTAAACCCAAGTCTATCTTGCACCCACTATCTCAAGTAGATATGTGCACCCTCTTTATAGAAATGTAGTCTATCACATGATTACTAATTTTTTCTATCTTAGGGATTTATGTAATACCCTAAGAAACCATTCAGATAATTACATTAGATGTATAATGTGTTTAAATTAATTCATGTTTGTTTAAATCCTAAAAACTCTTTTCATATAAACACTTTTCCTATAACATAATGGATTTTTATCATAGAATGACTCGTATGATATCCATTTATCATTTTTAGTTGGCATATTGGTTATGGGATTTCACCATTATTTTCATAGTACATCTTGAAATATAATGGAAGCTTCTGCAAGATGTAACATTGATATTACCTCCACCATTACTTTGATGCATAAAATGTGCATTTAAAAATTTCTCCATGCTATATTTTGTTGACCAATTCTAACATATAAGGCTCATCATCGATCCTGCTTATGAACATCAATGTCGTGATGTAAATAGGGTAATGTGCATTTAGGAATTGATCCATGCTACATTATTTTGATCAATGAATGATTGGTCAATATATTCTTCGACATCCCGATCTGAAGCACCTTATATAGTATGACCATTCCCACACTTTACTTTCTTATTCCATAATAAATTAAAGTAATCTTATGATGTATCTTTACCTATAGATTTCCTTTGTAATATTTCACACTCAAGTATTGAACTAACCCAGAAATCTTTGTGGCATACCTTTATTTCTAAAGGTTTCTTTGTCTAAACTAAATATGTCAATAATACCAAAGGTGTTTATCTGTGCTGATCCTTAATACCATAGTGGGTATATTCTTAGTGTCCAATTTTAGTTTTACTTGATAAAGAATCATCTTTCCACAACTAGATAAGTCTTACATTTTATATTCATCATGTATTGCCTTTGATTCATGTATTTCTGGACTATTTGTTGAGTATGTTACACCACAAACAAGATTGATTCCTTTACTTGTAATAATGTATCATTATGACCAAATAGGCACGTGAGATAAATGTTTTGGTTATTCTCAATAACTTGTTAAACTAAAATAATTCACTAGGGAATTAGAAGTTATGTGTTTCTCCCCGCTGACTTAGGGATCACCCTTTCTCAACTACCTGGATAAGACACTTTACTTATTATAATGTTTATATAATTACTTGGTTACTATATTTAAATACACATATGTTATTGGCATATTTTATTCAATACCCAAGAAGTATGTTAGAAACATCAATATGATGAATATATATATACTAAACTAAAAGTGGGTTCATGCTTATTGAATTCAGTTCTTTTCATTTTTAAACTTCTATAACTTTTATTTCATAATATGCGATGAAAATAAACACCTGTTAAATATCCAACCTCATCATTAAAAGATGTGAATTTTCCTTTGGTGTTGAACTTTCCATTGGCCTTTTCTATTTTTCTTTCAATTTATTTTCTACAAAAACTAAATACATTACATTATTTAAAATTTTTATTACTTGGAGAACCTTACCAAAAGGTAATGAAATTATTACTCCATACTGTTCATTTGTATCCTTAAATGAAAACTAGAGTAAATGGGTGAAAAAGGTATAAGAATGAGATTCCATGAAAGATTATAGTATGTCTTTCATGATTACTCAAATCCAATGTAAACATCACATTCAAATCTTTCTTAGATTTCTCCTCGATAACTACTCAGAGATGAGACTATATGTTCTTATCATCCATGTCATGATGTAGTAAACAAAACTAAAATTGGACATTGATGATAGCATTAAAAAAGAACCATCATATACTCGATTAATGAGTCACATGTAAGAAATTTCTCACCCTCGCTTCCTGAGGTGGTTTAACAGGTAGGGACACAAGCACCTTGAATTTATGTTATAGTAGTAATTTGTGCAATCACTGATACTACAATTGAAATTCTAAGATTGTTTGGACATTAACTTTATCCATTATTTATTGTAGTTTTTACTTGTGGTATTACTTACCATTTTCTTCAAATACACTTTATCATATTATTACTTTTATACTGATTAACAAATGTGACATTACCGATTAATTTAATGATTAAATGTCTCCCACTAATTTAATGAATTATAGGAACCCTCTGTACTAGAATCAGAATAATCTATTGTTTGAGTATTCTAGTTGCAAGGATCCATGAACCTCCCCTCATAGTATATAATATATGGCGATGTCACTACTCAGAGAGTTCAAGGTAGGCATTTGGATGGACAAATACATTAACTCGTGGCTCCTTTATCTGTTGAGTGAAGTCCCAAATTTAAAAATCTTAATCTTGATTTACTCAATGCTTGCCTCTAAAATTAGAACAAGCTAGATTTATCTATTTCTTTTCTGCAGTTTTAGTTAAATAAACACATCAATCTTATAAGAACTCCCCACACGTAAGAGGTACCCTCAGCTTTGGCATGATCGATACCCCAAACACCCAGTTTTTTCAAATTTTAATGATGGAAGGTGATATTGATTTAATATTAATTTGAGGGTTTTTATGTTTTTTTCTCTCGATGAATGTAATCCATTTATATTAATATTGTTCATCTATATTATTTCACTCACAAATGAACATTAATAGAAAAACTTATTCCGATTCTTTATGTATTTAATTATTCATTATTTTATGTATTTTTCCTACTATTATAAAGTGAAAAAAACAATAAATAAACACATAATGGAAAACTATTTCCCTACTGGTCTTGAGCATCTAAACAACCTAGGGAAATCATACCTGAGTCTTAGTTTTACTCTTGATGTAGATTGCCCCCGTCTTGTATTTTTTCTGTACATCTAGAGTACTGTCATTTCTTGGAGTACCACATCATCTTGGTGGGGTCTATGTCACGTCTTTCATCGTTTTCATCCAAAGTACAAACATACTCGTGCGCAGGAAAGGGGGACTAGGGGTATAAATGCACATCAGGTAAACTAGACACACAAGTACTTATACATTTTAATCCAAAAATAGATGATGTGAAGATCGTCAATTAATTAATTACATACATTTCACGTAGTTAAATAATTAATTAAATAAATTAAAGCATACATGGGTCGGTGCTCAAGACCAGTATGTGGGTAAAAATAAAGTGCGATAAAATTAAATCACATTAAATAAATACAATATTTATTAAATCAAATAAATTTAATTAATAAATTCAAATAATTTAATTATTTATCAGTCTGTTACATAATTTAATTTTTATGCCAAAATTAAATTAATAAATAAATTTAATTTAATTAAAAAATTAAATTAGATTATATCCCAGGTATTAAAATTAATTATTAACCACAGATTAAAATTTTAATCAATTTAATTTAATAAAATTAAATTTATTATAAATATTAATTTTCAAGCCCCGAAAACCCCATATATGGCCTATGCAGGTCGGGCCAAACCTGCGCAGGTCCATTCCAAGGTATGCAGGATCAAACGGGGCCGGGCCGATCCTCCCAGACCCATTTTGGGTTTGGCATATCCGTCCAGGCCTCTTTGGGGTAAAACTATACTTTGAAAAACTTGCAGGCAAAGCAGGGGTACCTCCCGGATGTGGACCGGAGGTGGCTGGGCAATGCTGGTGGGAGAGGGTTTCCACAGTCCGATAATGACCTGATCTAGACACTCGGTCGGCCAGGATCTGTCCAACACGATGGATGGTGGACGGTGCAGGGATGGGGAGGCCACCTGAAACTGGGCAGGGTCTATCTGGCGCAACTTGGTCTGGCGATGCACCCTTGAAGGAGAAGCGACATGTAGGCCAGTGCTGACAGCGGCGGCGCGTGGCGTTTAGGTGAGCCAGAAGAGGAGGCCGGAGTCCGGTTCTATGTTGTGTGAGGAAGTCTGGCCAGATCTATTTGGAACGACCCATTGGGGTGGCCAGTTCCGAGCATGGCATAGACCTACTATAGTGGGGAGGTAGGAGTCGAGTGGGATCAAGAGGCAGGGTGGCAGGTATAAGAACCCAGAACTTTGTTCAGGTATGTTTTCCTTTTTTCTGGAGTTTTTAAGAAAAATGGATTTTCTGGAAATTTTCAAAGTACACGCCATGTACTTTATGAGTAAACGCCGTGTACTCTGTTCTGGAATGAAGCCGTGTGCTGGCCGTGTCCGGGCCACACACACGGTGTGTAAGGCTGAGGTGGAGGCCGGTTTTTCGGAGTACGGAAAAAAAAATTTAAAGTACACGCCGTGTACTCTAGAAGTACATGCCGTGTACTTTTTTTTCATTAAACAGACCGGGGTCGCGCCTAACCCCCAAATACATCTTCTTCTCCAGTTTTCGACCATCCGGGAGCGTCCGTACGGCCGGATCTTCGACGGAGTCCTGCCTCGCTGTCCGTTCTCCGATTCGAGCACAGTTGATTGCATTGGAATCACAACGGTGAGTTCTTCCTTCTGCTTGAGCCTTGTTTCTTTATTCCTCCTCGTTTCCAAGTTATCATGGGATGAATGTTTTGTGCATTTTCTCATATCTATGTCATTCTAAGGGGAATCTGTCGTCGAGGTTCACGTATATCGATCTCCTAGGATTGAGGTAGGTGGTTTGTGCCTTTCCGTAGAAAGTTGATGAATATTTTGTGCAATTTCCACTAATACCCTTGAACGGGGTATTGCATGTTCCTGTTTTTCCCTTTTTAATTGCCTTCTTTGCTTGATTGATTTAGTAGATGTTATTGCTTGTGATTAGAGTAGAATGTTTTTGCTCAGATTGTTTTCCATACTTGTTCCGCCTGTTTGGCGTTTTGCCAGTTGCCATGCCTGGTCATAGGATAGTGGAACTGTTGTTTTATTATTACTGTCGAGCCTTAGTTGATATCCAAGTAGTTATTGAGGTTTACTTGGATGATACACACGTGTTGAGCATGTTTAGTTACTCAGGACTGTGAGAACCTAGAGTAGTAGACCAAAGGGAGAATTGACGGAAGGGCTTCTCTAGAGTGTCTTTTTAATCAAGATGCGAGAACAAGTGGAGAATTGACGGATGGGCTTCTCCAGAGTGTCTTTTAATTATTACGTGGGCCACAGGGGGAATTGACGTTGAGTGCTTCTCCAGAGAGCCTTTAGTACGATACGAGACTATAGCGGGAATTGACGGTGAGTGCTTCCCGAGAGAGTCTGCTTAATTTTTACATAGCTGAACTAGAGGGGTGAGACTGTGTGTGCCTCCTAGAGGGTTTCTAGTACTTAGAGGTTGAACCATAGGGGTTAGACTGTGAGAGATACTCAGAGGGTTACCGATTTTTCTTCTTGTTGCTGGCTACTTACTTGTGTTCTATACTTGTTAGAACTGTGGTTTGTAGCTATTTGTGCTTTCTGTTTACTGCTTCTTGTTTTAGTACTGCCATGTATTCATTGACTATTTGGAACAAATATTTTGGTGATTGCCTACTGGGATTTGTATCTCACACCCTGTTTGGGCCATGATTTTGGGCCCAAGCAGACTATGTTGCTGCAGGTATAGACAAGGGCAAGTGCCCTTCTACTTCAGGATCTTGATTGCACCAGGAGCTGGGGAGCATGGGACCGAGCCATGGATCGCGATGCTGAGGATCTTTCTTTGTTTTCTTTTTCATTTGGTTTCAGTTGTATTTCAACACATTGTTGTGTTTTCTGTTTTCCTTAGATACTTGTACCTGCTGCATTGTTATCATCATTGTTATATATCTGCATTGCTTCCGCTCTTTGGTTTCTATTGTTATGCATGTTGGTTGCTGCTTCCGCTGTTATTGTGGTTTTCTTACCTCGTATAACTTACTGAATGAGGGCATAGTTTCCCCACTGACTCACCAAGGCCCTCGCTGCTATTCGGCAGCATCTGGTGTTCGGGGAAACGTGCTTGAGGTCATGTGGAGAACCGGGTACGGGCACCAGTGGAGGGGCTCCGGACTCGGGACGTTACAAAGTGGTATCAGAGGAGTTCTTTTCTCTTGCTTTATTATTTGGAGACCTTAACAAGGGATAGGACAGATTTGGTACTTGTCACTAATCTGTGCTCGGGAGTAGCTAACCCGTGTACAGGGAAAAGCCACACTACCTCGTTAATTGCAGTTTTTCTAGTTTTGAGTTTTATGGTTGATATGTTTTCACCTAGAGTGATTCGCATGACTTGTGTGGTTAATGTTTTGATATTTTGGTTCTATTTATATCGCAACCCGATGAGATGAGGGTATTCCATCTCATGCATCATATAGATGCTTTTAGGAATCACATTCCATGCATTCTTGCCATGCCATCTAGGGTGCATTAGCGATTGCATGCTGTTGTGATAGACTATGTGTAGATTATGCATGCTGTTGTGATAGTTGCTTGATAGATTCTCTACTGTTATGTTAGAAAACTGTTTTTTGTTCTTTTCTTAAAATGAACGCCAAATTTTGGTTCTTGAGGTGTTATGACCCCTCATAGATCGGAATTTGGTATCTTTTCCCTCGTTTTTAGTGTTTCTGAAATTCTGCGCAGTTTCTGAGCTATTGCCCAGAAAAACCCAGAATACACGGCATGTACTTTTCGGGCACACACCATGAAGTTTTCAGGCCGTGTCACTGACCATGTGAGCAGAACACGATGTCTTGGGGAGTAACTTCGGGAACACGCCGTGTGCCATTGGTACACACCGTGTGAGTTCAGAGCCGTGTACCCGGCCGTGTCACTAACAACACGGGCCGAGGAAGCTCGGGTAGAACATGCTGTGTCCGTAGGGAACACGCTGTGTAGTCTTGTCCAGGTGCCTGGCCGTGTCACGAACAACACGGGCCGGTGTGACCTTCCTTTCCACACGCTGTGTTTGTTCGGAACACACCGTGTAGTCTTGCCCAGGTACCCGGCCGTGTCACAAACAACACGAGACGGTATCACCTTCGCTTATGCACGCCGTGCTTGTTCGGAACACGCCGTTTAAGGTCCAGCCGTGTAGACGGCCGTGTACTCAACAACACGGACCGCCGAAGCCTCGTCTAGTGCACGCCATGTTTGATTCGAACACGCCGTGTAGTCTCGGGTTGAGTCGGACCGTGTGGGTTAGCCGTGTAAGGAGACTCGGGCAGGGGAATAGTTTTCAAGTACACGCCGTGTGTGGGGGTCAACACGCTATGTAGTTTTAAGTGTACATGACTCGTAGGGCAGGAGTACACACCCATGTCAGTGGTTTAAGAAGACACGCCGTGTAGTTTTATACACTCCGTGTAGTCATGTTTTGCAATCTTGTGTGTTTTCTTCCCCTGTTCCCATTTTGTAATCTTGTGTTCCTTGTCCTTGATTTCCTGATCTAAGGTGTGCTTTTGATCTTTCAGATCTATGCCTCCGAGACGTCCTCCGGTCGTACGTCTGTCGTCAGGTAGTGATCAGACGCCAAATAGGGCTGATCAAGGACTTCCTGTCGATCCTCCAGCCGAGCCAGCCTTGGCACCGGTTGTTGTACCAGTTGCGGGCGCCGATGCGCAGTTCCGGGAGGGTTTCATGAGGATGATGCAGGCCTTCCAGGGAGCACCACCTCCTACCTCATCTATGGAAGACTTGACGCGGGTCTTTCAGCAGCATCATCCTCCCACGTTCTCGGGGGAGGGAGGACCTCAGGCTGCAGAGTCATGGCTGGAAGCCATGCTGACTATATTCGAGCATCTGGAGATGCCTCCAGAGAGGCGGGTCATGATCGCCACCTACATGCTCCGAAATTCTGCCAAGAGGTGGTGGGACGTGATCTCACAGGCGGGTCAGTAGCAGGCTATGATTTTGGAGGAGTTCCAGCGCGCGTTTTACGACTACTTCTACCCGGAGACCCTGAGGGCTAATCGAGCATGGGAGTTCATGAGCTTGGAGCAGGGTAGTCTATCCGTCATGGAGTATTCCTCTCGTTTCACTGAGATGCAGCATTTTAAACCCCTTCGGGATGGGAGTGGGGTGTTCTTGGCGAGGAAGTTTGAGTATGGACTTAGGAGGGAGATTCGCTCACAGGTGAACATCTTCCAGCTGACTTCCATTACTTCCATCATCAACTAGGCATTGATTGCAGAGCGCAATCTAAGAGACTCTGGAGCTGCGAGTCAGGGCGGTTCTGCTTCCAGAGCTATCTTTCCTTCAGATGACAGCAAGAAGCGCCGTAGGGAGCCTACGCGCAGTGATTCGAGGAAGCGAGACACATCATCAGGTAGCCAGGTGACATGCTACCATTATGGCCGGACAGGGAACACGAGGCCGCAGTGCCAGAGAGACCCCATGGAGTGCCGATCTTGTGGCAAGTTGGGTCACCTTCAGCATTTCTGCCAGACTTTCTCACCAGTAGCAGGTGACCGAGGTTCTTCCATGACTCCTCGTTCAGGAGCAACCCCACCAGTCCCTCACCAGTCAGGGAACTGGAGTTCTTCCGGCCGTTCGGACCGAGGTAGAGGTCGAGGCTGTGGCAGTTAGCCACCAGTTCCTCAGCACCAGCAGGGAGGTTCAGCTCAGAGTGTTCAGTTAGGGGCGCAGGGCCGCGGTGCATGCCAGTCTTTCTCCGTGGAGCAGACTTATCATGATCAAGATCCCGACCCTTCTACTGTTCGAGGTATGATTTTAGTAGCCTCATTTTTATCTTCATCCCTTTTCGATACTGGTGCTACGCATAGCTTTATCTCTGTTGCTGTTGTGGAGAGCCTTGGACTCTGCATCTTTTCTTCTACCGACTCGTTGACACTAGACACACCTTTGGGAATGAGGACATCTAGTGTACGCCAGTGTAGAGAGTGCCCTCTTGAGGTTACAGGGTATCGTTTCTTATGGGATCTCTATGTCCTATAGATGACAGACTATGATGTCATCCTTGGCATGGACTGGTTGATTCCCTTCTGAGTAGTCTTCTACTGCTATCGCCGCAGAGTCAGTTTCATTTCACCAGAGGGTGAATCTTTCCTTAATATAGGCGAATGGGACGTTCGGGCGAGTCGGGTAGGACTCGAGCATCTTGGGATAGGAGGAGTGACGACCCAGATTTCTAGCCTTTACCTGGATGATCAGGGGACTCCATAGTTGGGCTTCCCTCCAGTGGTGGATCGCTTCCAGGATGTCTTTCCAGAGGACTTTTCAGGTTTTCCTCCGGAGCGTGAGGTAGACTTTTCTATTGAGCTCGTGCCAGGAGCGGCACCGGTGTCCATTCCTCCCTATAGGATGACCACACCTGAGTTGCAGGAGCTCAAGAAGCAGTTGGAGGAGTTACAGGCTAAGGGTTTCATCCGACCCAGTACTTCTCCTTGGGGTTCACCTGTCCTGTTTGCAAAGAAGGAAGACAGTACCCTCCAGCTTTGTGTGGATTATCAGAAGCTGAACCAGTTGACGGTCAAGAACCGATATCCTTTTCCGCGGATTGATGACATTTTCGATCACCTTCTAGGAGCCCGGGTGTTCTCGAAGATTGACTTGAGGTCTGGTTATCATCAGTTGCGCGTTAGACCATCAGATATACCTCTGAAATCCTTCAGGAGCAGGTATGGTATATACGAGTATACAGTCATGCCATTCGGTCTCACGAACGCACCTACAGTTTTCATGGTGCTGATGAACTGAGTGTTCCATCCTTACTTGGACTCCTTCATCGTGGTCTTCGTGGACGATATCTTGGTGTACTCTCAAACTCGACACGACCATGCCACCCATCTTGAGATCGTTCTGAGTACACTGAGAGAGCATAGACTTTATGCTGAACTCTCGAAGTGCCACTTCTGGATGGATCAGATTCACTTCTTGGGTCACATAATCTCAGAGATAGGAGTATCTGTTGACCCAGAGAAAGTGAGAGCTGTAGTTTCTTGGGAGCAGCTGAAGAACATTTTTGAGGTACAGAGCTTCCTAGGGCTGGATTCATATTACAGACACTTCATTCGGAAATTTTCTCATCTAGCAGCGCCTTTGACAGGTCTGACCAAGAAGGGGGCGAAGTTCTTATGGTCGGATTCTTGTGAGTCAGCCTTTCAGGAGCTGAAAGGGAGGTTGATGTCAGCACCGATACTAGTCTTTCCAGAGCCAGGCAAGAGCTACACTGTTTACTGTGATGCTTCGGCTATCGGGCTGGGAGCTGTGCTTATGTAGGGAGATGTAGTCATTACATATGTGTCACGGAAGTTGAGGCCACATGAGAGGAACTACCCTACGCACGATCTGGAGTTGGCAGCTGTTGTTCATGCCTTGCGCTGTTGGAGACACTATCTTCTGGGAGAGCACTTTGTGGTCTTCACTGGCCACAAGAGTCTCAAGTATATCTTTACTCATCGTGATCTGAATCTGAGGCAGTGCAGGTGGGTTGAGTATCTACAGTCTTTTGACTTTGAGCTTGCCTATATGTCGGGAAAGGGCAACGCCGTGGCAGATGCGTTGAGTAGAAGAACTCAGATTCAGGCAGTTCAGGAGGCCAGTAGTGATTGGCAGCTGATGGATCTGTTCTCTGAGATGCATCTAGAGGTGCATGGCAGACGGGGACATACTTTTCTATCTTCTGTAGCTGTTACCTCCACGCTATTTGATCGGGTACGGATGAGGCAGCTATCAGACTCGGAAGTCTTAGTCCTTTGGGAGAGTGTGTCAGGAGAGGACCCTCTTCCTGGATGGACAGTGGGCGAGGATGAGATCTTGCGTTTACAAGGACGCGTATGGGTGCCAACAGACATACGTGAGGAGCTGATGTGGGATTTCCATTCCTCAGTTTGGGCAGTTCATCCTGGCGTCACCAAGATGTATCGGGACCTTCATCACCAATACTGGTGGCCAGGTATGAAGAAGGATGTTGCTGGTTTTGTCATGAGATGTTCTACTTGTCAGCAGGTGAAAGCAGAGCATCAGCGACCATCATGTCTCTTACAGCAGTTACCCATTCCGGAGTGTAAGTGGAACGATGTTGTGATGGACTTCGTGACCGGGTTGCCGAGATCCCCTCGAGGGAACGATGCTATTTGGGTTGTCATCGAAAGACTTATGAAGGTTGATCACTTCTTTCCGATCAAGGATACCTTTAGTGTAGATAATCTGGGACGACTTTACATCAGAGAGATTGTGCGTCTACATGGAGTTCCGCGCTCTACTGTTTCGGACAGAGATGCGCGCTTCACCTCTCGGTTCTGGCAGGGACTTCAGAAGGCCTTGGGTACACATGTACTTTTGAGTACAACATACCATCCCCAGACTGATGGCCAGTTCGAGCGCACGATCCAGGTGCTTGAGGATATGCTCCGAGCTTGCATCGTTGACTTTGGCGGTTCTTGGGAGAAGCATATTCCTCTGGTGGAGTTCGCCTACAGAAATAGTTTTCAGGTGACCATTCAGATGGCGCCATACGAGGTTTTGTACGGTAGTCCATGCCAATAACCCTTATGTTGGCTGGAGGCAGGAGAGGCAGCTTTGCCGGGTCCTCGTCTTGTTCAAGAGACTTCAGAGCAGATAGAGCTGATTCAGAAGAGGATGGCTACAGCGCAGTCTCGGCAGAAGTCTTATGCTGATCAGTGGAGATGACCTCTTGATTTCAAGGTCGGTAGTCAGGTTTTCCTACGTGTCACACCTAGGTTGGGACACAAGAGGATTCAGAGACAGGGTAAGATTTCGCCACGGTACGTCGGACCGTTTGAGGTCTTGGAGAGAGTGGGGTCGGTCGCCTATCGGTTGCAGTTACCTCAGAGGTATCGGGCCATGCACGACGTCTTCCACATCTCTTAGCTCCGACGTTACTTTTCAGACCCGTCTCACGCCTTTCAGCCTGAGGAAGTCGAGCTTGAAGTGGATGCGTCATTCGAGGATCATCCTATCAGGATTGTCGATTGTAGTATGAAGGTTCTCCGCGGGCGGTCTGTTCCTCTGGTACGAGTGCTATGGCAGCACGGGAAAGTATAGGATGGGACCTGGGAGAGGGAGGCCGATGTACGATTGCAGTGGCTAGAGCTGTTCGGGGATCCTTCTTCTCCACCTCGTCAGGGAAGTTCGGGGATGAATTTCTTTAAGGGGGGAAGTTTGTAAGAACCCGGAACTTCGTTCAGGTATTTTTTCCTTTTTTATGGAGTTTTTAAGAAAAATGGGTTTTCTGGAAATTTTCAAAGGACACGCAATGTACTTTATGAGTACATGCTGTGTACTCTGTTCCGGCTCGAAGCCATGTGCTGGCCGTGTCCGGGCCACACACACAGTGTGTAAGGCTAAGGTGGAGGTCGGTTGTTCAGAGTACAGAAAAAATTTAAAGTACACACTGTGTACTCTAGAAGTACACGCTGTGTACTTTTTTTTTTTCATTAAACAGACCAGGGTCGCGCCTAACCCCCAAATACGTCTTCTTCTCTAGTTTTCGACCATCCGGGAGCGTCCGTACAACCGGATCTTCGATGGAGTCTTGCCTCGCCGTCCGTTCTCCGATTTGAGAATGGTTGATTGTGTTGGAATCGCAACGGTGAGTTATTCCTTCTGCTTGAGCCTTTTTTCTTGATTCCTCCTCGTTTCCAAGTTATCGTGGGATGAAATTTTTGTGTGTTTTCTCTGATCTACGTCGTTATAAGGGGAATCTGTTGTCGAGGTTCACGTATATCGATCTCCTAGGATCGAGGTAGGCGGTTTGTGCCTTTCTGTAGAAAGTTGATGAATATTTTGTGAAATTTCCACCAATACCCTTGAACGGGGTATTGCGTGTTTCCTGTTTTCCCTTATTAATTGATTTCTTTGCTTGATTGCTTTAGTAGAGGTTATTTCTTGTGATTAGAGTAGTTTGTTTGTGCTCAGATTATTTTTCCATACTTGTTCTGCCTATTTGGCGTTTTGCCAGTTTCTATGCCTGGTCGTAGGATAGTGGAACTATTGTTTTATTATTGCTATTGAGCCTTAGTTGATATCCAAGTAGTTCTTGAGGTTTACTTGGATGATACACACACGTTGAGCAAGTTTAGTTACTCAGGACTGTGAGAACCTAGAGTAGTAGACCAAAGGGAGAATTGATGGAAGGGCTTCTCCAGAGTTTCTTTTTAATCACGATGCGAGAACAAGTGGAGAATTGACAGAAGGGATTCTCCAGAGTGTCTTTTAATTACGACGCATGCCAAAAGGGGAATTGACATTGAGTTCTTCTCCAGAGAGCCTTTATCACGATATGAGACTATAGGGGGAATTGACGGTGAGTGCTTCCCCAGAGAGTCTGCTTAATTTTTAAGTAGCTGAACCAGAGGGGTGAGACTATGTGTGACTACCATAGGGTTTATAGTGCTTAGAGGTTGAACCATAGGGGTTAGACTGTGAGAGCTACCCAGAGGGTTACCTGGTTTTCTTCTTGTTGCAGGCTGCTTACTTGTGTTCTATACTTGTTAGAACTGTGGTTTGTAGCTGTTTGTGCTTTCTGTTTACTGCTTCTTTTTTTTAGTACTGCCATGTATTCATTGACTGTTAGGCACAAATATTTGGGTTATTGCCTATTGGGATTTGTATCTCACACCCTGTTTGGGCCATGCTTTTGGGCCCAAGAAGACTATGTTGCTGCATGTATAGACAAGGGCAAGCACCCTTCTACTTCAGGATCTTGATTGCACCAGGAGCTGGGGAGCATGGGACCAAGCCGTGGCTCGCGATGCTGAGGAGCTTTCTTTGTTTTCTTTTTCATTTAGTTTCAGTTATATTTCAGCACGTTGTTGTGTTTGCTGTTTTACTTAGATACTTTTACCTGATGCATTGTTATCATCATTGTTATATATCTGCATTGCTTCCGCTGTTTGGTTTCTGTTGTTATGCATGTTGGTTGCTGCTTCCATTTTTATTGTGGTTTTCTTACCTCGTATACCTTACCGAATGAGGGCATAGTTTCCCCACTGAATCACCAAGGCCCTCGCTGCTAGTCGAAAGCCTCTGGAATTCGGGGAAATGCGCTTGAGGTCATGTGGTGAACTGGGTACGGGGCACCAGTAGAGGGGCTCCGGACTTGGGACGTTACAGTAGGGGCTGGGGCACTCAGAGGCGGCAGTCGGGAAGGTGGGATGGGAGGAGGGCGGAGCGCCTGCTATGGCGTGTCAAGGAAGAAGTGGACCACATGGTTGGGTGGTCCGTTCCACATGATGAGAGACCTTGGAGGGGGGGCCGTGCGTACCCCTTTTTTTCGCCTTTTTTTAATTTTTAATTTTTTTCTTTAGACTTCTTGTCCACCACTCAAAAACCCACCCCTCCTTTTATTCTTCTTAATGTGTGCAATTCTACACATAAAACTATATCCTTCAATTAATTTTTTTCCATAGGCTACTTATCATTTAAAATATAATAATAAAAAGATTATTATAATAAAATAATAATTTATTATTATTATATTATTATAATAATAAAATAAATATTATTATAATAATAAAATTATTGTACAAATTATTAAATTATAAAATTATAATTTGCACAAATTAGGATTATTTACAATGAACCAATCAAAATATGATCGGTTCTACGGGATGAAATAAAATTTTAAAACCTAAGATCAAAACACAAAATCGATCCGTATAAAAAATTTCGATTGTCCATAACATGGCCATTCGAGATCAGGTCGATGCACAATTTGAACCGTTGAGACTGATTTCAATCCCTGTACTTAATTTTATGGAAATTAATTTTATTTGGCTCAGAAGATATATGTGATTCGCTCTGATACCAATGAAAGGTTCTAGGGCCCGCAGCGAAAGTTGGTGGGCTGAGGATTTTAAAATTTTCTCAACATGATGACATAACTTATCATTTCCAATGATCTGTGCCCCGATATGGTCCTACGATCTTGAGTAAATTATAAAGAGCACAAATATTAAACTTAAAAACATACTCATTTCAGATTTGAAGCTGTAGTTAACTATAAATCTTCACCTATGATATTTTCTTGAAGGATCCATATCAGAAACCCTCTATATCATCCACACGTTCTTTTAATATCATCTAGAATGTTAATTTTTATATTCTAGGTGCTAGCACAAATATCTGACGATGCCTTCAATGCTCTAATGATCACCACAATCCTCTACCTTGGATGCTTGAATGCGAAACGTGGATTGTCACTCAAGAGAGATACTCTCTATCTAGAAACTTGGAGGAGAGAGAGGATCTCATTTATAAATGAATGAATAGTTACATGGAAAGAGAGCCTCACCTCTATTTATAGTGGAGTTTCCAAATACCCAGTTGGGTTCCCCGGTGCTCATTTATTTCAACGTCTACCAAATAAATAATTATAATGAACTAATCTGTGCCCATATTATTTATTATTTTATCACATACCTGTAATATATATAAATATATTACATGATAAAAACCAAGCCATTTATGTCGACTCACTATTCCACTTAATATTAAATGAACCTTGAATATTAAAATAATATTCGTTCGATTAATATTTTCTTCTATTTACTTAACTTGTAAATACATTAAAAAATTTCAATCCAATTACTCATAATTTGAATAATAATGAATTTATTTATTTATCAGTGATTGATAAGTCGTACAACACTCAGACCCCATGGCGGGGCCCACCTTTCCCAATATACCTATTCAATGAATATGTAGGATTCTTGAATATGCAATTGTGTGTAACCCTCTAGGCCCTTATCTCAATAGCAGTGAATAAAATCCACAGACCAAGAGAGGAATCTAGTAACCCATCATGACCCCTAAAGAGATAAGGATAGTCATATCAACAACTACTATCCTATGAACACGTACTGTATAATATAATATCTTTTTCATTAAATATCTCATAAAACAGGACACAAACTCTTGTCATTATCCTTTTCTTGCTTTATTAGTTTTTGATATTTCTAGATGGATTTACCTTTTGACTGATTTGGCCAAATAATTATGAAGGTAGAACCATCCTAATCAATTAGGCCTGAGATATACAACTTCCTAAACCCAGAAGCGATAGATCCTTTCTTGATCATTCAACCAAATACATACCACCAATAACACACCCAATACATGCTACCTCGCCATGATTTCAATACCATGGTTTTTCCTTGCATCAAAGTACATAATAAAACGGTATACATTGGTAATGATATCAAGTTTGGAGACCAATACAAATGTTTGTAGATAGGAATAACCAATGAAACCCAAAACATGTGGTGTTCTTATAGGAGGGTCAGTCCTCATGATCTCACTACTAGAGATTACCAGGTGCGAAGTTCATGAGAAGATATCTCAATGCTTATGAGCTCCCAACACCTAACAATCAATCATCTACTATGTCCAGTAAGTAGGATGTAACTAGACCATAGGACATATTTAAGATTAATGTCATTGTATATCAAGGTTCTCATTATATCCTGGGATCCGCTCTAACCTTTTGATATAACTACTAGAATATAGAAATTACCATTAATTAGTGGATGTAGAAATGTCTACACTTTAATGGTAAGTAATCATCATGTATATATTAATTTTATACATGATAGGATAATCAAAAGTACTGCATAGTTGGGTCTAGGGAACCAACTTTTTCAACAATAGCTGGGTAAGAATTTCCATGAAATTTTGAACTGCACCTCCCAAGGTATTAGAGATGTTATTTAAGAAATCACTGTATTATCTCTTGCATGGGTTTTTTGTCCTGGTTTCTCATAGTCTCCACCATTTTCTAAAATAGAAAAGGTTTTCACAAAACATAAATCAAATAGTTATGAATAAATAATTTATTCCTTAGTTCAATTAACTATAAAGGCATATCTTGGGGGATCCCTGTGTTTATAAT
This sequence comes from Viscum album, assembly GCA_963277665.1. Lineage (NCBI taxonomy): Eukaryota > Viridiplantae > Streptophyta > Magnoliopsida > Santalales > Viscaceae > Viscum > Viscum album. The sequence continues at coordinate 1,865,468,069 of OY728131.1, forward strand.
TTTTCTAAAACAATAATTCCTGGGTGCTTACATATACTTATTATCATAATAAAGGTTTTCACTAATTTTATATAATCCTAATTCCCAAATTAACTAAACCATGCTCTCATACCAACTATAGTGACCCTACATTTTCTTATATGACCATCACATCATTTTAAAGATCAAAAACATAATAATGTTACAAATCTCAGATCAAACAATTTTGTGTCTTGGAAAAATTAGGCTTATACATAACTTTTACATAATAAAACATAAAAATTATTTAATTACTTATTCTCTATATTCTTATTGGAATTATTATTCTTCTTAGTACAAGTAATCAACTGAGGATATACATCAATGAAAGGGGTGATCTAAAAGCTTCATAAGAGGATAAATAAGGACCTTAATAAATATAAAATGAGTGAGAATAATCATTATCATAATAAAATAAGCATATTAACATCATAATAATCATGAGAGGAATAATTAGATAAATTAATGGAATGTGGAAATGGATTAAAACGAGACATCATGTCTTTATGTTCAACCCCACACATAGTTGGGAACAAAGATAAAATCATGTTCATGAAAAAAAGTGTATAATCATAACATAATAATTGGGAACAAAGATATAATTATTTTCATAAATATTTTAAATTATGTCCGAAGATACATCACATTACCCAATTCATTGGAGTGCAATATAATTCTAAGTGCACCCGTCACATTATAGCATTTTCATAATCATGCATTCCACCTAGAATGTATAATTTTTTTTCTATAAAATAACCCATGGAATGGAAATGGGTTTCATGAGAACTTTATAGAGAATAATTTCCCGAATAAACACTGGATTTCCAAAAATAAAAAAGAGAATAGCATACCTGGTATAAGAACCATCAATCTTGAGTGAATAAGCAACAATCTCAATAGAAGTAAAAGATATATTTTTAGAAAGAATATTTATTTTGTAAAAATATTTTAATTTGTCAAAAAATCATATTTAAAAATTGTATATCATAGAAAATAAAAGTTAAGAAAAAATAAATTATATTTTAAGAATATTAATAGAACACCCACACTGAAATTTGGAATGAAAGAGGAATAACCCAAAGAAAGAAAATTCGGTTTGAGAATCCCCTTTCCTTATGTCTGAATGATTTATTCACTTTAATATCTAGGATAATCATATTATATTGATTAATTAATAAATATATAACCTATTATACATGTATTTTATTCATTAAAATTTTATAAATTTCGTTTATGTCCATTTTTATGAGTTATAGTGTTCAATTTCATTGTTCAGGATTGTTCATTTTCTTAGTTCTCACGATCAGTTCACTTGTATACATGTATGGAAGATCATGTAAAATGGGGATAATTATAAAGAATTAAAATTATATGTTATTAATGAACCTATAGAAGTTTAATTATTCTTATATATTATTTGTTTTCCATATATTTGGATAAATCATTTGATAAAATGTTAATGATAAACATTTAGATGAATTTTGGTAGTTTTCAATCACATCGTACTCGTTTTGTTTTATTATTTAATATTATGTATATATTTTATTTTTAGAACATAAAAAAGGTTATAAAATAAATTTTACAATCTGTTTCAACCATTATAATGGGATTATGGACATTATTGAAGATGGTAAATGAAAATTAAAACTTTTCATCCCCAAAGGTGATAAATCAACACCTCACAGATGTGGGTTTCATTTTTTAGAATTAAAGGGATAGGAGAAGAGGTTTGATGACATGTTATTACATTAAAATAATAAATTTAAAGTATATATAAGATAATATAGTTATCATTACACTAGTATTAGGTGATTTTAGGAGATAATAATAGAAGAAAAGAAATTGAAAAGAAATTAAAATAAAATGGAAGAGGATTTTATCTCTTGAACTTCTTCTCCATGAGAACCTCCTTAGGGAAATTGGATTTGATATTTTGTTGAGACCAAAGGATCTTGGACGAGGGTAAGGGGATTGGGAATAGTATTGGGTAGAAATTAGACAATCTTCAAGGTTTTTAAGGTGTGAGGAGAAGAGGTGGTGATGTGTGGTATTTATAGGGGAGGAGAGCGGTTGATTATTTTATTCATTAGTTTATTATTTTGGATAAAAAATATGAATAGTTTTAGTTCCCATGAATAAATAATGTAAATAGAGAATGGTTTTTTGATATTATGGTATTACATCATTCATACATCCTCTATGACTCAATAATTCATGTATTTGTTAAGTACCATAAATATCACATGTCACTATTCTCCAAAAATTCAACTATTTTAGAAAGATATAAAAAATTAACCCTAACCATTTTTAAAGACGTAGAATTAAAAAATGAACTCCTTTTAATAAAAATAATTTTCTAAATATGATAAATTTAATTTTTAATTAAAATCATCATTTATTCAGAAAATACTGATTTTAAAATTATATCTTATTTTATGACACTTTGAAAAATTAATTAATGTATCATAAAATTATCTTATAATCATAATAAAAAAATATTAATTTATGAATCTATTTTTTGAAAATTAATTTTCTTTGAAAACATTCTATTAATTATAAAATTATAAATAAAATTTTACTCTTTATAAAAATACCAACAATTAATTTATCATTTATAAAATATTTATTTACTTATACCAAGATATAAATATATAATTATTTCATTTATAAGTTACCCAAACTTTATTTACAATTTCATAGGTGAGGTTACTATTCTATTGTTTTATTTACTATTCCTAATGGTCACATTACTATTCCAAAGGTTAAGTTACTATTCCATCAGTATAGGTTCCATAATTTTTAGAAATACCTCTCATTTCATTCATTATTATTTATAACATTTGTATTGTGTTATAAATTTGGTTTTATGTGGTTTATAATATATCGTATAATTAAAATAAGGGACTTTCCGTTGATAAAATTTTGGGTCGTTACATTAATTCTCCTATGCTACTTTATATCTGATGAGTTCTATTGTTTTTATTTGAGATGTGTCTGCCAGGAGAGTGTCTTGGGAAATAGTTATTAGTTCCTTCTTAGGGTTTATTTTGATTCTTTGGGAAGATAATTTTTTGAGAGGTATCTATTGTAACGACTGATAACCTTTAGGAGTATTACTTTATATGATATAGACGTTGGAGGTATTAGGGATATATTAGAGGAAGGGTAGTGGAATTGAAGTTATATGTTTTACTATAAGTGGCTGATTATGGTGTGGTGGTATATGTCACACCATGAGATTTTGGTTGGAAAAGTGAGCCACGATTTAAAGGAAAGTCATAGTCTTGGTGTAAGAGCTATGATAGTTAAAAATAACCTTATTTCACAGAAGGTAGTGTGATCTTAGTGAACTATTGATAGTCTTGGTGTACATCATTTTTTAGAGGATTTTAATCATTTGTGGTATATTATTATTTTTGGAATGAACCTATCAAAAGTTTATCAACCTTAGATATTACCTTTAGTAAGTTTACGTCTTGGAATGAGGGAGTTAAATGGAAATTAATAAATTAAGGTCTCCTATGATATGTGGGGAATGACTCTTAAGATTTTTCCCTTTATAGTTTTTTTGTTCATGGCATGAAATATGTTTTATAGTGTGAGGTATCTAGGGTATTTTATGAAACTTTCCATGGATGGTAATCATGAAACATCCCTAGAAACTATGGCATAGAGTATTTGAGGCTAATTCTTGAAGTTTTTCCTTGGGTGATGTTGTTCCATGGTGCTTAGCTCAAAACACATATCTTCCTTAGTCATATAATATTTTGAAAGTTGATCAATTTTAAAGGGGAGAGATACGGTAGGATACACAGTGATATTTTCAAAGGTAGTTTGATATATCTTTATCACAGTGTGGTGATGGAATGTTTTTATGTGATCCATTTTTTTCCAGCTGAGGTATAAATTTGATAGCTCCTCTAAATATCATTATTTTTCTATTTTGTCTCTAAATATTGGGTAAACTTAAGTTAATTTTTTGGAGGCACTTCTGTACCTTTTTTTTATCTTTGATACTTGGATTATTGAGACCACTTGTTCAATATCCAATGTGATATTAACTTATTTATCCCTCTGGATCCCTCCCCATTGTTTACCTGAGAATTTTTCTGCAGTAGATTGGATTTGGTTTTTCTGGAATTGAGTTGTGATAATGATGGGAATTTCTGTGTTCTAGGTTGGTTATTATTTTTATAATTGTGATCATCTATTATATTATTCATGTTACACAACAACCATTTAAGAAAAAATTAAGATAGTTGATTCTATAACTCTCTTATTTATATATAAATTGGGGATGTTTCATGCTCTTGATTTAAATGTGTGGATAATTTTTTTTATTAATTAAGAAATTGAACCGTACTAGATTAAATTAAAATATAATGAATATTTTTCACATGTGATTACATGTTTTCATTATTTTTCTTATAATTTATGGCTTATAGTTGTTTCTTATATAAGTATGGTGCTTCTATGATTTTAATATTCATTTTTTCTATGGTTAAATAATTAGAATCACCTTTACATACAAGGTTAATTATTTAAAAATAGAAATGGATTGTTTTTTTGAAATTTATAATTAATTTAATGTTTCTTGTATAAGAGGAATTTAATTGATATGAAATCATGTATCAAAAATTGGATTGTAGAAGTTCTTGTTACAATAATTTTTTATTGTGTGGCTTGCTTCTATTACTAAGTTTTTATTACTATGATTGTGTGGGTGTGATAGTGGATGGTTATAGATTGTTTTTTTATAATGGTATGTGTTATGTAGCAGGGATGTGGCTACCTTTCCATGATTAGAAATAGGATAGGTGGTTATTGATATAGAATGATGGTATAGTGAATTGTTTTAAAATATGATGTGTTGTATGGTTGTTGTGGTGGATATTGGTATGATATGCATAGAGGTTGTGTGGTGATTGGTTGAGGATAGTTGAATTGTTTTATAATTACTTAATATAAATGGAATATGGTTGGTAATGATTAATTGGGTAATGGGTGTGGGCTTAAAATGAATGAACTATGGATATCGTTGAAATATGGATGCTTTAAATGAATGAGTATAGGTTGTAAATAAAAACAGAAAATGGATAATAATGGACACTCATTAAATATGGATTGAATGACATAATGAATTTAATATGGTAGGTAAATAGTAAATAAAAATTGGTTAAATTATTTGTTTAAATGGAAATTAAGGTTGGTTATTATGGATATTTTTTTTAGAAATTGAGGCTTGTTTTGTGGTATATAGTTGGCAGCAATGGAAGAGTGTGGAGATGGTAGTGAGGTGATGATTATGGGCCATGGAAGTTCTATTTTGGTATGGTTCCTTTAGGATTGTGTGTGGCTATATATAAATGAAGTATTTTCCTTGTGATTTCTATACACAACCCACTCAAATCAAATAACCTTATCGATGCTCAATTTTTGTGTGTGTTCTGGGTGTTTTCCCCCACATCCAGGATAGTGAAGGAATAGAAGTATAACTACTCCCTCTTCCACACTCACCCTTCTAGGGGTGGTACAAGTTGTTATAGAACATAATATACTAGTTATTTGGATAGGGTGATGATACTTTGTGGGGGTCATTCATAGCATGAGGAGGTAATGAGGTTGATTTCCTTCATTTTTATGATACCCTATTTTGATGAATATTTGAGGAGGTTATTATATTTGGATTAAATGTGGATATATGGTATATGGTTGTTTAAGTACCCATAGTTATTGGGTTATATTTTTTTCAATTATATATTTGTTTTCAATGTGGTATGGTAATATAATAAATGAAAATATGAGTTGGGTGATGGATTGAATATCCACCCACTAATAAATAGCTTCATCAAATCACAATGAATAAAGAATAATGAAGAGTTTTCTACCCTAGAATACCTGATTAGACATATTTAAGTGGGAATCCCATATACATATGATTATTCAAAGAGTTGAACTTCCTAGATAAATCTATGACAAATTCTGATGGAATTATTCCTTCATTTTCTATCACATTCTATAAAGATAAGATTTATATGGATACTACATCTATATTGTACAACTTAGATAGCTATGAAAAACTTGTACAAATAAGTCTCAAATAATAGAGGAGAGATATATGAAAGTGGAAACCCATTTTAGGAGTAAACATAATTTTATTACTATAATATATATATATATATATATATATACACTCTTGGTTGAATGTTCCTGTAACACCCCAAGCTTTCACGATACACTTCTCTTTCAATAATGCAATAGCTTGCATTGTACGCAAGTTCGAGATTATAACACACCGCGACCAATCAAAGTAGTAGTTATGAATATTAATACCCACTTTTTGAAATTATATAAATTTTAAATTTCAAAATGTACTTCATTTTTGTATTTGGAATATCGAAATTATCCTAAGTTGATTTTTTTGTAATTTTCTGAGAATTTCCAATTTTCTATGAATAGTGAAAAATACTTAAAAACAACTTTTTTAATCAAAATAATTTATATTGATAAATTATACTATTGAGTGGTTTTAAAGTATAATTAGAATATATTTTTACCATTTTATCCAATGCTGTTCATTAGAATTAATTTCACTTTGAAATTGGACATAAACAATTGTCAATCTTTTGATATATATTGTTTCTTAAAAACATGCTATTTGTTGTGATAGAAAGAATTTATTATAAAATTAATTAATTCAAATTATATGTTTGGAATTTCATAAAATAGACATCATTTTTGAATTCAGAATATCAATTATAGATTAGGGTGAAATTTTGGCATTGTTCTGAAAAACTTCAATTTTTGATGAATAGTGAAACCACTAAGTGGTAGTTGAAAAACCGATTTTTCTTTTAAATGAAACATTACCACTTATGTGATTTGATTTTAAAAAATCCAACATACATGGTTATCATTAGGAAGTAAAATGTGGTTCAATGGGATTAAAATAATTTTTTTGGTGAATAGTAACTTTTAAGTTTAATTAACCGCGATTAAAGGAAATTAGTGAAATTGAAGGTAAAAATGATAATATAAAAATATGAAAATACCTTTAAAATTGTCCTACCCCTATTGTATGAGTCATGTCCGACCATGAAAATCCATGTGTCAACTTGGGGACCCCATGGAGCAACTTTGGTAGGAAAATGACATTAAAATCGTTTTATTTAATGTTAAAATAAAAATGTCACAAACATGAGTTATTTTACTAAAACAAGTTTTAAATGGGGTTATAAAAGTCATATGTTTGACTATAAATATTCATTAGAAAGATAAAAAGATTTCCTACATCATTATACTTTTTTATAATTTTTAGACATTAAATAAATTAAAATTTTTATGACACAATGATGATGCATCGATTACCTCATTAATTAATGATTTAAATAAAATGAAAAGATAATGTAAAATATAAGGCTTACACTTGTCAAAAACATATTGGATGAGTATATTTCTAACCCTTATCACCTTATCCTAGAAATATATCATTTTGGGACCTTTAGAATCTTAAAATCATTTCATAATAAAGTAACATTTCAATCTTTCCAAGAGTGCCCCTCCTCTCCTCTTATAAAAGGCCCCCACCACTACCACCTTATTCACACCTTCAAGCCATTTGGCTCGGACAAACTCTGAACAAATAATCTATAAACTTCCCTCTATTACTCCTAGAAGCCTCAATTTGGGCATAATTCTTCCCAAGGAAGCCTTTGGCTCAAATCAAAAAGAGTTACCCGATTTTAAGGTAATGTCTTCTTTTATGTTCTTTTGTTTTATTTTGCTTCTACAACCCCCTAAACTCTTTTTATTCCTTTAATTTATAAAAAAACCAGTATCTAAAATATACTAGGATGTTTTTATGATAAGGATTTTATTTACACGTACACACACCTTCATCTAATGGTTAAAGAACATACTGTTTCTGTGGGTGGCGAAATACTGGCTCACAAAACGATGATTGTTCAATATTCTTTTAACACCTCTAATGGTGTCCATTTTGATGAAACTATTTTCATATATGATATATATATATTATGTTTATGTTTTCCTTATGATTCTTTATTTCTCATTTATGGCATACCTTTAAGTTTTCCATTATGGGCAAACACGATATGTTTATTTTAGGAAGTGCGGACTACCGCCCCCTTAAAGTGATTTGAATCGTTAATGCTATATGTGGGATGTATAAAGGATGGAGTAAATGGTATTATACATTATATTATACTGGAATTATATTATAACTTTATATAATTATAACTTCATTCCATTAAATATGAAATAGAAATGAAAGTAGCGTTCATGCGTACGTACGGCTTACCGTCTCCATGAACGGTGCATTTCATTTCTTACCTCTAAATGTTATGTAATATTATAAATGAATGTATATAATGGATATATATGATGTATATGATATCTAAATCATGAATATAATTATGGATATAATGGATATTTTACCACATGAAAAAAGTGTAATTATAAGAAGTTTATTTTTGACTCAAGTACCTAAGATTGACAAAACGATCGTTATTAACTTAAATAATTACATAATGTTCATAACATGATAATAAGTGATATAAAAGGAATAATGAACTTGAAAAAGGTTCTTAAGTAGGTAGAGATTAACTCTATTTTATTATTCAGGAGGTTAAAGAGAGGTTGAGTCAAGTCGGACACGAGGTAAGGGAATTTCTTAACCCAATTTCCATTCTTTGGGTTAATCTCCTACTTTCAAATTATGTTATGATATTATTATGTCCTATATTGTATTTGTACTTTCTTTATGTGTAATTATATTGAATACACATAATAGATCTATTTTATTTAAAAAAAATGATCTTGGTAAGGACTTCGTCTCAATCTCCTTTCATTGAGGCATATTTTGTTTTATACACAACTTTATTTTATACGGTGTATAAACCCCTTTGACTTTTACGTTTATTCAAAAGGAATATTTTTTATACGAATCATTTTAATAAATGACAAAAAGAAATGTTTTTCTTGTCATACGTATGCGGCGACAATGACTTCTCCGCCTCCGTGAGCACTATTTGAGTTTCGACTTCCTCTACAAGCCATAACTTTTTTTAAAAGAAAAATAAATACCATGTTTTACTTTTATTTTATTTGGGTATTGAAAATGGTTTTGTTAAAGTTTTTATTTTATCAATGTGTTGTATTGATATCTTGTGATTGAAGTTTGGAAATCTTATGCTTCCTTTATGCATGTTTTATATGATACGATTATGTAATGGTTTATGATATGTTTAAACCTATTCATATAAGGAATGCATTGGACTTAATAAGTGACGAGTGGAGCCCGCTATAGCCCCTCGATTCATCGGTAGGTCTCATGAGGCAAACTAGTGTCTTGAAACGAGGCCTTGACAAAATATTATTTGTAGTCTTGGCACGAGGCCTTGGCTACATGGTTATGATAGTCTGGAATTATGCATTCCATCATTATGAAATTGGTTATTGATATTGCATGTGATTATTTGACCAATAGAATATCCATGTGAATATGTAAATGGCATTATCTCATTTTACCTTTTCCATATTATGTTGAAGTTCAAGTTTAAAAGGCTTTTGTTTTAGTTTTACATTGGCTTATATGTTTATATTTATTTATAAAAGCTTCTGTTATATTGTTATCCTTACTGAGCATCTGAGCTCACCCCTTTCAAAGTTTTAATTTTTCCAAGATGTGAAGAAGTATTTCAGGAATGACCTGCAGGGATAGTCTAAAGGGGATATGAGTGTGGAAAATGGAGACTATGTTATTGTAGTTTTTCACTTTATGATGTAATGTAACATTTATGAAATTATCTAGTGTTTCCAAGGCTACTAAACTAATCGGTCTTTCGAGACTTTATCTTTTGTGATCATGCCAATGTTACGCAATAATGCACCAACTCTGGGTAGCTGGGGTCATGGCGTTACAGTTGGTATCAGAGGCAGTTTAGTACTAACCTTGGAAGTTAGATTTAGATAAACTCTGATTAGAGCGCATAGCCATAAGATAGAATTTGAGGATTAGTATAGAAGAACTTCCTAGAATTTTTTTGTTGTAGAGATTTTTTGGGTTGTTTGAGAAATACATCCCGGTATGGATACGAGCAGGTAGAGGCGACTCTAGCACAGATGTACCTAGGGGTAAAACCCGAAAACACCGCTTTGATCTAGACTCGAATGGGAACTGGTGCACGACAATGGGCCTTGCTGCACTCTTGGTTACGACACTCCCAGGGGATATGCTTAGGATAATTCTCATTTTATTTACAAACCATTATGAAGGGTTTATGAGTATATACTTCCTCAAAGAAAACATTTCTTTTTTACTATTATGGATTATATCCATAAATAGTTCAATTTATGTTAAGTGTTTTACAAGTATGGAATTATGTATTTCGATTAATAAACTAATCTAGTTTATGACATTGTTTAGAAATGGCACCTAGTGGAAGGAATGAAAACCATATCAATGCACGCACTCCGTGTAGGGATTTCCCTCCTGCTCAAGATAATTATTGTGGAGCTGGAGATACAACTGGTGCTGATCAACTTATTACCATACTGGGAAAACTCACTCAGGTTATGAAAAATAACCTTACTCATATGGAGAACCCAGATCCGAAACGTGGAGGATCAATGTTATACCGCTTCATGATGCAACAACCACCAACATTTAATGGGGGTACAAATCCATTAGTAGCTGAGCAATGGATAAACTCCTTAGAGAAAATATTCCACGCCTTGGGGAGTAGCGAAAGGGATAAGGTTATCATGGCAGTTTACCGTTTCACTGGAGATGCCGATCAATGGTGGTCATTGATTCAAAATACAAAGGAAGATGAAGAAGTATCAAGTATGGGATGGAGAGAGTTCAAATATCTTTTCTTAGAAAAATACTTTCCTCGTGACCATCGAGCAGATATGGAAAGGCAATTTCTGAGTCTGAGACAAAAGGAGGATGAGAATGTCGCAAAGTATGAGGCCAACTTTACAAGGTTAGCGAGGTATGCTGCAGATTATATACGTAACCCAATAAGTAAGATTGACCATTTCTTTGATGGGTTAAAACCATTTCTCCATCGAGGTTTAGTATCACAATCCTTCTTATCGTACGAAGATATTGTCTCGCGTGCTATCAAGACAGAAAATGAATTCTCTAAGTCTTATGAAAAAAAGTAAAGCAAGAGAAGAAGAGAACGCTGGAACAAGAGACAGATAAAGGGAAAAATGGAAAGAATTATTTTCCATTATGTGATAATTGTGGGAAGAATCACCCCAGTGCTTGCCTAAAAGGGATGGGAGTTTGTTATAAATGTGGAGAAAAAGGTCACCAGGCTCGTGATTGCAAGGGAAAGAAAGAGGCTATCAATGTTGAATGCTATAATTGTAGGGAAATGGGGTATTATGCAAATTAATGTCCTAAGCGTCAGGGAAAATTACCTCAGAAAAGTCCAAGTGATCAAGGACAATCTTATGCTATTACTACAGTTGAAGTGGAATAATTAATGTATTGGTGCTTTGGACTCAAGGATTATATTCTGGTTATAATAATAATGTGATATATATAAGGATTGTATTGTAGTACTTGTTTTTTCATTAAGTTTTTAATATGATGAAGGTAATCATATTTTTAGTATGTGACAATAAGAGAAACTTTACTTTGTTTGGGGAATCTGATGTTACAATTGATTTTGGAATTTAGAGACCTTTTAGAGAAAGTCTGGACAGAGGTATTTTGGAAAACTATATAGGTTGGAATGGATTAAGTTGAACCTAGGATAGTATTGTTTATGGTTAAAACATTTCTGAAGATTATTTTTGGAATATTATAATACTATAGTTTTAGGAAAAGGACAACCTGCAGGTTGGGGGATAACCCGTCGCGTTGGACAAAGCTGTAGGAATCGAACCCACAACCATAGTGCGACATGCCTTTATTACCTACCACTAGCCTAAAATAAGTCCCTAGTTATTACAAAATAGTTTTCCTAATCTAAATGGTATGTGGTAATATTTGGAACCTTATACAATTAGGATAAATATAATATTTTTGAGTTCTGTTACCATTTGGAGTGAAAGATGGGTTCGTGGTAAAAATTTCTTAAAGAATGAAACCCTACATGACAAGTAATTATATTTCCTTACGTTCTTAGAAAATATCTTAAACAAATTCCTCAACTTTATAAAAGGTAACTTAAAACAAAAACATTGTCGGTTAACTATTACAACTGGGGATTCAATGACCGTTTAACCAATCACAAGTTTGTGATTTTCTTGTGGTTAACTTTCTCCTAATCCTGTTTTCTACAAATCTTCATCAGACCTTGATGGTTTGTTTCTCCTCCATATCCATATTTTCATAGAATCCTAGTATGGGCTATCTCGGGTGACCTTTGTACTTCTCTTTCTTTCTTTTAATGTTATATTCTTATTAACCCTATTTTTCGATGTGGGTTTTACACAAAGGTATTTTCTATTTTCAATATTTTATTTTCGAAGAACATTTTCAAATTTTGAGGACGCAATTTATTGAAGGAGGGGAGAATGTAACACCCCAAGCTTTCACGATACACTTCTCTTTCAATAATGCAATAGCTTGCATTATACGCAAGTTCGAGATTCTAACACACCGCGACCAATCAAAGTAGTAGTTATGAATAGTAATACCCACTTTTTGAAATTATATAAATTTTATATTTCAAAATGGACTTCATTTTTGTATTTAGAATATCGAAATTATCCTAAGTTGAATTTTTTGTAATTTTCTGAGAACTTCCAATTTTCTATGAATAGTGAAAAATACTTAAAAAAAACTTTTTTAATAAAAATAATTTATAGTGATAAATTATACTATTGAGTGGTTTTAAAGTATAATTAGAATATATTTTTACCATTTTATCCAATGGTGTTCATTATAATTAATTTCACTTTGAAATTGGACATAAACAATTGTCAATCTTTTGATATATATTGTTCCTTAAAAACACGCTATTTGTTGTGACAACGGGAATTAATTATAAAATTAATTAATACAACTTATATGTTTGTAATTTCATTAAATAGACATCATTTTTGAATTCGGAATATCAATTATAGCTTAGGGTGAAATTTTGGCATTGTTCTGAAAAACTTCAATTTTTGATGAATAATGAAACCACTAAGTGGTAGTTAAAAAACTGATTTTTTGTTTAAATGAAACATTATCAATTATGTGATTTGATTTTCAAAAATAAAACATACATGGTTTTCATTAGTAAGTAAAATGTGGTTCAATGGGATTAAAATAATTTTTTTGCTGAATAGTAACTTTTAAGTTTAATTAATCGCGATTAAAGGTAATTAGTGAAATTGAAGGTAAAAATGATATTATAAAAATATGAAAATACCTTTACACTTGTTCTAAACCTATTGGATGAGTCATTTTCGACCAAGACAATCCATGGGTCAACTTGGGGACCCCATGGAGCCACTTTGGTAGGAAAATGACATTAAAAACGTTTTATTTAATGTTAAAATAAAAATGTCACAAACATGAGTTCTTTTACTAAAAAATGTTTTAAACGGGGTTATAAAAGTCATATGTTTGACTATAAATATTCATTATAAATCTAAAAATATTTCCTACATCATGATACTTTTTTATAATTTTTAGACATTATATAAATTAAAATTTTTATGACACAATGATGATGCAGCGATTACCTCATTAATTATTGATTTAAATAAAATGAAAAGATAATGTAAAATCTAAAGCTTACACTTGTAAAAAACCTATTTAATGAGTATATTTCGAACCCTTATCACCTTAGCCTATAAATATATCATTCTGGGACCTTTAGAATCTGAAAATCATTTCATAATAAAGTAACATTTCAATCTTTCCAAGAGTGCCCCTCCTCTCCTCTTATAAAAGGCCCCCACCACTACCACCTTATTCAAACCTTCAAGCCATTTGGGTCGGCCAACCTTTGCCCAAATACTCTCTCAAATTCCCTCTATTACTCCTAGAAGCCTCACTTTGGGCAGAATTCTTCCCAAGGAAGCCTTTTTCTCAAATCAAAAAGAGTTACCCGATTTTAAGGTAATGTCTTCTTTTATGTTCTTTTTTTATTTTTCTTATCTAACCCCCTAAAATCTTTTTATTCCTTTACTTTATAACAAAAAAATTATCTAAAATATAATAGGATGTTTTTATGATAATTATTTGATTTACACTTACACACACCTTCGTCTAATGGTTAAAGAACATACTGTTTCTGTGGGTGGCGAAATACTGCCTCACGAAACGATGATTGTTCAATATTCTTTTAACACTTCTAATGGTGGCCATTTTGATGACACTATTTTCATATATTATATATATATTATGTTTATGTTTTCCTTATTATTCTTTATTTCTCATTTATGTCATAACTTTAAGATTTCTATTTTGGGTAAACACGATATTTTCATTTTAGGAAGTGCGGACTACCGCCCCCTCAAAGTGATTTGAATCGTTAATGACATATGTGGGATGTATAAAGGATGGAGTAAATGGTATTATACATTATATTATACTGGAATTATATTATACCTTTATATAATTATAACTTCATTCCATTAAATATGAAATAGAAATGAAAGTAGCGTTCATGCATACGTACGACTTACCATCTCCATGAATGGTGCATTTCATTTATTACCTCTAAATGTTATGTAATATTATAAATGAATGTATATACTGGATATATATTATTTATATGATATCTACATCATGAATATAATTATGTATATAATGGATATTTTACCACATGAACAAAGTGTAATTATAAGAAGTTTATTTTTGACTCAAGTACCTAAGATCGACAAAACGACCGTTATTAACTTAAATAATTACATAATGTTAATAACATGGTAATAAGTGATATAAAAGGAATAATGAACTTGAAAAAGGTTCTTAAGAAGGTATAGATTAACTCTAGTTTATTATTCAGGAGGTTAAAGAGTGGTCGAGTCAAGTCGGACACGAGGTAAGAGGATTTCTTAACCCAATTTCCATTCTTTGGGTTAATCTCGTACATTCCAATTATGTTATGATATTATTATGTCATATCTTGTATTTGTACTTTCTTTATGTGTAATTATATTGAATACACATAATAGATCTATTTTATTTAAAAAAAATGATATTGGTAAGGACTTCGTCTCAATCTCCTTTCATTGAGGCATATTTTGTTTTATACACATATTTATTTTATACGATGTATAAACCCCTTTGACTTTTACGTTTATTCAAAAGGAATCTTTTTCATACGAAGAATTTTACTAAATGAAAAAAACTAATGTTTTTCTTGTCATACGTATGCGGCGACAATGACTTTTCCACCTCCGTGAGCACTATTTGAGTTTCGAATTCTTCTACAAGGCATAACTTTTTTAAAAGAAAAATAAATACCATGTTTTACTTTTCTTTTATTTTGGTATTGAAAATGGTTTGGTAAAGTTTTTATTATATCAATGTGTTGTATTGATATCTTGTGATTGAAGTGTGGAAATATTATGTTTCCTTTATGCATGTTTTATATGATACAATTATGTTATGGTTTATGATATGTTTAAACCTATTCATATGAGGAATGCATTGGACTTAATAAGTGACGGGTGGAGCCCGCTATAGCTCCTCGATGCATCGGAAGGTCTCATGAGACAAACTAGTGTCTTGGCACGAGGCCTTGATAGAATCTTATTTGTAGTCTTGGAACGAGGCCTTGGCTACGTGGTTATGATAGTCTGGAATTATGCATTCCATCATTATGAAAGTGGTTATTGATATTGCATGTGATTATTCGACCAATAGAATATACAAGTGAATAAGTAAACAGAATTATCTCATTTTACTTTTTCCATATTATGTTTAAGTTAAAGTTTAAAAGGCTTTTGTTTTAGTTTTACATTGCCTTATATGTTTATGTTTATTTATGAAAGCTTCCGCTATATTGTTATCCTTAATGAGAATCTGAGCTCACCCCTTTCAATGTTTTGATTTTTCCAGGATGTGAAGAAGTATTTTAGGAATGACCTGTAGGGATAGTCTGAAGGGGATATGAGTGTGGAAAATGGAGACTATGTTATTGTATTTTTTCACTTTATGATGTAATGTAACATTTATTAAAGTATCTAGTGTTTCCAAGGCTACTAAACTAATCGGTCTTTCGAGACTTGATCTTTTGTGATCATGCCAATGTTACGCAATAATGCACCGACTCTGGGTAGCTAGGGTTGGGGCGTTACAGTTCCAATGAATAGAGATGTATTATGATCGATTGAAGAAGATCTACACCTGATATTTAAGGAGAATTTGAGGAAATACTCTACCTTTAGTATTTTACATACAAAAATTTTTTTGGGAATTTTTTTAAAGTGATTAATAAGATTCATGAGTTCACAAAGTTGTTTTGAAGTGTTTTTGAATAGCTAAGGGTAACTAGAGATAAAGTGGAGGATCCCTAGTTTGAAATTGAATGAAATATGAAAAAAGGATAAATTCCAGATTCCAAGTATAAAAATTATTGCATAAATTAATTTTTTACATAGCCAAATATATATAAATGAAGTCCCATATCTGAAAATATTTTCTAACATAAAGATCCACATATAAAAATATTGTGATGGAGCTAAATGACCTATGTATTCAAATTTTCATAGCCAAAATCAACTGCATATCAAAGTTAAGAAACCACATATGTGAATGAATCTCTACATAGCCGAATGAGGTGACATAGATGAATTCCTCACAAAAGGAATTTCTATAGAATATCTGAACACCATGTAGCCAAAGTCTACAACATATCTGAAATTAGATCCCTATATGTGAATAAATTCTCTTGTAGGTGAATTGGAATAGGTGATTGTGTATCTAAGTTTTGATACTTGAAAAACAACATAAGGTAAATCTTCACATAGTCAAATCTGTATATGATAACTTGAAATTCATGTAGCAAAATTTCCTTTACATATTTTGTGAAAATTAAATCATTCCTGAACTTTTTATTACGAATAAAAAATAATTTGGGATGATGAAAGGGATATTAATTTATGATTTAAACATTAAAAAAACCTATACCGAGTTGTGATCCAAGAATGGGAAGGAATTTGGGCTAATATTCATCCATAGAAAAGGGAAGATCAAGGATTAATGAAAAGAAGAGTTTCTATAATTATTTAATTATGAGGAAATAAAAATACATAGATACTAATTCTATTCATTAAATATCTGAACATCATGATTCTAGGATAATTTATGTTATAATAACTTTTTTAGGAATAAAAACTGAGGATAACCACAATATTTATTTCTTGGAGAACCATTTGAAGTCACCGAGTTTTCAAGAATAATGCAGATGAATTAACATTGAACATCGAGCTATTGTTCATCATAGCTTATAGTGGATTGATCTAAGGCTGTTTGAGTGTTCATGAGCGACTAAAATTGTATAATGTGAATTTTACTATGACTTGAGAAATGAGAAGAACCGCTGTGTGTTAACAGTAATAAAGAAAAGTTCCATATCACATCTTTCTACTTTATACTTTGTATAATTTTTAAAAATATGATGTATAGATTTTAAGTGGAGATATTTGGGGATAAGTAATCTGATCATACTAAATTTATTTAGTGAATATATTTGGGGACAAGTTTGTAGAATAAAAATAAATAAATAAGGGTATTTTGAGAATATCCTTTAGTTTGAAAAATAAGTACACATGTAATTATGGGAACCTAAACCGTGTATTCTATAGGTTTGATTTAATATTGGCTATATATTCCCCCTATACATACCATTTACGGGGATTGAAAATTAAATAACTATTTAATATATCTAAAAATGCATGTGAGAATGTGTGAAACTTGAGGAGGAATAAATAAAAAAAGGATGAAACTTCTTCTGCTTGTGAGTTTGAAGATTGAGATTCTGAGAACTTTGTTGCTATGAGACATTAGAAAACCTATATACAAAGAATATGAGAAGAATCCACTAAATGTTTTAGAAAATAAGAATAATTATAATGTAAATACACCAACTTTATAATCCTAGATCTGATGATTACTTTATTACATTGACACTAGATACAAGTGATCACATCCCAAAGGACTGAATAGTTTAGTAGTATTGTTAAACTAGATGCATTCTTGAATCCCAAATTAAATTATAAAACATAAGTTAGAAAATAATATTTTATTTTATAATATAATTATTCTCTCTAAAATATCCTTTTATATCAATCATAACACACTTCTTGGATTCCTAGGGAAAAGAAACAAAAGAAAGAGATGATCTAAGATGCTCAGTAAGAGAATGCATAAAACAGAAGAAATCATAAAATAAATAAGGCATGGATAACATGACAAGAATAAATGATGATCAAATAATTCCATATAAAAAATTACAATATTTTGAAACATATCCATGGATGAAATAACTATTCTAATAATCACATGGAAAAAAAATAAAAGATTTCATAATTATGGGAAGCATAATGTGAGACATCTAGAACACACCGTACTGACCTTATTCCAAGATACCTTACATAAATGGGTAAGGCCTTGTATAAATACCCAAACTATTTTGTATCATGAGACCTACCAATTCATCGAGGGAATATATAATTATAGTCCCCAACCATTACTTAATAATTACATTGTATTCATTTTAATAATAAAAAATAAAACTTAATCTACATGCCTTAACAACCAAAACTATCTATATAGGAAGAACTAACATAACAAATGACAATAATTTCTCATCCAAACTGATAAAAAACCATAATAAGAAGAAAACATGATGAAATAATAACAATATATCCCTATTGGAGCCTAAATAAAATAAATGAGTTGTTATCGTTGATGAATATAAATACCATAAAAAGTCCATTAAAAATATTCTTGCAGAAAATACCCTTTTCACTTTGAAATTAAATCTTAATAACTAAAAATTTCCAACCTATTAGGGAAAAATATTATTTGAAAATAATCATGGAAAATTTTATTGGAAGCTTAAAATCATTGGGTGGTCATGACAGTGAGAAATGTTTTTCAAGTTGAGTACATTAAAACAAAGATTCCTTTCACATTTTTGGTAATAATTCAAAAAGTATCTCATTCTTAAAATGAAAAGAAAATTAATTTGAAAATTTTTTATAGAAATTAAAACATGGGTAAAAATTAATTTAATCAATTATATTAGAGTATTAAAAACATTCTTTAAATTTTTTTAATGAGAATATATAAATGGAAGAAAAATATCCCAACTGAATAGAAAACAAAGCCGGCTTTCATTAAAAACATTCTTTTGATATCTTGAGTACTTAAAAGAGGAAAATGAAAGTAAAACCTATAATTTTGATAAATAACAATAATATAAGAAAATAAATTGTTTTTAATATATAACTATCATATATTTCCTCAAACAAAGTCCCAAACATAAATAACCCCGAATAATGATGAGATTGTGAAATAAACACTTATCTTAATCTCTCCTTGCTTTGAAAGAACTCTAAACTCTAATATAATAAATTTAAATTTATTATAATTATATAAAATAATAATTTAAACACTTATAATATCATATATTTTCACTGGTAGATTTCCTCAATTTACCAGTGAAAATAAAAACCCTAAATGGTAGTGAAACAAGTGAAGGAAGGGAACCAATTTTCCAAGGGAAAGAATTCAGATCTTAAGAAGACAAAGAAGGAAAAAGTGGATGTTCAATAATCTAAGATAAAAGAAAACGAGTTTGAATTTGAAACTATTAAAAAGATAGAAATATAGGGTTTTTAGTCAATGAAGTTAATATTCATATATTTTTCAAAAAAAGGACACACCATGACTTATTGTAAACAAACTATGGAAAGGAAATATTGATGGAAGATTTTGAAAAAAATAGAAAGTCAATCAATGAGATACATACGAAGATTGGAATGGTAGAGGAAATCACTAATGAAGAGATTGTGAATTTTCCTAAAAAGGGTCAGGATAAATATCTTGAATCTATGGGTAGAAGGAAAAAGTAGGTAGGATACATACTATAAGGAAAAAATCATATAAAAGATATTTTTAAAACCACTATGAAATAGTGTTTCATTTAATATTTAATGATGTTTTTTAAATTATTTCATTATGTGAAAATAAAATTTATACTTATCTACAATTTTCCATGGTAGAAAATATAATGGAGATTTTTTAACCAGCAGAGGTTTTTCTGGAGAAGAAACATTTAATGGTGGTTCTGAACTCTGATATTTTATTCAAGATGGTTGAAACCACTACTAATTTACTATCAGCGGTTAAGAGATCTTCTAGTAATGTATTTTCAGAAAGGATAGTTTTTATGGATTCCTAATCCACTAAAAACCAATACACAAAAAATATATAATAAAACTTGGAAGACAATATTGTAACACCCAAGTTTTTGAGAATAAATTTAATATTGAATGCTTAAAACACTGAGTCTCTACAAAACACCAATTTTTTATAACCTCTCATGTAAACATAGTTTTTCCATCTTTGTGATTTGAATTTTAAAAAACTGACATACACAGTTGCATTTAGTAAGATATTTAGAGTCTGATAAGAGTAACTTATTTTTTTGGTGAATAGTAACATACCCTTTTGAATAGTAATATAAATAGTAATATGAAACTTATGAATAGTAAATAATAATAATATTTTATTGTATTTGGGTTATAGGATAGTGATATATTGATTAATTTTTCAAGGTGACATAAAACGAATTATAGTTTTAAAATTGTTATTTTTTGAATAAATTATTATTTTATTAAAAAATTAATTTAATAATATTTATAGAATTATTTTCAAAAAATGGTGTTCATTTTTGAATTTTACATGTCAAAATATGGTTATGGTGAATTTGTGGGATTTTTTTGAAACACTCAAATTTTTGATGAATAGTAAAATACATCAATTTACCGTATATATAAATTATCAGTTAAATTAAATATTCCTAGCATCATGAATGATGTAAGAACACTTTCTTGAAACTCAAATGCACATATTACTATTATTGGTCAAAAGAATCAATACCATTGGTTATCTTTGAAAAAAATATAAAATAATGAGTAAAATAATGGGAAAACCCTCCTCTCCTCCATTATAACCCCCATCACACCCTCTTCTCTTCACTTCTATAAATCCTTGTGAATTGTATAAATTTTGATCAAATATCTTCCCAATATCCCCCCATGTCCATAAGCCCTTGGTCTCATAAAAAGACCAAAACCCCTCCCCTAAATAATCTTTCAAGGAAATAACTTCAAGAGGTAAATTCCTCTTTTCATTTCTTTTTTTTCCAAGTTCATTTATTTTATTTTTATTTCCTCACATAATTTAATATTAATGTTGTGATGAATACAATACTTTAAATTTATTGGATTTTTTTTATGATAAAGGAATAATTCTTCATCATATATCCTTTCTAATTCTTTTATACTAGAAATGAAAACACCATTTGAAATGTGTTAATTTATCACATTCAAGGACGACAGGTTTTCAATTTTTATTACCACCTAAAATTCTGGTCATGAAACCATTTTTATGGTTTAAATAGACTATAGTATATGTATTATAACTTATTTAAGGTTATTTAATCTTTTTTTACACATATTTGTGATATATAAATAAAAATGAGTTCATTGTGTTCAAAAACCGCCAAATAGTTATCATTAAATAATTTATATAATGATTCATCTTCACTCCAAGTAACCAAATGAAATTTATAACCATGTAACCTAATTTATGTTTAATAATAACATATAACTTAAATTATAGAAAACTTTCCTCATTTTACATGATTCTCCATTCATGTATATAAGTATACCAATCATGAAACAAACTGACCCGAACAATGAAATTAAACCACTTAACCCATCAAAAAGGACATGAATGAACTTAATAAGGTTATAATACATAAATTACATGTATATTAGGTTATGTAATTATTAATTAATTAACATAAATTTTATTATTCAGGTTATTAAGATCAAATGAGAAACACCTTCAGACTTAATGTAAGGGTTTCTACCCGAACCTCCATTTTCATTCGGGTTACTCCTATTTTCTACTTACCTGAATTTAATTCTTATTTATTCATATTTACTCCTAATATATTTTTTTGTAATGTTCTATATATGTGTACCAACTAGAATCCTACTTTCATTTAAGGGGAGTTATATTTTCTAAAAGGATCTTTCAAAAATTCTTCCCAAAATACAAGCCCGATTCAAGGGAATTTCTCAAATTCTTACCTATTTTCAAGGGAAACTATAATCTTTTTTTGGAAACCATTATATTTATAAAATAACTCATTTTATTATGAATATACTACCTTACTTCACTTCTGGTTTTATACAAATATTTTTCCAAAATAACTCTTCTTTTCAAAGTAAAACATTATTTATCTCCAAAATTACTTGATGATTTTATAAGAGTATCTAAATCTATTTCAACACTCTTGTTGATTATTATGTATTTTTGGGATTAATATTTTTTGATATCATATACCATATTTAATTAAAATTTTTATGATTAGTTTGATGGTGGGTGTGCTATCTTTAAACCATTTACCAATTTACTCCGGATGGTTAGTATTTATGCTTAATATTTGGGGAAAGTTATTTCCATTTCATATATTAGTTTCAATATGAATTTATAGGTTATTTATGTTTTTCCCCATTCATATAAATAATTAATTGGTCTTAGTAAGTATTGGGTGGGCCCTGCTATATCCCCTCGGTGCATCGGTAGGTCTCATGAGACAAGCTATGGTCTTGGCATGAGGCCTTGACAAAATGGATATTTATGGTCTTGGAATGAGGCCTTGACTGTATGATTATGATGTCCCATATTTTTAATTACCTTATTATGAAACTATTAATTCATATTTCATGTGGATATTTGACTATTAGAATACCCATTATTATGTTTTTTATGGAATTATTTATTCAGCTCTTATTCCTTCCATAATGTGTTCAAGTTTATTTTTTAAAGGCATTTGTTTTTTAGTTATTCACCATGAATAATGTTTATGTTTATGATATATTACACTGTATTTATTACCCTTAATGAGTGTTTGAGCTCACCACTTTATTATGTTTCATTTTCCCAGGACAAGAAGAGGTATATTATGAATGACATACAAAAATAACCAAAGAGTTATGGATGTTGTCAAAAGAGTTTCTATGCTATATTTATTTTCATTTTATACTGTTGAACTTATGTATGTATCTTGTTTATAAAGATTCTAAACTAATCGGTCCTTCTAGATGCATATTCCTTGTCTATATTCCTATGTAATAAAATAAGGCATTGGTTCTGGGAAACTGGGGTCGTGTCCTTACAATTGGTATCAAAGGAAGTTTAGTAGAAAACATAGAATCTTGATTTAGAAAATGTAGATTAGAGAAAAAAACCCTAATATAGTATTTGAGGATAAACATACAAAAAATCCTAGAATTTTTGGTAAGGAATAAATTATGTGGATCTTTCTATAAAATTCATACTTTTTTGGATACTACAAGTGGACGTGGTTCTGAAACAGATGTAACTAGGAGTGAAACATTTGAAAAGGAGTTTTGAGCTTGACTCAGGGTATCCTTGTATATGAAAACATGCCTTAATACACACCTAGTTTGACACTCTTGGGGGATATTCTTGGGATACCCATTTTATTTACAAGCCATTATGAAAGATTTAAATGTAAAATTTTTCTCAAAGAAACCATGTTTATGATTATGAGATAAGCTATGTATAGAACTTCAATTTATGCTCAGTATTTTTCTACATTGAGATTATAAATTATGATTCATAAACTAATATAGTGTATTCCATTATTTATAAATGGCGCCTAGTGGATGGAATGGAAACCACATGAGTGTGCGTGTCCCATATAAGTATTTCCATCTGATTAAAGATAATTATGTTGGCTCTAGTACTGTGAGTGGTGCTGATCAAATTATAACTATAATGGGACAGATGACTCAAGTTATGAATAATAACCTTTCCCATGTAGAGCATAGGTATCCACAACATGGAGGAGGTATGTTAGATGTCTTTATGTGATGACATCCTCCATCATTTAATGGTACAACAAACCCATTCATAGCGGATTAATGGATAAGTTCATTAGATAAGATATTTCTCACTTTGGGATGTAATGAAAGAGAGAAGATTGTCATGGTAGTTTATTGACTATCAGGAGATGTGGATCAGTGGTGGTATTTAATCCAAAACACAAAGGAGGAAGAAATAGAAGAGATGAAAGGGAGGTATTTTAAGGAAATATTCCTAGAAAAATATTTTCCCAGTGAAAAACGAGTGTATATGGAAAGGAAATTCTTGAATATGAGGAAGAAGGTGGATGAAAATGTTTCCAAGTATGAATACAACATTACAAGGCTAGAAAGGCATGCTACAGACTACATACGTAATCCAAGGAGAAAGATTGATAAATTATTTGATGGTTTAAAATCATTCCTCCGAAGAGCACTAGTATCCCAGAATTTCTCATCATATAAAGATATAATATCAAGTTCTATAAAGATGGAAAAATAATTTTCTAAGTATTATGACTTTAAAGGAAAGAAAGAGAAGAAGAGGGATGCTGAAAGCTCTGGAAAAGGAAATAACAAAATGGGGAATAAGGGAATACTTAACCTTCTATACTGTAGTAATTGTGAGAAAAAACACCCTAGCACGTGCCTGAAGGGAATGAGAGTCTATTATAAGTGCAGAGAACAAGTCCACATATCTTAATATTTTAAGGGGAAGAAATAAGATACCAATGTTCAATGCTACAATTTCAGGGATAAAAGACATTATGCATATGAATGTCCTAAGCACCAAGGAAATGTTACCCAAATAAGGCCAATAGAGAAAGACCAAGATTATCTGGTCACAACTGTGGAGGTTGAAGTTCCTAATGATGTGGTGGTAGGTACATTAATCTTTTCCTCAAACTTAGACAATGATTTATTTGATTATGGATTATATGATTCTTTCATATCTTCCCAATTTTCCAAGAAAATTATATATTTACAATATGATTTAATAAGGGAGTTTTTATTCAAAACTCCTAAGGGAAGTATCATTTCAACAAAGTTGTGTCAGGAAGTCCCCATTATGGAATATAAATGTTCTTTATCTACTAATTTTATTGTCATACCCATTTTTAACTTTGATATAATCCTCGATATAGATTGGATTTCGAACCATGTTGCAAAAATTTATTACAAGAAGAAGAAGGTTACAATTTTTGAGGATGATGTGGAATCCCTTATCTTTATGGTATAAACATCACCATCTGATTCTCATCTAGATCCACCCCCATTAGGTCTAATGAATTCAATTATTGGGGAGGAAGGGAATGCAATAACTATGGGTGGGGAAAAGAATGTTCAAATAGAGGATGTACCTATTATGAAGGAATATGTCGATGTCTTTCTAGAAGATTTACTTTGACATTCTCCAGAGTGGGAAATTGAGTTTTCCATTGACTTAATTCCTAATTCAAGGCCTATATCAAAGACTCTTTATATAATAGACAATATGGAATTGTTATAACTGAAGAAACAACTAGAGGAATTGAGTTATAAAGGATTTATTCTCCCATGTGTTTCCCCATGGGGGGCATGTGTTATTTTCATCAAGAAGAAATATGGATCTATGAGGTTTTGCATTGACTATAGAAAGATCAATGTTATAACCATAAAGAACAAGTATCCCCTACCTCACATTGATGAATTATTTGATCAACTTCATGGAGCCCAATATTTTTTGAAGATTGAACTTCAATCTGGATATCATTAGTTGCTAGTAAGGAAGGAAGAAATTCCAAAGATATCATTTTGAACTAGGTATGGGCATTATAAGTTTATAGTAATTCCTTTTGGACTGACTAATGCACCCTTAGTTCTCATGGATATGATGAATAGTGTTTTCAAGGAATATCTTGATGAATTTGTGGTGGTATTTATTCACGATATCTTGGAAGACTACAAAATCTAAGAAGATGAAGAAAATTACTTGATCACTATTCTGAAGACTCTTAGAAAAAATTAATTATATAGGAAGTTTAGAAAGTTTAAATTTTGGCTTCAATCAGTTTCCTTTCTTGGACACATTGTCTCTAAGGATGGAATATCTGTTGATCCTATGAATAATTTTTTTTAAAAGAATGTCCCACTCTAAAAAACATAACCAAGGTACGTAGTTTTATTGGTTTAGAAGGTCATTATCGGTATTTCATTTAGAACTTCATCCATTTATCCAACCCAATGGCCAAGATTACATGTAAAGGGGTTAAGTTCATACGAACAAAAGAATGTGAGATTTTTTTGATTAATTGAAGAGGAGATTAGTAATTCTCCAATCCTAACTTTACAATCAGGTAATGATGGGTTTGTGATCTATAGTGATGAATCAAAGAAAAGAGTTGGTTGCATCCTTATGCAGAATGATAAAGTTATTTACTATGCATCAAGAAAGTTAAAAATTAATGAACAAAACTATCCTACATAAGATCTTGAGTTATCTACTATGATCTTTTCTCTAAAAATATAGAGACACTATCTCTATGGTGAAGGACGTGAGATATATACAGATCAAAATAGTCTTAAGTATATCTTCTCACAGAAAGAACTCAAAATGAGGCAAAGACGATGGGTTGAACTACTCAAGGATTATAATTGTACTATACACTACCACCCAGGAAAGGAAAAAAAGGTAACTAATGTACTGAGTAGGAAGGATTATGGAGTTTTAAAAAAAATGAAGATGGACAAGAATATTTTGTATATGGATATAGTGAGGATGTATATGGGAATTATAAAAGAAGTTGAAGCATCAATAATTTTTCAAATGGTTACCCAACCATATTTATTGGAAATAATTAAAGCTGCATACTTTGGTGATAAGAATCTTCAAAAGAAAATTAATGCTGTGAAAGATGGAAAGTTGGCTGACTTCATGTGTGAAGATGAAATCATGAAATTTTGGACGAGGCTATGTGTTACCTATATACCCAAGATGAAAATGGAGTTATTGGATGATGATAATAGCTCACATTTCTCTATACATCCTGGTAGCACTAAGATGTATAGATATTTGAAGGAACATTTTTGGTGGGATAACATCACCATGTATTTTTTCACCGGATTACCCAAAAATCCAAGAAAAAATGGTGCAATATGTGTAATTGTGGACCGACTTATAGAATCTACACATTTCCTTGCTATAAGAGAGGATTCTCCTCTGGAGTGGCTTAAAAAAATCTATTTCAATGATTTTTTAAGACTTCATGGATAACCTCTTTCAATAGTGTATGATCACGATCCTCGATTTACATTAAGATTCTGGAAAAGTATTTAGAAATATTTGGATACTGAGTTTCTTTTGAGTACTTCTTATCATCCTAAAATTGATGAGAAATAAAAAAGGACGATCCAAACCTCAGATTACATATTGAGATCATTTTCAATTGACTTTCAAGGTATGTGGTATTAGTATTTACCTTTAGTGGAGTTTTTCTATAATAATAGTTTCCATTCAAGTATTCAAATGGTACCGTATGAAGCATTGTATGGAAAGAGATTTCGTACACCAACTTGTTGAGATGAAGTTGGGGAAAGGAATATTTTGGTCCTAGAGCTTGTAGAGGAAACAATAGTGAAGGTAAATACTATTAAATTCCATATCAAAATAGCTCAAAGCAGAAAAAAGATATGCTGATAATCGAAGGAAGGATTTTGAGTTTCAAGAGAGAGATCATGTTTTCTTAAAAGTATCTCCATGGAAGGGCGTTATAAGATTTTGAAAGAAAGGGAAACTGAGCCCCAGATACATAATCACTTTTAAAATTTTGGAGAGAATTGGAGATACTAAATATTGTTTGGCTATGCCACCTAGCCTGTCTAAATTACACAATGTGTTCCATGTCTCATTGCTGAGAAAGTACATGCTAGACCCAACACATGTCCTCACTTCTGGAGGTATAGAATTGGAAGCTGTCTAATCTTACTGTGAAGAGCCTATCCAAATTATAGACACTAAAGAAATGGTGTTGAGGAATTGGATGACTCGACTGGTAAAGATACTTTGAAAAAAATCATAAAATCAAAGAGAAAACATGGGATCCTAAGGAGCTTATGATGAAGAACTGCCCAAATATTTTTTTGAGGAAACATTCTGATAATTTTGAGGATGAAATTTTTGTAAGGAGGGGATAATGTAAAACCCCAAGTTTTTGAAAATAAATTTAATATTGAATTCATGAAACACTGAGTTTCTATAAAACACCACTTTGTTATAACCTAGCAAGTAAACATAATTTTTCCACCTCTGTGATTTGAATTTCGAAAAAATGACATACACGGTTGCATTTTTTAGTAAGACATTTAGAGTCTAATAAGTCAAACTTGATTTTTTGGTGAATAGTAACATACCCTTATGAATAGTAATATGAATAGTAATACAAATTTTATGAATATTAAATCATATTACTATTTTATTGTCTTAAGGTTATAAGATAACGAGATATTGATTAATTTTTCAAGGTGACATAAAACGAAATATAGTTTTAAAATTGTTATTTTTCGAATAAATTATGATTTTATTTAAAAATTAAATTAATAATATTTATAAAATTAATTTTAAAAAATGGAGTTCATTTTTTAACTCTACATGTCGAAAAATGGTTATGGTTATTTTTTGGGATTTTTCTGAAACACTCGATTTTTTGATGAATAGTAAAATGCAGTAATTTACCGTATATGTACATTATCAGTAAAATTAAATATTCATAGAATCATGTATGATTTAAGAACACTTGGTTAAAACTCAAATGCATATATTAATATTCTTGTTCACAAGAATCAATACTATTGTTTGTCTTTGGTAAAATAATAAAATAATGATTAAAATAATTGGAAAACCCTCCTCTACTCCACTATAACCCCACCTCACTCCCTCTTCTATTCACTCCTCAAAAGCCTTGTGGCTTGTCTAAATTATGTTCAAATATCTTCCCAAGATCCTCCCTCATGTCCAACAATGCTTTGTATCATAAAAAGGCCAAACCTCTCCCTTAAAGTGGCTATGAAGGAAGATAACTTCAAGAGGTAAATTCCTCTTTTCATTTATTTTATTCCAAGTTCCTTTATTTTATTTTTATTTTATAACCTCCTTTTATACAAATGTTAAGATGAATCTAGTACCTTACATGTAATTTAATGTTTTTATGAAAAAGGAATAATTTTTCATCATCTCTCTTTCCCCCGTCTTTTATACTAGAAATGAAAACACCATCTGAGATGTGTTAATTTATCACATTCAAGGATGAAAAGTTTTTAATTTCTATTATAATCTTTAATTTTAGTCATAAAAACATTTTAATAGTTGAAACAGACTATATTGTATTTATTATAACTTATTTATGGTTCTGAAATCTTTTTTTACACATGGTGTTGATATATAACTAAAAATGAGTTCGTTGTGTTCAAAAACCGCCAATTAACCCAAACGACTATCATTAAATAATTTATATAATGATTCATATTCACTCCAAGTAACCAAATTAAATTTATAACCATTTAAACTTATGGATGTTCACTAATAACATATAAATTCAATTCTGGACAACCGTCCTCATTTTACATGATTCTCCATTCATGTATATAAGTTTACCGACCATGAAACAAACAGACCGAAACATTGAAATTGAACCTCTTAACCCATAAAAAAGGCCATGAATGAACTTAATAAGGTTATAATAAATAAATAAAATGTATTGGAGGTTATGTAATTATTAATTAATTAACCTAAAATTTATTATTCAGGTTATTAATATCAGGTGAGGAACACCTTCAAACATAAGGTAAGAGTTTTTACTCGAACCTCTATTTTCATTCGGGTTACTCTTATTTATACTTACCTCAATTAAATTATTATTTATTCATATTTAATCATCATATATTATGTGATAATGTTCTATATATGTGTACCAAAAATAATACTACTTTTATTTAAAGGGATTTATATGTTTTAAAAGGATATTTCAAAAATTCTTCCTGAAATACAAGTCCGATTCAAGAGAATTTCTAAAATTCTTACCTATTTTTAAGGGAACTCTATAATCTGTTTTTGGTAACCATTATCTTTATAAAATCACTCATTTTATTATTAAAACACTATCTTAATTAACTTATGGTTTTATACAAATATTTTTCCAAAATAACTCTTCTTTTCAAAGTAAAAGAGTATTTATCTCAAGAACTACTCGTTGATTTTATAAAAGAATATTCATCTATTTCAAAACTCTTGTTGATTATTATATATTATTGGGATTAATATTTTATGATATCATATAACATATTTAATTTATTTTTTATTATTAGTTTGACTGTGGATGTGCTATCTTTAAACCATTCACCAATTTACTCCGAATGGTTAGTGTTTATGCTTAATATTTAGGGAAAGTTATTTACATTTCATATATTAGTTTCAATATGAATGTATATATTATTTATGTTTATACCAATTAATATGAGGAAGGAATTAGAATTATTAAGGGTTGGTTGGGTTCCTCTATAGCCTCTCAGTTCATCGGTAGGTCTATTGAGACAAACTATTGTATGAGAACGAGGCCTTAACAAAATAGATATTTATGGTCATGGAACAAGGCCTTGACAGTATGGTTATGATGTAATACATTATGAATTATCTCATTATGAAACTATTAATTGATATTTCATGTATATATATGACTAGTATAACACCCATTATTATGTTTTATTATGGCATTATTTATTCATCTCTTATTCCTGCCATAATATGTTCAAGTTCATTTTTAAAGCCATGTGTTTTTAAGTTATTCTCAATGCCTAGTGTTTATGTTTATGATATATTCCACTATATTTATTACCCTTACTAATCATTTGATCTCATCCATTTTTTACGTTTTATTTTACCATGACATGAAGATGTGTATTATGAATGACATGCAGAAATAACCTAGGAGTTATGGATGTTGTCAAAGGAGTTTCTAGGATGTATTTTTGTTCAAGTTATAATGTTCAAATTATGTATGTATCTTTTTTTCCAAATCTTCTAAAATAATCTATCCTTCGAGATGCGTATTCCTTGTCTATATGCCAATGTTATAAAATAAGGCACCGACTCTAGGAAACTGGGGTTGGGTCCTTACAAATATAGTATGACAAAAATAATAACTTCTATATATCAAAAAAATATTACATTACATATGATATGACATTAAAATTAATCATAGTTTAAAAAATTTTATATTTCACAAAACTCAAACACACACATGAACTCTGGATACTTTATCAAGATTCATTCCCTTAACCTTCGTTACTTGGTAATGCTTCTCCTGATCATCTCCTTCCCCACTTCCTACCTATTGTTCCTGCATTTAAATTTGTTAACCACACATATTTAATGAGAATATTTAATGAATAATAAATTAATTATAATTAAAATGATATATGATTTTATCTAAATTCATTTTAAGAATTGATACAATAATGAATAATTTGTAGTCATTTGTATTCCCAAAAAATCCGATGAGCCACTATATGATGTATGAGACTCACTACTCAATTCAACCCATCATAAGGCTCTAATATCCAGATCTTAAATTACTTTATTTCATAATCAAGTTTTCAACACTAAAAAATACCTAAAATATAACTAAGACGATCCTTAGTATTACATCCTCTCAATAAAATACTCTAAAATTAAAATGGGATAAGTTCACAACCCCATAGAGAACATCCATCATATTAAGAAAAGAATGAGATATATTTACATAAATGAATATATCTAATGATATTTAATTTGTATATTTTCAATTTAAGACCATAATTAAATATGAAATTTTAAATAATAAACGATTTGACAAAACCATGAAAAAATATTGTTGTAGATGTTAAATTTATGAATTAAGTGTAAATTTATGAAATTTACCATTCCTATACCCCAAATGAGTGTTTCTATTTATTCAAAAATACTTCCAATCATATTCAAAAATACTATATCCAACGCACTATCTAGTGACAAGACCCAATCATTCTGTGTATTAATAAGTGATTACTAATCTTTAAAAATATTCATCAATGAAACAAATTTTTTTAATAGGATCATAAAAAACTTATAACCCACCTCCTGCTAACATTTTCAATGAAGATGTATGATTCTTACTGAACACCCTTGACAAAGATGGTCTACAACCTATCCCCCTGACAAGGCCAGAATGATCATTTCCAAGAAACCAATCCATAATGTCCTCTAAGGATACTAAAACTGGAAATTTACGGTTGAAATCCCATGAGTATTTGTTTTTAGGTTATAAATTAAATAATATTAAATTATAGAGAAATTTAGTAACACCAAATAATAATTAAATTTCTTTACCCATATGTTTTCTATAGTTTTATTTAAACAAATATATTTTTTGTGGATATAAAATCACAACTCTATCCTTTCAAAATAATGACCAACCACCACCACCTATTTAAAAAAATTATATAACTAATATTTTGAAAAAAAATTACTTTAAGTGTTATAGATATTTATTGTAATAAATAGAATGTCACCTTTCCATGTCATTTTCTAGTGAAACTCATCAATCCAAAAGTTTGGGGAATCCATGACTTCTCTTGATTGATAAGATTTCTCATAAAAATAATTTGAAAAAAATTATATATCAAAAATACATAAAATTTTACTAAAACATTATTATAAATTTACTGAAATTTAATAAAATACCTTACGAGATTCATCAATATTATGGTAATGAATGTTTTCCATTGGTCTCTAGGAACATCTTTGGTGACCATCTCATACATATATGACATCAATAGAGACATGTAATTGAATTCATTTCATAATCACCACTTAAAAGATTTCAATTTTTTACTAAGTTTATTAATGTCTATTGACGAGAAATGGAATCAAGAACATTAAAATGGAATATAATATAAAAATAACTACATAAAATGCCTAAAATTATTAACACATTAAATAACAATGTTTAATTTAATCATATATGAATACATAATAATGATAATAAATTTATTTGATAACCAAACTACCGATTTTTCTAGAATAATGGAATGTGCATCCAATCGAAATAATGAATATGTAGGGATGCCACTTCACATGCTAAATACCATAATAACTACCAAAAAATACCTGCTACATCTTAAATGAGTACCTTATATTCACCAAAAAGAACAACTAACATTATGTTAGTGAAATTATAAATAGATTGATTGTTGGCATTTGTTTCCCTTATATTATTATTTTAATTTATTTAATATATAAATTAAACAATCAGTATTGTTATTTAAGAAATTAATATTGTTAAATTGAATTACATATCAATAACCATGAACCACCACTAACCTCTTGATAGAAACTAAATTTTGGTGGATTACCTGATGGATTCATCATAGGTGTCCGGTATGATTTCTCTACATCATCAGCAGAAGTCACACCTACTGATGAAGTCATATTACAATAAGATGAAATGGTATAAAAAAGGGTGCAAGGTATGTGATGAAGTGTACATTGTGTCCCTAAGGAATTATGAGAATAATATGATATAGAACGGGTACTATAACTAAACCTATTTTAGCATGGGATAACTATATAGATTGACTGAAAATTGTTTTTTTTATTATGCAAAAACTTTTAAGGAAAAAGTGAGAAGCCATGCAGGACTACACCACATCACCAATTCACCACTTCACAAAAAAAAAAACAAAATCATAGTGTATGAAATCCATTCAATCATACAAACAAACAAACTATCACATCTGGAGCAGAAGTCACCAAGAAATGGTTGAGGTACCACGAACCAGGGAAAACGAACATCAGGAAAGCTGGACAAACCTCAGAACCAATCTCCTAAAACACCCACTGATGCGACCGTCGACACTATCCCAAATCCACAAACCCGCCGGCGGACTCCAGTCGGAATCCACCCATCCCTCCGATTATGTGAGATGGAATCTTAAAAGAGAACATCCACAAATGGTGATGAAGAGACCAGAGTGAGAAAGACCAGGCCATTCAGATGCTGCACCCTACTCCGTCAGCAACCGCAATACAACCTTAGACCAAACTCCACTCCCCTAACCCCTTTTCAGCATCTCCGAAGCAGTGAAAACCCATTAATTTATTAATATAAAAAAATAACATACATATTTTATTCCTGTTTGTTCATGTTTTTATCAGGGACCATTGTTGAAATTATTTTTTCATCTTCTATTTGTTATTCTTATTCACTCCCCCTCACAAAAAAAATTATGATATTTTTTGGTACAAATACTTTAGTTTGTTGTAGTTGATCGGGGTCACTTTTACAAATTACTTTACCTTCATCACACATATCATAAATATGTATTTATTTCATGTGGAAAACAACACTCCTTCCTTCATCCACTATATTATCAACATTGTATACCATTTTTGACTGGGATAATATAATATATAGATTATTTTTTCCCACTTTCCAATATAAATAAACCAAGAGAAGTTTATATAAGTAAATTTCAAAGAATATTTCTATATACCCCTATAAATATTGATCTAGTAACATTTAAATAACACAACTTTAAATTTACCATAATAATTTAACTCAATAATATCACCCTAATTTTCATAGTAACATTGATATTCGCCTATTTATATTTCTCTATTTTGTGTTTTCAAACCTTCATCAAGATCAACAATATGAAACTCCCCAATATTGTAAGTATTGAACATGCAAGCATTATTTAAAGACCCTCAAGCTAAAAAATTAAAATATTCAAATAGTTTATCTCAGTTTTAATCATTCATTATCGAAAATAGTTGATGTAATTTTTTACATAATTTAGATATTTGAAAATATATCCAAACTATATATTATGTTAAGAACTTAAATGATGTATAAACCATTTAATAATTTCTTTGGAAACAACTTTTTATATATCAGAATCATTTTAAGCTCAAATCCTAATGAACATTTTCAATTATATCCTTAGTTATTCGACATGGGGATAAAAAATATTATTATTGAGTAACACATATCTATGTTCTTGTCTTTATTGTATATTTATCAATGAAAATGAAGATACTTTTCCAAATTCTTGACCTAAAGTTTGAAACATTGACGACTCATTATTAGACTAAAATTCACTATTAATATCATCAACACATCCTAGCCAATTGAATATTCTATATATTTAATCAAAATATCTTGAATATATGGTTAGAAACTCTTCCAAAAAGTGACCTTCTATAATAGAACCTTTTGGATGAGGTTTATCTTTTACATAAGACTTTAAATGACCAAGATACCTAATAATAAATGGTAATAAATTAATTAATAAGAGTTTTAAATATTAACTAAGAAAATTATAAAATTTTAATGAAAAAATATTAAAATAAATTTCCTATTTAAAGGATAAATCCATCTATAATGTATGGAACCTCCATTTTTTAGCTTCTTTAGACAAATGCACTATCAGATGAATCATCACAATGAAAAATGATGGGGTAAAGTTCATATAAAAATTACATAGATTGCGCACAATTATTTCTAAAGTTTATAAAATCCATTAGGGTTTAATTTCTCCTAATAAATATACCTAAATAATGTGAAAAAGGTTTTTAGGACACCAATTATTTTTTAGGAAAAAAATTATGCATTTCTAAAGGTAGAAGATGATCCATAAATACTTGCGAATCATGAATTTTCAATGAATTCATATTTTGGTGATTCAAATAAACACATATTGAAACAAAATTATAACATCCCTTAGGCACATTCACATTTTTTAATCTTCAAAGGAAAATATATTTTCGATGATTGTGCATTATGAAAATTTCTATTGGATACTTCCCATTCTAATTTTTCCATAGATCACATTTTATATAGATTGATTCTAAGTCCTTATGAAAATTTAATTGATTCTTTGATTTTCACTACTCATTAAGAAATGTAAACAACACATTGTCAAAAACATTCTTCTCAATGTACATAACACCAAGACTATGATGTAACAAATTAAATTCCCAATATGGGAGTTCAAAAAATATGATCTTTTTCTTCCATTGGGGTCCTCAAGTTATAACTGATGGTGTTTTAACTATTTTTACACTTTCATTTAGTTGAAAATATTTTCTAAACTCTATACAACATTTGATAATTTTGTTAAGATCTATGATATTGATAATAACTTTGATGGTATCCTCAAATCATCTTTCCTATTAAAGCATAACTTGTTAAATTGTAATCCACGAGATGTATCAAGGAAGAAATAATGACATATGAAAAACCATTTTCTACTATAAGGGATCAATTGAGACTCAAAATCAAAGTTTCCACATAGAAAATCCAAACCAGTGTGTATGTTCCAACTTGAAAATTTTCATAGTCTACGGAATTCACTAATGGTCCATTAAATGGAAACATGCATTTTGAAGATTTTCATGGTAGATGCATCATATGTTTTTACACCATCATTACACAACTCCTTTAATTATTGAATAGGAGGATGAATGTGGAAATTAATGTCATTTCCTAGTATTTAATTTCTATAAATAATAATTGATATGATGAATGAATTTAGTTGTATACAAATATAGGGAGGTAGATTATAAGGGTTAAAAAAAACTGACCAAATTTTGTAACTGCTAATTAAAGTCCCAAAAGGATTGAGTCTATCAGATTCCAATCCCAAGAATACATTTTTAGAATAATAAGAAAATTGTGTATGTAATTAATTAAAGTTCTTACATATTTTTGAATATATTGTATTCCACATGAACTCATCATTATTATTATTCAAATCATGCCACTTTAAATTATCCATTGTTTTAGATGACATAAATAATCATTGCAACTATAGTTTTAATGGAAAGTAATGTAAAACCTTTACAATTTTTTTTTCTTTTTGGTAGTATAAAGATTCAAAATGACATTGTTATTTTCATATTTCCATGTATAATTAAAACATCTTTTGAAATTTTCTCTATTAAAATATTCTTTTAAATAAAGAATAAAATCACCGGGACATGCGTATATTTTCTTATAATTGATTTCAAGATTGATAATAATCTTATTCATATCATAAAATGATATAGGGATCTTATCTTCATAAAATTAATAACACAAAAATTCTTATATCATGGATATTGATTTATTTTTAATTCCACGTAAACACTTGATGTGGTACAAATTTATTATAAAATAAAATTTTGAATATTTGACACATCATAAAATTCACGATTTATATCTACAATTAATTTAGAAAACTTATTTGTTTTCTTCATTAAGTTTTACCTTGTATTAGTATCCTCCATATCATACCCTAATATTTTATCATCTTGATCAGGATTTCTTGTAGTTATAAAAGCACCATTAATATTTTCAAGTGGATGAGATGGTGGGATGTGGTGTGTCTCAACACCACCTATAAAGGATTAATATCATGGAAAGGTTTCTTTTGTGTCTTTAGTGGAAACATGAGTGGATTTTCTTTTCTCTCCTAATGATTTTTCTGTTTTGGAGGAAGAAGATAGAATTTTTAAGGAAATGGAAGTTATAGTGATCAAGGAGTAAGAGGTAAGCAAATCATGTTCAACTCTAGTGGGATATGGTCCAGTAATGTGAACTCATACTAAAGAAGCCATATACGATAGCTTAGGGGTGAATTTGGGTTCTCTTTCAAGATAAAAAGTAGTATCTCATATTCTAAAATGTTTTCCATCTTGTCTTGGTATGTAAGAGGTTTGTATGTGAGGGAAAAAACTACTTATATCTGCAATGAATTCCATCATCTTCAGGTATTTTTTCTCATCATTTGGAACCTAAATAAATGCTGATAATATTAAGGTTTATACAATGAGCTTGGGTTTTTCCAACTTCATGTATGCTAGCTCATGAAATCAGTATATTTGGGTGTTTTAGAAATGTTGTGTTAACATTTTCCGTATTAAAGTCTCACCTCAACATATCACTACTAAAGTGAGTGTGGGGGGATCATATATTTTTTCCCTCTATGTATGCAAGCTACAATTCCTACGATAGGAAGAAGTAGTGGAAGACCATCAATATATTCTACATAGGGTGCCTGGCTTGATATGTTTAGGGTTATTCTAACAATATTGAGGATATTAAAGAGAAAAAATGTGGTACGACTTATCTCGAAACATCCAAACCGAATTTTAGATCCTTAATGGAGAACACTGGGTTGATTGATCTTGGATTTTATGGTATCAAATTCACATGGTGTAATAATAAGAAGGGAAATAGTCATATTTGGAGCATATTAGATTGGCATCTTGTAAATATCCAATGTATGGATTCCTTCCCATAGAAAATGGTGAGTCACCTACCAAGATAACTGTTTGACCTCTCTCTATTGGTGGTGAATATTAAAAGTGTTAAAATAAATCCGCATAAGTTCATATACACTAGCAGTTGGTTGAAAATAGAAGTCTTCTGAAAAAAGGATAGTTATTCCTAGAACCAACCTATTGAAGGTACTCATTGGGTGGGGCTATCAATGCAGTTGAGGCCTCTAAGGAAAGAACTGAATGAATGTATTGGGGAAAGAGGAAACTCAGAGTCTTGTCTAGAGAGGATTCAAGAGTAGATTTAAAGGCTCAATGTGAGTCTTTAATAGGAACAGGAATATGAAACCTTTGTTTCCCTAAATAAGAAGAAAACTTTATTTGCAGAGAGAATACTAGAAGTGGAATGAGTTTATAGGGAGAAATCAACAACAAAATGTCTTAGAGAAGGTGAATAAAACATGGCCTATTTTCAAGCATGTATCAAAGAAATAAATATGTCAAATGGAAATAATTTTAAGCTCCAATATGGTAACTATATGAATGATATTGGGTTGGAAGATAATTTGGACCTAGAGCACTTAAAAATTCTATTGACCACCACTGTGAACTTCCATGACTGTAGCCAATAGGTTGTAGGTGGCGATAGTTTTATGCACTATATTTCAAGAATAATGGATGATATGATAATGATAAAATGGAATCTTTGCCTGATGTGAAGTATATTAAAGAGGCACTATAAAGTATAAAGTTGGAAAACACACCAAATCCAGATGGTTTTCCAGGATCCTTCTATATGGACGCTTGGATATCATTGGAAATCAGTTTAGTTATGTAGTGTGGGACTTCTTTTGAGGGGGAGCTCTTCTGAGGGGTATTTTTTCTTCAAGGGTGGTCCTAATATTGAAAGTTAAAAAAACTTAATACATTAATTAGTATCAATACATACTCCTATGTAATTTTGTTTAAAAAATTTCTTTTGTTTCTGGTGAATAGGAGACTAAGGTTTATTTTGGAAAGAATTGTGTCAGAGGAGTAATATGGACTTATTCAAGAGAGGGGTATTTTGGGTGTGTGGGGGATTTATCAAGAGATGTCAGATGATCTTAATAAGAAGACCTCAAGATATAATATCATCATAAATGTGTACCTGTATAAGGTGTACGATATGCTAGAGTGAAGCTATATCATAAAGGTTATGAGAAAAATGAGCTTTAAAGAATGAATGTGTGACTTGATATTTAGATGCTACTCTTATTCATGGTTGTTCATTTTTTGATGGGAAAGAATTTCATTTTTTAAATATGGTTAGGAGTATGAGATAGGGGGATCCTATTTCTCCTAATCTATTTATCTTAGAACAAGAATCACTCATAAAAAACATGAAGTGAAACTTGGAGGAGGGGTCAATCATGCCTTATAATAATAGGGTTGAGGATATCATTATCTCTCATATGATTTTTAATGATGGTATTATGTTATTTATTAATGGATTTATAAATATATAAACAGATGAAATAATATGATGGAGGTGTATGCCAAACACAATGGAAAAAGAATCAACTTGGAAAAGAGAAATGTTTATATTCCTAATAGATGTTAGGCTAGGCACAATAGGGCCATCCAAAATAAATTTGGTATGTATAAGTGAATATCCCCATGTTTATCTAGCTGCCCCAATTTCAATTGGTAGAATCAAGAAATGTATGTTCGATGGTATTCTGAAAAAAAATCACGAGTCATATCTTCATTTGGAAAAAAATTTCTTTCCTTTGGTGGGAGAATTATGTTGATCAATAGCATGCTCTCATCCATGGCTAGGCATGTGATTTCAGGTATAAAGGATCTAAAAGGGACCGTCCAAAACCAAAAAAAATATTAATAGGTTTATTTAGGATGAAAATGACTCTGGGAGGTTCCACTGGTAAGCCTTAAAGAGACTAGAGGAGAAGACCGATGAAGGCGGTATCAACCTTCTTGATATTAAAGTGGCTATACAGGCTATGAAATCAAATATAAAATTGGAGATCATTGAAGAAAAAATAATTTTGGAATGTTTAATGAGGAATAAGTATTAATATTACTAGGAAGAGTAGAGTTTTAAAGCAAGGAATCCATTGAGTCTCACTAAGAACATGATCAAGCTTTTGGAGGTTATAATGGATAAGGTCCCCTAGGTAGTGGGGTGTAGAGATATCAAGTATTTGAAGTAAAAATAGGCTAATGAGACCCTTTTATTTCTTTTTTTTTTCCAATTTTAGAGATCATTTTCTTGGAAGGATCTGACTTTCTGGGAATTTTTATCACAATACTAGATATTCAATAGCGGAAAATGTTTGATAGCTGGGAAGAGTAGAGTGTTAATGCAAGGAATCCATTGAGTATCACTAGGAACCTGATTGAGCTTCTAGAGGTTCTGACGAATAAGGTATGTTGGATGGTGGGGCATATACATATACAATATTATATGAAAAAATAGGCCAATGAGACCCTATTCTTTCCTAGTTTACCAGTTTTGGAGATCACATTCTAGGAAGCATCTAAATTTATGGTATTTTTTAACACAATATTGGATATTCAGAAGTGGAAAATGTTTGATAGCATCACTCTGATCAATGATCTGGATAGATGTACTTTGTCTACTTCAATATCTGGGTGCTTTAATGGAAGGGACTTCCAGATGTTGTTTCATGTTTGGTGTGGGAGAGATGAATGGTTGGTGAAGCTCTAGTGAAAATGGATGTTAGTGAATTTGAATTTTCTATTATGGTGGATAAGGAATAGTGCACTACCGATGGATGAAAATATCCAGAAAAAGGTATCTCTATTACCTCCAATTGCCCATTCTATTCCTCAAAAAGGAAAGAGAAACATGGAATATATATTTTAGAAGTTATTAGTATTGTGAAAAATTTAAGGTTTTTGAGAGTTGTATTGGAATTATAGTGTGTAGGGATTCCATGGGGGAGCTTTTAGGGTCTTGGTTCCAAGGGGTGGATAATAACTCATAGGAGGATATGGAGAGAATTATGATTCTCTTTTCCACTTGTTGGGTAATTTGGGAGGCTTTAAATAAGGATATGGGGTGAAAATATTATTATCTCATCTTTATTCATGTTTGGGTGAAAGCTTTGATGGCAAAAATGGATGCTCTTAATCCGTACAGGTATGTCTCATCTTCTCTCAGGATGTTTATTCCAAGCGCAATAATGACCATATATGATAATGAAGGGAAGAATATGGGGTCTTAGGTGTGATGGAACCAGCCCATGAATTAGATTAAATTAATTATTGATGGATCATGTGTGTTAGGGATAATGACGAAAGGGGGGCTTATTCGGGATGGAAGAGGTTTGATCTTACTTTCTTCCAGTGCCTTCTTTAGAATGGGTAAATCCATAGGGGATGAAGTTAGGGAACTAATCCGTGTGATTTCATTATATAGATTATATATCATCACTGTTAAGGAAGTGGACATCGACTCCAAAGTTCTAGTAGGGTTTCTACGTGGAAAGATGAATCCTACTTGGGAACTGAGGGGAAAATGAAGTTGGATCAGGGTATGGAGGTTGGTCATACATAGAGAGAGGAAACAATTATGGAAGATGCCTTATCTATTAAAGGATATCCAAACGAGGTGATCATACTATATTTTGATACTGGCACTCTTTCTAATGATTGTAAACTTATTAGCATGGGTGACACTCTAGGGTTGCACTATTTTGATACACCTTTATTGTAGTGTTTTCATTCCAATAATCAATAAAAATATAATTTTTAGTAATACATAAATCATCATTTAACATCTTTTTCATTTCATTATCCACTATCAGGGCACTAAATTATTCATTTTGACTGTAGACATAACTGCTTGAATTTTCTATAATGTTTAATTCTCTATGCCAAATCGAACACACATAATGAGGAGAATATGTTTTCAATATCAAGTGATCAAATACTTCATATCAATTTAACCATCATATGAATTTGAATTTATTACATTGGAATTTGATTCTTCTATCCACATATTGATTTTTAATTTCAAAATCCAAAAATATGTTCAAACCCATAACATACTGAGATGTATTCTGAGATAAGGCAATCAAAATTTTATCCATATATAATTGAATTCCTATAGTGTTGAATATGAAATAAAATTATTTTATTATATATAAAAATAAAATACATTTAAGTTTAAAAATAATGGGAATTAATTTTTTTAAAATTATGATAAACATAGAAAGACACATAATTTAGTCATTTATATGAAATTTTATTTATAAATTTTATCCAAATATTAGATAACCAATATAATATGTAATAAATATATTTTTTGGATTCTATAGACACAAATTATACAAAAACACTCATTTAATGATTTATTTCACCATTTATAACAACACATCACACTATAAGATAAAAAATATCACTAAAAATAATTTCATCACACATAAATTTATTATAAATTCTTCGAATAATGTTAATATAAATTTCACGAATTATTTCATCATTTACCCAATTGAACATCTTTTTTACATGTAATTTAACTTTCCTATCCAAATTTTATTTTCATATATAATGTTTATTTATTATCAACTCATGTAAAATCATTCTCAATCAATTGAACTCAATTCTAAAACCATTAAGTTCACACTAAAAATTCAAACATAATATTATTTCACATTTTGTATAAAATCCTTGAAATACATATCATAGTGTCCAATAGGTTAATTATCACAAACTAAAAAAATAATAAACACCAATAATGGATCCCAAAATACCTCTAAAACACAAATAATTCATAAATATACTAAACTAAATGCATTTAAGGGGAATTAGAATAAGTAAATTACTAAACGAAACTTTATTCCACAATTATGGCTTGAAATAAATCACATAATATACTTCCTATGATTAGGATAAAATTAATCTGAGAGAGAATTTTGAAATCATGAGAGGGTCTGAAGGTAAAGATTCTAAGAGGGAATCAAAGAGGGATATCCAACGTTAAGGTTGAGATGGAATCCAATGTATAGCCTAAGAGGTCAGCTAGTCTGACATCGAGTGGTGGTGAGGTAGAGGTCAAGATGGGCCTCAACATTAAGTGTCTGTGAGGGGGAGGATAAGAGGGGGTCTTACATCAAGTAGTGGAATGGGGGAGACTAATATGGAATCTGGAGTTTTGTAGAAATGAGGGAGGGGTCTAGAGGGGGTCCAATAGTGAGCAGTGGTGAGGGGGAGGTCAAGAGGGTTTCAAGTGTGTGTGTTTGTGTGTGTATGTGGGGGGGGGGGGCGAGTGGCCGCAGTTATTTCTTTAAATAAATATAGTAGAAGTTTTTAATAAAACCACTATTAAATAATTATTAAAATTATTTAGTGGTGTTTTTAAATAAAACTTCATCTAAATAAAAATATTATCGCTACTTTACAAAATTTTCGTGAAAAATGGGGCAAAAATATTGTTCAAACATTTAGTGTAATTTTTTGAAAACATTGAAAAAATGACACTATAATTTACTAAAATTCTTGTAGTGATGTGTCTATCAGATACATGACTACTTTTCATGGAAAGATGAAACAAAATAGAAAATCACCAATGTGATATAGTTCTAAAATAGTTTTAAAAAGGAATAACACCACATCAAAATGGATTAGTTTCATAATCCACATGAAATTTTATTTATATGGATCGATAAATTAGAAGAAGAAGGTAGGTTAGAGTCAATATCAAATATTATGAATGTTATTCTAACTAAATAAAATAAGGATAATCCAGCTTGGAAAGAAGATATTTAATAAAATAAGTCCATTCTTCCCAAAGGTGAATAGACCTAGAAAACTAAATAGGATGAAATAATAAAGAAGACATGGACTTTAAAAGATTCAAAGATTAGTTTCACTAGTTTGTGGAAGAAATATTATCCTGAGTTCTATAACTACAGTGCATCAGAAGATCCATTGTCAAACTATATTGGTCGGTTTTTAAATGATTTAAGGAGAAGGTGATGAAAGTTGGAGAGTATTCCCTTATAGGGGGATATAACAAAAAATAAAGCTATCAGAATTTATCTACCATCTTGAATTTGGAAATCTAGAAAACCCTTTCTCACTTAAAGGACAATTTATTATTTCATTCTCACATTTTTTAACATTTACATATTATGTTTATCAAGGAGGGTTATATCTAACATGTGGGGATGATCTGGAACTTGAAATCTTTTGACGTATTTGTTAAATTGGGAACATATACCATAATTTTTAATGAAAATCATTAGGTTATATCCCAAAAAATCAAGAAAGACAAAAACTATTATAATATGAGAAAATGTGAAAAACTTTTTTGTCTAAACTTTTTACTCTTGTTTTCTACAAAGGGGTATCCTTTGAAGACTTAGAGTTAATTTTTTATAGCTCATTACTAAGATAAATGTGATGATAGGTTAATTAATATGATTAAATATTGATCTTAAATCGAGATTGTCATTTTCAAATTGTGAGCTGTGACACAAGAGGAATTTCTTCTCGTATGTAATTATTA
Organism: Viscum album; assembly: GCA_963277665.1. Lineage (NCBI taxonomy): Eukaryota > Viridiplantae > Streptophyta > Magnoliopsida > Santalales > Viscaceae > Viscum > Viscum album. The sequence goes on from OY728131.1 coordinate 1,865,513,056, forward strand.
TGTATGTTGTCTAATGGAAAATGGGTTTCCATTTTTTTATTTTCAAAAATCATCACAGTATTTATAATACTCATTAGTATTAGAATCTATAAACGTAAATTGGTATATGAAAATGACACCCTTTTCTCAAGAAGAACATACTAGTTTCTATAAGGAGAGAAGATATTTTAAATACTCTTGATGGTATATTGAAGTGAGATGAATTAAAGAAGAGCACACCCAGGACTTACAACAAGTGGTATCAGTTGGAATCTCAATTTTTATTTCAAATGGTATAATATTTCAATTAGTATTATCTCTCAAGTGGTATCAAACATTATGTAGGGAGAATTTTTAATTTGAGGAAGTTCTATCACACAACTATCTTGATAATTAAGGAGAGAGGAAAGTGTTCCTTTAATTTAGGGGGAGATTAATATCCTCCCCTTTAAATTTATTTTTAATCAGGGGGAGGGATAAATTACATCGAATTTAGAAATTTATTTAGAATATTTAAAAATTGACAGCAAACAAAAAGGGGGAGACTAAAATGACCAAATGTGTTTAGTTATATTTTTCTTTTAATTAGACATTTGTTGTTAATGTGGCTTGTCAAATTAATAGAAGAAAATATGATTTGGGTGATATATTGAGTATCCAATACCTAATAAAGAGCCGTTTCCCATCATTATGAGTAAATAAGAATAAAGATTTGGATTCCCTTAAATACCTTGCTGGAAAGATTCAAGTGGGTAGCCCATATACATGAAATGATTAAAATATATCAACTTCATAGATAAATCCATGAAATGTATCGATGAGATGATTCCAAACTTTTATGCAATAGTCTATAATGAAGAAGGGATATATATATGCTAAATCTTTACTAGAAAACTTAGAAAACTATGAAGAATATATACAATCGAGTTTAAATCATATAAGATAGATAAATGAAAGATGAAACCCATCCAAGGAGTAAAGATAATGTTTCTTTCTATACAGATAGTGTTTATACACTCCAAGTTGAAGGTTAAAGTGAATAGAGTTGGATGAGAATTTTATGAGGAAGAGACTCACCTGAGATAGTAAAGTATTTTGAGGAAATAATCTACCTTTAGTAATTTACATGCTACCAAATTTCTTGGATTTTTTTTAATTTTCTTAGTAATATACATGAATTAAAAATGGTGGTTTTAAGTGTTTTTGACTAGCTGAGATTAGTTGGAGATAAAGTGGAGGAGCCCTAGTTTAAAATTGAATGAAATATAAAAGATGGATAATCTCTAGAATCTATATAAATATATTATAGAATATGACAATTTCTACATAGCCAAATCCATGTAGTCGAAGTTCCACATATAAAAATAGTTACTTATGTGAAGATCCATGTATGTGAATATAGTGATGTAGCCAAATGACTCGTGTATGAAAATTTCCATCACTAAAATTAATAGTGTATCCATGTTCAGAAACCACATACATGAATGATGATCCATATAGACAAATAAAGTGATATATCCCAATTCCTCACATAAGGTATTTTCATAGTTTATCTGTACTTCACGTAGCCAAATTCTACTTCGTCTTACGTAGTGGGTGAAAATTATAGAAGTATGAAATTTTTTATTCTGAAGAAAAGTTTATTTGGGATGATGAAATATTTGATCCTTCACGGTTTAAAAATCACAAAACCTAAAATATATTATAATCCAATAATAATAAGTAAGAGAAGACAATATCCATTCATGGAAACAAGAAGATCAAGATTTGATGAAAAGAAGAGTTTCCCAAAATATTTAATTCCAAGAAAATAAAAATCTAGCGATGCTAATGTTGTGGTTTATATATTGAAACATCATGATTCTTAGAGAAGACGTGATACGAGTTTATTTTGAATAAGAACTAATTAGGAAAACTAGTCCATGTATTTATTGAATAAAAATTGATATTTTCAGGTTTTCAAGAATAATGATGATGAAATTCCATTGAACCCTAGGCTATTGTTCACCACAACCTACATTAGATAGATTTGAGTATGTTAAAATATTCATGAGTGACTAAGATTGATTTATGGGAATTTTTATATGACTTGATAAATGAGAGCGATGGCCGTGTATGAGCAGTAATGAATATGATTTCCATGCCACATCTATAATCTGTATATTTTGTACAAATGTTGAAATTATGATACATGGATTTTAACTGGTGATTATTTGAGATGAATCATCCAAGAATACTGAAGATATTTTGTAAAGATATTTCAATCCTAGTTTCAAGAATATAAAGCAATAAATTAGGGTATTTTGGGAATATCCTTTGAGTTGAAAAAATAATACGCAAGTAATTATGGGAATCTGAACCGAGTATTCTATATGTGTTCTTTTATTTTAGCTTCTTATTTATACCCTTTACATAAAATTTATGTATATTGAAAATAAAAAAGGAATCTAATGTATCTGCTGATGCATGTGAGAGGATGCGAATATTGAGGAGGAAGAAATAAAAAAACGAAGTATCCACTACTACTTGTGAATTCAAACATTGAGATTCTAAGAGCTATGATGCTATGGTACATCAGATGATTTTTCAAAGAAGAAAAATAGAAGAATATGATATAAGTTGTATATGATAAGAAGAATTATAAGGATCCAACCATTATTCAGTGATCAAATTAAATAATTTTGAAGTGTTGAGAAGAAGAAGATCCCATGAAATCCTGTATTATAGATGTTTTTTGAGGAGCTGTTGGGATTGAATATCACATGATCTTATTCAGTGAGATAGTAAAGTGAATATATTTAGAATTTTTGTAAAGAATATCTATGATAAGTAACCAATTTATAGAGTATTCTTTATGAACTTATGGATTTCGAAGAAGATTCTTGTGAAAAGAATGAGATCTGGAATATTGATGCAGATATATCCCATGCAGAGCTTCTGGTCCTATTTTAAAGTGAAACTTAAAGGGAGAACTTACATATACAATGTGAGAATATGTATAAGGACCCAACCCTTATTCAATTCAAAATTTAATTTTTAAAGAATAATCGATTTTCTTCCATTCCTAAAGATCTTTTTAGGTTTATAGTTTTAGAGAATTAGTTCATAACTATTACATAACAAACCCTTATAGTACAAGTCGAACACTTCATCTTATTATCTATTTTTATCACAATATAATTTTTTTAAAATAAAATATGTTTAATTATCATGAAAAATATTTATGATTTCCAACCTAGATTTATCTTTGTTCTTAATCACTCTTAAAACCTATAAAAAACATTTTAAAAGATTGGATGGCCACAAAAATCTCAGTAAGGGACATAAAACAAACGGAAGAAAGAAATCCTATGACAACCAATATTTTATTTCACATTAATTCCTGAATTATTACACAACGTTACACATAAAACTATCCCATAAGATTATAGTTACTAGTTTCATTGTGAAATTAGGTATATAGAACATCAAATTGAAACATGGATACAACAACATTATTTAAAACCTTCTTAACATGATCCTAAAATTCCAATGTTCTTCTAAAATTGCACGGGATAACCTGGGGACATACATAAGAAATGGGTGAGATATAAATACAAGTAATTGAATAAACTAAGAATAAAAAAAGTTAAAGTAGTAAATGTGATACAAGGGGTATATCAAGGTAACATGATATGGGTGAGAATCATAATATTAAACAATGAATCATGAGATAACATGATAGAATACAAACAACATGGGAATGTGGAAACAACATAAATAATGTCATAAACATATGTCAAGAATAACTTTCAAGAAAAACTCACATGGTGGAAAGAGTCCCAGAATGGATTATGTTTACTCCCTAATACCATACATGATGTATCATGAGACTAAAACATTACTAAATTCATTATAACACTATCTTGGTGCACCCATCATAATATGTACATGCTCATGTGTTCCACACGATTCATTAAATATAAGGAAAAATTTCATTAAATTTAATCCCATAATCATGGAGTGTGGGTTACATACATGTAATTAACCAATTAATTATGTATAGGTACATCTATATTAATACCACTGATTATAAATGGTTATGGGTATTCACAATACAAAACTTTGGCATGGAAAAATTGTAGGATAATTTCGCCAGCATAGCGGGGGATTAATGATTTATGGGAGGGATTAATGAAAAATAAAAGGGTGTATAATAACATGGAAATAATAATGGAATTAATACGTGTATGTAAAAATATAATCCAGAAATAATAATTCGAAATTAAAAGGTATAAGATAAAGAAGGTGCTTGAATAAATAAGATAAAGAGATGATACCTTAGCTTGAGAGGGTGCATCTATAAGCTTTATAAGAGAATCTTGTGATCTTGGGGGAATATTTGGAGGGATATATAGTGGTAATGGGAGAGTAATGTCATGATATAAGAGCATTTAGTGAATAAAAACAGAATTTTGGGTGGGATTATATACCAAAAGGTAGGAGAGTTATTTATTAATTTCCAAACTTTGATTTTGGACTCTATGATAAAGTAATAAAAAACCCATCCCATGGTATTTTCCCATGTGTTATGCCAAAGTGGATTAGTTTTCATTATTTAACATTTTTAAGAACTGATATCATAAAAATAACGCTCTTGGTTATGTGGAAGTGAGTCATGTTTATAAAGAATTTATTTTAAAACCTTGAAATATAATATAGATTTTTGAGAATTCATTAAGGATTTATAAAATTAATAAAATAACATAAAATAGATTATTTTAATGTTTAAGCGTATATTTTTTAATGGTTATATTTTATGCAATATATTCCATTACTTTTGGGTCATTATGATTTCATAATACACATAATATTTATACTATATTTAATTTTTACCCAAAAATTTGGCTGTCTCTGAAAATTATGGAAAATTCATAGTTGAATAATTTTAGAATTATGATTAAAAAAATATTATATATTTTATCAAAATAATTATATATTTTTGGTAATTTAAACATTTAAATAAAAAAACCACATTTATTGGAAAATACGTATTTTTTCTGACAATAATAGTTTTCAAAACCTTATAAAAATTATTTTTGAAAATGTAAAATTATATTATAATTTATATTTAATAAATATTATTTAATAATAATATTTTATAAAAATATAATTTATTTCAAAAATTATTTAATTAATTAAAAATAAAATCTTTATTGAATGTATTTATTTCCCATAAATACAATTTACATTTCATCACATTGAAATAATTTTATCAAATTTATTATTTAATAATTTTAAAGTAATAATAAAAGGTTAAATAAAATCATCATTTTATTATAAAAAAATATAAAAATTCATACTATTAGGGTCTAGACACATAATTTTTTATTACACCAGTGAATGCCGTAAGGGTATGGTGCGTGATTGTGATATTTAGTTGGGGTGGTTTGATGTACATGGTTTGGGATGTGATCTCAATGAGCTTGAAATTATTGCATAAATAATGTTATTAATGATTTAGTTGTTTAATACCATAATATATTTAGTCAAGGTAAAATCCTAGTGATGCTATCTACCTTAGAGTCTCTGATAAATTGACTTTATTGGGCATGATCCTACTGGTCGAGGTCATCGCTTCTTCCTTCTGTGTCAATTATAATTTATCAAAACTCTTTATATATACTAGTAATATGATTACTTTTAAATGGATATATTATTTACGGTTATTATTCTTAAAGGTATTTTAAATTTTATAGACCGTATAACTATCCAAAATAGCCAAAGTATTGAACATGTTTTCCATAACTTCACTTCTTAATAATGAAATTACTCATTTAAAAAGGGAATTTAAATTATAAATTTTTAGGTTTTTACAAACCCATTAGTAAATTTTAAAACCATGGGATCATAAAATGGAGTTTTCCTTTAACATAATAAACATTGAGCTTAAATAATTATTTACTTACACATGAAATCAACTTTACTACCCAAAGTTTTTCATAAAACACTTCATAAGAAAGCATAAAGAAAAAATCATAATCATGAGGGTTTCTTAGACAACCTAAGAACCCATTATTTTTTTTTGTTAAAACATAAATTTTTACCCTAAAAGGGAATAATTCTTCCTTTTAAACAAAATATCATTAGATTACCTTTTTAAATCAAATGATTTATATGAAAACCCATTAGCATGCATAGAAAATTCTTACAGGTTCCTTGGGAAATCATCGACATATAAAACTTAAAAGAAACTTTAAAAATTTAATAACTAATATCATCAACTTCCAACATAATTCTCTAGAGAACATAATCATTAAACAATATATTTGAGAGATATATTGGGGTCACCCACTATCATGAGCTATATCAGGATAACTTGTAATCATGTGCTATATCAAGCTCAACCATCATCATAAAAAATTATCAAGGTATATAAATGCATAAAATATAAAAATTCATGAATTTATATTATAAAAATCATAAAAATATACTTTTGAATTTATCATATTTTTTTTGGATATTGATATATCCTTTTCCCTTAAAATCAAATTTTAAAAACTAAAATACCCATAAAAGCAAGAAGGATGGTTTTTATTTTGATTAAAAAATGGTATATTATTAATTAATAGAAAACATCAAATAATATTTTTGGAATCAGGAAAATCCATTGACACTGTATATGTCAAAATAGAACTGTCCTTTTTTCCTTTTGTAAAGAAAATGAAAATGTTCTATATAAAATACATAAAAATATTCCTTTGAATTTTTTTAAAGGAAGTAAAAATGGAAATAAAATTTTATTTATAATTAAATTAGTTATATTTAAATACATATAAAAAATATATTTAAGAATATGGACATAGAAGAAAAAGATTTTGAAAAATAGATCTTTAAAAACATTTAAAACCAGTTTCAAGTTAAAGTGTCCCTTACCCTGAGTTTGAATCATCATGTACATTCTATATATTCAGGAATAATAAAAATATGTTACCTATTTACTTTATAAATATATCCTTTCAATATCATTATTTATTTTATTCTATTTATTACCATGTTATATATAATTACTTAATGAATTAAATTCACATTGGATGCTTTGATGATATTCAGCTCATATATCCAAAATGACTCGAGTAGGTTGACTATATTCAAAGAGGTCATTATTTAATCATATAAATAATAATAATAATGATATAATTATCATTTTTATATATTAAATTTCATTCTAAAACCATTCATGAAATATTTTTATAAAAAATGAACTATGTTACAATCATAGAGACGATAGGTCGTGTGTACACATGAGCAACATTTCCATTTTTACATGAACATGATGGAAATAAGGTAAGTATTATTTTATATTTATAAATTTTTATTATATCATAAATACCATGTTATTATTTTTTAAATATAATTATATATAACATCAATGTGACATGGTCAAAAAAACAAATCACATCTCTTCATGGAGGTGTTAATCCACATGTACGCATGAATGTCATTATCATTCTTCAATGGATAGAAAAATAAGAAATTATAGGATATATTATGTTCCTATAATGATAAATATTTCATTAATATAATATATATACATTAAATCAATAATTATACAAATTCGTTAGAGGGTTCATATAGAAAATGAATTATATCGTTTCACGAGGTGATAGTCCGCTGTACACACGTACAATGGATCCATTTTCCATTTGATGGAATAAGGAGACAGATATATGTTATTAAATTTACATAATAAAATATTAGTATATAGAAGACAATTTTTTATATTATTTCATTATGTTTGAATAAGATATGAAGGGGGTATAAGATGAAATTCAACTAAAACATTTGGTTAAAAGTTATACCTGTTCTCTGGAAAATAACCTTTATTTTACAGATTAAGCCCTCTAAGGTTGGTATTATGAAAAAAATAATACCTATAGAATATAGGGATTTATGTTGAAAGGTATTTGGGTTAGTATTTTCTAAGATAGAGTACTCGAATGGTGTGAGAAAGATAAGAGAGAAGATACCCTTTTATAAGTGAGGGGAGGGGCATTGATGAAATTTCTTAAAGTATTAAATTAATATAAATTAATTTTTATGTTCAAGTGGATCCAAATTAATATAATTATAATATAATATGATTATGTATTGAAATAAACTCATCCAATATAATTTTGATAATTTTATATTTTGTTTTACCCTTATCTCTTTATTTTAATCCTCCAATAACCCTTTTAACAATTATGAAAATATCAATGTTTTTTACTCGGGGTAAGAAAGTTACTATAAAAGGAAAAATTACCCATTAATGTACTATGGTTTATTTTTCAATCCATATCCTATTCACTGGTCTGAAATTATATTTCTAATGAATTTTAAATCATTTAATAAAATATTTTTTATTATAAAAATATCTTCAATGTCATTTTTTAAATATTAATTTTATTTAAAGTTAAAGTAATAAAGATAAAAATGGAATTAAAATATATACATTTAAAACATCTATAATATGTTATATTTATCTGAAAAATTAATGGTACACTTTAAATCATCCATTCCATATTACTTTTAGAGTTTTTAAAATCATTTAATTTACTTTTCTACTACTTGCACAAGAACTGTGTCAATGTTGCATGAGAATTTAAGGTAATTGTACATTAACAAAAATTAGAAATAAATTTAAATCATCAAAACAATTTAATTATACTCAAAATAACTTAATATTAATTCTTAACTTATTTTTATTCCTATGTGAACATATAATAGGAATTTAAAAGCAAGAGAGTGACATTTAGTGCTTTCATTTACTTAAAATAATATAAAGGTCAAAATACAGTATAAAGGTAAAAAAGGTTATATTTTTGAATTTTGTATAATTTTGAAAAAAAATGAACTAATCCAATTAAATAGTGGAAATTATTTTAATGAATTTTAAGCCATATCACATTATTTTGGACTATAATTAACACATTTTGCCTTTACCGTGGTAAAAAATATACTATGGTCACTATTCATAATGGAAAAAAATAAAAGAGAGTTGTTTAAAAAATTTTAAAATCATGATTATAAATATGGAACCTATTTTTAAAGATTAAATTTCTAAAATTTGAATTTTTTTTTAAAAAATTAAACCCGTAAAATGTGATGAAAACAGTCTTTAAGAAAAATTCCTTTTTAACTATAAAAATGTTTTTATTATAAATTCAACAATAAAACTCATTCTAAAGACCATAATTTAAAATTTTTAATAAAAATTATCTAATTAAATTTTAAAACTAATACAAAAATGAATTTCACTTTGTAGATATTTTTAAAAAATACAATTTCCAATAAAAATTCATATTTTTTATTATTCATTGAAAAGTCAATTTTTTTAGAAAATTATCAAAAATTAATCTTAATATAACTTTTTCATACTAAACTAATGAATGAATATATATTTTTCAAATTTAAATTATTCAATTTTGAAATTAAGTTTAAAAAACCATATAATGTATGAAATCTCAATTTTTTTAGAAATAATTTTTTTCCTATTGACAGTAAAATTACTTAATATTTTATTTATGAATATAAATAAATAAAATATAAATAATTAATATTAATAAGATATGAAAATTATTCATCTCAACATTAAATAGGTTGTTACATTATTCTACTCTTTTAGAAATTGTGTCCTCAAAATTTTATTTACTATTTAAATTAGTCGGGATATATTTCCCACATTTCATTTATTTGATTCCCATGTTACTTATTCAATTATATGGGTTTAAATTTTTTTTAAAATGGTGAATCAACTTATTCTGTAAGACCATCTCTTTACATTGAAGAATTTGAATAAGATATTCCTTATATAAGAGATTTGGTTTTAGCTAAACCACTTCATGGATGAAAACTAGAGATGCATCTGGCATATATTTTCTTAAAAAAGAAACATGAAATACATTTTGTACCTAAGATAAACATTGTGTAAATCCACTCAGTAAGAAATTTTTCCAAAATTTTTTAAGATTTTATATGGTCCAATGAACTATGGAATTAGCTTTCCCTTTTCACCAAAACACATAATTGTTTTTCCGTGAATATACTTTAAAAAAAATATGATTGCCTATATTGGATGAAATATCTTTCCTTCAGTTATTTTCATAACTTTTTTCTTACTTTGAGCCATACTCATTTATTTCTGAATTATATTCACCTTCTCATCCATTTCTTTTACCAATTATCATCTGAATAAATTTGTTTCACCTACTTCATCCAAAAAAGATGAAATACAACACCAATTTTCATATTATGCCTCAAAAGGTTTCATCTATATACTAGAATGAAAACAATCATTATAAGAAAATTTAACTAATAAAATATATTGAACCCAACTTCCATGGTAATCCATTTAACAATCTTAAATCTTTTATTTGATGGTCTGAATCATTCTTTTTGACTGTCCATTGGATTAAGGATGAAAATATATGTTTAAATTTAATTCAGTACCCAATGACTTCTAAAGGTATTTCTATAAATTAAAATAAAACTAGAGATCATGGTCGGATATAATAGAGAGTGTAACTCCATGTAACCTAACTATCTTATTGAGCTATAATCAAGAAATTTGATCTAAAGTCATAGTATCTCGAATGGGAAAAAATGTGATGATTTAGTTATTTAATAAATAATAAAAAAAATATCATTATTACCTCTATATGTATTTGGAAATATCACCACAAAATCCATGGATATATTTTTCCCATTTCTACTTGTGTACTGGAAAATGCTGAAGCGTCCCATTTAGTAAATTTCATTCTACTTTAACCTATTGACAAGACAAAATTTTCATATTAAATTCAACAATATATCTTTTCATTCAAACCTAATAGTAATAATTTCTAAGGTGTGAGTATATTTTAGTTCTTCTAGGATGAATGAAAAATAGGAAAAAACAAGCTTCATTCAATAACTATCTATTAAACTAGGAATCATAATGCATGCACAATATTTTTCCAAATCGGATAAATCCTTAAAAATCAACATTAAACTATAGAAACTTACACATATTAATATATTATAACATTTCCTATAAAACATGATCCTAATTTTTAGTTTTATTAATTATTTCTAAAAGAAATTATTGTTTTGAAACCTAAAAAATATAAGAAGTTCTTGCATAGACAATTTCAAGGCTAAAATTCATCCAATCATTAACCAACTAGTTATGTTACAAACATAAAATTTTTAATGTAGCATTATATTTTATAATAAAAGCATCAACTACATTTTTTTCTTTTCTAGGATGGTGATGAATCATGTAGTCATAATCCATAACTAGTTCCATCCATATCCTCCATATCATGTCAAACTATTTTTGAGTTAATATATACTTCAATTTTTTATGATTTGTTTATATTTCACACTTTAATCCATATAAATTATGACTTCAATATTTTAATGATAAAAACACAATAGATAATTCCAGATGATGTGTAGGATAATTTAACTCATAAGGTTTTAGTTTAAATGAAGAGTAAGAAATTAACCAATCATTCTACATTATAAATAAACCAATTCCATTCTATTATATATCATTATAGATGAAAAATTCCACATTTTTATAGGTAAAGTCCAAAACTGGAGAATTCAATAATATTAATTTTATTTCCTATAAAAAATCACTACACTCTTTCTTCTAGATGTATTTAAATCCATTTTTAGTTAACTTACTCAGTGGGATAGAAATATGAGAAAGTTTTTCAAAAAACCACTTACAGTATACCAATAATCCCAGAAAACTATGAATATCAATAAAATTTATAGGTATTTTCCATTCTTCAACAAATTTAGTTTTATTAGGGTTAATAATTATGTCTTATTTAGAAATAATATTTGTAAGGAAATACATATCTTTCAACTAAAATTCATACTTACTAAATTTTTCATAAAACTTATTTTCTTTCAAGGTTTGTAAGACAATCCTTCGGAATATTTCATAATCCTCATGAATTTTAGAATATACCAATATATTATCAATAAAAACAACTACAAGCTTACCTAAATAATCATGGAAAACTATATTTATAATATCCATTAATATAGCTAGTGCATTAGATAAACCAAATAGAATAACTAAAAACTCATAATTATAGTATCAGGTTTAAAATGAAATATTAAGAATATCTATATCCTTCACCTTCAACTGATGGAATCCTAAACTAATATCAATCATCAAGAAATACTCCAATCCTTGGTTCTGATTAAAAAAATCATCATTATAGGGAAAATTATAATTTTTCTTAACATCGGTGTTATTAAAGGATCTATAATCAATGAAGAGTTTCAATGAGATTTATTTCTTTTTAACAAATAAAATAAGATCACTCCATGATGAAGTACTAGGATGAATGAATCCATTATCTAGAAAATACCTCAACTTATTTTTCAATTACAAAATTTTTACTTGGTCCAATTGATAAGGGGGTATTGAAATTAGGTTAACATATTTTTCTAATTCAATAGTAAAGTCTACTTACTAATCAGGTTTAATACCCAAAAACTCATTTAGAAATACATATAGATATTTATTCACTATAAGTACATCCTTAATATGAACAATCTCCCTCTTCTCAAAAATATGTGCAAGATAACTTCCATTTCAATATTTTAATAGATTCACATTTTCTTGATATGTTATCAAAGGTATAAATTCATTCTTGTATATAAAATGAAACTTATTTTGAAAAAAAATTCTTCATATCTACAATTTATCCTATCATGGTAAAAAAAATCCAATATATGCATGTAATGACATAATATTATAAAATGGGTAAGGAAAAAAGTTTTTTAGGTAAAGCCTTTCCACATAAAACAATAGTAAGATTAATATAATTTTATTTTACCTTAATACTTCTCCATGATGTTTTTACCAAAAGTTATGGCTTTATTCTTTGTGGTAAAATTTCCAATTTATCAGAAAATTTATCATAAATTAAAGAGTGTGTATACCCCAAATCAAAAAATACATTTGAATAATATGAATAAATGAGTAATGTACATGAAACCATAACATTAAATGGTCCAACATCTACCAAATTAGTCATAATGGATTTATACACACCTTTGTACTTGTGATCTTATTGATTTATATCCTTCATTTCCATATTTATATAGTTACTTTCATAATAACCCATCTAATTACAATTAGAGCATCTTACCAACAATTTTTTAATATTTTTTGATCATTTTATCTATAGTCATGAGCCCCACATCCAAAATTTACACATAAAAAACAATTCCCAGATTTTATAATGCATTTTCTAGGGTGATTTGTACCAAACTTATCATAATATAGAAACTTGATTTTCTTACCTCTATATTTATTAGATGGATGCTTCCTTATTGAAAACAATCTAGACATTTTCTTCTATTTTTTTTCATAGAATACATGATCATAAAAAAACTCTATTTCTACATTCATGGAATATAAAAAAAAGTGTCATGACTTTTGAATTCACAGAAATGTAATTCCATTTGATATATTTCCTTCAATCCTAAGTAAAAAATGATTGATTTTACTATCAATATCCTGGATAAAATTTGGTTTATACCTTTATAATATGGTGAAGTTTGTGTCATACACGACCACTAAATCTTCATACTTTTACCTCAATTCAAAGAATTTATTTTCCATCATAATTCGAACAACCTTTGGAAAATATTTTCAAGGAAAATATCCTTAAATGTGTCCCATTATATTGAATCAATATATTTTCTTTCTCTAATATTCTTAACCATTAAACACTATTGACCTATTTCACCTTCAAAATGATAAATATAAAGATTAACCTTTTGATGATATGAACAACCCATGACTTCAAATATATTCTTCAGGGATATAATCCATCCATCAGATATTATAGGTCCAGATGATCCACTCTATACTAGAGGGTGTTATATCATTAAATTTTATACTATATACATGTTCATCTATGATAAAAATGGTTTGTCTCATGCAATGATACCACCACAATTTATAAACTATGTCAACTAAGACATCACAATGAGCAAATACACACCTCAAATTATAACCATTCTAGGTTTCTAATTTTAATTGATATTTTCTTATTGGCACCTTCCTACTTAAGCTTCTCTATTTCATCTATAAAAAACTATTTTGAACAAATATAGTTTAGATGAAGAAATATGGTAATCTTAAAATTCTATATCATGATAACCATAAATTGTAATATCTTAAGGGAATTTAATTAAATTATTCTAACCTCTAAAGTTATCTAAACCTTTGTTATGATAGAAACTCAAAGGATCCAAACCTTATTCAATCCATATTTTTCATTTTTAAATAATAATTCATTTTTTTTCATTCATAGAGATATTTTTAGGTTTAGAGTTTAGAGTTTTAGAGAATTATATTATAATTATATGACAATAAAATTGTACATTACAAGTGTAAACTTCTCCTTAGTATTAATTTTTCCCATAATATAATAATTTTAAAATAAAAAAAATTTTATTTTCATGATAAATCTTTATATGTTTTAACTTGACTTGTAATTTATTCATACTCATCCTTAAAAACTGTGAAAAACATTTGAAAATGTGTTATGATCACAAAAATCTCAATAAGGGTCATAAAAAAATAAGAATAAAGAAACCTATTAGTTCATTTTAAAACGATGAGATCATAAAAGATAGTTTTCCTTTTATATAATAATATTTGAGCTCAAATAATCCATTACTTTGGAATGAAATCAGATTTACTATGCAAAGTTTTTAAGAAAACATATTATATTAAATCGTAAAAGAAAATTATAATCATTATGGCTTCTTATAAAACATGAGATATCATTAAAAAAATTTCTTAGCAAAATAAATTTTTACCCTAAAAGGGAATAATCCTTCCTTTAAAACAAAAGATCATTATATTACCTTTTGAAATCACATGATTTCCATGAAAACTCATTAGTAAACATAGAAATTTTTTGTACATTAATTGGGACATCATCCTTATATATCCCTTAAATAACCCTTACTAGTTGAGTAACCAATATGATCAACTTACAATATAATTCTTAGGAGAACATAATCATTACCCAATGCATTAGAGAGCTATATCAGGCTCACCCATCATTATGAGCTATATCGGGATTACCCATCATCATGAGATATATAAGGCTAATCATAATCATACATAATGTAAAAAAATTAAAACATTCATGAAACACATATAATATTGAATTTAAATCATAAAAATCATATAAATATACTTTTAAACCCATAAGTAATTTTTATGTATATTGATACATCCCTTTCCTTTAAAGTCCAATTTTCAATAATAAAATGCCTAGAATAAAGAGAAGGAGGGTTTTTAATTGAATAAAACACAAAATCTTATAAAGTAAGCTAAAATATAAAATAATGGTTAGGGATTCAGGAAAAACAATTGATTAAATATATATTAAAATATAAAATTTCATTTTCCTTTTGTAAAGAAAATAAAAAACATTCCATATAAATTATGTAAAAAGATTCATTTTGAAATCCTTTGAAAGAGTGTAAAAAGAGACATAATATGTCCTTTATTATCCATTTATCTCAATATAAATACATCTATATAATAATTTTAATAATATGTATATGGAATAAAAATATTTATAAAAAAAGACCATTAAAAACGTTTAAAATGTGTTTTCAAAGTAAATCATCCCTTACCTTGAGTTAAAATCATTGAGTATATTATTTATATTCAAGAATAATAAATTTATTTTAAATATTTAATTTATTAATAAAAATTTTCAGGTTTATTATTACTTTTATTTTATTTATTATCATGTTATATACAATTACTTAATCAATTAATTTCATATCAGGTTTTTTTATGATATTCAGATCATATGTTCAAAATGACTTTGATAGGTTGAATATGGTCAAAAAGGTCATTATTCAATAATATATAGAATAAAAATAAATAAATAATTACAATTTATATATTTTAATTTTAATTTTAGAAACATTGATGAAATATGGTTATGAGAAATAAACTACGTTACAATCATGGAGACGGTAGGGTATACGTACGCATGAGCAACGTTTCCATTGTTCAACGAAAATGATGGAAAGTAGGTAAGTATTATTTTATCTTTAAATTATTATGATTATATCATAAATATAATATTACTTATTTAAATTAAATTATATATATCATCCATGTGACGTGGTCATGAAAAACAAATCACATCGCTTCATAGAGGTGGAAATTCACACATACATGTAAACGACATTATCATACTTAAATTGATGGAAATTTAAGGAATTAAATGACATATTATATTTATATAAATACAAATATATCATTTATATCATATATATATATATATTTTAAATCCATAATTATATATAACCATAGGAGTTTGTGATGGAAAACAAGTTACATCAGTTTGTGAGGCGTTTCGCCATGCACACGAACGATGGATTAATTAAACTTTTTTATTGAATAAGATGATTAATATATTTTATGAAATTAACATAAAAAAATAATTATATTTAATATATTGGTGTTATTATTTCATCATGTTTTAATAATATTTTATGGTGGTAGAATAATAAATAAAACTAAAACATTCAGTTAAATATTTTCCTCTTCTCGGGATAACCTCCTTTTCTTTAGACCTTAATCATCCTAAGGTTGGTATTATTATCCAAATAATTCCTCTATAACATGGGTAGGGATGTTAGTGATGGGTTTTTGAATTTATTGGGTGTTATATATCACTACAATGATATGATGAAGAGATGATAGAAGGTTCCCTTTTATAAGTGATGGGAGGAGTATTCTTGGAATTTCTTAAATTATTAAATTAATATAAATTAATTTTCATGTTAAAGTGGATAAAATTGATATAATTATAATATATTATGATTATGGGTATAAATATTAACATAAAATAATATTTTTAAAAGTTTATATTATGTTTTTACCCTTATATCTTTGTTTTAACCCATCCATTATCCCTTTTGACAATTAGAGCGATATTGATGTTTCTTTCTCTTTAGGGGTCAAGAAAGTTTATATAAAATGAAAAATTACCCATAAAAATAAAATTATTGATATTTTAAATCATATACCATTCACTTATCCAAATATATCATTTTTATTAATTTTAAATTATTTAATAAAATATTATTTGTTATAAAATATCATTAATCTAATTTTTTGAACAATTCATTTACTTTGAATTTAATGAAATCAAAAAAATACAATTAATATATAAACCTTTAAAACATTTATAACATGTTATATTTTTCTGAATTTTTTTAAGAAAAATTAATTCATCCATACAATATTACTTTTAGATATTTTAAAATCATTTACTTAATTTTTCTAATACTTGCACAAGCACTGTATTGGCATTGCATAAGCATTTAAGGTAATTATATAATCAATAAAAATTAAAAATAAATTACCATCATAAAAATAATTTTATTATACTCAAAATAACCTTTAATAATAATTCATAATTTATTTTTATCACAATGTGAACATATAATAGGAATTTAAAATCAAGAGAGTGACATTTTCTATTTTTCATTACTTTAAATAATATGTTGGTAAAAATAAAATCTAAATGGAAAACAGTCATATTTTTGAATTTTTTATGATTAAAGACTAAAAATAATCATCCAATAAATTAAATCCAAGTGTTTTAATGAAATTTAAGAAATAACACATTAGTTTTAACCCAAATTAACTCATTTTGTTTATTATGGTACACAAAATTTACTACGATTACTATTCATAATGATAAAAAATAAATGAGAAATTTTTACCAAATTTTGAAGTCATGATTAAAAATATGGAATACATTTTTAAATATTAATTTTATATAAGTGGTGGAATTTTATTTAAAATTAAACCCATAAAACTCGATGAAAAATAATTTAAAAAAATGCCTTTTTAAGTATAAAAATATTTTTATATCAAATTCAAATATTAAATTCATTAAAAACACTATAGTTGTATTTTTTTAGTAATAAAGAACTAATTAAAAATAAAAACTGATACAAAATAGAATTTTACTTTTTAAATACTTGAAAATAAAACATAGTTTCTAATAAAGAACTGTATTTTTCACTATTCATTAAAAAATCAAACTTTTTGAAGAATTCATAGAAATTAATCCTAAGATAATTTTGACATGTTTAATTAAAAAATTAAGTTCATTTTTTCAAATTTAAAATATATAACATTGAAATTGATATTGTAAGTAAAACTATATAATTCAAGAAAACCCAACTTGGTTAAAAAAACCTTTTCCTTTTAACAGAAACATTACCTAATATTATTATAATTAATATAAATCTATGAATTATAATTAATGAATGATAATAAGTCATTAAAATAATTTATATTAACATTAATTGAGTTGTTACACTATGTGGAACCTGTGTAACTTAGGATATGAAAGGAAAACACCGTGTGACACAATGAATACAAAGAGAAGCTACTAGATAAGTCTAGTGGGGAGTTGTAAAGAGAAGTCATATGTGATGTAGGAAAGTGTATAATGAGACTTTGGTTGAGAGAATATCAGAATTATTTTATCTAATTATGGTGTGTGTAGTACCCTCCACTTGTAATTGTGATATTTGATTATAGTGGAGAATCCTCGATTGGGTCACAAAACCAATCAAGGAAAAGTGTAGGTATTTATACTAAATATTTGAAATCTATAAGTTCTTTTGCCTTAATTTAATACATTATACAAGTGAGATTGTAAGACAAAATAATTAGTATATCAAGATTGTATAAGTATAGGTGGTTGGATTAAATGTAATAAATCATAAAATTTCTAAATAACCATTGATTCACCCATACCCTCTCAATGGCCCATCATTCCCCTAGAAATTTTAGTTATGGTTATGGTTATGATATGGTTGATATTGGTTCCAATTAAAGTATTGGACCTTATATTATTTGGGGATGGTATGGATGTAGTCCGACACACATCATATGTGACTTGATATGAATTATGTGGATATAGTCATGATGAAACAGAAGGGATGAAAGCATAGGGTTCTTAATGTTGGGGTATGAGAGAAATTTACCATTGGGGAAGTAGTGTAGATACCCTATTTGATATATTATTTTGTTATTATTTTGTTATATTTGAATGTGATATTTGGTGAGAGAGCCTAGGTGAGGTTAGGTGATATTTGACATAGTAGGTACTTGATGGTTCTGTTTTTTTTCACTAAATAATTAATGTGATTTTCCCATATATGAACTAGATATTTTGAGAAGTATCCTACTAATTACACATATATTCTCAACCATATATATAATGACCCGAACTGTTATAAATAAAATTTATTTTTTAATATAATTAAACGTCTTATAAAGTATGTATGGTTATAAAAAACACATGAAATTCTTCGGTTTAATTATATACTATTAGATTTAATTTAATTTAATTAATCATTTTTGTTCATAATATAACCATTGAATAGTGATCATTTTCGTTCATAATATAACCGTTGAATAGTGATCACATGGTTAGTATAAATATAGGGTTTTAACAAGCTAATTGATATAGACTAATGAAGTGATGGTCTCAACCAGTAGAATCATACCCTGTGAAACCCATTTATCAGAGATTCTAAGAGATATAAAATCTATGGTATTTTCCCATGACCAAGCCCAAATTAAGAGCCAACAACTTAAGCATGATATAAACGGTTTATAGGATAAGTTCAAGATCATCGAGATTGTGACCCAAACCATGTTCACTGAACCACCCCATGAAATTCCCACCATCACACAACTTACTCTTATAGATTATGCTGACCTATTAAAGGGATATGTATCAATAACCTATAAATAAGAATATGTACATTATTTTGTATATAATAATGAATATATTTTCATTCTATTATTTTTACTTTGTAATGATTTTTATTTTGATATAATAAAGCACAAATTTTATTTTTAGTTAATATTCCAATTAAATTAATGAATTTATGAAATTAATGTATTTTTTAAATAAATAATATTTTAAAAAATATTATTATTAAATAATTTTTATCAAATATAAATGATTATATTATGAAATGTAATTTTTATAAGTGTTGGAAAACTGTTACTGTAAAAAAACCGAAAAATTGTTAATAAAAGTAAATTTTTTTATAAATAATATTTTTTACATATTTAGAAAATTATTTAGATAAAATTAATAATAGCTTTGTAATCATAGTGTTGAAATTATCCAATAGTGAATTTTTCATAATTTTTCAAGACATTCGAATTTTTCGGTAAAAATTAAATATTGTGTAAATATACTTTGTGTTTTATGACATCACAATGACCAAAAAGTTATATAATAAGTACTATAAATGGTTTACACGAAAAGATAAATGTTTTCCATTTAAAATAATTTTATTTAAGTTAATTTTATTTATTTTCTAAAGACATTATGAATCCCCTAAAGCCTATAATATATTTTGATGTTTTAAAATCATTTCTTTAAGAGTGTGTCTCACATCCACATAAACAAGGGAATTATCTTAATAATTTCATCCTTTTCCCTTATAAAATAATAAAAACCACCCCAATTTGTAGAAACCATGGGATGATTTGTGTTTTTGGATATTTTATTATGTAGAGTCCAAAACCTAAATAATAATGAAATCCAAATCTTTTCCTATATAAAACTACCCAAGATCCCATTTCACTTCACTATAACTCCTTGAAGTATGAAAAAAATCGTCCATCCACTCCCTTTATTCCTCCCAATGAGCTCCTGAGCTCTCAATAATCCCCTCTTAAGACTTTGGAGTCACAGACTCAATTATGTGATCCTCACCTTCCTATTCTCTTTCAATTCAAGCACCTTCTTTTGGAATTTGTCTTATTAATTGTAAATATTTATGATATTTTTTATAAACATAACCTGATGTCCAATTTATGTTATTTTAATGAGGGATAATTTATTCTCTCTCATTTTTAACTTCACCTAATCCATTACTATGCCAAAATTCCATAATGGATTTCTCTCATCTCATTTCTATTAATGAACTCCTTTTATGTTATTTCTATTAAATTACATTTGATTTTATTAGGATATATTATTAAATATACCCCTTACTATCTATTTAAATTATAAATTATGAGATCCCTATTTTCACTCTCATTATTCCATCCCCAATCCTTTATGTACACCCATTACCGTGATGAAATTTCACAAGAGATATTTTCCTTTCTCCACTTTTTCAAGTATCTTATTTACCATATGTATTTTATCTTAATTTAATTATGATAGGATATGTTATTCCATATCCACTTTAATTTCTAATTGATTTCCAAATTATGGTAGAACACTTTCACTCTCATCAATCCCTTTTATGAATTTTTATGCAACGCTGTTATGGTGCCGAAATTTCACATCATTTTTCCATGCCAAAAAAATGTATCGTGAATACCATAAACATTTTTTTATCAAAGTTATTAAAATTTATGTATATATACTTATTGATTGGGGACCCACATGTATTAATTCTATAATCCTTTATCATGGAATAAATTATGATTCTGAATGAATCCATGTTGTATGATCTATGTTGCACACTTAAGAATGAGAATGAAATGAATTTGATGGGTGAGTATAGATAATGCTCCAATAGATTGGGTAATTTTTAGTATCATGATATATCATGTTGGGATAGGGAGTGAACCTGATTACTTTATGGTAATTTTTCCACCATGATGTCTTGGCAGGTTTAACCTTGGCATATTTTTATGATGTAGTGTTTTAAGTTGTTTCCATATTTCCCATGTTATGATTATCATGCTACATCATTCATTATTATTCATGTTCCTTTTATTACCCATTGATATTCCTATTTTCTAGCATGTATTTTTTTTTTCATGTTATTAGTTGTTTATTCCCTTATTTTTATTTATATCTCACCCATTTCTTCTATTTTCCCTAGGATATCTCGTATAGTTTTAAAAATCCTTGGAATTTTAGAAGCATGTTAATGAAGTTTTCAATAATGTTGTTGTATCCCATGTTCAATATTTTATGATATGTACCTAATTCCCACAAACACTATAATTATTGATATTTTGGGTTATCTTAAGTGCAATATTATGAAATAAATCAAGTATTAATGTGAAATAAAAATTAGGGTTGTTATAGTTGTAATCAGAGCAAGAGTGTAGTTATTTTTTAGTTTAGGATTAGAGAAATATATAAAAATCCATAAGGATAAGAATAAGTATAAGAAAACATCCCTAACTTTTGGTAAGTATATATTAAGTGGTTTATGATGAAAATATATCTCTGTCTCGACACTATCAGTGTATGTGGATCTAACACAGATGTACCTAGGAGTAAAATCTCCAATAAGGTGTTCTGTGCCTGACTCAGGGTAACCTAGTACATGACAATTGGCCTTATTATGCACCTGGTTTGACACGCCCAAGGGATATTCTCTAGTAAATTCATAATCTCATTATGAACCATTATTAAAAGAATAAAAAAATTATTATAATAATACATGTTAGAAAATAGATAATAGATAACATAGATTGAATCCTAGAAATTCATAAGTTAATAAAATAAACATAATTTATAATTTAACCCTTTAATATCATTGGATTTACTTTTATGATCCTAATAGTTTAAAAATACTCACCTATATTTTTCATTTTATTCTAGCCAATGGCCAAAAATAAAAGGAATCAGGTAAACAATCAATGCAATGGGAAGTGTGACGAATACCCCAATGAGATTACAAACCCAATGGGAGCAAGAATCAAAAACTTCATGATGATACTTTCTCAAATGACTTAGGTTCTTAATGGAAACCTGGATCAAGAGGAGTATCCAAACCCCTAATAGATAACAAGATATAATTGAGATATTTATTTGATAAAAGAATCCTACTTTCAATTGATCATCCAATCCATTAATTAAGAAACAATGGATCAAACCCATTGAGGAGATATTCTCCATTTTTCAATGTTCTAAACAAGAGAAGGTTATTTGGGATATTTATACTATAGAGGAAGAAGGTGATAAATGGTGGAAATTGATCAAGAATACAAAGAATGAGGAAAGTATCAAAGAAATAGAGTGAAAGGAATTCCATAAAATGTTTCTCGTTAAATATTTTTCTCAAACTCTCCATCTTAAAATGGAAAGGTATTTCCTTTTACATAAGAAAAAAAGATGACGAATATATTGAGGAATACAAGTAAAACCTCACAAGACATGCATGATAGGCCTTAAGTTTTTTCGTTACCTCTAAATTAATGTTTGATCACTTCTTTGATGGGATAAAACATAGTATAAGAAAATCCTTAGTGATCTATGAATTTGATAGATATGAGGAAATTTTCTGATGTGCCCTCAAATTCAAGATGGATATTGGTTAATCCTAAACGTATCATGGGGATAAGAAACATAAAGTGGAGTTTAATTATAGTGGTTTAATGGAGAAATATAATAGTTCTATGAAATTACAAAACCCCACTTGTAGAAGATATATAAGGAATAACCTCTAAAATTTCCTAAAGGGAATCTAGAAATACTTTAGGTGTGGGAAGGAAGGACACCTGGCTAATGTTTTTTGACTGTATAAACCCAAAAATGCGACAGAGGAATGGAATGGTTCAGTAAACCATCAGTGCATTTTTCATTGCTTCAACTACAATAGACCATAGAACTTTTCAAATAAATGACCTAATCAAAGGGTTTTTAGAGACAAAAAATAACCTACAAGGTCAAAGGGAGAGCTTTTTTCCATCACAACTATTGAGGTTGATCCCAATAACAAAGTGGTGATAGGTATACTAATTATTCATTCAAGAATAGTGAATATAATTTTTGATTATTGTTCTAATCATTCCTTCATATCATGAATGTTTAGTTGAATTATTCAAACACCACCACAAATCTTGGAAGTAGATCTATCAATGAATATAGAAAATGGGGAAATTATTGAATCCCTTGTATATTACTCTTCCCCTGTCACAATTTAGGGGCTAATCATCCCAAATGACATTTTTATAATAAATTTAGTGGAATTTGATGAAATTCTGGGCATGAATTGAGTTTCCCTATATAGAGCCAACATAAATTACTGCAAGAAGGAAATCACTCTCTGTATGGAGAATCGACCCCCTAGTTATGTACAAGTCCAAGGAGGGTGATGAATCTTTTTTAGCTCCATCATCTCAAGAATGTAAATTATTTCTCTATGAGAAGTCATATCCAACTCAAATTATTGATTCTAAGGAAAGGATCATACTTGAATACATACCTATTGTGAGGGAATATTCTAATGTGTTTCCTGATGAATTTTCCGATCATTCTTCTAGTCGAGCAATTGAACATTAAATCTATCTTATACCTAGGAAATTTCCATTATTCAAGAATCCATATAGGATGGTTGTTGTAGAACATGAGGACCTAAATAAAAAACTATAGTAGAATCTATAAAAATTATTTATATTATTAAGTTCTTCACCATGGGGTGCACCAATCCTCATCATCAAGAATGATGGGTTAATGAACTTTTTAATTGAATATTGTGAGCTCAAAAAGATCATGATAAAGAACTAGTTTATTTTCCACAGATTGATGAATTGTTCGATTAGCTATGTGGATAATTATACTTTTTCAAGGTGGATCTATGGTTGGGATATTACCAATTTAGGGTCAAGAATTAGGATATCCCCAAGAATACTTTTTGTACACGGTACATGCACTATGAGTTCATAGTAATGCCGTTCAGACTTAGTAGTTCTCCATAAATCTTCATGTGCTTGATGAATAGGGTATTTAGAGTTTACCTTGAAAAATTTGTTGTAGTCTTTATAGATGATATTATAATATACTCCAAAACCAAGGATAATGAAGAGTATTTGAGAACTGTTCTTACAATCATATGAAAGGAAAAGATTTATGAAAATTACAACAAGTGTGAGTTCTAGTTGATGGAAGTCTCATTATGGGGTCATATCATCACAAGAAATGGGATATCCGTGGATCCTTCAATGACAAAAGCAATTGAAGGATGAATGAGGCCAATATCTGTGACATATATCTATAGTTTCCTTGGGTTAGCTGAATATTATCACTGATTTGTGAGAAATTTATCATTATTTTCAAACCCTATTAACAATCTAACTTAAAAGGGATTCAAGTTTTCTTGGAATGATGTATGTGATGAAAGCTTCAATGAGTTGAAAAGGAGGATTATCAATGCCCCTATTCTGAAACTACTCAGAAATGGAGAACTTTTCATGATATTCAACGATGATTCAAAGAATGGATTGAGCTATATGTTGATGCAGATTGACAAATTCAAAACCTATGCTTCAAGGTATTTTAAAGTTCATGAACAGAACTATCCAAAACATGTAAATGAGTTGGATGTAGTGATCTTCACTTTGAAAATATGGCAGAATTATTTCTTTCTAGAGAAGTGTGAAATATATATAGATCAAAAAAGTCTCAAATATATATTCACATATAAAGAGATGAATATGTGTCAATGAAGATGGTTAGAGATGATCAAGGACTATGACTACTCAATTCACTATGATCCTGGTAATGAAAAAAAATTTGTGGATACACTAAGTATAAATGATCCAACCACTTTATCATTGATTAGAATTGAGAAGAATCAAATGTTCTTATAATTGAAGAGTATGGACATGGAAATAATAAAGGAAGAAACATCATCAATCCTTTCACAAATGATTTTTTCAACCATATCTTCTAGAGAGGTTAAAGGATAATAAAAAATATGATGTTAGAATTCAGAATAAAGTGGAAACTATAATAAAATGTAAATCCTTGGAGTTTAATGTTAATGAAGAAGGAATTATGAGATTTGGGTCAAGACCATGTATTCCATTAAATACCGAGTTAAAGAAGGAACTATTGGATGATGCACATAGATTTAATTTCTTCATTATCCCAAGAAATACAAATATGTATCGAGATATTTGAGAGAACTATTGGTGGGACAACATGAATAAGGAGGTTTTTAAATATACATCAAAGTTCTTGGTATGTCATCAAGTGAAGGATGAAATGAAGAAGTCTAAGGGGATGATGCAACCATTACCCATACCATCATGAAAATGAGAAAAAATCACCATGGACTTTGTCACCAAACTTCCAAATACGTCCCAAGGAAAAAATGCTTTTTGGGTTGTTGTAGATCATCTTATAGAGACTGCACACTTCATTGCGATATGATAGGATTTATCACTAGTTCAACATACATAGATATACATTGGGGAAGTGGTGAGAATACATGGAGTTGTAGGACCTTGGGACCCCCAGAGAGGGGAGGGGTAAATCAGGTTATCAATGTTTTCTTTTAATTTGATGGATCTTTTTCCCATGTTTGTAGGAACTCGTTAAACCTAGATGATATATATGATCAACAATCAAACATTCAAATGAAAATAGACGAAATAATTGTTTTTACTTGGTTCACCCATAAGGGCTACATCTTAGGAGAATATATTGACAATGTGTTGGTTGTACCAAATTACACTAATATTTACTAGTTTTAGATTACAAAAGATTCGACACAGTCACTCTTTTCTAGGAACACTACCTTACAAGATTTTAGGGATATCTCACTGTGTACCTCAGAGCACTTCCATCAAATCCCCATAGCTCACTGCCTTGGGAGAAGTCTTACTCCTTTTATCAACTTGAAGGTCTATTAAATATATTTTCATTGAATTATTTGTCTCTGTCCAGTACAATACTCTTCTTCCATTGATGTCCTGAATTGATGTACTTATAAGCACTAATTTCAGAACCTGGATATCTAAAACTTCTTAGAATCTCAACACTACAGTTGTGCACAACACCTACTCTTGAATACAGGATTTGGTATTTTACGCGAAATATGGTTTTCATGCAACCCTTATTTTTCATGCACCTCTAATCTTTCATGCAGCCACATCATAAGGTTCACTTGGTCTTTTTAGACTAAAGGAACACTTTGCGTGCATGATTCTCACTTTACTTCTCTTTAGTGCGCAAGTATTTCATGTGACAGAGGAACCCAATCTTTGATGAAAAGTTATGACTCTTGAGTGGGGGTAGCTTCCTATTTATAGGCCTCAACGACCCTGTGCATATGTCCCTGATATGTCATGCAAGATTCTCTCTGTGCGTGCAAAACCCATTTTGACGTCACATTTGGCACGTAAGGCTCTTTTATGCAACCTTGTCTTTCATGCACATTATTCAATATTTCATGCACTTTTTTCCTTTTCCATATTTTGATGAAATTATAATTAAACATTAATTATGTGAAAGATTCCAAACCACCTTTAATATTGCGTGCAACTGCCTTTTTCAAATTCACCTTTCTTCATTCTCCAATTTTTTGACCCAAAAATTTGGAAAACTCTAGGAAACGATGCCACCATCAACACTGTTGTTTTCTTGAACTATATGATCCCTTTACTTATAAACATCCTGATATTCCAATGAGGATTGAAAATAAACACAAACCATACACTATTTACAACAACGAAAAACCTTAGTTCCAACAGGAGTACCACTATCGATTGGGTCTGATCGAGATCCAAGATTCAAATCTATGTTTTGGAAAAGTATCCAGCATTCTCTAAACACTGAGATGTACTTCAGTATGACTTATCACCCACAAATTGTTGGAAAATCTAAGTGGACTATCCAAAAACATGAGAATATGTTGAGAGTATTCTCAATTTACTTTAAAGAGGATGAGACCGACATATTCCTCTGGTCAAGTTCTCTTAAAACAATAGTTTATATGGGAGCATCCAAAAGGATCCCTATGAAGATATTTATGGGAGGAGGTGAAGATCACATACATGTTGGGATGAAGTTGTGGTAAAAAAACTTCTAGGTCTTGAAATAGTCAAGGAAATGATGGAAAAGGATAATACCATTAAATATCACATCAATGTATCTTAGAGTCAACAAAAGAGATATGTTGATAATAATTTGTGAGAACTAGAGTTTGATTTTGGATAAATGATATTCCTCCAAATATCTCTATGTAATAAAGTGATGATATTTGGGAAGAAGTGAAAACTTAGTCCAAGGTATATCGACCCTTTTGTGATACTTGATCGCATCGGAATAATGGCCTATTGACTAACACTCCCACTAAACCTATCTCAAGTACATGATGTATTCCATGTATCCATTTTGAGAAAATATATACCAAACCCATAACATGTACTCAATCCATAGGTGGTACCATTGCAGAATGACCTTTCCTATGAAGAGAAACTAGTGAAAATATTATATCATAGAGAAAAAGTTATATGAAATAAGAAAATGCACCTTGTAAAAGTTTTGTGGAGAAAACACATGTTTGAAGAACCAACATGGGAATTAGAGGAGGTGATGAAGTAGAGTTACCCTCATCTATTTTATTATCGGAAAAGAAACTTTTGAGATAAAATTTTTTTAAGAGGGGAAGATTGTAATAACTCAAACTGTTATAAATAAAATCTCCCTTTTGATTTTATTAAATGTCATATTAAGTAAATATGGTTATAAAAAACACATTCAATTATTTGGTTTAATTATATACTATTAGATATAATTATCCATTATGAATCATTTCCTTTGATAATATATTCATTGAACTATGATCACATGGTTAGTATAAATATTGGGATTTAAAAATCCAGTTGACACCGAAAAATGATGTAATGGCATCAACCAGTAGGATTATACCCTATGAAACCCATTTATAGGAGATTACAATGGAGATAATATCTTTGGTATTTTATCTTGAACAATCCTATGATTTTATCCAACAACATAATCCTGAGGGAAACCGTGTATGGGAGAAGTTCAAGCTCATTGAGATCACAACCCAAACAATGTTCACCGAAATGCCCCATGAAAGGCCCACCATCCCACATGTTACTCTTAGGAAGTATTATAGCGTATTAGAGGGATATGTATCAATACCCTAGAGATAGTAATATTTACATTATTTTTTATAGAATAATGTATATATTTTCATCATATTATTGTTAATTTTTAAATGTTTTTTATTTTGATACAATAAAGCACAAATTTTATTTTTAGTTAATATTCAAATTCATTTAATGAATTTATGAAATTAATGGAATTTTAAAATAAATAATATTTTCATAAAATATTATTATTAAATAATATTTATCGAATATAAATGATTATATAATCAAATGTAATTTTTATTAGTGTTGGAAAACAATTATTGTCAAAAAACCCAACATCTACAAATAAATGTAAATTTAATTTAAAAAGTGAAAATTAAAATTTTTATAAAATTAGGTAGATAAAATAAATATTATTTTTGGAATCCAAGCATCAAAATTATCCAATGAAATTTTTTTCATTATTTATTGAGATAGTTGATTTTTCCAGTAAAAATTAAATTCCATATAAATATACTTCATGTTTTATGACATCATAATGACCCAAAAGTGATGTAATAATTACTATAAAGGGTGTATATGACCAAATAAATTTTTTAACTTTAAAATAATTTGATTTTAAGTTTATAGGATTTATTTTTTAAAGCCATTATGAATCCTCCAAAACCTATAATATTGTTTGAGGTTTTAAAATCATTTCTGTAAGAGTGTAACTCACCACCACATAAGAAAGGAAATTATTTTAATAATTTCATCCCTTGGACATATAAAATAATAAAAACCACTCCCATTTTTCATAAACCATGGTATAGTTTCTGGTTTTGGATATTTTATTACGTAGATCCAAAAAACCTAAATAATAAAAAAATCCCCATCTTTTCCTATATAAAACCACCCAAGATCCCATTTATCTTCACTCAAACTACTTTTATAATGACCAAACTCTTCCATAAACTCCCTATATTCCTCCAAAGTAACCCAAATCTCTAAAGAATCCCCTCCCAAGCTCATGGAGTCACTCACTCAAGTAAGATATCCTCACCTCCCTCTTATTCTTTCAATTCAAGCACCTTATTTAGAATTTGTCTTTTAATTGAAATTTTTTATGATGTAATTTATTTATAAAAATCACCTACTATCTAATTTATGTTATTTTAATGATGAAAAATTTATTATCTCTCATTTTTAATTTAATATAATCCGTTACTATGCATAAATTTTGGAAGAGAATTTCTCTCTTCTCATTTCCATTAAAAGACTCCTTTTATGTTATGTCTATTAAATTACTTTTGTTTTTTTGGGATATTTTCTTCCATATTCCCCTTAATTTAAACTTAATTTATAAATTATGAGTTCCCCTATTTCACTCAAATTAATTATCCCATGATCCTTTATGTACACCCATTACCATGCCAAAATTTCGTAAGGGATATTTTCATTTCTCCTCTTTATTCAAGTATCTTCTTTACCATATTTATTTTATCTTAATTTAATTATGATGGGATATGCTATTACATATCCCCATTATAGTCCAATTGATTTCCAAATAATGGGTGACCCATTTCCCTCTCATAAATCATTTTTATTAATGTTTATGTAACACTGTTATGCTGCTGAAATTTCACTACAATTTTCCATACCAAAAAAATTGTGCAGTGAATACCATACCCATTTTTATATCAATCATACCCCCTTTATGTAAATATAATTATTTATTGGGATCTAAATGTATGTATTCCACATTCCTTGACCGTGGAATAAATTATTATGATTAATGAATCCATTTTTTATGATCTATGTGTTCAATTAAACATGAGAATGAAATGAATATGATGGGTGTGCCTAGATATGGCTCTACTGCATTGATTAATGTTTAGTATCATGATACTTCATGTTGGGATATGGAGTGAACCTGATTCCTTTATCATAATTTTTTCACCATGCTATATTGGAGGGTTTATCCTTGGCATATGTTTTTGATTCCATGTTTTAAGTCGTTTCCACATTTCCCATGTTATGATTATCATGATATATCATGCCTTATTATTTATGTTCCTTTTATTCCCCATTTATATGTCTATATTCTTTATTTTATGACTTGTTTATTCCATTCTAGGGATATATAGATCACCCCTATCTTATGTTTTTCTCTAGGATATCTCATCCGATTTAAATAATCCATGGAGTTTTAGAACCATGTTAAGGAAGTTTTCAATAATGTTGTTGTATCACATGTTCAAGATGTTATTCTATTTAACTAATTACCAAAGAAACTAGTATTCTCAATATTTTGGGTTGTATTAAGTATAATATTATTAAATAAATCATGTATTAATGCGAAATAAAGACCAAGGTTGTTAAAATATATATATTGCAATGGCCCGAATCCTACTTGACCTTTACTTTGACAAATTATGGTGTTTTTGGTGTCTGGGAACCGATTGATGAGTCAGGAGGGTGTCATTGTCGGTGGAACGGTGTCACCATGGTGTCACCTATCATGACATTTATTGGTATCCCCAATTGGTGTGTTACCGATTGACTCCACCAATTGGTGCCGCACCCGAACGATGCCACTGTGGAGTGTCAGGGTTCCTTCCCCTAGTTTTCTCGTAACACCACTTTTATGTTTCATTACCTATTTTAATGTGGTTTAAGGTTATTTAAGTCCATAAATGGTATCTTACATATTATAATGATGGAGCGACCCTATGTCACAACTTTGCTGTATTTCCAGTTTAGCCCATCTTATGTGTTTTCTCGGTTTAAAGGATATCCATCAAGTCCGATAGTCTATCTTAACACTCTCCGAAGAGAATTATTAAATATAATTTAATTCCATCATGTGTAACTGCCCAACCATGTGGTAAAACCACAATCAAAATTTTAAGCAGTTCGAGATTTCGTATCCTGTAACTCTTGGATCGGGCCTTTTAACACACCTATATCTTCTTCTTCCTTGGTCCCTTTCTTTTCATGGTGCACTTGGAGTCCCTCTTTTGGAGACTAACGTGCACCCATGCTGGATCCCTTCCCGCTCAGCCTTGGAGACCTTGGAGTCCTTCCTGTGGAAAGTTGCGCATCCCCTGTTCTTGGAATGAGGAGAAAACTTGGATTTTTGATCATCCAGGTAGGGGTTTTCCTTCATCTTTCTTTATTGTGCATCATTTGGGGTGGGTATAATGATGTTACCTCAGGATGTAGATGAAACCAACTTTAACAAAGATAATAAACGGACCATTAAAGAATGAAGGGTTGGGATTGATGATGAAATTGTTGTATTCTTCTTACCCTTTTTTATGTTGTGAATTGTATGGGCATATGTCCACTAAAAATTACGGCCATTGGTGGTCCTTTCATACACACTAATAAAGATCTGTTTTCTGGAAAATCTTCTGATTGAATGACTATGACATGGAAATTGGTTAATTACATTATTATTTTTTGATTAAATGGATGTCCAATGAATAATAATCCTTGTGTGATCACCACAGTTAACCAAACAGAAAGAAGTAACTTAATGAATGTTGTTGGATAAATGTGAAAAATCCCTTGCTCTGTTCTGCTGAAACACATGGTTGTTCTAATTGATGCTTGGGGGGTGACATGGATGGGGATGGTATCTCCTGTGGTTCAATTTTTGTTTGTGGATTTGAGGTCGTATATTGGGGATTGATTTGGTTCCAGTATGTCGAGGGATCTCACTGGTCCCTTTTTTTGTTGTGACTTTACAATTGAACAGGGCGTGAATGCTTAAATTTCTGCTTGGTTGTTTTCCTTAAGTTGTTGTCTTGGCTTGTGGATATTCCTATTAGTTTCTTGGTAGTGAAGGAATATTTAAATTAAATCACTCGAACATGATAACTGGAATGTGTACATTGGTGGATTGTTCCCAAAAATGGGTTGTGCTCTGGTTGTGACTGTTGTGTGTTCGTGCATGTAGGGACAGTAACGAGGGTGGTTGTGCTCTTTTTGTGTATGGGATGGTTGTCTATTTTGGAACCCTTAGGTTGGTATGAGTGTTTGTTTAACTATATTTATAAATTTAGTTCTTTTGTTTCTCATTCACACCCCATCCATGTTAAGCACTCCATGTTGAACACCCCCATTTCATGGGGGAGGGTGTTTTTTCAAACATTCTTATGAGTGGATGGTTATTATATCCTTTATGCTCCTTCTCCTAGGTATCCCAAGACTCTTCAGATAGGTTGTGATGACCTAAGGTTTATTATATCCAAAGACTCTTTAGGCAGGGTGTGTTGCGGTGGTTGGTCCTGGTGTGTGCGGGCAGGTTAGTTTCCGATGTGTGTCCAAGATGAGGCCCAAGTGTCTTCGGGTGTGATAGTGGTTGTTCTTTCCCCGATGTCTTCGGGCATGGCAGTGGTCATGGTGGCACAGGTATTTGCAGGTGTGGTTATGTGTGGTTGTGGCGGCCCAGGTGTGTGCGTGCGAGATGCGTGGTGATGGACCATAAGGTTGTTGTTGGGGATATAGTGGGACAACAATGATACTTGTGGGGGAGGTCTGATGTGTAGAATGTCCTATATTACCAGTGAGAAAGTGGTGTGGGGTAACCAAATATCATTGTGCTATTACTATTACTTTACATGATTTGTGTTATTTGGGGAGTGCGCCTTGGTGAGGTAGGGTGGAAAGTTTCCTTGTAAGGTGCTTTGGTTATCTCTATTTCTCATGGGGCATTATAAATGCCTCCCCACCTATGCATGAGGTATTTGGTTTTCCCTACTGAGTATACCTTTATACTCACCCTATAGATATAAAATTGATTTTCGGTTTCCAAGATGACCTTGAGGACCATTCCAGACTTTGCTAGCTCAGGCTTTGGGACTTGTTGATGATTTTATTTCTTTTGGTACTTTTTATCAGAGTTTTCTTGTACCTTGTACCAGTTTATTTTTAACATTCATATGGGAGTGGATTGTTTTTGTATTTACTTTTACTTTTACTTTTTGGATTTTTTTAAGATTTACCTTCTTATCTACCAATCCTATTAAATAAAAAGGGCAATTCCTTCCATTTTACGTGATATTCTATACCCTTTGTTCTAGTTGCCAATCTGGGGCCTATTGAAGGTTGGACTCTGGGGTCATTATCTCTCCTTCAACTTGAATAAGGAAGGGTTTGAAAGTTGCTGTCCCTTTCCCCATATTGGTGAAGGCAGGTCGTGACAAAATGGTATCAAAGGTGATGGTTGAGAGATAGGATGGAGTTCAGGGTTAGGAACTATGAGAATTGCATGGGATTGTAGGGAAATAATGATAGGAAATCTTGGTTCATGAAATAGTCTAGGGAATACTGGCTAGAACATGAGATTTTAGGTCCCATCATGATTTGATGAAAGGGCTCTAGGCTTACCGAACGATCAAGTGAGACTACACTTATTGTAGGGTAGAGGCCTTAGGAAAGGCACATGCATCCTAATGATTTGTGTTCTTATGTGTTTTTGGTGTTATGGGGAATTTAAAATGAATAAAAAGTTAAAGAAAAATTTAAAAGAGATATTTTACTCTACTCGGGCTTAGGCATTCTTTGTTTACCTTGCAGATATGGTATCTAGAGGACATCCAAAAGTAGTGTAGGTGATTGAGGCCCGGGAGGCTAATTTGGATGATCAGCAGAGAACTAATCAAGAGGATGATGATGATCAATTGAAGAAGATGCTTCATGCCTTTCAGTTGAAGACCCTCAGGAATTATGAGGGTAGTGTCTCATACATGAAGACGAAAAGCTGGATTGAGGAGTTGATGATAGATTTCAGTTTGATCCAGGCTCCGATTGAGTACTGGGTTCCTCTATCCATGATCCAGATGTGAAGAGCGACACGTCAGTGGTGTAAGATCTATCTCGGGGAGAATAAGGAAGCTGAGGTTTCATGGGCTGACTTTGAGAGGGATTTCTGGGCAAAATTACTCTCTTCCAAAATGAAGGTTGAGAAGAGGAAAAAGATACTATCCCTCCATTAGGGGAGTTTGTTAGTGAGGGATTTGGGGCTCAATTTCAGGGATCTACTTCGTTTTTCCCTGAACCTCTTTCCGGATGAGGAGTCACGGTCAAGGCGCTTGGAGGAGGCACTCTACCCTTCCCTTCAGTATGTTGTAACTCCCTTAACTGTACCGACATACTTGGATGTCCAAAAGAAGGATGAAGTGGTGGAGAGGATGAAAATTCAAGGAGGTGTGCTATGAGAGGGGATCCAATTGATATCGTCAATGGGGAAGGCTGTTATTAGCAGGACTCTAGCCTTAGGGCCATCTAGGTTTCAGTCGATGGGAAGCATACCTCAGGTGTTCCAGTTTTGATCTCCCGGTCCTCACCCTTTCACTATGAGCCAAAGAACCAATGTTTTTTATCTATTACATACATTGGGATCTTTGGAATCAGTTCCTGGAATGAGTTCAATACAATGGAGGTGGGCAGGTTCAGCACCCACCTCAGTAGCAGTAGTTTCCAGCTAGACCCTTTCAGCAACAACAACAGCATGGACAATGAAATCCCACTCCTCTGAGAGAAGATGTTGCAGGAGGAGGGTGACCTTAGGGTGCCCCTCAGGGACCTTGACCAGGGAATGGTTTTAGAGGTGACTAATAGCCGATGGGAAAATGTGATGGGAGTGGGAAGTTACAAGCCGCAGAGACATCAGTTCCAGCAGGGCCAAAGGTCTTTCGAGTTATGATCAACTTGTTTAGTACTCTTGCTTCTACCTTGTTTGATTCAAGAGCCTCTAACTCTTTCGTTACACCCAGTGTATCCCATGGTTTGGGAATATACATATAGAGACTTCCCTTACCCTTGGTATTAAGTATTCTAGTCAATGGTCAGACCATCTTATCTTACATTTGTTGAGGATGAAGACTGATGTTGGGGCCACATCAGTCCAGTGGGTACCTTGTTTTTCTACATATGCAACCATATGATGTCATTTTAATCAATGAATGGTTTTTATTTATGGCTTACATTATCTACTTCTTCTAATGAAGGGTCGTGTTCTCAGATATGGGCAGCTAGTGTGTAGCTTTCATCGGTGAGCGGGGTTACCGAGATTAAAGCCTATGTGTGGAGCCCCTTCCTTCCATGCTAGCAGAGCTGTCAGTGGAACCCATAGACTCAGAGATAGTGGAATTTATAGGTATTTTTAGTGAGTTCCTAGATGTCTTCCCTAAATATGTTTTGACCTAAGCCCCTCAATGTGATGTTGAGTTCAAGATAGACCAACAAACCATTGCCTATCTGATTTCGATGGCTCCCTATCAGATGGTTCCTTATAGGTTGTGGGAGTTGCGGATGTAGGTTAATGACATGATTAAGAAGGGTTTTATTCTACTGAGCGCATCACCATGGGGTGCTCTTGTCTTGTTTTTAAAGAAGGCATATAGTGGTCTCAGGTTGCGTATAGACTACCAAAGGATGAATCAGGTGACGATCAAGAACTGTTACCCCCTCTTGAGGATCGATGATCTCTTTTAATAGTTAAAGGGATCATGTTGGTTATCTAAGATCAAACTACAATTGGGATATCACCAACTACTGGTGAAGGAGGGTGACATCTCAAAGACTGCTTTCAGGTTAAGATATAGAAATTTTGAGTTTGTGGTTATGCCATTCGGCTTTACGAATGCACCGGCTATTTTCACGGGGCTCATGAACTCCATATTATACGAATATCTGGACCAATTCATAGTCGTGTTTATTGAATACATCATGATCTACAAAATATCATAGAAGGATCATGCTGAGCATCCAAGGATAGTTTTGGAGGTCCTCTGACACCACCAATTCTACATGAAGTTGTCTAAGTGCAAGTTCTGGACACGAGAGGTGCACTTCCTCGGACACGTGGTGTCCCAACAAGAAATAACGATGGATCCGTAAATGGTTAAGTGGTTGTTTCTTGGGTAGTGCCCAATAACATGGAATAGGTTTGTAGTTTCCTGGGTCTATTAAAAACTACCGATGGTTCATTTCTGACTTCTCTCGAGTTGCAGCGCCTTTGAAAGCCTTGACCAAGAAAGACCAGGCTTTCGTTTGGAGTGAGTAGTGCTAAAAAGAATCCGGTTATCTAAAGGGTAAACTGGTCAGTACCCCAATACTAAGATTTCCAGAGGAAGGGGTAGCGTTTGAAGTGTTTTGTGATGCTTTCAGTCTAGGCTTAAGGTGTGTGCTGATGCAATAGCAGGGAGTGATCTATTATGGGTCTAGTCAGTTACATCCTCACGAATAAAACTATGCCACCCATGACATGGAGCTTATATTGGTTATGCTCACACTGAATTTTTGGTAGGATTACCTCATCAGGGAACGCTTCATGGTCTTCACAGATCATAAGATATTGAGGTATGTCTTCTCCCAGTGAGACCTGAACATGCGGCAGTGGAAGTTGATTGAGTTTCTTTAGGACTATGACTTCGAGATCTCATACACCTTAGGAAGGGGGAACATGGTGGCCAATTCCTTAATAAAAAAGTCACATAGGGATTTAGTTCAGGAGTCAACAGATGCTTGGAAAGCAATGGAGGAGTTGGCTACCATGCACCTAGATGCAAGGGTGGAGGATGGTAGGGGATGTTTGTTTCAAATGACAATGCAGTCTTCCTTGGTACGACAGGTGGAGGAGTCTTAGTGGAGAGACTTATAGGCTGAGGTGATGTGTAATCATGTTATCTAGGGTAGTGCTCTGGAAGGATGATCGAAAGATGGTTATAATCGAATGATGTTTTGTGGAAACCTATTTTCCCCAGTGGAAATACACGAGAGATTTCTTGGTGAGCTCCATAACCCACCCCTGTTAGTACACCTAGAAGTTTCCAAGATGTATTGGGGCTTGAGAGGTCAATTTTTGTGGCATGGAGTGAAGAAGGTAGTGGAAGAGTTTTTGGAAAAGTGACTCATGTGATAGTAGGTGAAGGATGAGAACCGTGTTATTGGAGGTCTATTGTAGCCCTTAGACATTCCTGAGTGGAAGTAGGATGATGTTTCAATGGATTTCGTCACGAGACTACCCAGGGATGAGGGATCCTGTGATTCCATCTGGGTAGTGGTGGACCAGCTAATGAAATTGGCTCGCTTATTAGAGGTCAAGGAGTCGAGCGCCACAGGTACCTTGGCACAAAAGTATGTGGGTGAGGTTGTGAGGCTGCATAGAGTTTCCATAACCATCATTTCAGATCCGGATACACGCTTTACTTCATGAGTCTGGAGGGGATTACAACATGCTTTTGGAACCCATATATTCCTTAGCACTGCTTTCCACAATCATAAGGATGGTCCGATAGAGAGGACCATATAGAAGTTGGAGGATATGTTGTGGGTGTGTGTTTTGGACTTTGGGGGATCATGGGTATGAAACTTACCTTTAGTAGAGTTTGCCTACAACAATTTCTATCACTGTACCATTGACATGTCTCTGTTCGAATCCTTGTATGTAAGTCCATGTCGTTTTCCTGTGTGCTAGACCGAGGTTGTGGGATCAAGTATTATTGGACTAGAGGTATTGGAGAGAACAACAGAAAAGGTTCAACTTGTGTGTGAGAGGATGAAGGAATCTTAGGACCGATAGAAGTCGTATGCCGATCATAGGAGGAGACCCATGGAGTTCGAGTTTGGGGACCACATGTTCTAAAAGGTCACCCCATAGTGTGGGAAACAGAGGTTCGACAGGGAGAGCAAGCTTTCTCTCAGGTATGTCGGACCCTTCAAGGTGTTGCGGCGAGTCGGCGAAGTAACATCCCAAGTAAGTAATGAATAATATATATTTTTAGCTATGTCTATTAATGAATTAAATAGTGTTTTAGAGGCTTAAAATGAGAATAAATCCAATCTTAAGCATGGAATACACTAATATTTTTGAAAGATTGTTTTACTGCCTTTTGATGGAAAACCATCTTTTAATTCTATCTTTTGACAATTTTATAATCTCTATTTGTCAAAATAAACTTATTCTTTATGATTGGGACATCAAAATTTACTTTGTGTGAATTTTTGGTATTTTTCCGATAAAGTTCATTTTTTTAATGAATAGTGAAAAAGGTTGTATTTTAATTCAAAACCTCTTTTTAATATAATTTATTTATATGATTAGATTATATTTTTAATTGGTTTTAAAGTTCAATTAGAATATATTTTTACCATTTAATCCAATAGTGGTTGTTGGAATTAATTTCACTTTGAAATTGGACTTAAACTAGTGTCAATCTTTTGATACTTATTGTTTCATAAAAACACGCTATTTGCTCTGACATTGGGAATTAATTATTAAATTAATTAATGCAACTTATATGTTTTGAATTTTTTAAAATAGACATCATTTTTGAATTAGGAATATCAAATATATCTTGGGGTGAAGTTTTGGTTTTTTTCTGGAAAACTTCAATTTTGATGAATAGTGAAACCACTAAGTGGTACTTATAAAAACTGATTTTTCGTTTAAATGAAAATTTACCGCCTCTGTGGTTTGAATTTCAAAAATCCGACATACATGGTTGTCATTAAGAAGTAAAATGTGGTTCAATGGGATTAAAATAATTTTTTGGTGAATAGTAACTTTTAAGTTTTTTATCGCGATTAGAGGTAATTAGTGTAATTTAAGGTAAGAATAATGTTTTAATAATATGAGATGAGCTTGACACATGTCCTAACCTTATTTGATGTGTCATGGCCGACCAATACAATCCATGGGTCAACTTGGGGACCCCATGTAGCCACTTTGGTAGGAAAATGACATTAATATCTTTTTATTTAATGTTACAATAAAAATGACACAAACATGAGTTGTTTTACTAAAAAATTTTTTACATGGGGTTATACAAGTCAGATTTTTGACTACAAATAGTCATTGGAAAGATAAAACGATTTCCTACATCATAGTATTTTTTTATAATTTTTATATATTAAATAAATTAAATTATTTATGACACCATGATGATGCAGCGATTACCTCATTATTTAACGATTTAAATAAAATGAAAAGATAATGTAAATTCTATGACCTAAACATGTCCAAAACCTATTGGATGGGTGGATTTAGAACCCTTATCACCTTATCCTAGAATTATATCAATGTTGTACCTTTTAAATCCGAAACTCATTTTAAAATAAAGTAACATTTCTTTACTTTCCAAGAGTGCCCCTCCTCTCCTCTTATAAAAGGACCCTACCTCTACCTCCTTACCCACACTTCCAAAGCCTTTGGATCGGCCAAACCCTACCCATTTTGCCTCTCCACATCCCTCTATAACTCCTAGAAGCCTCACTTTGGGAAGAAGTCCTACCAAGGAATCTTTTTAGCTCAAATCAAAAAGAGTTACCCGATTTAAAGGTAGTGTCTTCTCTTATGTTCTTATGTTTTATTTTGCTTCTCCAACCCCCTAAACTCTTTTTATTCATTTATTTTGTAACAACACAAGTATATTACATATACTAGGATGTTTTTATAAGAAGGATTCGAGCTACCTCTAAACGTTGTGTAATATTATAAATGCATGTATATACTGGATATATATGATATATATGATATATACATCATTAGTATAACTCTGGATATAATGGATACATGAAAAACTTGTAATTATAAAGAGCATATTTTGACTCAAGTACCAATGATCGTTAAAACAACCGTTATTAACTAAAATAATTACATAGTGTTCATGACATGGTAATAAGTGATATAAAAGGAATAGTGAACTTGAAAAAGGTTCTTAAGAAAGTATAAATTAACTCAAGTTTATTATTCAGGAGACTAAAGAACGATCAAGTCAAGTCGGATACGAGGTATGGGACTTCGTCTCAATCTCTTTTCATTGAGGCATATTTTGTTTTATAAACAACCTTCTTTTATACGGTGTATAAACCCCTTTGAATTTTACGTTTATCCAAAATGAATCTTTTTTAATCGAAGCGTTTTACTAAACGACAAAAGGGAATGTTTTTGTCGTACGTATGTGGCGACAACGACTTCTCCGCCGCTGTGACCATTATTTGAGTTTCGGCTTCCTCTACAAGCCATAACTTTTTTTTAAAAGAAAAATAAATATTATGTTTTACTTTTATTTTATTTTGGTATTGAAAATGGTTTTCATAATATTTTTATATCAATGCGTTGTATTGATTTCTTGTTATTGAAAGGTGGAAATGTTAACTTTCCTTTATGCATGTTTTATGTGATACGATTATGTTGTGGTTCTTGGGCATTATTATGAAGACGGGTGGTTCCGTGATAAACTAAGGGCGGGTGAGCCCGATATAACTCTCCAATGCATTGGGTAATGCGAAGGAGTGAAACGTTAAGGTTTCTCCGAAGAGATTTAGGGAATATACTATGATGGGTATTCCAAACGTAACCAAGAGGGTTACTCCCTATGTAGGAATGTTATGAATGCCTCAAGTTACCTTTATGTCTTATGATTTTTATGATTTATTCATGATTTGATGAGGTATGTTAAAGTGCCTATGTTTTATGGGTAAAGTATGATTTCATTCTTATGTATATATGAACTCATGTTTCCTTTCCATATTTTTATAACCCTTACTGATCTTTTTATGCTCATCCCAAGTTTTCGAAATGTTTTTCACAGGTTAAGGGAAAGGTACATGATATGATGATAGGGTCAAGGAAGTGTCAAGAAATAACCCTTGTTTTATTTTAAATATGTTTCCATTGATGGGAAAAATGAATACTATCTTTTATGTTATCACTTTGCTTAAATGTGGAATGTAATACATGTTTTATGATCTAATTCTCTAAAACTCTAAACCTGAAAAGATCCTCAATGTGAATTATTCATTTAATTCAATATTAAGTAAGGTTTAAGGCTGGGGCCTTATAGTTGGTATCAAAGGTCTGTTTAGATAACTTTAGGAGTTAGAATTTTATTAAATGATGATCCAAAAATATTTTTTTATGGTAAAATTGAAATGATATAGAATTTGAAGATTACTATGTTGCTTCATCTAAGACATGTTTGTTCAGAATGGTTTTCCGTAGAGGAAACATGGAAGCAGTGCTAGGAAGGAATACAGAAGGAAATAACCTTCCGAATCAGCATCCTGAGATGGTCGGAATTGGAACTGAACAGTTTGTTGTAGTAATGTCGTAGTTGACTAAAGCGATAAATGGTGGCGGTATCCATGCACGAGATCAGCTAGATCAACCGCAAAGGAACATGTCAGTGGTGGAACATTTCATGAGGCAACATCCCCCATCATTCATAGGATAATCTAACCCTATGCTAGCGGAAGGGTGGATTAAAGCACTAGAGAAGATTTTTGATGTCATGGGGTGTTCAGAAAATCAAAAGGTTAGTCTTGCTATT
The DNA here is from genome assembly GCA_963277665.1 of Viscum album. NCBI lineage: Eukaryota > Viridiplantae > Streptophyta > Magnoliopsida > Santalales > Viscaceae > Viscum > Viscum album. Next base: position 1,865,555,308 of record OY728131.1, read on the forward strand.
TACCGTTTGGACGGTGAAACAGATCAGTGGTGGTCAATGGATAGAAATATCAGGGACACTGATGAGATTGATACTCTCGACTGGGATGAATTTAAAGGTATGTTTCTTGAGAAGTATTTTCCTAAGGCTATTCGACTTAGGATGGAAAAGAAATTCTTGTAATTAAGGCAAGAGGAATACTCAGTGGCTGCCTATGAAGAAAGGTTCACTCGATTGACAAGGTATGCTCCAAATTTTATCCGAGACCTTGATAGTAAAATCAATCATTTTTACTCAGGATTAAAGCCAAAATATCGAAGGAATTTAGCTTCTCATGAGTTCAAAAGTTATGAAAAGCTTGTTCGATGTGCTGAGAAGATGTAAATGGAGTTTGCCGATGATCAAGTGTTCTATAACAACCAGCAGAAGAAGAGACCGAGGTGGCAAGAGAAAGGGAAGAATTCTTCAAAAAGGTCTGATGGTAAGAAAAATATGTTTCCAGTTTGTGATAAATGTGGGAAAAGGTATGCTGGGGAATGTCTTCTGAATTCTGGAAAGTGCTACCGATGCGGTAAGATGGGACATAAGGCTCGTGATTGCACTGAAAAAGATCCGGGTGATGGTAAGACCAAATTTGATTTACAGTTAGTGAAATGTTTTAAGTGCAATGAGATGGGTCACTATGGAAACGAGTGTCTGACAAAGAGATTGAGTGATGGGAAGCAGTTAGACTACAAGCAGAAAGGGGTGGTGAAATCCTTTGAAACTACTTCAGCAGATGTCGGGCCATCAAATGAAGTTGTATCAGGTACTTTATTTGTTTTTTCAGATTATGCCAGTGTGTTGTTTGATTTGGGGTCTACACATTCTTTCATCTCTGAAACCTTTTCTAGTAAAATGGGAATACCATCTCAAGAAATGACTCCTGAACTTGTGGTAAAAACACCTGGGGGAAATATTGAGGCAAAAAGAATTTATAAGAATCTTCCTATCCTTATCCGTGGAAAGAACCTACTTGCGAACCTTATTGTTTTACCTCTAGTAGATTTTGATTTTATCCTGGGTATGGATTGGATCTCTATTTACCATGCTATGATTGATTATAGAGCCTTGAATAACATCACTATTAAGAACAAATATCCTTTTCCTCATATCGATGATTTGTTCGATCAGCTCTAGGGAGCTCAGTATTTTTCAAAGATTGACCTGAGATCGGGGTACCATCAACTCAAGGTAAAGGAATCAGATGTTCTGAAGACTACGTTTCGTACAAGATATGGCCATTATGAATTTTTATTAATTCCTTTTGGGATAACCAATGCACCTTCTGTATTCATGGACTTAATAAATAGAATTTTCCATGAGTTCTTGGATAAGTTTGTGGTTGTTTTCGTTGATGATATTTTTGTGTTTTCTAAAAGTAAAGAAGGGAATGAAAGAAATTTAAGGGTTATTTTGAAAACCTTGAAAGAAAAGAAATTGTATGGAAAATTCAGAAAGTGTGAGTTTTGGTTGCAACAAATTTATTTCCTTGGTCATATTGTTTCTAAAGATGGGATAACTGTTGATCCTACAAAAACAAAGGTTGGTGAATGCTCTAGTTTTGGAACTACCTTCCAAGAATGGTGAGTTTGTTATATACAGTGATGCTTCATTGAAAGGACTTGGTTGCGTCCTAATGCAGAATGATCAGGTAATTTCTTATGCTTCACGACAGTTGAAAACTCATGAGGTAAATTACCATACACATGATTTGGAATTAGCTGCTTTAGTTTTCGCTTTAAAAATTTGGAGGCATCATTTTTATGGAGTAAAGTGTGAAATATATACTGATCACAAATGTTTAAAGTATATATTCACTCAGAAAGAGTTGAACATGAGACAGAGGAGATGGCTGGAATTAATCAAGGATTATGATTGTACAATTCATTACCATCCGGGAAAAGAAAATAAAGTGGATGATGCTTTGAGTCGGAAAAGTAATGATTCATTAACCATGCTACATTTGGAATGAGATCCTTTGGTTTTTGATTTGATGAACTTTGGCATAGAATTTGTTGGTGCAGGAAGTTCTTCTGTTTTGTTTCAGGTATCAGTGAGATCATCTCTATCAGACAGAATCAAGCAAGCACAGAAGCAAGACAGTGAGTTGCAAAAAAAGGTAGAGATGGTTCAGAAGGGTAAGTTGCATGAATTCAACATTGATAATGATTGTGTTGTGAGATTTGGGAAGAGATTGTGTGTGCCTTGTGATTCATAGTTGAAGAGAGAGTTGTTATGTGAAGCTCATAGTTCTCCGTTTTCAGTTCATCCTGGCAGTACTAAGATGTATAGAGATCTTTGGGAGTATTACTGGTGGGACAAAATGAAAAGAGATATTACTGATTTTACTGTGAAGTGTTTGACTTTTCAACAGGTTAAAGCAGAGTGGCAGTTACCGAAAGGGATGCTTCGGCCTTTACCAGTGCCAGAGTGGAAATGGGAGAATATATCCATGGACTTTGTTGTGGGATTACCAAAGACATATCGAGGTAATAATGCAATCTGGGTTATTGTTGATTACTTGACCAAATCTGCTCATTTCCTTGCTATACAAGATACTTTTTCCCTAGATCAACTTTCCCGTTGGTATCTTAAAGACATAGTCAGGTTACATGGAGTTACTCTATCCATTGTATCTGACCGTGATCCCAGGTTCACTTTTAACTTTTGGAAAGGCCTTCAGAAGTCGTTGGGTACTGAATTAAATTTTAGTACAGCTTTTCATCCTCAACCATATGGGCAGTCAGAACAAATGATCCAGACATTGGACGATATGCTACGTGCTTGTTCGATGGATTATCAGGGAAGTTGGGACCAACATCTTTCTTTGGTTGAATTTTCTTATAATAACAGTATTCATTCTAGTATACAGATGGCACCATTTCAGGCATTATATGGGAAGCGGTGTCGAACTCCAGCTTTCTAGGATGAAGTGGGTGAAAGGAAGTTGATGGGACCAGAATTGGTAGAAGAGTGGGCAGAAAAAGTTCAGCTGATACAGAAACACATGATAACAACTCAGAGTAGGCAGAAGAGTTATGCGGACAATAGGAGGAAGGATCTATCTTTTGAGGTAGGTGATCATGTTTTTCTCAAAGTATCACCATGGAAAAGTGTGATGCGATTTGGTAAGAAAGGAAAGCTGAGTCCAAGCTTCATTGGACCATATGAAATTCTAGAGAGAGTTGGATCATTTGCTTACTGAGTGGCTTTACCTCCGAGTTTATCTCAGGTACACAATGTTTTTCATGTTTCGATGTTGAGAAAGTATATGCCAGATCCATCTCATGTTTTGAGTCCAGAGGTAGTTCAGCTGGAAGAGAACCTATCTTATGAGGAACAACCGGTCCAGATTCTTGACCACAGGGAGCAAGTGTTACGGAATAAGGTGATTCATCAGGTAAAGGTTTTTTGAAAAAACCACATGATTGAAGAAGCAACATGGGAATCTGAAAATGCAATGAGGGATAAATACCCCCACTTATTCGATAAGTAAATGAATTATGGGGACGCAATTTTCTAAAGGGGGGAAGGATGTAACATCCCAATTAAGTAATGAATAATAGATATTTTTATCTATGTCTATTAATGAATTAGATAGTGTTTTAGAGGCTTAAAATGAGAATAAATCCAATCTTAAGCATGGAATACACTAATATTTTTAAAAGATTGTTTTACTGCCTTTTGATGGAAAACCATCTTTTAAATCTATCTTTTGACAATTTTATAAGCTCTATTTGTCAAAATAAACTTATTCTTTATGATTGGGACATCAAAATTTACTTTGTGTGATTTTTTGGTATTTTTCCGATAAAGTTCATTTTTTTAATGAATAGTGAAAAAGGATGTATTTTAATTTAAAACCTCTTTTTTATCTAATTTATTTATATGATTAGATTATATTTTTAATTGGTTTTAAAGTTCAATTAGAATATATTTTTACCATTTAATCCAATAGTGGTCGTTGGAATTAATTTCACTTTGAAATTGGACTTAAACTAGTGTCAATCTTTTGATACTTATTTTTTCATAAAAACACGCTATTTGCTATGACCATGGGAATTAATTATTAAATTAATTAATGAAACTCATATGTTTTGAATTTTTTAAAATAGTCATCATTTTTGAATTTGGAATATCAAATATAGATTAGGGTGAAGTTTTGGTTTTTTCTGGAAAACTTCAATTTTGATGAATAGTGAAACCACCAAGTGGTACTTATAAAAACTGATTTTTCGTTTAAATGAAATTTTACCACCTCTATGGTTTGAATTTCAAAAATCCGACATACATAGTTGTCATTAAGAAGTAAAATGTTGTTCAATGGGATTAAAATAATTTTTTGGTGAATAGTAACTTTAAAGTTTTTAATCGCGATTAGAGGTAATTAGTGTAATTTAAGGTAAGAATAATGTTTTAATAATATGAGATGAGATTGAAACATGTACTAACCTTATTGGATGTGTCATGGCCAACCAAGAAAATCCATGGGTCAACTTGGGGACCCCATGGAGCCACTTTGGTAGGAAAATGACATTAATATCTTTTTATTTAATGTTAAAATAAAAATGACACAAACATGAGTTATTTTACTAAACCAATTTTTACATGGGGTTGTACAAGTCAGATTTTTGACTATAAATAGTCATTGGAAATCTAAAAATATATTCCTACATCATAGTATTTTTTTTTATAATTTTTAGACATTAAATAAATTAAATTATTTATGACACCATGATGATGCAACGATTACCTCATTATTTAAAGATTTAAATAAAATGAAAAGATAATGTAAAATATATGACCTACAAATGTCCAAAACCTATTATATGGGTGGATTTAGAACCCTTATCACCTTATCCTTGAATTATATCAATTTGATACCTTTTAAATCCGAAACTCATTTTAAAATAAAGTAACATTTCTTTACTTTCCAAGAGTGCCCCTCATCTCCTATTATAAAAGGCCCCCACCTCTACCTCCTTACCCATACTTCCAAAGACTTTGGATCGGCAAAAACCTGACCATTTTGTATCTCCACGTCCCTATATAACTCCTAGAAGCCTCACTTTGGGAAGAAGTCTTCCCAAGGAATCTTTTGAGCTCAAATCAAAAAGAGTTACCAGATTTATAGGTAGTGTCTTCTCTTGTGTTCTTATGTTTTATTTTGCTTCTCCAACCCCTAAACTCTTTTTATTCATTTCTTTTGTAACAACACCAGTATCTTCCATATACTAGGATGTTTTTATAATAAGGATTCTAGCTACACTTACACACATCTACATCTAATGGTTAAAGAACATACTATTTCCGTGGATGGTGAATTTCTGCCTCACTAAACGATGATTGTTCAACACTCATATATCACCTTCAAAGGTGGCCATTAAGATGTAACTATATTTATATATTATATATAATATGTTTATTTTTTACTTAAGCTTCTGTATTTTTCATTTATGGCATATCTTTATGGTTACCATTATGAGTAAACGCGATATCTTCATTTTAGGAAGTGCGGACTACCGCCCCCTCAAAGTGATTTGATTCGTTAATACCATATGTGGTATGTATAAAGGATATATTTAATGATATTATATATGATACCATACTAGAATTAAAATACTATTATGTATCATTATGTTTTAATTCCATAAAATACGAAATAGAAATGAATGTAGCGTTCATGCGTACATACGGCTTACCGTCTCCATGAACGGTGCATTTCATTTCTTACCTCTAAACGTTGTGTAATATTATAAATGCATGTATATACTGGATATATATGATATATATGATATATAAATCATGAGTATAACTCTGGATATAATGGATACACGAACAACTTGTAATTATAAAGAGCATATTTTGACTCAAGTACCAATGATTGTTAAAATGACCGTTAATAACTAAAATAATTACATAGTGTTCATGACATGGTAATAAGTGATATAAAAGGAATAATGAACTTGAAAAAGGTTCTTAAGAAAGTATAAATTAACTCAAGTTTATTATTCAGTAGACTAAATAATGATCAAGTCAAGTCGGATACGAGGTATGGGACTTCGTCACAATCTCATTTCATTGAGGCATATTTTGTTTTATACACAACCTTCTTTTATACGGTGTATAAACCCCTTTTACTTTTACATTTTTCCAAAATGAATCTTTTTTATACGAAGCGTTTTAATAAATGACAAAAGGGAATGTTTTTGTCGTACGTATGTGGCGACAATGACTTCTACGCTGCCGTGACCATTATTTGAGTTTCGGCTTCCTCTACAAGCCATACCTTTTTTTTAAAATAGAAATAAATACCATGTTTTACTTTTCTTTTATTTTGGTATTGAAAATGGTTTTCGTAATGTTTTTATATCAATGTGTTGTATTGATATCTTGTGATTTAAAGGTGGAAATGTAATGTTTCCTTTATGCATGTTTTATTTGATACGATTTTGTTGTGGTTCTTGGGCATTATTATGAAGACGGGTGGTTCCGTGATAAACTAAGGGCAAGTGAGCCTGATATAGCTCTCCAATGCATTGGGTAACACAAAGGAGTGAAACGTTAAGGTTTCTCCGAAGAGATTTAGGGAATATACTGTGATGGGTATTCCAAACGTAACCAAGAGGGTTACTCCCTACGTAAGAATGTTATGAATGCCTCAAGTTACCTTTATGTCTTATGATTTCTATGATTTATTCATGATTTGAGGAGGTATGTTAAAGTGCCTATGTTTTATGGGTAAAGTATGATTTAATTCTTATGTATATATGAACTCATGTTTCCTTTCCATATTTTTATAACCCTTACTGAGATTTTTATGCTCATCCCAAGTTTTTGAAATGTTTTTCACAGGTCAAGGGAAAGGTACATGATATGATGATAGTGTCAAGGAAGTTTCAAGAAAGAATCCTAGTTTTATTTTAAATATGTTTCCGTTGATGGGAAAAATGAATACTATCTTTTATGTAACCACTTTGCTTAAATGTGGAATGTAATACATGTTTTATGATCTAATTCTCTAAAACTCTAAACCTGAAAAGATACTCAATGTGAATTATTCATTTAATTCAATATTAAGTAAGGTTTAAGGCCGGGGCCTTATAGGCGAAGTGGATTATCAGACGGTGCTACCACCGCTGCTTCAATGGGTCCACAATGTCTTCCATGTGTCTCATCTCCGTCTGTATCTACAGAATGACTCGCATGTCCTTGACTTGGGAAAACTGGATATTGAGGATGGTGTAACGTTTGTGGAGCGACTAGTGTGGATCAAGGATCAGGATGAGGAGGTGCTTCACAGACAAACCATTCCCTTGGTTCATGTGTTATAGAGGCATTATGGCCTTGAGGATAGTACCTGGGAACCATAGGCACATATGAGTGGCTAGTACCCAGAGCTATTTTGAGTTTTGTTTTGTACTTGGATGTGATGTAATACTGGACCTTGTTAACTATGAGATGGGTTTTTTTCTTGTTCTGTGAATGTGTATGAAAAGTCCTGATTATGGGGAGGGGAGGACCTGATCCCTGATCATGATGAATTAAGTTGGATGAGATAAAACCCATGCGGGCGAGTCATTGCCTCCTAAAGTGGATAATATCTTGACATGGAGGAAGGAACTCCCTAATCCATATATCTGGATGGTTTGACTTCTGTGGTTGTTTGGTTTTTTATTGTTTCTAAAATTTTTTAGGAGATGGGTGAATGAAATTATCCTAGATGTGGAGGGTTTATCTGACTTTCGAACAACTCTTGGGTAGTTTGTCCTTGAGATGTATCTTAAGAGGTGGTTGTTCGAACCCCATTATTTCTTTCTTTGGATTTAGTCATGATTCTTAAGGGAAATAATTGTTTTATGGGTATCTAATGTAATGTCCCAGACCCTCCTTGACTTTTACTTTGTCAAATTATTGTGTTTCGGGTGTCCTGGACCTTGTCGGTGAGTTAGGAGGGTGTCAGTGTTAGTGGTAGGGTGTCACCGTGGTGTCACCTATCTTGACACTGATTGGTCTCACCGATTGTTGTGTCACCAATCGGTTCCACCAATTGGTGCCGCACCCGAACGGTGCCACCATGGAGTGTTAGGGTTCTTTCCCCTAGTTTTCCTGTAACGCCTCTTTTAAGTTTTATTACCACTTTTAAATTAGTTTAAGTTCGTTTAAGCCCATAAATGGTATCTTAAATCCTCTAGCAGTGGAGAGACACCATTTCATACCTTTTCCGTATTTCCATTTTATCCCCTCTTACGCATTTTCTCGGTTAAAAGGATATCCATCAAGTCTGCTGGTCTATCTTCACAGTCTTCGAAGAGAATTACTAAATATAAATTAATTCCATCATGTGTAACCACCCAACCACATGGTAAACCCATGATCTAACTTTTAAGAGGTTTGATATTTCATATTCCATAACTCTAGTATCAGGCCTTTTAACAAACCCATATCTTCTTCTTCCTTGGTCCCTTTCTTTTCTTGGTGCCCTTGGAGTCCCTCTTTTAGAGACGAATCGTGTTCCCATGCTGGAGCCCTTCCTGTAATACCCTGACCCCAGTTACCCAGAGTCAGCGCATTATTTTAATACATTGGCATGATTACAAGGAATCAATTCACAAAGGACCGATCCGTTTAGCAGTCTTGGAAAATAGATTACATACATTAATGTTACATTACACTTTATAACATACAAAACAACATAAATAATTCTTTATTAATGCCATTATTCCCTTGGATTAACCCTGCAAATCAATCACAATACACTTCATGGAATCATGGGAAAAATAAAACATAGAAAGGGGTGAGCTCAAACGCTCAGTAAGGTTAAGCAATACAGCGGAAGATGACATAAATATTAATCATGGTGAATAATTGATAACACATACCTTTAACAATAATAAACATGAATAATTTTATGGAATGAATATGAGTTGAGTAAATAATGCCACAATAAAACATAATCATGGGTATTCTACTAGTCGAATGACTAAATGAACCATCAATATTATTTCCATATTGAAGGAATGTATAATGCCAGATATTCTAAAACATTTTGTCAAGGCCTCGGCCAAGACATCTAAAAATTATTAAGGCCTCAGCCAAAACCATAAATCAAATTGGGAAAAAGGCCTCGGCCAATTCCACATCTAGTTATCTCATGAGACCTACCGATGCATTGAGGAGCTATAGCGGGCTCCACCCGTCACTTACTATGTCCAATACATTCCTCATATGAAAAGGTTGAAAAATAACATAAATATTCATAAAAAACTAGGATACAAAATGTCAATACTTTAAACATAAACCATGAATGGTATAAAAATAACACATCCATAGTCAAACATATCACAAAACCTTCATACAATATGGAAGTTTTGTATCATAATAAATCAACTTAGAAACAAGTTTAAAATTCATTAAAGGATTTGATATATATGTAAATGATTTGTAAAACTCTGATTGAAATATTACTTTTCATGAAGACATTTAAAAGTCACACAATTTAGAAAGGAATACATTTAAAGACATTTTTGAATCAAAGTGTCCTATACAACTTCGAAACCTTATAAGGTAATTTACATTTTAAAACATTCATGTCCATTTAAATAAATCCTTAAAACCATTTTTCAAACATGGAAATTAATGAGAATGGTTTAGAATAATAAATCTTTAAAACATTTAAAATGATGTTGACATAGATGAAATCAAAACTATTTGAGAGAAATAGCAATTTTTTAAAATCATTTAAGAGTTACATAATTATAAAAGAAAACATCTACTTTGAAAATATTATTATAATCTTGTAAGGGAAGATTTTAAGATTTTATAATGGCGGAAAATAGCCGCACCCTCCGTATAATTTTAAAAAACACATTCTTACCTTAATTTTGTCGAAAAGGTTAAAAAGGACCTTGTTTGGAAAATGACGGAAAGATTCCTTTATAAACATATTATAAAAAGACAAAAAAAGGTTATAAATGAATTTAACCCATAGTATGTAAAATGGTAATAATGATTTGAAATAAATTTTTAAGAATCATGGATGTGGAAGATAAATAGGTCCTAGTAGATAATTACGTATAAACAACTTCGGATAATGAAGAGATTGTGAAATAAACCCTTAATGTGTAATTTTCCATGGTCTATGGTAGGTTTACTTCCTGTATAATGGTGAAATAATTGTTATTTAATTATAAAAGAATTATATACATTAATATGATATCATATATTATCTTTTAACATTGATTTATCAATAATATATTAGTATTAACGTCATTACGGGTGTTAACAGATTCATTTTCCTTTATATTCTTTATTATGTGAGCCATATTTGTTATGGATGGGATGTATATTATTCATATCCAGAATTATATCATGTCTCTAAAAAATGTTTTTAATCATCAAATAAAAATTAGTCCTGAATGGATATGATGGGGAATGAATCTCATCACGTTCGTGGAGACGGTAGTCCGTACGTACGCACGAGCGACAATATCATTCTTTTGATATTAAAATAATATAAAATTGGATGGTATATCATATTTAAAGAATAATTACCATTTTATATTTATTATTTACATCAATTACACATCATTATCATACCCATCCAAATAATAATGTTTTGAATAACAATTACACCACGACGTGGAGACGGTAGGCCGTACGTACGCACATATGGTGACATGTCATTAAATGGATGGATAGAATACTGAATATGGTTACAAAATTTTTATAATAACTTCATAGTATATATAAGATACTAGATTTATTATTTTAAAATGGAAATAAAAAATAATTAAGAAGTTGAAGAAGAAAGTAACTTGAAAGTGGGTGGTGAAAACATTACCTCTTCTTCGGGTTCTTCCATTTGATTTGATCAAAAGGGATCCTTAGGTTGGGTTTCTGATCAAACTAAGGCCTCTAGGTTGAATTGAGGGAATTTTAGAGGATATTTGGTCAGGAGATGGCCGAACCAAAAGGATTTGATGGTTTAAATAATTGGTTAGAAGTGGTGTCCTTTTATAAGGGGGAGGAGGGGCTCTTTAGAAAAAACATAAAGTATTATTTTATAATAAATTCATATTCAGTTTATAATGGCTCAAAAGTAAATTATTCAAAGAATAATGTGGGGGAAGGTTAAAAACAACTCAACCAATAGGTTTTAGATAGGTTTGGGTCACTTTATTGACCTTATCTTTTAGTTTTAACTCTTAGTTAATTAGTTTGACATTTACCATGTCACTTTGTATTTTAATATTACATGGTTAATAAAGATACTATATACTTCCAAGAGACCCCCAAGTGGTCCATTAATGATAAAAATATCATTATATAAGTCGTTTTTCCGAACCTTAGATTTTTAGGAATAGAATATCAATTAATAATATAATATTTGTTTTAAAAACTCATTTATGTCAATTTTGACACTATTCAATAATTGATTTTTGTTAAAGTCTTAACAACTTTATTAATTCCAAACAAATTCATTTAAGAAATAATAACATGTCATATTAACTAATAAAATTTGTGGATGTCATCAAAACTTTCAAATTATATTTATTTTAACATTTATAATACCAATTATTTGATTCTATCATTAATAAGGAAAATACTGCATCATTATTGTGTCATAAATAAATTTAATTATTCAATGTCTAAAAATTATAAATAAAATACAACTATGTAAGAAATATTTTTATCTTTATAATTAATATTTATAGTCTAAAATATAACATATATAACCCTATGTAAAAATTGTTTTGCTAAAAGATATATGCTTATGTCATTTTTGTATTTACTTTAACTTAATTAATATAAAGTGTCCCTATCACTTACAAGTGGCTCCATGGGGTCCCAAAATCGACCCAAATATTTCCATGGTCGGACATGTATCAAAAAATAGGGTTATAACACGTTTTAGGGTAAATTAATATTATTATAATATATTTTTTTACCCTTACTTACCAGATTTACCCTTTAACTATGGTAAATAAAATATTTACTGAAGTAATTATTCAAAATGTATAAAAATAAGAGTTACCTATTTACAAAATTTGGACATCCTGATTCCAAATATGGAATCCATTTTTACAAATTCAAAACCCAGAAGTGGGAGAAATTAATTTGAAATTAATTTCCACTGTCAAAATAGAAAGCGTGTTTTTAAGAAATAATAACTATCAAAAGATTGACACTTGTTTATGTCCAGTTTAAATGTAAAATTACGTCCAATGGCCAAAATTGTATTAAATGGTAAAAATATATTATAAATATACTTTTAAACCACTCAAATTCATAATTTATCACTATTAATTATTTTGATTAAAAAATTTGTTTTTAATTAAAATTTGGTAATTTTCACTATTCATCAAAATATGAATGTTATCAGAAAAGTACCAAAAATTCAACCTAAGCTAATTTCAATATTCTGAATCCAAAAATGAAGTGCATTTTGAAATATAAAATTTATAAAATTTCAAAAAGTGTGTATTACTATTCATAACAGCTAGTTTGATTAGTTGTGGTGTGTGCTAGAACTCGAAGTTGCGTACAACACACGCTACTATATTATTCAAAGAGAAGTGTACCGTGGAAGCTTAGAGTGTTACATTATCCCCTCCTTCAATAAATTGTGTCATCGCAATTTATGCTCGGTATTGGAAACTTGGGGATGACATTTCAAAATATCTTAGTTGAAATCCCACATCGAAAAATGGATTAATGAGGCCTCTATTTAAAATAAATAGTGGTAAGTATGAAGGTTACCAAAAATAAAACATACTCGGGTTCCATGTAGGAAAACATGGATATGGAGGAAAAATCTAACCATCAATATCTGATGGAGAGTGGTAGAGAACATGGCTATGAAAAACCCAACAATCACAAAGCCATAAATTTGTGATGATCTAAGGTACCATCTTGGACAAAGTTTTTGTTCTAAGTTCCTTTTATTAATGTTAAGGAATTTATTTATGAGATTGGATAAGATCATAAGTAAATATACTTACTTTATAATTAGAGATTTATCCATTAATAAATTTCTACCATAAACTCATCTTTCACTCCAAAACATAATACAAATCAAAAATAATCTATTTATCATAATCGTATAGGGTTCCAAATATAAACATATACCATTTAAATGATTAAAACTATTTTGTAACAACCACGGACTTCCTGTAGGCTAGTGATAGGTAATAAAGTCCTGTCACACTATGATTGTGGGTTCCATTCCTACATCTTTGTCCGACGCGATGAGTTATCGCCCGACCCACAAGTTATCCTTTTCCAAGACTATAGTATTATAATATTCCAAAAATAATCATAAGAAATGTTTTAACCTTAAACAATACCATCCAAATTTCAACTTAATTCATTACAAACATTATAGTTATCCAAAATACCTCTGTCCAGACTCTATGTAAAAGGTATCTAAATTCCAAAATCAATTGTAACATCAGATTCCCCAAACAAAGTAAAGTTTATATTATTGTCACATACTGAAAATATGATTACCTTAGTCATATTAAAACCTTAATGAAAACAAAAAGTACTGCAGTACAATCCTTATATACATCACATTATTCTTATAACCATAATATAGTTCTTGAGTCCAAAAACAAAAATACAATAATTATTCAACATCAACTATTGTAACAACATAATCTTGGACTTGCTCCCTTGGCCTTTTCTGAGGTAAGTTTCCTTGGAACTTAGGAAATTCATTTGCATAATTCCCCATTTCTCTATAATTATAGCATTCAATGTTGTGAAAAAATTTCTTTCCCCTGCAATCATGAGCTTAGTTTCACCACACTTGTAACAGACTCCCATTCCTTTTCGGAAAGTTACAGGGTGTTTCTTTCCACAATTATCACATAATGGAAAATCCTTCTTTCCATTTTTCCCATTACCTATCTCTTGATCCACCTTTCTCTTCTTCTCTTGCTTTACTTTATTGTCATAAGATTTAGAGAATTCCTTTTCTGTCTTGATAGCGCATGAGACAATATCTTCGTATGATGAGAAGGATTGAGATACTAAAGCTCGATAGAGAAATGGTTTAAACCCATCAAAGAAATGATAAATCTTACTTTTTAGGTTACGTATATAATCTGCAGCATGCCTTTCTAACCTTGTAAAGTTATCCTTATACTTTGCAACATTCTCATCCTCCTTTTTCTTCAGACCGAGAAATTGTCTTTCCATATCTGCTCGATGGTCATGAGGAAAATATTTTTCTAAGAAAATTTCATTAAAATCCCTCCATTCCATACGTGATACTTCTTCATCCTCCTTTGTGTTTTGAATCAATGACCACCATTGATCAGCATCTCCAGTGAAGCGATAAACTGCCATGAAAACTTTTTCCCTTTCACTACTCCCCAAAGACTGAAATATTTTCTCTAGGGAACCTATCCATTGCTCTTCTACCAATGGATTTTTATTCCCATAAAATGTTGGTGGTTTTTTCCTCATGAAGTGATCTAACATTGATACTTCGCATTGTGGATCAGGGTGCTCCATGCGGGTAAGGTTATTATTCATAACCTGATTGAGTTGTCCTGATATGGTGATAAGTTGATCAGAACTAGTTGTATCACCAGCTCCACTATAATTTTCTTTAGTAAGAGGGAAATCCCTACATGGAGTACGTTCATTGATATGATTTCCATTCCTTCCACTAGGTGCCATGTCTAAACAATGGCATAAACTAGATTAGTTTATGAATCTAAATACATAATTCCAAACTTGTAAAATACCTAACATAAATTGAATAGTTTATGGATATAATCCATAATCCTAAAAATGTTTCCTTTGAGTAAGTATATACTCATAAGCCATTCATAATGGTTTGTAAAGAAAATGTGAATTATCCTAAGCATATCCCCTAGGAGTGTCGTAACCAAGAGTGCAGCAAGACCCATTGTTGTGCACCAGTTCCCACTCGAGTCCAGCTCAAAGTGGTGTTTTTGGGTTTTACCCCTAGGTACATCTGTTCCAGAGCCACCTCTACCTACTCGTATCCAGACATGGATTTATTTGCTTGGAAAATTCACAAAATCCCTACATTACCAAAATTATAGGAAGTTCTTCTATACTAATCCTCAAATTATATCTTAGGGTAATGTGCTCTAATAAGATTTTGTAACATCCCAGGTAAATAAAGAATAATAAATTTTCATATTTATTAATATTTTCGAATTAAATATTAATTTTAATTAAAAGGGGTTTCTATGTTCGATAGCATACTCGATACGCAATGATGAGTTTCTTTGAAAACTTACATTGCACACTAGTAATATAATAATAATATTTAAAATGGTAGTTAACATGTAGCCGTTGTATTGGTGGGAATGGATTTAAATAACTAAAATATGATTATATATGTTTTTTAAATGTTTTTACATTTATCCAATAAAAGATAAAGGCTTAAAATACAGAAAGAATTCAATTTTAGGCATTTATACCCTAATTTTCACTAAAGGTTCACTTATCAGCTTTTGATGGAGAACCATCATTAAATATAGTTTTAATCACTCTTATACATTCTATTGGACCAAATATAACTTTTCTTTAGAATCGGGACATCAAATTTTACTTTGTGTAAATTTTTGGTATTTTTCCGATAAAGTTCATTTTTAATGAATAGTGTAAAATGTTGTATTTTAATTCAAAACCTCTTTTTAATATAATTTATTTATATGATTAGATTATCTTTTGAATTGTTTTTAAAGTGAAATTTGAATATATTTTTACCATTAAATCTAATTGTGGTCGTTGAAATTAATTTCACTTTGAAATTGGACTTAAACTAGTGTCAATCTTTTGATACTTATTGTTTCATAAAAACACGCTATTTGCTCTGACACCAGGAATTAATTATTAAATTATTTAATGAAACTTATATGTTGTTAATTTTGTAAAATTTACTTCATTTTTGAATTCGGAATATCAAATATAGCTTAGGGTGAAGTTTTGGTATTTTTATGAAAAACTTCAATTTTTGAGGAATAGTGAAACCACTAAGTGGTACTTATAAAAACTGATTTTTCGTTTAAATGAAATTTTACCAATTCTGTGTTTTGAATTTCGAAAATCCGACATACATGGTTGTCATTAAGAAGTAAAATGTGGTTCACTGAGATTAAAATATTTTTTTTGGTGAATAGTAACTTTTAAGTTCTTAATCGCGATTAGAGGTAATTAGTGTAGTTTAAGGTAAAAATAAGGTTTTAATAAATTGAGATGAGCTTGACACATGTCCTACCCTCATTGGATGTGTCATGGCCAACCATGAAAATCCATGGGTCAACTTGGGGACCCCATGAATCCACTTTGGTTGGGAAATGACATAAATAACTTTTTATTTAATGTTAGAGTAAAAATAACACAAACATGAGATGTTTTACTAAAACAATTTTTACACGGGGGTATAAGAGTCAGATTTTTGACTATAAATAGTCATTGGAAATCTAAAAATATTTCCTACATCATAGTATTTTTTTTATAATTTTTAGACATTAAATAAATTAAATTATTAATGACATCATGATGATGGAGCGATAACCTCATTATTTAATGATTTAAATAAAATGGAAAGATAATGTAAAATACAAGACCTAAACATGTACAAAACCTATTGGATGGGGGGATTTCGAACCCTTATCACCTTATCCTTGAAACACATCAATGTGGGACCTCTTAAATCCGAATACCATTTTAAAATAAAGTGACTTTTCTTTACTTTCCAAGAGTGCCCCTCCTCTCCTCTTATAAAAGGCCCCCACCTCTACCTCATTACCCACACTTCCAAAGCATTTGGCTCGGCCAAAACTTGCCCATTTTGCCTCTCCACATCCCTCTATTACTCCTTGAAGCCTCACTTTGGGCATAAGTCTTCCCAAGGAAGCCTTTGAGCTCAAATCTAAGAGAGTTACCCGATTTTAAGGTAATGTCTTCTTTTGAGTCCTTTTGTTTTATTTTGCTTCTCCAACCCCCTAAACTCTTTTTATTCTTTTCTTTTGTAACAACTCCAGTATCCTCAATATACTAGGATGTTGTTATAAAAAGGATTAGAGATAAACTTACACACACCTACATCTAATGGTTAAAGAACATACTGTTTCCGTGGATGGAGAATTTCTGCCTCCCAAAACGATGATTGTTCAACATTCTTTTAACACCTTCATAGGTGGCCATTAAGATGACACTATATTTATATATGATATCTAATATGTTTATGTTTTACTTAAGCTTCTGTATTTTTCATTTATGGCATACCTTTATGGTTTCCATTATGGGTAAACGTGATATCTTCATTTAAGGAAGTGCGGACTACCGCCCCCTCAAAGTGATTTTATTCGTTAATACCATATGTGGTACGTATAAAGGATATATTTAATGATATTATATATGATAACATACTGGAATTAAAATACTATTATGTATCATTATCTTTTAATTCCATTAAATATGAAATATAAATGGAAGTAGCGTTCATGCGTACGTACGACTTACCGTCTCCATGAACGATGCATTTCATTTCTTAACTCTAAATGTTATCTAATATTATAAATGCATGAATATACTGGATATATATGATATATATGATATATACATGATTAATACAATTCTGGATATAATGAACCTTTGACCACAAAAACAACATGTAATTGTAAGAAGTCCACTTTCGACTTAAGAACCAAGTATCGACAAAACAAATATTATTAACTTAAATGATTACATAATGTCTATGCCATGGTAATAAGTGATATAAAATGAATAATGAACTTTAAAAAGGTTCTTAAGGAAGTATAAATTAACTCAAGTTTATTATTCAGGATGTTAAAGAACGATTGAGTCAAGTCGGACCCGAGGTAAGGGAACTTCTTAACCCAATTTCCATTCTTTGGGTTAATCTCCTACTTTCAAATTATGTAATGATATTATTATGTCCTATCTTGTATTTTTACTTTATTTATGTGTACTTATAGTGAATACACATAATATATCTATTTTATTTAAAAAAATGATCTTTGTAAGGGACTTCGTCTCAATCTCTTTTCATTGAGGCATATTTCGTTTTATACACAACTTTCTTTTATACGGTGTATAAACCCCTTTGACTTTTAATTTTATACAAAAGGAAGATTTTTCTACGAAACATTTTACTAAACGACAAAAAGGAATGTTTTTTTACGTACGCGGTGACAAAGACCTTTTCCGCCACTGCAAGTATTATTTGGTCTTTTGCTTCCTCAACAAGCCGTAATGTTTTTAAAATAAAATAAATACCATATACTCTTTTCTATATTTTGGTATTGAAAATGGTTTTGATAAAGGATTCTATTATGTCAATATATTTAAATGATATATTGTGATTGAAATATGGAAATTTTATCATTCCTTTATATTGGTTTTATGTTTTATGATTTTATATTGGTAATTGGACATTTGACGGGTGGTTACGTGATAAACCATATGACGGGTGGTGCCGTGAATACCAGGACGGGTGGTTACGTTATAACCTCCAATGCATTGGGTATGGAAGTCAGCCGTATGGCTATTCCATTAAGTATGTACTGAAGTTGGCCGTATGGCTATTCCATTAAGTGATATGTGTGGAAGTCGACCGTATGGTTATTCCACTTAAGTATGTTTATGTCCCAAGTTACCTTTATATGTTATGTGATCTTTTTATGGGTTTTATGGTAATACTTTGGTTACAAAAGGGTAAGTAATGATATTTTTTTCTGAGAATATTTTTTACTACTTCGAAAAGGTGAAAAGTATTACTTTGATAAAGTATACATGGTTTACTTGTTGTTTTGAAAAAGTAACAGTTTTCATTATTTGTGTATCCCTTACTGAGCTTTTTATGCTAATACCAAGTTTTTGAAATGTTTTTCACAGGACTTAGCGTGGAATAGGGTCAAGGATGGGATCAAGGGAAAGTCATGTTACCTAAAAAATGGAACTAGACATGTTTCTTTTTAAGAGTTTTTATTTTATGAAAATTTAGTAGAAGCAACTACTTTGTAATCTTTTGAGATGTAATAGTTATGTCCTAATTCTCTAAAACTATAAACCTGAAAAGATCCTCAATGTGAATTACTCATTTAGTTCAGTATTAAGTAAGTTTTAAGGCCGAGGCCTTATAGTTGGTATTAGAGGGAGGTTTTAGACAACTTTAGGATTTAGAAAAGTGTTAAATTATAATATGATTGAAATGATATAGCATTTACGGATTACCATATTGCTTCGCCTAAGATATTTCTATATTAAGAATGGATTTTATAGAGGAAACAGAAAAGATTTTCTGGGAAGGCATACAGAGGGAAATGACCTTTCAAATCAGTATCATGAGATAGTCAGAATCAGAACTAAACAGTTTGTTGCAGTGATGGCTCAGTTGACTCAGGTTACTACCGAAGGAGTTGAAAAGAAGATTGGTGAATGCTCCAGTTTTGGCATTTCCTTTCAGGAATGGTGATTTTGTTATATACAGTGATGCTTAATTGAAGGGACTTGGATGTGTCCTTATGCAGAATGATTAGGTGATTGCTTATGCTTCACGTCAGTTGAAAACTCATGAGGTAAATTACCCTACTCATGATTTGGAATTATCTGCTGTTGTATTTGCTTTAAAAATTTGGTGGCATCATTTGTATGGAGTAAAGTGTGAAATATATACTGATCACAAAAGTTTAAAGTATATACTCACTCAGAAAGAATTGAATAAGAGACAGAGGATATGGCTAGAATTAATCAAGGATTATGATTGTACAATTCACTACCATCCGGGAAAAGCAAATAAAGTGGCCGATGTTTTGAGTCGAAAAAGTATCAGTGACAACTTCTCTATCAGACAGAATCAAGCAAGCACAGAAGCAAGACAGTGAGTTGCAGAAAAAGGTAGAGCTGGTTCAGAAATGTAAGTTTCCTGAATTCAACATTGATAATGATTGTGTTTTGAGGTTTGGGAAGAGATTATGTGTGCCTTGTGATTCACAGTTGAAGAATGAGTTGTTATGTGAGGCTCATAGTTCCCCGTTTTCAGTTCATCCTGGAAGTACTAAGATGTACAGAGATCTGCGGGAGTATTACTGGTGGGATGGAATGAAAAGGGATATTGCTGATTTTACTGTGAAGTGTTTGACTTGTCAGCAGGTTAAAGCAGAGCGGCAGTTACTGAAAGGGATGCTTCAGCCTTTACCAGTGCCAGAGTAGAAATGTGAAAATATATCCATGGATTTTGTAGTGAAATTACCGAAGACATCTAGAGGTAATAATGCAATCTGTGTTATTGTTGATCGCTTGACTAAATATGCTCATTTCCTTGCTATACGAGATACCTTTTCCCTAGATCAACTTTCCCGTTTGTATCTTAAAGAGACAGGTAGGTTACATGGAGTTCCTCTCTCCATTGTGTCCGATCGTGATCCCAGGTTCACTTTTAACTTTTGGAAAGGCCTTCAGAAGTCATTGGGTACTGAATTAAATTTTAGTACAGCTTTTCATCTGCAATCAGATGGGCAGTCAGAACGAAAAATTCAGACCTTGGAGGATATGCTACGAGCTTGTTTGATGGATTATCAGGGATGTTGGGACCATCATCTTTCTTTGGTTGAGTTTTCTTATAATAACAGTTTTCATTCCAGTATACAGATGGCACCATTTGAGGCATTATATGGGAAGCGGTGTCGAACTCCAGCATTTTGGGATGAAGTGGGTGAAAGGAAGCTGATGGGACCAGAATTGGTAGAAGAGATGGCAGAAAAAGTTCAGTTGATTCAGAAACACATGAGAATAGCTCAGAGCAGGCAGAAGAGATATGCGGATAACCAGAGGAAGGATCTATCTTTCGAGGTAGGTGATCATATTTTTCTCAAGGTTTCTCCATGGAAAAGTGTGATGAGATTTGGTAAGAAAGGAAAGCTGAGTCCAAGGTTCATTGGACCATATGAAATTCTGGAGAGAGTTGGATCAGTTTCATACAGAGTGGAATTACCTCCGAGTTTATCTCAGGTACACAATGTTTTTCATGTTTCGATGCTGAGAAAGTATATGCCAGATCCATCTCATGTTTTGAGTCCAGAGGTAGTTCAGCTGGAAGAGAACCTATCTTATGAAGAACAACTAGTCCAGATTCTTGACAGAAGAGAGCAAGTGTTGCAAAATAAGGTAATTCACTAGGTAAAGGTTTTGTGGAAAAACCATATGGTTGAAGAGGCAACGTGGGAATCTGAAAATGCTATGAGGGATAAATACCCCCACTTATTTTGATAAGTGAATAAAATTGCGAGGACGCAATTCCCAAAAGGGGGGAAGGATGTAACATCCCAGGTAAACAAAGAAAAATAAATTTTCATATTTATTAATATTTTCAAATTAAATATTAATTTTAATTAAAAGGGGTTTCTATGTTCGATAGCATACTCGATACGCAACGATGAGTTTCTTTGAAAACTTACATTGCACACTAGTAATATAATAATATTATTTTAAATGGTAGTTAACATGTAGCCATTGTATTGGCGGGAATGGATAGAAATAACTAAAATATGATTATATATGTTTTTTAAATGTTTTTACATTTATCCAATAAAATATAAAGGCTTAAAATACGGAATGAATTCAATTTTAGGCATTTATACACTAATTTTCACTAAAGGTTCACTTATCCCCTTTTGATGGAGAACCGTCATTAAATATAGTTTTGATCACTATTATACATTCTATTGGACCAAATATAACTCTTCTTTAGAATCGGGACATCAAATTTTACTTTGTGTAAATTTTTGGTATTTTTTCGATAAAGTTCATTTTTTAATGAATAGTGTAAAATGTTGTATTTTAATTCAAAAACTCTTTTTAATCTAATTTATTTATATGATTATATTATCTTTTGAATTAGCTTTAAAGTAAAATTTGAATATATTTTTACCATTAAATCCAATAGTGGTCGTTGAAATTAATTTTACTTTGAAATCGGACTTAAACTAGTGTCAATCTTTTGATACTTATTGTTTCATAAAAACATGCTATTTGCTCTGACAGTGGGAATGAATTATTAAATTAATTAATGAAACTTATATGTTGTGAATTTTGTATAATGGACTTTATTTTTGAATTCGGAATATCAAATATAGCTTAGGGTGAAGTTTTGGTATTTTTCTGAAAAACTTCAATTTTTGATGAATAGTGAAACCACTAAGTGGTACTTATAAAAACTGATTTTTCGTTTAAATGAAATTTTACCACTTCTATGTTTTGAATTTCAAAAATCCGACATACATGGTTGTCATTAAGAAGTAAAATTTGGTTCAATGAGATTAAAATATTTTTTTGGTGAATAGTAACATTTAAGTTCTTAATCGCGATTAGAGGTAATTAGTGCAGTTTAAGGTAAAAATAAGGTTTTAATAATATGAGATGAGCTTGACACATGTCCTAACCTCATTGGATGTGTCATGGCCGACCAAGAAAATCCATGAGTCAACTTGGGGACCCCATGAATCCACTTTGTTTGGGAAATGACATAAATAACTTTTTATATAATGTTAAAGTAAAAATAACACAAACATAAAATGTTTTACTAAAAAACTTTTTACATGGGGTTATACAAGTCAGATTTTTGACTATAAATAGTCATTGGAAAGATAAAAATATTTCCTACATCATAGTATTCTTTTAATATTTTTAGACATTAAATAAATTAAATTATTTATGACATCATGATGATGCAGCGATGACCTCATTATTTAACGATTTAAATAAAATAGAAAGATAATGTAAAATCTAAGACCTAAACAAGTCCAAAACCTATTGTATGAGTGTATTTAGAACCCTTATCACCTTATCCTCGAAACAAATCAATGTGGGACCTCTTAAATC
The DNA here is from genome assembly GCA_963277665.1 of Viscum album. Taxonomy (NCBI): domain Eukaryota; kingdom Viridiplantae; phylum Streptophyta; class Magnoliopsida; order Santalales; family Viscaceae; genus Viscum; species Viscum album. The sequence continues at coordinate 1,865,578,225 of OY728131.1, forward strand.
CTAATACCATTTTAAAATAAAGTGACTTTTCTTTACTTTCCAAGAGTGCCCCTCCTCTCCTCTTATAAAAGGCCCCCAACTCTACCTCATTACCCACAGTTCCAAAGCCTTTGTCTAGGCCAACCCCTACCCATTTTGGCTCTAAACGTCCCTCTCTTACTCCTTGAAGCCTCACTTTGGGCAGAAGTCTTCCCAAGGAAGCCTTTGAGCTCAAATCTAAGAGAGTTACCCGATTTTAAGGTAATGTCTTCTTTTGAGTCCTTTTGTGTTATTTTGCTTCTCCAACCCCCTAAAATCTTATTATTCTTTTCTTTTGTAACAACTACAGTATAATCAATATACTAGGATGTTTTTATAAGAAGTATTAGAGCTACACTTACACACACCTACATCTAATGGTTAAAGAACATACTGTTTCCGTGGATGGCGAATTTCTGTCTCCCGAAACGATGATTGTTCAACATTCTTTTAACACCTTCAAAGGTGGCCATTAAGATGACACTATATTTATATATGATATCTAATATGTTTATGTTTTACTTAAGCTTCTGTATTTTTCATTTATGGCATACCTTTATGGTTTCCATTATGGGTAAACGCGATATCTTCATTTAAGGAAGTGCGGACTACCGCCCCCTCAAAGTGATTTGATTCATTAATACCATATGTGGTACATATAAAGGATATATTTAATGATATTATATATGATAACATACTGTAATTAAAATACTATTAAGTATCATTATGTTTTAATTCCATTAAATATGAAATAGAAATGGAAGTAGCATTCATGCATACGTACGACTTACCGTCTCCATGAACGGTGCATTTCATTTCTTAACTCTAAATGTTATCTAATATTATAAATGCATGAATATACTGGATATATATGATATATATGATATATAAATGATGAATAAAATTATGGATATAATGAACCTTTGACCACACGAACAACATGTAATTGTAAGAAGTCCACTTTCGACTTAAGAACCAAGTGTCGACAAAACAAACATTATTAACTTAAATGATTACATAATGTCTATGACATGATAATAAGTGATATAAAATGAATAATGAACTTTAAAAATGTTCTTAAGGAAGTATAAATTAACTCAAGTTAATTATTCAGGACGTTAAAGAACGATCGAGTCAAGTCAGACCCGAGGTAAGGGAACTTCTTAACCCAATTTCCATTCTTTGGGTTAATCTCCTACTTTCAAATTATGTAATGATATTATTATGTCCTATATTGTATTTGTACTTTCTTTATATGTACTTATAGTGAATAAACATAATATATCTATTTTATTTAAAAAAATGATCTTTGTAAGGGACTTCGTCTCAATCTCCTTTCATTGAGGCATATTTCATTTTATACACAACTTTATTTTATACGGTGTATAAACCCCTTTGAATTTTACTTTTATACAAAAGGAATCTTTTTATACGAAGCGTTTTACTAAACAAAAAAAAGGAATGTTTTTTTACGTACGCGGTGACAACGACCTTTTCCTCCGTCGTGAGTATTATTTGGTCTTTGGCTTCCTCAACAAGCCGTAATGTTTTTAAAATAAAATAAATACCATATACTCTTTTCTGTATTTTGGTATTGAAAATGGTTTTGATAAAGGATTCTATTATGTAAATATATTTAAATGACATATTATGATTGAAATGTGGAAGTGTTATCATTCCTTTATATTGGTTTTATGTTTTATGATTTTATATTGGTACTTGGACATTTGACGGGTGGTTACGTGATAAACCATATGACGGGTGGTGCCGTGAATACCAGGACGGGTGGTTACGTTATAACCTCCAATACATTGGGTATGGAAGTCGGCCGTATGGCTATTCCATTAAGTATGTATGGAAGTTGGCCGTATGGCTATTCCATTAAGTGATATGTGTGGAAGTCGACCGTATGGTTATCCCACTTAAGTATGTTTATGTCCCAAGTTACCTTTATATGTTATGTGATCTTTTTATGGGTTTTATGGTAATCCTTTGGTTACAAAAGGGAAAGTAATGATATTTTTTTTTCAGCGAAGAGTTTTTACTACTTCGAAAAGGTGAAAAGTATTACTTTGATAAAGTATACATGGTGTACTTGTTGTTTTGAAAAACTAACAGTTTTCATTCTTTGTGTATCCCTTACTGAGCTTTTTATGTTCATCCCAAGTTTTTGAAATGTTTTTCAAAGGACTTAGCGTGGAATAGGGTCAAGGATGGGATCAAGGGAAAGTCATGCTACCTAAAAAATGGAACTAGACATGTTTCTTTTTAAGAGTTTTTATTTTATGGAATTTTAGTAGAAGCGAATACTTTATAATCTTTTGAGATGTAATAGTTATGTCCTAATTCTCTGAAACTCTAAACCTGAAAAGATCCTCAAAGTGAATTACTCATTTAATTCAATATTAAGTAAGGTTTAAGGTCGGGGCCTTATAGATTTTATCTAAATCTAGTTTCCAAGGTTATTGCTAAACTTTCTCTGATACAAACTGTAACGCCCCGACCCCAGTTACCTAGAGTTGGGGCATTATTTTAATACAGTGGCATGATTACAAGGAATCAAGTCCAGAAAGACCGATCAGTTTAGCAGTCTTGGAAAATAGATTACATACATGAATGTTACATTACACTTTATAACATACAAAACAACATAAATAATTCTTTATAAACGCCATTATTCCCTTGGATTAACCCTGCATATCAATCAAAATACACTTCTTGGAATCCTGGGAAACATAAAACATAGAAAGGGGTGAGCTCAAACGCTCAGTAAGGGTAAACAATACAACGGAAAATGGCATAAATATTAAGCATGGTGAATAATTGATACCACATTCCTTTACCAATAATAAATATGAATAATTTTATGGAAAGAATATGAGTTGAGTAAATAATTCCATAATAAAACATAATCATGGGTATTCTACTAGATGAATGACCACATGAACCATCAATATTATTTCCATAATGAGGGAATGTTTAATGACAGACATTATAAAACATTTTTCAAGGCCTCGGCCAAGACGTCTAAAAATTATTAAGGCCTTTACCAAAACCATAAATCAAATTGGGAAGAAGGCCTTGACCAATTCCGCGTCTAGTTGTCTCATGAGACCTACCGATGCATCAAGGAGCTATACTGTGCTCCACCCGTCACTTACTATGTCCAATACATTCCTTATATGAAAAGGTTGAAACATAACATAAATATTCATATAAGAACTAGGATACAAAATGTCAATACTTTAACCATAAACCATGAATGGTATAAAAATAACACATCCACAGTGAAACATATCGCAAAACCATCAATACAATACGAAAGTTTTGTATCATAATAAATTAACATCAAAACAAGTTTAAAATCTATTAAAGGATTTGACATAGATGGAAATGATTTATAAAACTCTTTGATTGAAATATCCCTTTTCATGAAAACATTTAAAAGTCACACAATTTATAAAGGAAGACATTTAAAGACATTTTTGAATCAAAGTGTCCCATACCACGTCGAACCTTTCTAAGGTAATTTATATTTTAAAACATTCATGTACATTTAAATAAATTCTTAAAACCATTTTTGAAACATGGACATTAATGAGAATGATTTAGAAGAATAATTATTTAAAACATTTAAAATGATATTGACATAGATGAAATCAAAACTATTTGAGAGAAATATCTATTTTTTAAAATCATTTAAGAATCAAATAATTACAAAAGAACATATTTACTTTTAAAACCTTCTTATAAGATTGTAACGGAAGATTCAAAGATTTTATAACGGCAGAAAATAGCCGCACCTACCGTATAAGTTAAGAAAAGACATTCTTACCTTAATTTTTTCAAAAAGGTTAAAAAGGACCTCGTTTGGAAAATGACGGAAAGATTCCTTTATAAATATCTTATAAAAGGTCAAAAAGGGTATAAATGACTTTAAACCACAATCTCTAAAATGGTAAGAATTATTTGAAATACATTTTGAAGAATCATGGATGTGGAAGATAAAGAGGTCCCAATAGATAATTACGTATAAACAACCTCGGATAATGAAGAGATTGTGAAATAAACCCTTACCTTGTACTTTTACTTAGTCGAGGGTAGGTTTATCTCATTTATAATGGTTAAATAATTGTTATTTAATTATAAAATAATTATATACATTAATATGATATCATATATGATCTTTTCACATTGATTTATTAATAATATCTTAGTATTAATGTCATTACGGGTGTTAACAGATTCATTTTCCATCATATTATTTGTTATGTGAGCCATATTTGTTATGGATGGGATGTATCTTATTCATATCAAGAATGATATCATGTCTCTAAACAATATTTTTAATCATCAAATGAAAATTAGTCTTCAATGGATACGATGGGGAATGAATCTCATCGTGTTCGTGGAGACGGTAGTCCGTACGTACGCACGAGCAACAATATCGTTCTTTTGATATTAAAATAATATATAATTGGATGGTATATCATATGTAAATAATAATTATCATTTTATATTTATTATTTACATCAACTACACAACATTATCATACCTATCCAAATAATAATGTTTTGAATAACAATTACACCACGACGTGGAGACGGTAGGCCGTGCGTACGCACGTATGGTGACATGTCATTCAAAGGATGGATAGAATACTGAATATGGTTATACAATATTTATAATAACATCACATTATATATAATATACTGGAGTTATTATTTTAGAATGGAAATAACAAATAAAGAAGAAGTTGAAGAAGAAAGGAACTTGAAAGAGGGTGGTGAAAACATTACCTCTTCTTCAGGTTCTTCCTTTTGATTTGATCAAAAGGGCTCCTTAGTTTGGATTTATGATCAGAATAAGGCATCTAGGTTTAAGTTAAGGAAGTTGAGAGGATATTTGGGAAGGGTTTGGCTGAACCAAAAAGCTTTTAATGTATGAATAATTGGTTAGAAGCAGTGTCCTTTTATAAGGGGGAGGAGGGGCTCTTTAGAAAAAACATAAAGTATTATTTTATAATAAATTCATATTAGGTTTCTAATGGATCCAAAGTGTATTAGTCAAAGTCTAAGGTGGGGGTAGGTTTAATAAAACTCAAAAAATAGGTTTTAGACAGATTTGGTCACTTTATTAACCTTATCTTTTAGTTTTAACTCTTAGTTAATTAGTTTGACATTTACCATGTCACTTTGTATTTTTATATTATATGGTTAATAAACTTACTATATACTTCCAAGAGACCCCAAAGTGGTCCACTAATGCTACACCTATCATTATATAAGTCCTTTTGTGGAACCTTATATTTTTAGGAATATAATATCAATTAATAATATAATATTTGTTTTAAAAACTCATTTATTTCAATTTTGAAACTATTCAATAATTGATTTTTGTTAAAGTCTTAACAACTTTATTAATTCGAAAAAAATTCATTTAATAAATCCTAACATGTCATATTAACCAATAAATTTTTTTATGTCATCAAAACTTTCAAATTATATTTATTTTAACATTTATAAAACCAATTATTTGATTCTTTCATTAATAAGGAAAATACTGCATCATTATTGTGTCATAAATAAATTTAATTATTAAATGTCTAAAAATTATAAATAAAATACCATTATGTAGGAAATATTGTTGTATTTATAATGAATATTTTTATTCTAAAATATAACATATATAACCCTATGTAAATGTTTTTTTTCTAAAAGATATATGCTTATGTCATTTTTGTATTTACTTTAACTTAATTAATATAAAATGTCTCTATCACTTACAAGTGGATCCATGGGGTCCCAAAATTGACCCAAAGATGCCCATTGTCGGAAATGTATCAACCAATAATGTTAGGACACATTTTAGGGTAAATTAATATTATTATAATATATTTTTTACCCTTATTTACCAGATTTACCCTTTAACCATGATAAATAAAATATTTACCGAAGTAATTATTCAAAATGTCTAAAAATAAGAGTTACCTATTTACACAATTTTGAAATCCTGATTAAAAATATGGAATCCATTTTTCCAAATTCAAAACATTGAAGTGGAAGAAATTAATTTAAAATTAATTCCTGCTGTCAAAACAAAAAGCGTGTTTTTAAGAAATAATAACTATCAAAAGATTGACAGTTGTTTATGTTTGGTTTAAATGTGAAATTACGTCCAATGAACAAAATTTTATTAAATGATAAAAATATATTCTAAATATAATTTAAAACCACTCAAATTCATAATTTATCACTATTAATTATTTTGATTAAAAAAGTGGTTTTTAATTAAAATTTAGTAATTTTCACTATTCATCAAAATATGAAAGTTATCAGAAAAATACCAAAAATTCACCCTAAGCTAATTTTGATATTCCAAATCAAAAAATGAAGTCCATTTTAAAATATAAAATTTATAAAATTTCAAAAAGTGTTTATTACTATTCATAACGGCTAGTTTGATTGGTTGTGGTGTGTGTTTGAGCTCGAAGTTACGTACAACACATGCTACTGTATTATTCAAAGAGAAGCATACCGTGGAAGCTTGGGGTTTTAAACTTACCATTCAGCCTTGGAGCCCTTGGAGTCCTTCTTATGAAAAGTCACATATCCCCAGTTCTTGGTGCGAGGAGAAAACTTCGATCGTTGATCATCCAGGTAGGGGTTTTCCTTCATCTCTCTTTACTGTGCATCATGCCGGGTGGGTATAATGATTTCTCCCCAGTATGTAGATGAAACCAACTTTAACAAAGATAATAAACAGACCTTTAAATAATGAATGGGTTTGATTGATGATGATGTTTTTTATTCTTTTTTCCTTCGTTTTTATGTTGTGAATTGTATGGGTGAATGTCCACTGAAAATCGTGGACGTTGGTGGTTCTTTCGTACACACTAATAAAGCTTTGTTTTCTAGAAAGTCTTTTGATTGAATGATTGTGACCTGGAAACTGGTTTATTTCATAAACTTGGTTGATTAAATTGATTCCTGATGAATAATAATCCTTGTGTGATCAAACCGGTTAACCAAATGAAAAGAAGTAACTTAATGAATGGTGTTGGCTAAATCTAAAAACTCCCTTTCTCCATTATGCTAATACACATGGTTGTTCTGCTTGATTCTTATGGGATGATGTGGATGGGGATGATGTATCCTATTTTTCAGTTGTTGGTTACGGATTTGAGGCCATGTGGGGCCGTATTTTGGGGCTTCTTTTGGTTCCAGTACTTTGAGGGATCTCAATGATTACTTTTGTTATTGTGACTTTACAAGAGACCAGGGTGTGAACACTTAAATTGTTGCTTAACTATTTTCATTCAGTTGTTGTCTTGGCTTGGGGATATTCCTATTAGTTTCTCAATAGTTAAGGAATATTTAAATGGAATCACTCGAACATGATAATGGGAATTGGTATATTGGGGGATGGTTTCCCAAAAATGGGTTATGCTCTGGTTGTGATTGTTGTATGTTTGTGCATATAAGGATATTAATGAGGGTGGATGTGCTCTGGTTGTGTATGGTTTGGTTGTCTATTTCAGAAACCTTAGGTCGGGATGAGTGTTTGTTTAACTATATGTATAAATTTAGTTCTTGGGTTTCTCATATTCACCCCACACATGTCGAGAACTCCATGCCGAACACCCCCATTTCATAGGGGAGGGTGTTTTTTCCAAAATTCTTATGAGTGGCTGGTTATTAGCTCCTTTCCGCTCCCTCTCCCAGGTATCCCAAGACTCTTAGGGCAAGCTATGATGAACTAAGGTTTATTATGGACCAAGACTCTTTGGGAAAGGTGTGCTGTGGTGGTTTCCCCAGGTGTGTGTGGTAGGTTTGTTTTCCAAGTGCCTTTCAGATGTGGCACATGTGTATTTGGGTGTGAAAGTGGTTGTTATGGCCCAGGTTTCTTCAGGAATGGCAGTGGTCGTGGTGGCCCAGGTGTTTGCGGGTGTGGTTATGTGTGGTTGTGGTGGACCAGGTGTGTGCAGATATGATGCATGGTGATGGACCATAAGGTTATTATTGGGGTGGATGTGGGACTATAGTGAGACTTGTGGGGGAGGTCTGATGCATAAGATATCCTATATAACTAGTGGGAAAGTGGTATGGGGTACCCAAATATCGATGTGATATTACTATTACTTAACCTGATTTGTGTTATTTTGGGAGTGTACCTTGGTGAGGTTGGGTGGATAGTTTCCTTTCTAGGTGCTTTGGTTATCTCTATTTCTCACAAGGAATTAGAATGAATCCCCACTTATTCATGAGAGATTTTGGTTTTCATTACTGAGTATACCTGTATACTCACCATACATATATAAAACTGATTTCATGTTTCCAGGAGGACCTTGAGGACTATGCTAGATATTACTAGCTCGGGCTTCCGGAGTTGATGTTGTTTTTATTTCTTTTGGTACTTTTCATCAGAGTTTTCTTGTGCCTTGTAATGGTTTATTTTGAACATGCATATGGGAGTGGATTTTTTGTCTTTACTTTTACTTTAATTTTTTGGAGTTTTTTGGGATCTACCATATTATCTCTTGATCCTATTAAAAAAGGGGTATTACCTTTCATTTTACGTGATATTATATACCCTTGGTGCTATTCTCCTCTCTGGGGAATATTGAAGGCGGGACTCAGGGGTCATTATATCTCCTTTAACTTGAAGAAGGAAGGTTCTGGTAGTTTCTATCCCTTTCCTCATCTTGATGAAGTTAAGTCATGACATATATATTTTATAAGTTTACAAGGTTATTTTGAAAATTGAGTTTGTCCATACTAGTTCAGAACTTGGAGCAATGGTTGGAGTTTCTTCTTAGGGTTTTATTTTTGTATTTATATTTTTGAAACATGTATTTGTGTGAAATATCTTGAATTGTGGTTTATTATAGAATTTGGTTTTATTTTATATTAATACGTCGATTGGTGGATTTTTTGTTATGCTCTTTGGATATATGGAAAATATTTCCCATTTTCTAAATATTCCCTTAGTGTTAATCACCAACCTAGGGCCTATTAGAGGTAGGCGTCAGGTGTAGAACCCATACTTAGTAACTCTGAGGTGGTGGTAATTTTATTACAATGGTAAATAACACATAGATAAAAATATATAGGATTCAAATGTTTAGAATTCTCATGAAACTAAATAAATAAATGAAAATTAATTTATAATAATAACTTAATATGCATCAATTTAATACATGTAAATTTATTATTTCTACTTGAAAATCCATAAATCAGAGACAATAATACTCATGCTTTCTAAGGGAAATGTGAAAATATAAAAAAGTGTGAACTAAAATTATTATTAAGGGGTAGAATAAAATGGAATCTATCATACATAGTCATTGAATCAATAATATGAAAAGAATAAATAAATTACATAACAAATGAAAATGTGAGAATATATATATCCATGGATTATATAAAAATAAATTAATGTACATATAAGAATAATAAATATAATAATGATTGAATTCATAATTATAGAAATCATAAACATATCATCAATTCATCATTCTAAGAAATCATACATTAACAGTCACTATTACAAAATAATCCTTTAACAGCACTAGAAATGGCTTTTATTAGAACTAGAAAATCACTGACTACATGAGCAAGGTTAAAAGTTCTGAACTTTTATCAGCGCTTTTAGAAGCATTGATAAAGGAACCATTTACCAGTGAATTAATTTATCATCACTAAAAGAACCATTTATCAGTACTTTTAAAAGCACTAATAAAGGACCGTTCTATAGTGTGCTATAACAGCACACCATAACACCATTGTAGTGTGCTTTAACAATACGCCGTAACACAAAACACACACCATATATCAATATAAACAATTCCCAATACATGATTTAAATGAAATGAAATTTACAAAACAAACATAAGAAAAAACACTATATTATAGACATTTCAAACATTTTTTATACAATTACATAAATACAAATTATTATATACATTCAAAAACATCAATGTTCATTTAACTTTTAATCCATACTCGACTCATACTATTGCTAAACAAACCACCCTTTATAAAGAAAAAGAACACAGTTGTATAAGAAACCAATTATTATGTTAGTAATAATGTATAGAAATAAATTAATAGAAAGTGTTAATTTTACTGAAATTTATGTCAATTTTAAAGAAAAAACACACTTGGAGTCATACCAGTCAGACCGTGAATCAGATTGAGGTGAGGTTGATTCCAAAACTTCTCAAATGACTTCTAGATCATTGTCCTAAAGTATCAAAACAACATTAATGTGTTTTCTCAGTTTTGAGTACATCAGTTGTATTTTATACTAAAATGCCACTTTAAATTGGAAACACACACTTTTGACTCATTCTAATAATATCCTGTATCGGTTTGATTTGAAATAGATTCCTACACGTCAAAAATGACTTTTGAATAATTTTAATAAATTATCAAGAAAATATGAGTGTGTTTGATCAGTTTTTAGTGAGTGATAATTTTTGATCTAAATTATCAAAATAATCTTAATGTGTTTTTTTGGTTTTTAGGTGCGACTAATTCTAGCAAAGTCATGACACATTGAGTCATAGCAGTCACACTGTGCATCAAATTGAGGTGCGACTGATTTCTACGTGTCTCAAATGACTTATAGATCATTTCACTAAGTGTGAACAAAGTAAATTCCTCAACCAACCTCTTTTTCCAATCATATAAAACCATATAATTTTTTAATAAACTAAAAAAATATCTCAAACCGAACAATGAACCCGCAGATAAGGCACAAATAGTGATTTCCACAAAAAAAGACATTTGCAAAAAAGCACGATAGAAATAGTGGAACCAATTCAATAATGGATAACCATTTAAAGGTAAAAATTCAAAAAAACAAAAACATTTGAACTATGAAAGTATGATATCATAAGATGTTTATAATTAAATATGAACTTACAACAACCACAAAACAAAAATGAAAAAACTCCGAACGTCTTCACCCCAACACAGGGGAAAACAATTGAGCAAATGTGTTTTATGATTATTTTACAACAACTTAGGAAAAAATGATTTCTCCACTAACTTATGAAAAATTGGAGATCCTTGGAGAATAGGACATACTCCTTGATCCTTGTATGAAAACCCTCGATGAAAGGAGAATTTTTCAACAGATCTCACGACACCACCTCTGGTGACAAGGAAATCGGATCATTGAAGTGTCCAACATAAGCCTTCACTGTCCACTGACTTTTTTGGACACTCACAGACTCTTCCCTTTTCTTCGTATTCACCTCCTTATGTATAAAAAATAAGACAAAGGTATACTTAAAAACATCCCACGCCATCCCAACTTGCATCATTGACAGGGAAACCAATTCACATTCTTCAAAAGCTGGACCCCCAAGCAGACCAAGAACAACATGAAATCTAATGGATTTGGGAGTTACCAACACTTTGAATGCATTATCAATATCCTAAAGCCACTTCACCACCTTTAACAAAACTTTATTTCCATAGAATATGGAAAAAAACTAAGGATAACTAGTAATAGGGTGAGACCCACTAGAAACTTCGGTGAACTTTCTAGGAGGCATATTCTAAATAACACAAAAATCATAAAATTAGGTTTAGAATCAATTCTGCACACACCCACATGTATTAAAATTCTTATATAGAATATTGAGGGTCACACTTACCACTTTATCACCAAACCCAATAACTTACCAAATTTTCAATCCAAAACATTTCCCTTTAAAACTTATTTTTTTCCAATCTGAGACCATTTGAAAGAAATCATTTTAATTTTCATTTTTTTTTTCATTTTAAAAGAGTACTCACAACAACCGAGACTAAAACAAGATGTAATTCACACTAAACCACTGGAATGAGGAACTAGTAGTCATGATTTACCCATAAAAATGATATTGGGATATATTTTACTTAGTATATAAGTTTACTATGATTAAAAAGAGAAACAACCCCCAACACTAATCAAATATCAAAAGTACCACCATATACATAATACTAGGACACTGGGTTCTTGGTTGTGTTAACAATAGCCCTACTTACACTAACATATCAATAGGTACCTATTTCCATTAAATTAGGCAATCCTTTCCTACCACACAAGGGTACCTCTATCTTTTCACAAATCTCTCCTATCAAATCCTCTAACCCCTCTTTTAACTCCCCTTCAACACAAAATACACACAAAATGTGACTATAATACAAACATTAAAGAGGATTAAATGGTTAGATAAGATGGGGAATTTAAAACCTCCATATCCTCAATCATTTTATACTCAATAATATTTAAGGATATTATTGAGGGAATAGATTCAACCATTGGGTTTTCATTTGTGTATTGCTAGCTGTTAAGAAATTTCCTAGAAATTTCCAAAAATTTTAAAAGGTTTGATGTATTTTGAGGTTAATTTCATATTCTTAATAATACATTAGTGAAAAAATATCAAGGAAACATAAATAAAAAAATGATCGTTAATATTAAATTACAAGGTTCACCTATAATGGTTATTGTAAGACATTAGTTGACTTTGAGTAGTTTCAATATTTTTTTGAATTAACATCACTGGGTATATTATTTGTTAGACTTGGCTAGGGATATTTATAGGAGATTATTCTATATTTATCCAATATAAACAAGAGTGAAAAATGTATTTAATATAATTATTCATATGAGTCCATCTAGATAAATGATTGATAACTATTTTTATAAGATAATTCCACCGAGGAAAGTTAATCCTTCTAGGAGTCACTGAAGTCAAGAATTAAGGTTCAAAGAATATCCTCCAATATCAGGATAGTATGATTAGAAAGAGTGTTAGTTTGTGAAATAATGAAAGTATAAAATTTTACCCATAACCTCCTTGAAAATTAATATCCTTGCTATTACCAAGTTAAAAATATCATATGTCCATCAGATACAACACAAGATGGGACACCTGGAAGAATTATTATCTCTTTGACATACAATTAATTGAGTTTATCAACTAAGGAAGCCTCTTAAATATGTAAAAAGTTGTTTATATTAGTTAGGTGATCCACTATAACACATGACACATCTTTCTATTTAGATGATCTTGAAAAACTAGTCAATAAACCCATCATGATTTCATCCCATTTCTTAATCGTAAAAGAAAGTATTGAAAGAGTACTATTGGTTTTTTTGATTTTTCCTTCACCAAATTATAGGTAAAAACTTTAGCAAGGAATACTATGATTAATTTTATCATTATAGGACAAAAATACTGGTGACTAATATCATGGTACATCTTTATGATCCTTACATGAACCTAGAAGAGTCACGCCCGTAGTGATGAGGAGATGACATGTAGGGTTTTCCATGGTTAAGAAAAACGCAAAATGAATAATGAAAATCACAAAATCCAAAAGATAAAAAAATGATAGAGGAAAATTAGTAAATAACATACATTTAATTCAAGCCTTGATTCGTCCGAGGGAACGTAGAGGAGTCACATTGGCAGTAGAGGAGTTCCACGAGATCTTGAGAATTGTGACTGATCGAGTATTAGTTTGGGTTCTTTAAAATAAATCAGGGACACTTTTAGCAACACTTTTAGAGTAGTTATGATAAATATACCTTTTATCAGTGTACCATTGATAAGCACTGATAAAAGGGATATTTTTCAACACTTAAAAAGCACCGATAAATCTCTAAATTTATCAGTGCTAAAAAAGTACTAATAAAAAACAGCTTTATCAGTGATAATATTTTAGTACTGATAGAGATTATTTTTAAAAGATATTTTTTTTATCATTGATAATGGATTGATTGAAATAAATTTATTATAATTTTATAATTATTAAAAATATACAATTATTTATTATTAACTAGTTAAATACTTATTTTAAAAATAATAACTTTTTATTTATAACAATTATAAATATATAAAATTTATTAATATAGTACATATACATTTATAAATATATTTATTTACAAATATATTTTTAACATTATTAGTGGATATATAATCTTAAATACATGCATTTAAAAAATGAGTGAAATTGAATCATTCAAAATGCATGCACTTTAAAAATATTGAAAAAATGGATAAGTTTTATCAATTAAATGTAAACTATTAAACAAATTTGGATAGATATATACATTGAAGTAATATGAATACATATTTAAAATAATAAAAAGATAGTAAATAAATTTATATAAATAAATAATAGAACATGATAAAATTAAAAAATAAAATAAAAAATAAAAAAACATCAAAAATGAATGCCCTGATAGTAATATTATTAAAAATAAATAAATAAAATTGACCGATTAAAAACATAATATATTAAATGTATCATGTTATAATGAAATTCTAAAATATAATGAAATTTAAATAAATGACACAAATATTATGTGTATGTGTTTCTATATATTGGGTAAATATATTCGTGTGTGTGTTTGTATATAAAACTACACTATATATATATATATATATATATATATATATATATATATCTGTATATGAAATCAATGTAACACATGACATTAGATTTATGTTAAATTGAAAAACCAAACAACATTAAAAATTAATAAGACATTATTATGTTTTTAATTAAATTTTTTTCATTATGTATATATTTATTTCATATATATTATTTTTTTCTATTTATAATTAATATTATAAATATATTATAATTTTTAATTTTTAATTAATAATTGTTTCATTAATAAAATTTTAAATAATTTTGTAATTTATTCATTTTTAATTTCTTATTTAATCATATATTCATTTATATATTCACATGTAATATATAATATTATTTAATTTTTATAATCTATATATATGTATATTAAATTTATTCGTTTTTATCAATAATTATTTAATTAATAAAATATTTAATAATTTTTATAATTTAATCATTTTAAATTTTTATTTGTTTAGTTATTTAATTTTATTAATTTTACATATCTATATTTTTAATATATTCTATTTATTATGTTTTAAAATTTATATATATGTATATTAAGTTTATTCATTTTTAACAATAATTTTTTAGTTAATGAAATTTTTATTTTTTTTAATTTTATTTCTTTAATTATTTAATTTTATTGTGGAACATTATTAGTGCTAATAAAGCACTCATAAAGGTTACCATTTATCAACACTTTATTTTTAAGGGTTATAAAGGGTACTTTTTATCGGCGCTGAAAATAAAGCGTTGATAACGGGTAACATTTATCAGTATGAATATAAATTGATGATAAAGATGAATTTTATCAGTGCTAAATAAAAAGTACTAATAAAGATGGACATTATCATTTCATTTTTCTAGCACTAATAAATTCTGGCACTATTAAAGGCGCATTTTGTAGTAGGGAGGTAAGGATTATACCAAATACCCAAGCTAGTTTGTCTTATGAGACCTATTGATATATCAAGATGCTATATAATTCTCGGCCCCACCTATCAAATAATAATTCTAACATTCCCATAATATTAAGATAATTGATAAAAATTACATATCATAATATTCCCTAGGGAAACTCATAGACAATGAATGATAAGAATTGAATTACTAGGCAGATATAAATAATTGATATATAAAATATCAATATTTTCCTATTCAATAGAAAAACATGGATATCCAATATTCAAAATTCAATAGATTTCTTCCTTATAAATGTAATGATAACAAGGTAGTAGTAAATAGTTCTTTAATCGTGTAAGGGTATCAATAGGAAATAGTTATTGAGTTTAATTGTTTATATTGGTAGGAGACCAAAGAATTGTTAGAAAAATCACCCTAAGACCCATGATTCTATATTTAATGAAACAATAAATTTAGATACATAAATTGTAAATTTATTTAAATTATATATCAATATATTCAATTATTCTATTATGGTTTGTAAAGATATATTGAATTATCCAAATTATATCCTCCTAGAGTGTTAAACCAGATTTGTAGTTTGGCCCATTTTTTGTGCACTGAGTGAATAACAAGTTAATAACAAATCTATATTTTTTAGGGTTATTACCCCTAGGTTCATCTTAATTAGAGACTACATCCACTTTTAGTATCTTGATAGGGTTTTCATTTATAGGATACCACACACTCTTCACTTTTCCACAATTTTAGGATATTTTCTTACATTTAGATTCAACCCTCGTGTTTTAAATAATGTTTAAGAATTATAATGGTTTATGAATTTAGTATAATGAGATGGAATGGTGATATATCATTGATAATGTGATAATTAATTTATAAAAATTAAGCATAATAATATTTAACAATATAATGAAAATTAATTGTAGAGGATTAACAAATAAAGGATGATAAGGGATTAAGGACCCTTATATCGACATAATAATAACCTAGAAAATGGATATAATAAGAGGGTATAAGTAATATATCACTGAAAATTTATCAAATGGATGATAAAACTATTAAATTACAAGGATAGAGATATATAAAAAAGAATTTTAAATGATATTATAACAAAAAATTCAATTGAAATTGAAAGGGGATGATTGGGAACCCCTAACAAGAAAAGTATCTTCCCAATGATTGATAAGAACACTTTATAATATTAGAAACTCCTTGGAGAGATTCTTGAGAGAGATAAAGAGAGGATAAACATAATCACTAATTTTATAGTGAAGTGGAATAGATGCATGAGTGGTTATTTATAGTTTATGAGGGATAATTTTTTTATTAATTTCTAAACATAGACCATTTACTATAAGTTAATAAAAAATAAAAACCATTGGACTTAAAATTGTTTTAGATCACGTTTTTTGATATTTAATAAATGGTTATTTTATTATATATGTTAAATACCTAAAATACATTAAAATATATTAATTTGGTTGTGGAAAATATTGATATTGATATTTTTTTTTTAAAATATTTAAAATTTGATTTAGGTTTTGGTATATTCTTTATAGGCTTGAAAAATTAATTTTATAACAAAAAAATACATTATTTCAATGAATAAATGCATTTTTGTTCAATAAAGACTTTATATCACATATTAAGTCATTATTATGTCATAATAATCACCACATATTCATATCGTGTTTTACTTTTTAACAAAAAATTCGTGTGTCCAATAAAATTATGAAAAATTCACATTTGGATAATTTTGACACGCTGATCCAAAATTTCAAGTTCTTTTTATGAAATTATTTTTCTATATATGTGAAATTTAATTATTAAATAGAAATTACTTTTCATTTAAAAGCAACAATTTTTTTCCTACAATTCGAAAGATATTTTAATTTTTATTTTGAGATGCACGTGTGTAATTATATTATTATTCATTGATGATTAATTATTAATTGTATTATTGCAAAATAATTTTATGTTATTGGTTTTAGATTTTGTTTTAAATTAATCTTCTTATTTTTCTATTGTATTACAATGTATTATAATATTATAAAGAAATAATAAAATTTTCATTATTCTACAATTTTATGATGAAATGTTCATTTAATTTATTAAAATATTTGGTATTTCATTACCCCCTTAAATAATTTTATACTTAAAATTTGGGGTGTACATATATCTAACAACAAATGAGGGTAATTATTCCCCAGGCTCCCATGTTTCTTCTTCCGAAATGTTATTCATCCAAAAAAGTTTCATCAGTTAGGTTGTCTGATCCTGTAACACATGATATCTAGTGTAAATAATCTATAAATAGACTTCATCATATGAAAATTTTGGACCTAACTCTATTTAATATATGGTGAGAACATGTGTAGGGTACGCTATGAACATTATTAACATTGAGACATGGAAGAATATGTTCCCTTTAGTGAGGTTGGGTGGAAAATCCAAACGACAATATATAACTCCAATTACCTCTAAAATGTAAAAAGGTCTAATTTACCTTAGACTTAGCTCCCATTTATTACCAAATTGTATAACTCCCTTACATTTTGATACTTTAAATTAGATATGGTATCACACTTGTAATGAAATGCCCTTTCTTCGATTATGAACACATTGTTTTGTCTGCTATGAGCTGTTTGATATGATTCATGATATCTCGCACCTTATGAGTTGTTCCCTTAACAAATTTTCGACCAACTAACACGCTTTATCCAAATTCATCCCAACAAGTTGGATTAAAACATCTTTTTCCATATAAAGACTCATATGGTGTCATTTAAATACTTGAATGGAAGCTATTATTGTACACAAATTCCACTAAAGGTAGGTATTGGTCCCATGATCCTTAAAAGTCAAGTGAACATGAACTAAAAATGTCTTCTAAGGTTTTTATGAAACTTTTAGACTGATCATAAATTTGAGGATGATAGACAGTGCATAAATTTATCTTAGTGTTGAAATACTTTTGAATAATTATCTAAAATTTTGATGTAAATCAAGGGTTACTATCAGATATAATTGATAAAGGTCCACTATTAAGCCTCAAATATTCATTAATATATATCTATAAAATATTTTTAATGGGTATATATAACACCCTAATATTTTATGATATTTATATTTTTAAAAAAATTAATCTATTCAATAGATTCTTTTCACATAACACAAAGGTTAAACAAACTCCAAAATATTATTATTTAAACACTACCATTATAACCTAGCCATTAAATTGATAAGAATGAATAATATTAACCACAATATTAAATATATAATTATAAAACTCATTTTTAATTTATTAATTAATTGATTGTGAATATGCATATAATTTATAGTAAAGTTATTTTATTCTTTAAATAGATGTTTTAAAAAAAATTATTTTTATTATTTTCTTTGAGAAAATAAATATAATTAATATTTGAAACTTTTAGAAAATTTATTTGATAATATTAAAATAATATTTTGATTTAGAATGTAAAAATTATCTTAGGATGAGTTTTTGAGAATTTTATGAATGGTTTAATTTTTCAGTGAATAGTAAAAAACACAAATTTTTATAAAACTCCCATTTTATTAATATTTAAAAGTAATTTTATTATTTTAAATTGATATAAAAGTAACTTAAGAAAATTTTAGTTATTTATAATCAAATTAATTATGTTTAAAGAATATTTATACCTTAGTTTTTTATAAGTACATTTTTAGGTTTAAAAACACATTTTTCCAAAAAAAATGTTTTCCATTGTGTTTTGGATGTTTAATTTTAAATTTAATTATCAAACTTATATGTTTTTAATTTTTTAAAATGGATTTAATATTTGTAATTAGGAGTTATAAATTATTTTATAAGGTCATTTTAATTTTTAGGCATAAAAATGTTACCGTGGTAAAAAATATTTATCACAGTATAGGTAAAATAATGTATTAGGAGAAAGTTTAAAGGTAAAAGATTGAAATAACTAAAAAATAAAACATTAAAGGGGTGGTATATGTGTTTATAGACCTTATAAATCCTTTAAAACATTAATTATCATCCAAATTCATTGGAATTAATTCCATCCAAATGTGGTTGGATTAAAATATGAAATAGTCATCAATTAATCACTTAAAACCTCCCCTCTTCAAGTATAAATACCACCCTCACCACCCCTTTATCCTCAAAATCCATGAATATTTTAAAATATATACCAGAAAATATTCTCTTAACTCATTCCCATGTAAAAATTATGATGTTCTCACCTAAATACCGATCCTATGTTCCTTAAGGGGTCCTTCAATGAGGTGATATTCAATTGGTAACTTTCTCAAACAACTTATCTTAATTTCTTTTCCTTTTCTACCTTCTATTCACCTCCTTAAACCAAAAAAGAATAATAAATCCAATATCATGTATATAATAAAATTTTATATTTCTAAATTAATATATTCTATCCACCCTTTTTCTTATCTCTTATTAAAAAATAAACCATTATTCGAATTATGACAGTTAACTGCGTCTATGGATAATGATTTTTTCCAATAACAAACTCAAGGATTTTCATAAAAGTTTTATTCTTGTTAAATAATTTTTTAATAGGTATATTATAACTTATTTATATTTCTATAACTAATATATAGGCATCATATTAAATAAAATGAAACTAGTTCATGATTATTGGAAAATCATCCAAATTTAACTAAACATTTATCATTAACATTTCATCAAATAAATCATCATTATGTTAGAAATTAAAATGATATATGAGACCATTTAAATGTACATAAGTGAATTATTACCATTTCATTTAAATTCTTGAGTTTTATTTCTATTTGACAGGAAAATCTATAATTATACACAAATGAACTAATCCTGAAACCATGAAACAAACACGCTTGAAACAATGAAAATAATGAAATATTATTATTGAATGAGTTGTAATATATTATAAAAGTATAATATACGGTATTAAAAATATTATTATAGTTATATAATTAATTAACAACATTCATTAAACCTTTATAGAAGTGGTTAAAGTATAAAAAACTAAAGGGGAACGTGATGTAAGCGTTTCTCATTTCACTTTTATTTTTGTGAGATATATATTCCCTATTCAAAACTTGTTTAACTTTTATAGTGTATATAACAATATTTGATATATAATATCATGAATATAATTATATTAATATAATTAAATGTTTTATTTTATAATTATTACTTTTATGGGGCATAATATTCAATTGATTACAAAGTGGTAAGAGATTTCTTAACTCAATTTCCATTCATTGGGTTAAGCTTCTACTTCATTGAATATTTCATGTTAATATTATGTGTGATATGAATTTTGATTATCTTATGTTTTATTTCTACTTTTAGTGTGTATTTATAGCTAATACACATAATTGATTCATTCTATTAATGATCACTTTAATGATATGATATTTATAAGGGAATTTATTTTAAAAATTATCTTTTTAAAAATTTACCTTAAATATATCCTTTTCTTTCATGTCCATGTTTTGTAAAACTGTTTCTAAAAATGTTTTTTTAATATTATATTATGATTGTTTAATGTAATTTTTCCTCATGTTTAACTTTTTATAAAATATTTTGAAATTATTATTTTTGTAATTTCTAAAAGAGGATATCTATGAACTTTCTCATAAAGTACCATTTTTTTACTTATACGACATGAAAATAATTAACCACCATCATGATGCAATAATTATTTTATTTTTTACTTTAAAATATTACTAGGTTATTTTCAAATAAATTTTCCCTTTGTAATTTCACATATATTTATAAAGAAATGATCTAAACATGGAAATGCTATTTTTTTCAATAATTATTTCATGTGATATTTCAAAATTATTTTCCATATAAGATAACATTATTTGATGTTACTTATTCTTTAATAGGGACATTATTCAAGGATAAAATCCCCATTCTCTTTATGTTTGGTTTACATTTATGATGGAATGATATTTATGAAACCCATTTCTTTTTAACGTATTATGTTATGATTAAATGTATTTGAAAACCATTTATTTTCTTGGGTTTTGATATAATATATTATTTAAGTTCTAATGGAACACATATGTATGGTTTTCATTATGTGATTAGTGGGACCTATATAACCCTCTAATTCATTGTAAAAATCTTAATATCTCATGATATAACAATGGGAAACAAGACAATGATCTTGATCTACTATAGGAAATATGTTCATCTTGATCCACTATGAGAAACAGGTGTGTCTCGATCTACTATATTGATGGTCTTGGTAGTTAACCTTCACATATGAAAAGGTTTTATATATTTATTTTGATGCCACAATTTTATTACATGATATTTTGGATCATGATTGATTTGTGATAATTTATCACTCTTATAGTCCATGTATTCTTAAATGAAAATATCTATGACATGAATAATATTTATGATATATGACTGTTTGGGTATAAACATTATAAGTTATGATCATGATAACATAACCTTATTCTTATCTTATTATTTTATATGATTATGGATTGATATCTTCTATGCTTATCCTTTTTGAGCATCTGATATCACCCTTTCTTATGTTTCTTTCCCTAGGAGATGAAGAAATGTTTTGGTAGGGTATGCCTAAGAGGAATACTATATTAAAATATCTTTGTGGAAGATATTAATGATATTTAATAAAATAAGAATATTATATATATAATATCTAAAGAATCAAAACCTTACAGTTGTAGTGTGGATATGATTTTTATGTATTGAATATTCATCTAAATAGATTTAATATTTTTGTATGAAAATATTAGGCTATTATAGTTGGTATCAGAGTATGGTTTATACAATTTTTAGATATTTTGGTTAGAAAAATTTTATGAAAACCTTAGTGATAGGAATAAGTATAGGATAAAAGCTTATAGTTTTTATAACTTTCATGAATTACCTAGGTGAAACCTAAAGTGTCATTGATGATGGAGTCATGATTTATATATTCTATAAATGATTTGGATAAATTATGTGGTTATCCACTATTATTATTATTTCTCATGATATGATTAATAGTTTCAGTGAATGTATAGAACCTAAAGGAATTTTGTTAATGTTGAGTGCGATGGACAGTGAAATAATTTAACTCCATAGAAACCAAATGTTATGGGACCTTGAATGTAAAATCTTACAGCTATACTCACACAACTTTCTCAGCCAATGAATCATTCTAAGTTTCAAAATGATCAAATAAGGGAACAAAGTACTATTGGATTTTTTATGAGGAATCATCCAACTTATTTTAGTGGGTATTCTTATCCACTAGTGGTTGAGTGATGGATCAATACCATTTATAAAATATTTTTTGTTTTTCAATTCTTAGGACTTGACAAAGTTTCTCTAGCATTTTATCATATGGAAGGTGAAAAAGATCAATGGTGGAATCTTATCATGTATACATGGAAAGTGGAAGAAATTTTATCCAATGAATGGGATGAGTTTAAGTATATAATATTCAATAATTACGTTCCTTATATTATGTATAAAAATATGGGTAAATAATTTATTAAGATGAATAAAAAGGATGATGAATCCATTGAAACCTATAAGAAAAGTTTTACAAGGCTTTCTAGGCATGCCACTTGTTTAATTATTATCCTTGAAAGTAAAATCGATCGATTCTTTGGTGTAATAAAACAAAGTCTCCTAAAGGCATTAGACATAAGAGACTTTAGTAGATATTAATAAATTGTTCAATACGCACTCAATGTAGAAATGTTAATCTTATATTCCCACTATTCCCTTGGTTTTGATAAGAAAATAATGATCGATTCACATGAAAACATGAATAAACCACATTGTGAAAATAAATTACAGTCATCTACATGCCATAAATGTGGGAAGAAACATCAATGAAGTTGTTTGAATGGAACTAGTAGGAGATTTAAATTTATAAAGGTGGGTAATAAATCTTGTGAATGAAAAAATGAGATTAATGGGACAATTATTGCAAGAGAGTAGGAGAGGATGCTAACTAATGAACCATACACACTCTAGTGTTTTATGTAAATGGAGTTTGGGAATTATAAGTATCAATTCCCCAATATAAGGACTAATTCCGATGATAATCCACAACAACCATTAAAGAAAAATGATAAAGGAAATTCATATGCAATCACAATGGATGAAGTGAATCACAATAATTAGGGCACCCTTATTCTCCCCTCATTAGATGAGAGTTTCATGTTTGATTTTGTATGAATATTTTATTGTTTATATTCTAGATAAATTTCGTGTGATTGTCTATTTTACATTAATTATGGAATAATGAAATCACATTTGATATTTTATCGGTAAAAGGATAAAACTATGATTCTAATGAATTTTTTTATATAGGATAAGATCTTGTATATGTAATAGAGGTTGAATTAAATTTTAGAAGTGTATATGTCTCATGTAAGATTAACATAAGAGTTATGGATACCGTCATGAGTTTATTTGATGAAACCCATTTTGAGGAATTTATATGATTGGATTTTATCAATATTAAGTGTCATTTATGGAAATACACACCCCTTTGTTTTGTATATGTGAAAAATATAGTTAAGAGGGAAATCATTTACATTTTGTGGACATATGATTAATAGTATTGATGAAATTTAGGGTTGAAATTATTTTTAATATTGAGGTAATTATGGGTTGTAGTTAATCACATTATGAAATCAACACAATTCATTAATATAATATTTATCCTTAGATATTCTTTATATAATATATATTAAGGAAATGGTAAAGTTGCATGGATTACCATATTTGATTGTATGTGATTTAGATATGAGGTTTACCTCAATGTTTTGGTGAATTACTCAGTAAGATCTTGATAAAAATTTGAGTTTCATAAATATATACCATCCTATAGAAGATTCTCTATAACACCTTGATATTTCAAAATAAAACAGTATTTTGAATATCATACAAGATATGCCACATCGAGCTTAAACAAATGATTAAATATTATTATTTAAATGGGATAGTTATAACCTAGTCATTGGAATGGTGAGAACGAATGAGATTAGAAAAATTATTAAAATATACTTTAGATATGATTATAAAATTAATTCATTGGATACCAAGTAATTAGATATGAAAATAAAAATGAATTGAATAAAAATGACATATTTTTATAAAAAAACCTATTTTTATGCCCATAATGAAATTTTATCGTAATAAATTAAATTGACCAATATTATTAATATATCTTAATGATATTTATATGTTATAAATTAAATAAAAATGTTTTTAAATTCACCCAATAATTTTTGTATGCTAAATATAATAATAAATCATATTTAAGAATAAAAGCTATATTTTTATAAAAAACATTTTCCATCTTTTGATGGAGCACCTATTTCAAATATAATTTTTTTCACTTTTATAAATTTATTTTGAAAATATAAACTTAATTTTTGAAATATTAATATCAAAAAATACCTAAGGGTGTGTTTTTGGTATTTTTCTGATAAGTTTTATTTTTTGATGAATAGTGAAAAATAATGCATTTTAATTGAAAAATATTTTTTCATCTAATTTACTTTTATAGTTAAATTATATTTTATATTTTTTATAGTATAATTAATTAAATTATAAATCACTAAATCCATTTTATATTATTGAAATTAATTTCACATTGAAATTGGATATAAAAACATCTCAAACTTTTGAGATTTTAACTTTAAAAACCCTCTTTTTCATTTTGTTTGTGGCATTATTTTTAAATAATTTTTTTATAAATTATGTTAATTGAATTAGTTAAAATGGATTATATATTTGGAATATTAATTTTCAAATTAGTTTTTACAATCAATTTAATATTTAGTTATAAAAAATTTTGTATGGTAAACAAATTATTTATAGTGGTATATGTAAAATAATGACAAGGGTTAAAGTTAAAAGGTACATGATTAACATACCTTGAAATTACAACCTTTAATGATTTTTAAGGTATTTATCAACCCTAAAAATAGTATAAAATATTAAATATCATCAAAATTCGTGTAATTTAATGCCACCTCAATGTGGTTTTCTTTAAATATAAAGTAATCATTATTTTAATCACCTAAAGCCACCTCTCCTCAAGTATAAATACCCCCTAACCACCCCATTTCGACTCAAAAACCTTGTCACTCCTAAAATATATGACCAAAACCTCTCATAATCACTATTAACATGTACTAGTTATGCTGGTATTACCAAAATACCAAATCCAAGGTCCTCAAGGGTCTCTCAAAGAGGTGATATCCAATAGGTAATTTTCTCAAAGTACCTCTCTTAATTTATTTTCTTTTTATACTTTTTCCTCACCTTATTTGTCCATAAATTCATGATATATCTATAATTATGTATATACTGAAGTTTTATATATCAAATGGATTATCTTATATCCATTTAATTTCTCATGTCCTCTTATTCAAATAAATGAAACTATTGTACAAATTTTTTCAGTTTATCATATATGCGAATAATGATTTTTCGTTATCTATTAACACATTCATGGCTGGAAATCAAAGTTTAACTTGTGTTAAAAAATATTTAAATAGGAATATTATAACCTATTTTATGTTTTGGAACTAATACACACACATAATATTAAATAAGACAAAACTAGTTCGTGGTGCTCGGAAAAACCACCAAAATAAGCTAAACATTTATCATTAAGTTTTATCTAATGAATCATAATTATATTAGGAATAAAAATGATATATAAGACTATTGATACTTATGGAAGTTCATTAATACTTTTACATTCCACTTCTATAGTTTTAATTCCATTTTACAAGAACATCCATAATTATACACAAATGAACCAATCATGAAACCATAAAACAAACACACCCAAAACCATGAAAATAATTAAATATTATTAATGAATGGGTCATATAATTTTATAAAATAATCACATAAGGTATTATAAATATGAACATATTTATTTAATCATTTAATAAAATTCATTAGACCATTATACATGAGGTTTTAACAATTCTTAATGAAGTCAAACATGAGGTAAGGGATTTATCTTACCCAAATTACATTCTTTGGGTCAAACTTATACTTCATGATTATGTTGTGATAATATTATGTGTGAAATGAATTTTTAAAATATCATGTTTTATTTACAATTTTTTATGTTTATTTACAAAAAAATCTACACATTTAATTCATTTTATTAATTTCCACTTCTAGGATATGATATATATAAGGGATTTCATCTCTATCTCCTTTCATTGAGGCATATT
The DNA here is from genome assembly GCA_963277665.1 of Viscum album. Classification (NCBI taxonomy): domain Eukaryota; kingdom Viridiplantae; phylum Streptophyta; class Magnoliopsida; order Santalales; family Viscaceae; genus Viscum; species Viscum album. The sequence continues at coordinate 1,865,604,852 of OY728131.1, forward strand.
TTGATTTTATACACCCACATTTTTTTAGGTGTATATAAAACCCATTTTTACATATCATATATTTAATTTATTTATCATCATGTTATTTAATATTTTTATAAATTTTATTCCTTCATAGGGTTTATGATTCAAATAATTCCAAGCGGTATGAGACACTTTGATTTAAAAATAATCTTTAAATGTTTAACGATTTAATTTTAAAAAATCATTCATCCATGTTAATATTCTTGAAATAATTTTATATGTTCTTTTATATGAACATAAAAAATTATATATCACATTTTATGTTAGTATTTAATTTATTTATATGGTTTTCAAAAGGAATATTTTTATGTATTTTATATGGAATGTTTTGACAAACGAAAAAAATAATTCTCTATCCATAATGTAAAAAGCAATAGTTAATTTTCCCTGATGATTATTATTTAATTTAGAGACTCACTTTCAAGATTACATGTTTTATTAACTAAAAATCCATTTTTGGTATTTTGGAATTGATGATGTTTTTTCCTATAAAATGGTGTTTTGGTATTGAAAATGGTTTTTTGAAAAGAAAAGGTTATTTTTATGAAAGTGTTTTTCTTAGGTAATTAAAAGAGTTTTTTCAAATGGTTTTATGATTATTTTTTATTCATAAAATGGTACCTAATAATTATATGAGAAATCAGTGATCTCGATATAACTTAGATGAAGGGTTTATCCCCATTATATATTACAAGTGGGCCTGATAAAGCTTATATGAAGGGTTGGGCCCCATTATAGATCATGAAAAATGGGTGAGCTTGATATAGATTACATGATGGGTTTATCACGATTGTATATCATGAGTGAGCCTGATATAGCTTATACTAAGGTTTATCCCCATTAAATATCTCCAATGCATTGGGTGATAATAATATTGGAAATTGGTTGTATGGTTATTCCAATTGAAATGGTTTTGAAAGAGTATTATATAGATGATTATATAATCCTTATAAAGGATTATTAATTGATTGATATATGTTTTAAAGGATTTATTTGAGAAAAATGTGTGCATTTAATTCTTGTGAAAATGTTATATTTTATTTTCTCAAATAACATTAATTTTTTTTCATGATTTTCACTGTACTAATAGTTTTATTTATTTTTTATGTCCCTTACTGAGCCTTTTGTGCTCATCCCAATTTTTATATTTTACTTCATCGGGTTAAAGGATTAATAAGGACAAGGATGATGAAATGATGAAAATTGCGATTTTATATCATAGAAAGAAAGAATGATATATTTTATAATGTTTAGTTTGGTGGAAAAAATAGATACTGGGTAAAAGTTACCACTTGTAATGTATGAGTTTACTTTATAAGAGTTTTTAATAATTTTATAAAACTATAAACCTAAAATATATTTGGGAAAATAAAGAGATTTATTATTTTAAAAGAACTATAATATGTAATATTTAAGGCTGGGTGCTTACAGTTGGAATAAGAGAATGGTTTAGACAACTTTATAGGTTAGGATAGTCCTAAGAACATGACCTTAGAAGATTTTAAATTATGGTTAAATTAAAATGATATATGATTTTAAGATTACGTTATTAATTCATCTAATATATTTCTGTTCAGAATGGTTTTCCATAGAGAAAATAGGGGTGCTGTTGTGGGAAGTAATCTTGAGGAAAAAATCATTCCAAATCAACATCCTGAGATGGTTAGAATTAGAACAGAATAGTTTTTCATAGTGATGTATTAGTTGGAACATTCTATAAATTGTGGTAGTATCCATTCTAAAGAGGAATGAGATGTTCCATGAAGGAACATGTCTATAGTGGAGTATTTCATGAGGTAATACCCCCAAGTATTCAATGGATCATCTAACATAGTGGTAGATGAAGGATGGATCAATGCCGTGAAAATGATATTTAATGTCATGGAATGTTCGGAATGTCAAAAGGTAACTCTTTACATATATCATTTTAAATGTGAATATGATCGAAGGTGGTCTTTGGTTATGAATACCAGAGAGAAAGATGATATTTATGCTATGAAATGGAACCCATTTAAGAATATTTTCGTCAAGAAATATTTATATAAGGTTGTTCAACTTAAGATGTAGAAAAAATTCCCATAATTGAGGTAAAAAGTTAAATATTCCATGGATGTATATAAAGAAAACTTCACAATATTGGCTATGTATGTTCCAAACTTTATTCAAGACATTGATATTGAAATTAATAGATTTTATACTGGATTAAAACCAAGCTTACAATGAGAATTTTCTATGTTAGAATATAAAAGTTATGAGAAAGTAGATCGTTGTGTTGAGAAAGTTGAGATGTAATTTTTTGAAACTGACGTACCATGAGAAGAAAAGAGTAATAAAAGGTCAAGGGGGTAGAAAATATAGAAGAATCCAACATAGGATTCTGGTGGTATGCCTAAAACTTATTCAAAGTGTGGTAAAATAAATTTTTAGGAATGTATGTGTGGATCATGAAAGTTCTACTAATTTGGTAAGTTTAGTCACAATGTTCTTCACTACATAGATAAGAATCCTAAAAATCCAAGAATGGGATAATAGATATCCAGTCAATAGTGATATGTTTGAGTTGCAATGAGTTGTGACATTATGCTAACATGTGTCTAAAGATAATTACTGAGGGTGTAAATAATCAAGATCGGAAACAAAAAGGCAAGTGAAAATATTTTTCTACTACTATAGATAATTTTGAGACATCTAGTGAAGTGATGGAAGCTCCCGAGAGCTCAATATTTTTAAAATATTAACCATAAGCTCAAGGTTTTAGACACTCCTTCAGAGGTTTTAATTGATGAGATCATAAAGTGATTAAAGAATTTATGGGATATGCTTTATTGGGTTTATGTTTATGTAAGGATTTTATTTAATGAGAATCATGCCTTTAATTTTGAACAAGATTTTTAAGGTAATGATAACCTTTATGGTTTATTTGATCTTTAATGATTGAGGTTATTTTAGGGATGCACATCTTAATTCTAGGAATGTTATGAGGACAAAATTGTTCCTATAAAATGAAAATATATAACATAAGTATATTCCCTTATATTATTATATATTAAAGTAATTAATTGAATCTAGAAAAATTATTTTTGAATGAAAAACGTTTTCTGTTTATTTTTTCTTACTAAGAAATCAATGAACTTTTGACCCATTATAGATTTATGGTTTTGTGATTGTTCACTTTATCATTTCCATGTTCTCTATCACTCTCCATTAGAAATTTATAGTTATAATTATTTTACATGTCTATATTTTCCTATAGGGAAACCTAGTATGTTTGATCTTAGGTTACCTTTATACTTTCCTTTCTCAATTTTTCAAAGGGATGTTTTAGTAGTCCTTTTTTTGATATGGGATTACAATAAAGGTATTTTGAAAATTCAAACCCCTAGATTTTTGATCATGAGTTCAAATTGAGAGGACACAATTTATTAAAGGGGGTGGGAGAATGTAACATGATGATATTTTAAAATAAAATAATTTTCTCAATATCATACAAGATGAGCCACATCAAGCTTAAAAAATGACTAAATATTATTATTTAAATATGATTATTATAACCCATACATTTGAATAATGAGAATGAATGATATTAACCAAATTACGAAAATATAATCTAAATTTTTTTATAAAATTAATTCGTTAGTTACAAATTAAATAGAAACAAAAACAAAAACAAATTGAATATAAAGAATGTGTTTTTATAAAAAAACGTATTTTTATTCCCATAATGACATTTTATCTTAATAAATTAAATAAATCACTATTATTAACATATATTAATGATATTAATATTTCATATATTTACTAAAATGTTTTTAAATTCATCCAATAATTTTTATAGGCTTAAGATAACAACAAATCCTATTTTAAGCATAAAAATTGTATTTTTATAAAAAGAAATTTTGTCACCATTTGATGGAGTAACTATTTTAAATCTAAATTTTTTCACTTTTGAAAATTTATTTTTACAAAATAAACTTAATTTTTTAAATTTAAATATAAAAATTACCTTAGGGTGAGATTTTGGTATTTTTTCGATAAGTTTTAATTTTTGATGAATAGTGAAAAATAATGCATTTTAATTGAAAAATGATTTTTCATATAAATTATCTATATAGTTAAATTAAATTTTAAATTATTTTTTAAAGTATAATTAGTTCAATTTTACATCAATAAATCCAATGTAGGTCATTGTAATCAATTTCACTATAAGGACCCAACCTTAAAACATTACATAATCTTGAGTTTTAGTAAAAAAATTACTTTCTTTAACATTGAGGATATTTTTAGCTTTAGAGATTTATAGAGTTATGAAATAGTACATATATAACAAACCACATTCTTACAAAGAGGACACTACTAAAATAGTATCCATTTTTTCTAAATATAAAAACTTTTAAAATAAAATATGACTTCTTTGAAAAATATTCACAACATTTAACTAGACTTCTTTATTTATCTTACAAATACTTATAACCTTAGAAAAAAATTTAAAACCATTTGATGATCACAAAAATATCATTAAGTGATGTAAACAAAGAAAAACTCTTAGTCCAGTGAAAACATGAAAACCAATAAAACCCATTTCATAAAAAACTCATTAGCATTCATAGAAACATCATATAGTTGAATTTGGAAATATTTACCATATCACTATTACATTCTTCCTTTCACATGGAATAACCATTTTAAAACTTATATATCTAGAGTAACCAATAAATTTGAGAGCTTTAACGGAGCTCTTTCATCATATCTTGAGCTATAATGGGCTCAACCTAACATATCATGAGCTATAATGGGGATCAAACCATCATATCTTTAGCTATAATGGGGCTCAACCCATCATATCTTGAGATATAATGGGATAAAACCAACATAAACAATGTAAAAGGAACATATCATGAATAGAAATCAAGATAACTCATTTAAACCCATAACCAAAACACATTAAGATATCATAATACCATTTTTTTTGTAAAAATAATTTTTAAAATATAAAAAACACAAACATAATAATGAAATAATATTCTTCAAAAAACCCATTGAAAACATATAAAGAAAATATTATAGTAATAAAATTAAATGAAATCAGTTAAATAGTTCATTCCATATATAGATAAAAGAATAATCTTTTTAAATATCATAAAAGAGACATTTAAAATGATTTTAAAAGGAAAGTCCCTTACATAACACATGAAACAGATCCCCTTTAAAAACACATAATAGAAATTTAAACATTAATATAGATATATTTATAAAAATCATTTTGAATATATGGACATAAAATAGAAAAATTTATAAGAATAAATCTTTAAAACATTTAAAATAATATTTTTGTTAAGGAGTCCCTTACCTCGGGTCCGACTTCCTTCAAATGTGTTCAAACCTCCAGTATAATGGTTTAAATGGTGTTATTAATTTATTAAATAACAGTTTTTTTATAACGCCTTAAATAATATTATTATAGAATTTACACACACTTATTAAGAATATTTTGTAATTTCCATTGTTTCAGGTGCGTTCTTTTCACGATTTTCACGGTTGGTTTATTATGGTCTTCCTCGTCAAAAGAAATTAATAATCTAAAGTTGAAAACAAACACACACACACACACACACTTATATACATATTTATGTAATTTAAAAAAAATTATATTTCAATTTTAACTTACCATTATTTTGGTAAAAGGGAAACAAAGAATCATCATCCATTAAGGCATTGAATTTACACACGACACACAACAATTTAAATATTTAAGAATAAAAGGATAAGATAAGAGATTTTATGATAATTTTACCATAAACAGAAAAAAATTTCCAATATATATATGATACTAGAGTTTTCATGAATCAATGGATAAGATATAGGGATAAGGTAGAAGTGAGAAATAATTTAAAAGAGAAGAAGAAGGAATCTTACATCAAGAAAATCCCTCCTTGAGTACATCCTTAAGGCACTTGGAAGTGGTCTTTTTTTGAGACCATATGCTCAAGGATGTGGAAAGGTATGAGGATTAGGGAATTTGGTAGAGGTTATATGAGAAATAAGGCTTAAGGTTATATAAATTTGTGAATAAATGAGCCTCCTTTTTAATTTAGGTGAGGGGTAACATAGGAACTACTCAAATTATTAAAATATAATAAATTTATTATAGGGTTTCAGACTTCCAAATTGCCTCAAAATCATAGGATATAACAATTTTAAAGGAGTATTTTAATTTTTGGACTTTTCATGTTTTTTTTATTTTTAAATAATTAAATAAAATAATTTATTCATTGTAAAATAATATTATCAAATTAAAACTATTCATAATCCTCACTTTAAACACATCAAAAAAAGTTTTCAATTCAAATTAAGATTTTTTATTATATTATATACATATTATAATTACCTTTAGAAGTTTTGAATTGACTTAAAAATATCAAATTATATTTATTTTATCACTTTTAAAATCATCAATTTGATTTATTAATTAATTAAATATTTACTACATTATAATTGTTCAATACATTAAGATAATTATTTATTACATAAAAATTAAAAAGAAAATTCTATGAAAAAGATAATTTTATTATCTTTATAAAAAAAATTCTTTTTCTAAAAACACTTCTGGATAGACTCCTTTTAAAATATTGTACTTATTGAACATTATAGTGTGAAAAGTTGTCTTTCTTTTTAATAAAATAATATAAAGGGACTAGTGTGATCCACATGGGTCTAAAATGTCCAAAATTTGAATCAAAAAATTATATTGGCCGAAACTTGATTATATAAAAAGTTTTATCCAGAATTTTGGTAATTCAGTAATTCTTATAATTTTAATAAAAACATTTTATTTATTTTTCTTATCCTCATACAAATACTACATCAGCATTGCACATGAATTAGTGATAATTATTTCATATATAAAAATAAAAAATAAATTACTTCAATAAGAAAATTTAATTAAGTTAAAATAAAAATCTAGATTCATTCATTATTTATATTCACTATTATACATGTTAATATGACATCTTAAACTTGTTATTTTGTTTTTTCTTTCCCTTTATAAGCATTGAACATGTATTTGGGTAAGAATAATGTTATATAACTATACAATTATAAATTAACAGCCAAAAACATCAATAATACATAATAATTAATAAATTAACCTTGAGAATAATTTTTATCACTCAATTATTATTTAAAAGTAACCAAATTTGACATTTCCAATACTGCACAGACACTATGTCAGCAGTTGCAATAATTATTATAATTTTCATGAATGGAATATAATTTTCATGTTTTGAGTTATTTATATATAATATTGCTCTCATAATTTTATTATTTATTTATTTAATAAATTTAATAAATTTTATATCACAACTATTTCTACATGATGTCACAAAAAAATACCGTATTAAAAAAAACTGAATTGTTTACTATTCACTAAAAATTAATCTTTTTTAGAAAATTATAAAAAAACCATACTAAGATAATTTCTACATTTTGAATTAAAAAATGATATTAGTTTTTTCAAATAAAATTTATACAATTGAAAAATTAATGTTTTCAAGTAAATAACCATATAATAAATTATTTATTTTAAGAATTACTATTTAAATCAAGAATACTAAAAATAATAATTCCATAAATAATTTGGTTGTTACATTCTGCCCACTTTCTAAATTGATTCCTCCCAATTTTTATTTACTTATAAACAAATGAGGATAATTTTCCCTCATATCATTTTCAGATTCCAATGTTGCTTCTTCTACCATGTGATTTCTCCACAAAAGCTTAACTTGGTAAATTACATTATTCCTAAAAACTTGTTCTCTATAATTAAGAATCTAAATTGTTTTCCATTCCTAAGAAAGGTTCTCTTCCAATTGAAATAATTCTTGGCTAAAAACATGATATGGATCTAGAACATACTTTTTTTGCATTGAAACATGAAAGACATTGTGCACCAGAGATAAAATCAGAGTCAAAGATACCCGATAAGAGATTGGTCAAACTTTCTATAGAATTTCATAAGGTCCAAAAAACCAAGTACTTAAATTTCCTCTCCTAACAAAACTCATAAAACTGTTCAATAGAGATATTTTAAGTAAAAAATGATCACCTACATTGAAAGAATGGTCTTTCCTCATGTTATCTGCATAACTTTTCTACCTTTTCGAAGCTGTCCTCATGTGTTTCTAAATCAACTAACCATTTTATTCCACTTAATCTACTAATTCTCTTCCAATTAACTATATTTCCATGTATTCATCCCAAAATGAGGGATTTAAACACTGCTTTCCATACAATGATTCAAAAGTTCCATCGGTATACTTGAAAAAAAGAATTATTATAAGAAAACTCAACTACAGAAAGATGTTTTTTCCCAAATTCCTTGGTAATCAATTAAAAAAACATGTATCATGTCCTCCAATATTTGAATTCTTTGTTCTAACTTCCCTTATATTTGCGGATGAAGAAATGTACTAAAATTTAATTATGTTCCCAATAACTTATGAAGGGATTTCCAGAAGTTAGAAGTGAACTTGATATCATGATATGATAAAATAGAGAGAGGAAATACATGAAACTTAAAAATTTATTTGAGGTATAGTCAAGAAAGTTGATCTAGGGAAAGAGTGTCTCGAATAAGAAGGAAATCATCATATTTGTCAAATAATCAACAATAACCTAGATCACATTGTTACCTCAATACTTCTTTGGTAGTCCCACTACAAAGTCCATGGATCTATTTTCCCATTTCCCCTCTGGCACTATAAAAAACTGAAGCATATCCTTCGGTAACTTCTACTATGATTTAACCTATTGACATGAATACCATTTCATGGTAAAATATGAAATATCTATTTTCGTTCTAACCCACCAGTAATAATCTCAAAGGAATCTTTACATCTTTGTGCCACCATGATGAACTAAAAACAGAGATCTGTGAGCTTTACATAAAAATTATTTGTTCATCTAAGAATTATAAAGAACATATAATCTCTTCCTAAACCTCAAAACACAATATTTATCAATTTTAAACTTAGTAAACTTACCCTTTTGAACCAATTCTTCATTTTTTTACAACTCAATATATTCGTTATGAGCATTCCTTACTTTTTCTGACAGAGATGAATAAACTAACATCTAAAATAAAATAGAGGAATTTAATACACTAAAAATTTCCAAGAAAAAATTCATCAAATCATTAACTAAAGGTTCATGCTCTAAATGTATCATGGTTGATATAGAATTAATTTTTTGACTCAATGCATCAACCACTATATTGGATTTTCCGAGATGTTAATGAATCGTGCAATCATAATCATTTATTAGTTCCAGCCATCTTCTCTATCTCATTTTTAATTCCTTATGAGTAAATATATACTTTAAACTTTTATGGTAAGTATATATTTCACTTCTTACTCTATATAAATTATTCTTCCAAATTTTTAATGAAAAAACAAAAATAGCTAATTCCAAATCATGTCCAAGGTAATTTAACTCATAAGGATTCAACTGATTTTAAGTATAAAAAATTACCTAATCATTGTTCATTTGGGCACAACCATGTCCTTTCATTGAAGCATTAATATAGATGGAAAATTCCCCACTTCTAAAAGGTGGGGTCAGAACTGGATTATTCATCAATATTTTTTTCAATTCCTAAAAATTATCATCACATTATTTTGTCCAAATGAACTTAACACTTTTTTGAGTTAACTTAGTTAGTGGTATAGATAACTATGCAAATATTTCAATAAAAATACTGTAATATATTTTAAAACTAAGACAGATATGAATCTTGGTTATATTTCAAGGTCATGGACATTATTAAACAACATTAATTTTTTCAGGATAAATAGTTATGCCATATTTAGAAACAATGTGACCAAGGAAATAAAATTTTTTCTACCAAAATTCACACATGCTGAATTTTACATACAATTTATTTTGTTTTATGTTTTGAAAAACAATCCTTATATGTTTTTAATACTCTTATTTAATTTTAGAATATACTATAATGTGATCAATAAAAACAATTGAAAAATTATCCATGAACTCATTAAATATTCTATTAATAAGATTCATGAAAACAAAAAGTGCATTAGTTATCGCAAACAACATAAAAAAATTCATAATTCCCATATGTTGTACGAAATGCAGTCTTCAAAATATCTACATCTATTACTTTCAACTGATGGTACCCTAACCTCAGGCTAAACTTTGAAAAATATTTTCCTCTCTGGAGATGATAAAAAATATCATCGATATGATTCAATAGATAATTTTTATTAAAAATGATGTTATTTAAGGCTCTATAATCAATTCAAAGTCTTATTGAACCATGTTTCTTTTTAGGGAAAAAGATAGGAGCACCCCATAATGAAGTTCTAGGTCAGATAAAGCCTTTATCTAATAATTACTTTAACTTCTTTTTTGAATTCTAGAAGTTCTATTTGAGCCATTTTATAATGGGGTTTAGAAATTGGCTTAGCATCAGGAACTAAGTCAATATTAAATTTAATACCTTGACTAGGAATAACACTAGGAAAATCATCAGGAAATACATCTAGATACTCATTTACCACTAGCACAATAATAATCTGAATGGTTCCCTTATTTTCAAAAATGTGTGTAAGATAACATTAATTTCCATATTTTAACAGTTTCTTAGCTTCCTGAAATGTTATCAAGGGCATGGGTTCATTATTGTACAAAAAAAACTCTTTCTAAAAACAAAAAATTCTTTTTCTCTATAATCTATCTTAGCATGATAAAAATAAATCTAGTCTACACCCAAAATAACGTCAAACTCTTCTAGGGGAAATATAAAAAGGTTTATAGGTAATAGATCTCCACAGACAAAGATTGGTAGATTCTTATAATTTCTTTTTGCCTCAATATTTTATCAAAGTGTTTTTACTATGATTTTTGGCTTTATTTATTGCGGTGTAATTTCTAATTTAGTAGATAATTTCTCAAAAATGAAGGAATGTGTAGATTCCAAATAAAAAAAACATTGGAAAAATTTGTAAAAATAAGAAATGTACCAAATAAATCCTCTTTTGATGGCTCAACATCTATTTAAGTAGTTGCAACGGATTTTTCCAAACCCTTATATTTACAATCTTTCTAATTTACTACATGAGTGACTAGCTTCAGACACACCTTAGCAAAATTACCAAATTCCTTACAGTTAAATAATCTCACCATCAGTTTCTTAGTAATTTTTGGATCATTCCCCTTTCACTCACAAGACACGTGCCAAAAAATTTCATATCGGTAGCATTTCTCAAAATTTACCAGGCAATCTTCCGGATTTTTTACCACACTTTTCTGAAGAAAGGAAATATATTTTATTAACTCCATATTTACTTAATGAATTATTCCCCAAATACATTCACCATGAACACTTCTTATTATTCTCATCATGAGGCACATACATACCAGAAAACTCTATCTCAAATTTTTTAGCACCATGAACATGTTTTTCATAGCCTTTAAACTCTCATAAATCAAAAGCTCTTCATAAATAATGTTTCAAACCAGAGAAAAATCAATTAATTTTATTATCAAAGTCCGGAGTAAAATATGGTATATACCTAGCCAATATCATAAAATTGGATTCATACATAGCCACATAGTCATCATAATTCAACCTTAGTTCCATGAATTTTTCTCCATTTTGAGTTGAATAGTTTTTGGAAAATATTTTTCCAGAAAAATACTCTTAAAATAATACCATTAGAGACTATTAAGATCATATTTTTCTCTCATATTATTAACTAGATAACACCATTTATTGTATTAACCTTCAAAATGATAAATTTATAGTATTACCTTTTGGATCCCAAACATCCCATGATGTCAAATATATATTCTAAAGCATTGATCCATCTTTCAGCTATCATCGGATCTGCAGTTCTACTGAAATATGGAGGATGTTGGCTCAAAAAATGCACCAAAAAAGACATGTTTATATATGGTATATCAGGCCACCTTATAGAATGGATTCCACCATAATTTATCACCTATTTTAAATGATACATTATTTTCAAAAATTGTTTAGTTCTAATTCCAACTTCGAGGATGAATATTCGAGAAGATATCAACCTCTTAGGGCCTTCCTACTTCAGCCACTATATTTCATCTATAGAAAACTATTCTGAAGAGACATATAGTATAAAAATAAACATGATAATATACAAATTATATACAATTTTAAATTAACCAGAAATTAAAAATCATTTTTGGTATTCAATTAACATCATCCTAACCCCTAATGTTATCTAAATCATCCTATGATACCAACTATAAGGACCCAGCCTTAAAACATTATATAATCTTGAGTTGTAGTCAAAAATTTAATTTCTTTAACATTGAGTATATTTTTAGGTTTAGATATTGAGATAGTTATAACATAATATATTCAAAACTAACGACATTCTTACAAAGCGGATACAACGAAAACAATATCCATTTTTTCCCAAATATAAAAACTTTTAAAATAAAACATGATTTCTTTGAATATTTTTAATAAAATTTAACTCAACTTATTTATTTATCTAACACATCCTTATAACCTTTGAAAAAAATTTAAAAACTATGGATGATCACAAAAAGATTAGTAAGGGACATAAATAAATAAAAAATGTTAGTCCAGTGAAAACATGAAAACCAATAAAACCCATTTCATAAAAACTCTCTAGCATGCATAGAAACATCATGCTGTTTCGTTGGGAAATAGTTACAATATCAATATTACATTCATCCTTACACACGGAATAAACATGTGGCCGACATCCATATCTAGAGTACCCAATGCATTTGAGAGCTATAATGGGGATCAACTGTCACATATTGAGCTATAATGGGCTCATCCTAACATATATTGATCTATAATGGGGCTCAACCCATCATATCATGAGATATAATGGGGATCAAATGATCATATCTTGAGATATAATGAGATCAAACAAACACAAATAATTTCCAAGGAACATAACATGAATAAAACTCTTAAAAAATCATTTAAACCTATAAGAAAAAAAAATTCAGATATCACAATACCATTTTTTTTGTAAAAAATATTTTTAAAATATAAAAAACACACACATAATAATAAAAATATTATTCTTCAAAAAAAATTATGAAAACATATAAAGGAAAAATTATTGTAATAAAATGTCATGAAATCAGATAAATCATTCTTTCTGTATATAAATAAAAGATAAATATTTTTAAATTTCATAAAAGAGACATTTAAAATGATTTGAAAAGGAAAGTCCCTTATATAACACATAAAAAAGATCAATTTTTAAAACACATAAGATAAATTTCAAAATTAACATCGATACATTCATAAAAACCATTATTAATACATTCCCATAAAATAGAAAGATTTAGAATAATAAATAATTAAAACATTTAAAATAATGTTTTAGTTAAGGAGTCCCTTACCTCGAGTTTCACTTGCTTAAAAGGTGTTCAAATCTCCAGTATAATGGGTTGAATGGTGCTATTAATTTATTACATAATTAAACTCATTTTTATAACACCTTAAATAATATTCTTATATAATTTCAACCCATTTATTAACAATATTTTGTTATTTCCATTGTTTCAAGAGTGTACTTTTTATGGGTTTCATGGTTAGTTTTTTATGGTCTTCCTTGTAAAAAATAAATAATAATCTAGAAGTGATAACACAAAAAAACACACACACTCATATATTTATGTAATTTTAATCAATTACATTTTAATTTTAACTTACCATGATTTTGGTAAAAGGGAAAAGAACATTCATCGTCTATGATGGCATTGAATTGACACACCAAAGAAAAGAATTTCATTATTTAAGAATAAAAGGACAAGATGAGTGGTTTTATAATGATTTTTCCATAAACCGAAAAAAGTACAGTATATATATGATACTATAGTTTTCATGAATCATTTGATTTGATATTGAGATAAGGTAGAAGTGAGATATAATTTGAAGGAGAATAAAAAAGAATCCTAGCTCTTGAAAATTCCTCCTTGAGAACCTCCTTAATGATCTTGAAATTAGTCTTTTTTTGAGACCATAATCTCAATAATGTGTAAAGGTATGATGAGGAGGGAATTTGGAAGAGTTTTTCTAAGAAACAAGGCTTAAGGTGATGAAAATTTGCAAATGATAGAGCCTCCTTTTTTAATTAAGGTGATGGGTAACATAAGAATTACTCAAATTATTAAAATAAAAAAAAATTATTATAGGGTTTGAGACTTCCAAAAAGGCCTCAAAATTATAAGATATTCCATCTTAAAATAAATATTATAATTTTTGGACTTTTATAGTATTTTTTTATTATTTTTAAATAATTTAATAAAATAATTTATTCATGGTAAAATAATTTTGTCAAATTAAAAACTATTCATAATCATGCCTTTAAATACATCAAAAAATGTTTTCAATTCAAATTAAAATTTTTATTATATATTTTAAATTTTACAATTGCCTTTATAAATTTTTAATTGACTTAAAAATATAAAATTATATTTATTTAACTTTTTTATATCATTAAATTGATTTTTTCATTAACTAAATATTTACTACATCATAATTGTTCAAGCTATTATGGTAATTATTTATTAACTAAAAATTAAAAATAAAATTATATGAAAAATAAAATAATATGAAAAATATAATTTTATTATATTTCTAAATACTATTCTTTTTTGAAGAAAACATTTGGATAGCCAGATATTAAAATATTATACTTATTGAAAATTATAGCATGAACAAGTTATCTTTATTTTTAATAAAATAATATTGAGGGATTAGTGTGATCCATGGGGGTCCAAAATATCCCAAATTTGAATCTAAAAATTATATTGGTCGAAAATTTATTATATAAAAAGTTTTATTCACAATTTATCTCATTTAATAATTATTATAATTTTAATAAAATATTTTATTTATTTCTCTTATCCTTGTACAAACACTACATCAGCATTTCACTTGTATTAATGTTAATTATTATATATATAAAAATTAAAAATAAAGTAAATTAATAAAAAATTTAATTAAGTTCAAAATAAAATTCAAGATGCATTCATTATTTATATTCACTCATATACATGTCATGATAACATCTTACATTTGTTATTTTGTCTTTTCTTTCCCTCTGCAAGCATTGCTTAGTCATTTGGGTAATAATAATGTTATATAACTATAAAATTCTAAATTAACATCCAAAAACATAAATAATACATAATAACTAAATAATGAGTCTTGAAAATAATTTTTATCACTCAATAATTATTTAAGAATAACCAAATCTGACATTGCTAATGTTGTGCAGACACTACGTCAACACTGATAATAATTTTTATACTTATCATGAATAGAATATAATTTTCATGTTCTAAGTTATTTATATTTAATATTCCTCTCATAATGTCATTATTCAATTATTCTATAAATTTAATAAATTTTATATCACAATTCTGTCTTCATGATGTCGTAAAAACACCGTATTTTAAAAAACAAATTTTTTTACTATTCACTAGAGATTTAAATTTTTTAAGAAATTATAAAAAATTCATACCAAGATTATTTAAACATTTTAATTAAAAAATAAAACTAGTATTATTAAATAAAAATTCTGTAATTGAAAAATTAATTCTTTAAAATAAATAACCATATAATAAATTATTTATTTTAAGAGTTAATATTTTAATCAAGAATACTAATAAAAAAATTATTCTATAAATTACTAGGTTGTTACATTCTATGACCTTTTGAAATTTCATCCTTTCAATTTATATTTACTTATAAAAAAATGAGGATACTTTTCCCTCATATCATTTTCATATTCCCATGTTGCTTCTTCTACCATATGGTTTCTCAATAAAACCTTAACTTGGTAAATTACCTTATTCCTCAAAACTCTCTCTCTGTGATCTAGAATCTAAATTGGTTTCTCTTCATAAGAAAGGTTCTCTTCCAATTCAACTAGTTCTAGGCTCAAAACATTATATGGATATATCACATACTTTTTTAACATTGAAACATGAAAAACATTGTGTACCTGAGATAAACTTAGAGGCAAAGATACTTGGCTGGAGACCGGTCCAACATTATCTATAATTTCATAAGGTCTAACAAAACTTGGAATTAAATTTCCTTTCTTTCTAAAAATCATAACCCTTTTACAAGGAGATATTTTAAGTAAAAAATGATCAAATACCTTGAAAGAAAGGTCTTTCCTCATGTTTTCTGCATTACTTTTCTGGCTTTTCTGAGCTGTCCTTCTATGTCACCGAATCAACTAAAATTTTTATTCCACTTACAATACTAATTATTTTCCCATCAAATTCATTTATTTAACTTCATCCAAAAAACAATGTATTTCGAAACCGCTTTCCATACAATGCTTCAAAAGGTTCCATCTATATACTTGAATGAAAAATATTATTATAAGGAAACTCAACTAAATAAAGATGTTGATCCCAACTTCCTTGGTAATCCCTTAAACAAGCCCATAGTATGTACTACAATGTATAAATTTTTCGTTTAGAATTTCCATTTGATTGAGGATAAAAAGTTTTACAAAAATTTAATTTCGTTCCCAAAAACTTATAAAGGGATTTCCAAAAGTTAAAAGTGACCTTGGAATCACAATATTATACAATGGAGAGAGGAAATACATGAAACCTGAATTTTTTTTGAGGTATAGTCGATAAAGTTGATCTAGAGAAAGAGTGTCTCAAATAGAAACGAAATCAGTATATTTAGTCAAATGATCAACAATAACCCATATCACATTATTACCTCAAGATGTCTTTGGTAGTCCAACCATGAAGTACATGGATATATTTTCCCATTTCCAATTTGGCACTGGAAAAGGAATAAGCATCCACTTCATTAAATTCCACTATGATTTAAACTATTGACATGTCAAACATTTCATGGTAAAATATGAAATATCTATTTTCATTCCATCCCACTAGTAATAATATCAAAGGTCTTTGTTCATATTTGTGTTTCCTGGATGAACATAATAGAGAGAACAATGACCTTCACATAACAATTCTTTCTTTAGATGAGAATCACAAGGAACATATAATATTTTCCCAAACATCAAAATAGAATCATTAAAAATGTTAAACTTATTAAAATTATCCTTTTAAACCAATTCTTACCTTTTTTTTCAACTCACGATATTCCTTTGGAGCATCCCATATTTTTTCTAATAAATATGACTGCACTGACATCTTAAAAAATAGAGAAATTTCATACACAAACAACTTCCAAGACAAAATTCATCGAATCATCAATTGAAGGTTCACATTCTAAATTTATCATGGTTAATGTTTCATTACTTTTATAACTAAATGTATTATCCATTCAGTTTGATTTTCTAGGATGTTAATTAATTGTGGAATCATAATCCTTGATTTGTTACAGATATATTCTCTATCTCATTTTCAATTATTTCCAAGTAAATAAAAACATTAAACTTTTATAGTCTGTATATATTTAAAATTTTACTCCATATAAACGTTGCCTCTAAATTTTTATTGGAAAAACAATAACAGCTAATTCCAAATAATGTGTAGGAAAATTTAACTCACGAGGTTTCAACTGATGTGAAGCATAAGAAAGTACCTGATCATTCTTCATTAGGAAAAAACAAATCCATTTTAGTGAAGCATCACTATAGATAAGAAATTCACCACTTTTTTGGAAGGTGGGGTAAGAAGAGAAGCATTTATCAATATTTTTTTCATTTCTTGAAAAAAATAATCACATTCTTTTTCCTAGATGAACTTAACAACTTTTCGAGTTAACTTAGTTTGTAAGCTAGATAACTGTGAAAGCTTTTCAATAAACCACTGGTAACTTCTCTTAAAACTAAGAAATCTATGAAACTCAGATATATTTGTAGGTATTGAAAATTCTTAAACAAATTTTGTTTTAGTGGGATTAATAGTTATTCAAACATTAGATACAATGTGAGCAAGGAGATAAATTTGTTGCAATAAAAATTCACACTTGCTGAATTTTTCATACAGGTTATTTTCATTAATGGTTTGCAAAAAAAACCCTTAGATTATTTCCATGCTTCTCTTTAATTTTAGAATATACCAGAATGTAATCAATAAAAATAACAAAAAACTTATCCAAGAACTTATAAAATATTCTATTCATAAATTCCCGAAATACAAAAGGTGCATTAGTTATCCCAAATAGAATAAATTCAAATTTATTATTCCAATATCTAATATGAAATGCAGTGTTCAAAATATCTGAATTTTTTACTTTTAATTGATGGTACCCCGAACTTAGGCCATCCTTAAAAAATACTTTTCTCCCTCAGACTGATAAAAAAAATTATCGATACGAGGTAATGGATGTTTGTTCTTAACATTGATGTAATTTATGTCTCTATAATCAATTCAGAGTCTTATTGAACCATATTTCTTTTTAACAAATAGGATAGGAGCACCCCATGGTGAAGTTCTAAGTCAGATGAATCCTTTATCTAATAATTCATACAATAGTTTTTTCAATTCTAGAAGTTCCATTTGAGCCATTAGAGAAAGAGGTATAGAAATTGGCTTTGTATAAGAAACTAAGTCAAAGGTAAGATTAACATCTTGATCAAAAATAACACTAGGAAAATTATCAGTAAATACATCAAGATACTCATTTACTACTGGAACCTATTTATATCAACAGTTCCCCTATTTGCATCAATGTGTTCAAGATAACATTCATTTACATATTTTAACTGTTTCTTAGCTTCCTGAAATTTTATCAATGGTATGGGTAAATTATTATGAACAAATAGAAAATATTTCTAAAAAACAACTTCTTTTAATCTACAATATATATTAGAATGATAAAAAGAAATCCAGTTTATACACAGAATAATATCAAACTCTACTAGAGTTAATACAATATGGTTTGAAGGTAATATATTTCTGCAGACAATGATAGGTAGATTCTTATAATTTCTTTTTTGCCTCAATATTTCATCGATGTGTTTTTACCATGAGTTTTGACTTAATTTCTTGAGGTGGAATTTCCAATTTAATAGAGAATTTTTCAAAAATGAATGAATGTGTAGATCCCAAATAAAACAACATATTGAAAAAATCTATAAAAATAAGAAATTTACCTGATACCACAAGGTTTTATGGCTCAAAATCTATTAAAGTAGTTGAAAAGGATTTCTCCACACCCATCTATTTATAATCTTTCTAATTTTCTACATGAGTGGATAGATTTAGATATACCTTATCAAAATGACCAAATTACTTACAGTTAAAGCATACCCCCATGAGATTCTGATTAATTTTTAGATCATTTTCCTTGGACTCACAAGACATGTGCCCAAACATTTCATATCAGTATAATTTCCTAGAATTTACAAGACAATATCTAGGATGATTTTTACCACACCTTTCTCTAGAAGGGAAATTGATTTTATTACCTCCATATTTTTATGAGGAATTATTCCCTAAATCATTCCAACCTGACCACTTCTTATTATATGTCAACATAAGGTACATACATGAAGGATAACTCAATCTCATTTTTTTTTCAGAACAACAAACAAGTTTCTCATAGCTTTTAAAATCTCATAAATCCAAAGCTCTTCGTAAAAATGGTATCAAACCCGAGTAAAATCTATTAATTTTACTATCAAAGTCCCAAGTAAAATCTGGTATGTACCTAGATAGTCTCATAAAATCGGATTCATATGTAGGCATATATTTATCATCCTTCTACCTTAGTTCCATTAATTTTTTCTCCATTATAAGTCAAATAGTTTTAGTTAAATATTTTTCTATAAAAGACTCTTAAAATAACCCCATTCGAGACTATTAAGATAATATTTCTTTCTCATATTCTTAATAAGAGAACACCATTGATCATATTAACCTTCAAAACTGTAAATGGATTGTGTTACATTTTGGATCCCAAACATCCCATGATGTCAAATATCTTTTCCAGATCATTGATCCATCATTCAACTATAATTGGATCTACAGTTCCACTAAAAACTAGATGATGTTGCATCATAAAATTCTCTACAAATGACATGTTTCTTTGTGGTAGATTTTCTTCCCCCTATAGCATGTATACCACCATCATTTATCAGCTAGGTTAACTGAGACAGTACTGTCACAAATTATTTGGCTCCAATTCCCACCATTCCAGGCTGAAGATTCGAAATGATATCAGCCTCTCAATGCCTTTCTACTTTATCCTTCCTATTTCTTATGTGGAAAACCATTCTGAAAAGACATATCATATAAAAATAAACATTATAATATTCAAATTAAATACCATTTTAAATTAACCAAAAACTAAAAATCATTTTTCGTATTCTATTAACATCATCCAAACCCCTAATGTTATCTAAACCATATGATGATACCAACTATTAGGACGCAGCCTTAAAACATTACATAATCTAGAGTTTTATGAAAAAAAATACTTTCTTTATCATTGAAGATATTTTCAGGTTTATATATTTAGAGAGTTATAGAATAATACATATATAACAAACCACATTCTTATAAAGTGGATACTACTAAAACAATATCCATTTTTTCTAAATATAAAAACTTTTAAAATAAAACATAATTTCATTGAAAAATCTTCATAACATTTATCTTGGCCTCATTATTTATCTTACATATACTTATATCCTTTGAAAAACATTTAAAAACATTGTATGAGAAGAAAAATCTCACTAATAAACATTAAGAAATAAAAACTGTTAGTCTAGTGAAAACATGAAAACAAATAAAACCCATTTCATAAAAACACATTAGGATGAACAAAAAAATCATGTAGTTACCTTAGGATATACTTGCCATATCAATCTTATATTCACCCTTACACAAGGAATAACCATTTGGTCAGCTTCTATATCTAGATCCCCCAATGAATTTGAGAGTCATAATGGGGCTCACTTGTTATATCTTGATCTATAATGGGCTCAACCCAACATATCTTGAGCTATAATGGGGCTCAATTCATCATATATTGAGCTATAATGTAGATCAACCAATTATATCCTGATATATAAGGGGATCAACCCAACATAAACAATGTACAAGAAATATATCATGAATAAAAATCTAGATAACTCATTTAAACCCATAAGTAAAACACATTCATATATCATAATACCATTTTTTCATAAAAATAATTTTTAAAATATAAAATACACACACATAATAATGGAATAATATTATTAAAAAATAACTATTAAAACATATAAATAAAAAATTATAGTTATTAAATTTAATAAAATTAGATAAATCATTCATTCCGTATATAAATAAAAGAATAATATTTTTAAATTTCATAAAATTAGCATTTAAAATGATTTTAAAAGCAATGTCGCTTTGATAACACCTTAAAAAATCTCTTTTCAAAAAACATAAGGGAAATTTAAAAATTAATATAAATAAATTTATAAAAACCATTTTGAATACATGGACAATAAATATAAATATTTATAAGAATAAATCTTTTAAATATTTGAAAAAATGTTTTAGTTACGGAGTCCCTTACCTCAGGTTCGACTTCCATCAAATGTGTTCAAACATAAAGTATAATGGTTTGAATGGTGTTATTAATTTATTACATAAGGGAACCCATTTTTATAACACCTTACATAATATTATTATAGACTTTATACCCATTTATTATGAAAGTTTTATTATCTCTATTGTTTTGGGTGCGTTCTTTTCACGGTTTTCGCAGTTAGTTTATTATGGTGTTCCTTGTCAAAAAGAAATAATAATCTTGAAGTGATAACACAAAAAAAAACACACACACACATATATTTAATTTTAAAATAATATATTTTAATTTTAACTTACCATGATTTTTGTGAAAGAGAAACGAAGAATCATCATCCATGAAGGCATTGAATTGACACACCACAGACAAAAATTTCATTATTTAATAATAAAAGGAGAATATAAGAGATTTTAGGATTGTTTTACCATAAAAAAACAAAATTATAGTATATATATGATACTGTAGTTTTCATGAATAATTGAATAAGATATATGTATAAGTTTTAAGTGAGAAAGAATTTGAAATAGAATAATAATAAATCATAAATCTTGAAATTTTTTCTATGAGAACTTCTTTAAGGATCTTGGAAGTAGGATTTTTTAGAGAACATAAGATCAAGAATGTGGAAAGGTATTAGGAAGAGGAAATTTGGTAGAGGTTATCTAAAAAATAATGCTTAAGGTTATGAAAATATGTGAAAGTTGGACCCCCTTTTTTTAATTGAGGTGTGAAGTAACATAGGAATTACTCAAATTATTAAAATATAATAAATTTATTATAGGTCTTCAGACATCCAAAAGGGTTCAAAATCATAGGATATCCTATTTTATAAGGAATATTATAATTTTTTGTCCTTTTTGGGATTTTTTCTTATTTTTTAATAAATTAATAAAATAATTATTCATGGTAAAATAATCTAGTCAAATTAAAAACTATACATAATCATGACTTTAAACACATTAAAAAAAGTTTCCAATTCGAATTGAATTTTTTATTATATCTTATGCATATTAAAATTACCTGTATAAATTCTTAATTGTCTTAAAGATATCAAATTATATTTATTTTAATATTTCTAAAATCATTAATTTTATTTATCAATTAATTAAATATTTGTTGTATTAAAATTGTTCAATCCATTAAGGTAAATATTTATTACCTAAAAATTAAAAATAAAATTCTAGGAAAAATTTAATTTTATTATCTTTCTAAACACTATTCTTGTTCTAAAAAACTTATAGATAACCTCATATTAAAATATTATACTTATCGAACATTATAGTGTGAGAAAGTTGTCTTTCTTTTTAATAAAATAATATAAAGGGACTAGTGTGATCCATGTGGTTCCAAAATGTCCCAAATTTAAATATAAAAATTATATTGGTCTAAAATTGATTATATAAAAAGTTTTATCCAAAATTTAGGTCATTTAATCATTATTATAATTTTAATAAAAATGTTTTCTCTATTTTTCTTATCCTTGTACAAGCACTACATCATCATTTCACATGCATTATTGTTAATTATTTCATATATAAAAAATAAAAATAAATTAATTTAATAAAAAATTTAATTAAGTTCAAAATAAAATTGTATATATATTTATTATTTATATTCACTCATATACATGTCAAGATAGCATCTTCAGTTTTTTATTTTTTATTTTCTTACCCTCCGCGAGAATTACATAATAATTTGGGTAAGAATAATGTTATATAACTATAAAAATTGAAATTAATATTAAAAACATCAATAATAAATAATAATTAATAAATGAGTCTTGAGAATATTTTTTAGCACCCAATTATTATTTAAAAATTACCAAATTTGACATTGTTAGTGCCGCACAGACACTACATCGACATTAACAATAATTTTTATACTTATAATGTGTATAATATAATTTTCATGTTCTCAGTTATTTATATATAATATTCCTCTCATAATGACATTATTTAATTATTCAATAAATTTAATAAATTTTATTTCACAATTATGTCTTTATGATGTCATAAAAAATACCATATTTTAATAAAATGTATTTTTTACTATTCACTAGAAATTAAATTTTTTTAGACAATTCTCAAAATTTCACAACAAGATAATTTCAATGAATTAAAAAATAAAATTAGTTTTTTTAAAATATTATATTATTTAAAAATTATTGCTTTAAAATAAATAATCGTATAATAAATTATTTATTTTAAGAATTACTATTCAAATCAAGAATACTAATAAACAAATTATTCTATAAATAACTAGGTTGTTAAATTATCCCCCTTTTGAAATTGTGTCCTCATAATTTATATTTACTTATAAAAAAATTAGGATACGTTCCCCTCATATCATTTTCATATTCCCATATTGCTTCTTCTACCATGGGGTTTCTCCATAAAACCTTAACTTGGTAAATTACCTTATTCTGTAAAACTTGATCTCTACGATCAAGAATCTAAACTGGTTTCTCTTCATAAGAAATGCTCCATTACAATTGAACTATATCTAGGATAAAAACATGATATGGATATTGCACATAATTTCTTAACATTAAAACATGAAAAAAATTATGTACTTGAGATAAATTCAGAGGGAAAGCTACTCAGTAAGATATTGGTCAAACATTCTAAAAAATTTCATAATGTACAAAAAAAATGGGCATAAATTTCCATTCTTACCAAAACTCATAAAACCTTCCCAAGGAGAGATTTTATGTAAGTAATTATCACCTACCTTGAAATAAAGGCCTTTCCTCATGTTATTTGCATAAATTTTCTGCCTTCTTTAAACTGTCCTCAGGTGTCGCTGAATCAATAAAACTTTTTATACCACTTCCTTTACTAATTCTAGTCCCATCAAATTCATTTCCCCGAATTCATCCCAAAATGATAGAGTTTTACACAACTTTCTATAGAGT
Source organism: Viscum album (assembly GCA_963277665.1). Lineage (NCBI taxonomy): Eukaryota > Viridiplantae > Streptophyta > Magnoliopsida > Santalales > Viscaceae > Viscum > Viscum album. The sequence continues at coordinate 1,865,629,370 of OY728131.1, forward strand.
GATTCAAAAGGTTCCATTGTATACTTGAATGAAAACTATTATTATAAGAAAAATCAACTAAAGGAAGATGTTGATCCCAACTTCCTTGGTAATTCATTAAAAAATCTTATATCTTGTCCTCCAATATATGAATTTTTTATTCTGACTTCCCATGTGATTGATGATGAAAAGCTATATTGAAATTTAATTCTATTCCCAACAACTTCTGAAGGGATTTCCTAAAGTTATAAGTGAACTTAGGATCACGATCTGATACAATGAAGAGAAAAAATCTATGCAACTTGAAAATTTCTTTGATGTATATTTGAGAAAGTTGATCTAGAGAAATAGTGTCTTTAATTGGACGGAAATGAGTAGATTTAGTCAAATGATCAATAATAAAACAGGTCACATTGTCACCTCGAGATTTCTTTTGTAGTCCCACTATAAAGTCCATCGATATATTTTCCTATTTCCACTATGGCAGTAGAAAAGGATGAATCGTCCCCTTAGGTAACTTCCACTATCATTTAACCTATTGACATGTCAAACATTTCATGGTAAAATATGTAATATTTTTTTTCATTCCATCCCACCAATAATATTCTCAAAGGACTCTCTATATATTTATGTTGCTAGGATGAACATAAAACAGAGAACCGTGAGCTTCACATAACAATTATTTCTTCAGCTTAAAATCACAAGGAATAGAAAATCTCTTACCAAACACCAAAAAAATCTTATCAATGTTAAATTTAGAAAACATACCATTTTTAACCAATTCTGTCTTTTTTTGCAAGTCACATTATTCATTTTGAGCATGCCTTATTTTTTATGATAGAGATGATTGCACTTACATCTGAAATAAAACATATTAATTTTCTACACTAACAAATTCTAAGACAAAATGCATAAAGTAATTAAATAAAGGGTGATATTCTAAATATATCATATTTAATGTTGTATTACTTTTATGATTCAATGCATCATACACTCTGTTTGATTTTACAGGATGGTAATAAATCATGAAATTTTAATCCTTTAATAATTCTACCCATCTTCTCTGTCTCATTTTCAATTCCTTGAGAGTAAATATATAATTTAAACTTTTATGGTCTTTATATATTTCACATTTTACTCCAAATAAACTATTCCTCCAAATTTTTAATGGAAAAACAACAGTAGTTAATTCCAAATCATGTGTAGGGTAATTTAACTCAAGAGGTTTCAACTGAAGTGAATCATAAGATATTACCTAATCATTTTGCATTAGGACAGAAGCAAGAACTTTCAACAAAGTATCACTATAGACGAAAAATTCACCACTTCTAGAAGGTGGGGTCAGAACTAGATCCTTAATCAATCTTTTTTTCAATTCATAAAAAAATAACATTCTTTTGTCCAGAAAAACTTAACATATTTTAGAGTTAACTTAAATATTTGGATATATAATTGGGAATTTTTTTTAGTAAACCTTCAATAATAGCTTGTGAAACTAGGAAAACTATGAATCTCAGTTATACTTGTTGGTCTTGGACATTCTTAAAAAACATTTGTTTTAGCAGGATCATTAGTTATTCTGTATTTAGAAAAAACATTACAATAGAAAGAAATTTTTTGCAACCAAAATTCACACTAGTGGAATTTTCTATATAGTTTATTTTATTTTAAGGTTTGAAAAAAAACCATAGATGTTTTCCATGATCTTATTTAATTTTTGAATATACCAGAATTTCATCAATAAAAACAACAACAAAAATATCCAAAAACCCATGAAATATTCTATTCATAAGATCAATGAATAGAAAAGGAGAATTAGTTATCCAAAATTGCATAAAAAATTCATAATGTCTCTATATAGTAGGGAATGCGGTCTTTAGGATATATGCTTCCATTAATTTCAAATGGTGGTACCCTAACCTCAGAACAACCTTCAAAAAAATATTGTGATCCCTAGAGCTGATAAAAAATCATCAATATGAGCTAATGGATACTTTTTCTTAACAATGATGTAATTTAAGGCTCTATAATCAATTCAAAGTGTTATTAAACCATATTTCTTTTTAACTAAAAAGAAAATATCACCCAATGGTGAAGTTATAAGTTATATGAGATGTTTATCTAATTTTTCCTGCAACTGTTTTTTCAATTATAGAATTTCCATTTGAGAAATTTGATAAGGGAGTTTAGAAATTGGTTTATTTTTAAGAACAAATTAAATAGTAAACTAAACCTCTCGATCAAGAATAAAACCAAGAAAATCACCCGGAAAGACATCAAGATACTTATTTACCACTGACACATCATTAATCTGAATGGTTCCCTTATTTTCCACAAAATGTGAAAGATAACATTAATTTCAATATTTTAATAGTTTCTTATCATCCTAAAATATTATCAATGGTATGGGATCATTATTGTACAGAAAAAGAATCCCTTTCTAAAAAATAACTTCTTTATTCTACAATATATCTTAGCTTGATTAAAATAAAGACAATCTATACCTAGAATAACATCAAACACTACTAGAGGGAATAAAACTAGGTTTTCACCTAAACTTTTTCCATATAAAATGATAGTTAGACTCTTTTAATTTACATTTTTTTAAATATTTCATCAAATTTGTTTTACCATGAGTGTTGGATTCATTTCTTAAGGCGGAATTTCCAATTTAATAGAGAAATTTTTAAAAATGAAGGAATGTGTGGATCCCAAATCAAACAACACATTAGAAAAATATATAAAAATAAGAAATGTACCTAATACCACCTTGTTTGATGGCTAAAAAATAATTGAAGTAGTTGAAAAGTATTTTTACACACCATTCTATTTCCAATCTTACTAATTTTCTACCTGAGTGACTAGCTTCAGATACACCTTAGAAAAATGAACCAATTCCTTGTAGTTAAAGCATCTCACCATCAACTGCTCTTTAATTTTTGGATAATTTTCCTTGACCTCACAAGACATGTGCCCAAACATTTTATATCAGTAGTATTTTCCAGAATTTACAAGAAAATATCTAGGATTCTTTTTACCAAACTTTTCACAAGAAGGAAAATTGATTTTGTTACCTCTATATTTATTTGATGAATTCTTCCCAAAATCCTTCCAACATGACTGATTCATATTCTTGTCATCATGAGGCACATATTTTCTAGAAAACTCCACCTCAAATTTTTCATCAAAACAAAAACATTTCTCATAGCTTTTAAACTCTCATATATCCAAAGCTATTTGTAAGAATGGTTTCAAACCAGAGTAAAATATATTAATTTTTCTATAAAATTACCAAGTAAAATATGGTATGTACCTAGACAGTCTCATAAAAGTGGCTTCACACATAACCATAGATTCATAATCCTTCTACCTTAGTTCTCATAATTATTTCTCTATTCCGAGTCGAACAATTTTAGGGAAATATTTTTCCAGAAAAATACTCTTAACATCATCCCATTTAAGACTATTAATATCATATTTTTTCTCTCATATTCTTAACCAGAGAAAACCATTGATTATATTAACCTTAAAAATGATAAATATATAGTGTTACCTTTTTTATCCCAGACATCCCATGATGTCAAATATATTTTCTAGAGCATTGATCCATTCTTCGATAATCACTATATCCATAGTTCCAGTGAAATCTGGAGAATGTTGCCCCATAAAATTCTCCAAAAAATATATGTTTCTTGATGGTAGATCTGGTTCCCTTATTGCATAGATAACACCATTGTTTATCACCTGTGTTAATTGATTATTTATAGTCAGAAACCATTAGGTTCCAATTCCCACCATTACAAGTTGAAGATTCAAAAAGATATCATCATCTTGATGCCATCCTACTTCAACCCCTAATTTATTATGCAGAAACCCATTTTGAAAAGTCATATCCTATAAAAATAAATATGGTAATATTCAAATTCTATACAATTTTAAATTAACCAAAAATTAAAAATCATTTTATTTTATTTTATTAACATTATCCTAACCCCTAATGTTCTCTAAACTATCCTCTTATACCAACTATAAGGACCGAAACTTAAAAAATTTACATAATCTTGAGTTTTAGTAAAAAAATAATTTTTTTAACATTGAGAATATTTTCATTTTTAGATATTTATAGAGTTATGACATAATATATACATAACAAACCACATTCATACAAATAGGATACCACTAAAATAGTATACATTTTTTTCCAACTATAAAAACTTTTAAAATAAAATATGATTTCTTTGAAAAAGCTTTATAAAAAATAACTTAAATTCCTTATTTCTCTTACAAATCCTTATAATCAATAAAAAACAATTAAAATCTTGGTATGAGAACAAAAATCTCAATAACGTACATAAAGAAAGAAAAACCATTAGACCAGTGAAAACATGAAAACCAATAAAACCCATTTCATAAAAACCCATTAACATGCATAGAAACATCATGCAGTTTCCTTGGGGAATATTTACCAAATAACTATTACATTCACCCTTACATATGGAATAACCATTTTTTCAACTTTTATCTCCAGAGTACCCCATGAATTGGAAAGCTATAATGTGGCTCACCCGTCATATCATGAGCTGTAATGGTCTCAACCCAACACATCTTGAGTTATAATGGGCCTCAACCGGTCATATATTGAGATATAATGGGGTTCAACCCATAATATATTGAGATAAAATGGGATCAATCCAACATAAAAAATTTCTAAGGAAAATATCAGGAATAAAATTCTTGATAACTCATTTAAACAGACAAACAAAACACATTTAGATATCATAATACACTTTTTTTTTTGTAAAAATCATTTTTAAAATATAAAAAACACACCCATAATAATGAAATAATATTATTAAAAAATAACTATGAAAACTTATAAAGGAAACATTATAGTAATAAAATTTTATGAAATTATAGAAATTGTTCATACCATTTATAAATAAAAAAACAATCTTTTTAAATTTCATAAAAGAGACATTTAATAGAATTTTAAAAGGAAAGTCCATTAAATAATACATGAAAAAGATACATTTTAAAAACACATAATATAAATATAAACATTAATATATATAAATTCATAAAAACCATTTTTAATACATGGACATAAAATATAATGATTTAGGAGAATAAATATTTAACATATTTAAAACATTGTTTTAGTTAAGGAGTCCCTTACCTCGATTTCGACTTCCTTAAAATGTGTTAAAACATCATTATAATGGTTTTAATAGTGCTATTAATTTATTATTGATCTAAAATCATATTTATTATACCTTATATAATATTATTAAAACATTTTCCACCCATTTATTAATAATATTTTTGTATTTCCATTGTTTTGGGTGCGTTCTTTTCATAGTTTTCAAGGACAGTTTATTTTGCTCCTCCTTTTCAAAAATAAATAATAATACAAGAGTGATAACATATATATTTATTTCATTTTAAAAAATTACATTTGAATATAAAATTTCCATGATTTCAGTAAAAGGGAAATGAAGAATCCTCATCCTTGAAGGCATTGAATTGACACATGACGGACGACAATTTCATTTTTAAGAATAAAATGAGAAGACGAGATATTTTATGATGATTTTACCATAAATAGAACAAACTTATAGTATATATATGATAATGTATTTTTCTTGAATCATTGTATAAGACATAGGGATAAGGTATAAGTGAGAAAGAATTTGAAAGTGAAAAAGAAGGAATCCTACCTATGGAAAGTTTCTCCTTGAGAACCTCCTTAATGCTCTGGGAAGTGGTCTTTTTGGGTGACCATAAGTTCAATAATGTGAAAAGGAATGATGAGTATGGAATTTGGTAGAGTTTATTTAAGAAATAAGGCTTAATGTGAAGAAAATTTGTAAAGGATGGACCCATCTTTTATAATTGAGGTGATGGGTAATAAAAGAATTAGTCAAATTTTTAAAATATAATAAATTTATTATAGGGTTTAAGACTTCAAAAGGCCTAAAAATCACATGATATCCCATTTTAGAATTAATATTATCATTTTTGGCCTTTTTTTGATTTTTATTATTTTTAAATAATATAATAAAACATTTTATTTATGGAAAAATAATTTTTTCAAATTTAAAACTATTCATAATCATGACTTTAAACAAATAAAAAAAATTTCCAATTAAATATAAATTTGTTATTATATATTATAAATATTATAATTACCTATATAAAATGTGAATTGAAATTAAAATATGAAATTATATTTATTTTACTATTTTAAAAATCATTAATTATATTTATTCATTAATTAAATATTTGTGGCTTCGTAGCTATTCAAGCCATTAAGGTAATTATTTGTTACATAAAAATCAAAAATAAAAATCTAGGAAAAATAAAATTTTATTATCTTTCAAAATATTATTATTTTTACAAAACACTTCTGGATAAACCCATATTATAATATTATACTTACTAAACATTATAGTTTGAAAAAGTTGTCTTTCTTTTTAATAAAATTATATAAAGGGACTAGTGTGATCCATACGGGTTAAAAATGTCACAAATTGGAACCTAAAAATTATATTGGTTGAAAATTTATTATATAAAATGTTTTATCTGCAAATTAGGTAATTTAATAATTCTTATAATTTTAATGAAAACATTTTATTTATTTTTCTTATGCCTGTACAAGAATTGCATAAATATTGTACATGAATTAATGTCTATTATTTCATATATAAAAATTAAAAATAAACTTCTTTGTGGAAAAAAGTTAATTATGTTAAAAATAAAATTCCAGATTATTTCATTATTTATATTCACTCATATACATGTCATGATTACATCTTAAATTTCTTATTTGGTCTTTTCATACCCAGCGTAAGTATTGCACATGAATTTGGGTGAAATTAATGTTATATAACTATAAAATTTGAAATTAATAGAAACAAATATCAATAATACATAATAATTAATAAATTAGTCTTGAAAATAATTCTTAGCACTCAATTATTATTTAAAATGAACCAAATTTGACATGGTTGATGTTGCGGAGGCACTACATCGGCATTGAGAATAATTTTTATACTTATCATGAATAAAATATAATTTTGATGTTCTAAGTTATTTCTATAAAATATTCATCTTATAATACAATTATTAAATTATTCAATAAATTTAATAAATTTTTTATCATAATTATGACTTCAGGATGTCACAAAAATACTGTATTTTAAAAATACTATATTTTTATTATTAACCATAAATTAAAATTTTTCATAAAATTATCTAAAATTCATACAAAATATAATTTCAACATTTTGAATTGAAAATTATTTTTTTTCAAATAAAAATTCTATAAATGAAAAATTAATGCTTTAAAATAAATAACCATATAAAAAATTATTTATTTTAAGAATTATAATTTAAATACAGAATAATAATAAACAAGTTATTCTATAAATACCTAGGTTGTTACATTCACATTGTAATTGGATATCAAAACATTTCAAACTTTTGACCTTTTCAATTTAAAAACCCAATTTTTTGTTTTGTCTATAGGATTAATTTTTTATAATATTTTGAAAAATTATGTGAATTTAATTAGGTAAAATCAATTTCATATTTTGAATTATGAGGTCCAAATTATGTTTTATGGTCAATTTAATATTTAGGCATAAAATATTTACCATGGTAAGAAAATTATTTACGCCGATATAGGCAAAATAATGACAAGGGTTAAAGTAAAAATGTAAAATCTTAACATTTCTAAAATTTAGAAAATTTAATGGTAGGTTGATGTAATTATCAACCCTAATAAGCCTCTAAAATAATTATTATCATCAAAATTCATAGAATTCAATTCCACATCATTTTGGTTTGCATTACATATAAAGTAATCATTATTTTAACTACTTAAACCCAACTCTCAATAAGTATAAATACTACCCCTTATCACCCAATTTAGACTCACATGTCTTGTAGCTCCTAAAGTATCCTCCCAATCCCTTTCCTCCTCACTATAACCCCGTTATAGTTCTTATATTCTCCCCAAAATGCCAAATACATGGTTCTCAATGGTCTCTATCGGAGGGGATATTCATGGGGTATTTTTGTCAAAATACTTCTCTTAATTTATTTTGTTTTTCTACTTTTTCCTCACCTCCCTCATCCATATATGCATTATAAATCCATAATAATGTATATACTGGAGTTTTATATTTCAAATTTAATATCTCATATCCATTTCATTTATCATCTCCTAATTTTGAAATAAATGAAATTATTTTCGAAATTATGTTAGTTTATTGTCTCTTTGAATAATGATTTTTCATTTTCTATTAACACATTCATGTGTTGTAATAAAAGTGTCATTATGGTTAAATATTATTAAAATAGGTAAATTATAACATATTCCATTTTTTATAACTAATATACACACATAATATTAAATAACATGTAACTAGTTTGTGATGTTCAGAAAAACCTCTAAAATAATCTAAACACTTATCATTAATGTTTTATATAATAAATCATACTCTTGTAAGGAATAAAGATGATATATGGGACCATTAATAATTATTGAAGTTAAATAATACTATTATATACCACTTTTTGTGTTTTAATCCCATTTTAAAATAACATCCATAATTATATACAAATGAACAAATCATGAAACCATGTAACCAAAACACTCAAAAGTAAGAAAGTAATGAATTATTATTAATGAATAGGTCATAATATTTTATAAAATAATCACATAAGGTATTATAAATATGAATATATTTCTATAATGAGTAAAAATATTATTTAAAAAATTATACAAGAGGTTTTAAAACTAATGAAGGAAGTCGAATGTGAGGTAATGGATTTTCTTAACCCAATTTTAATTCTTTGGGATAAACTTCTACTTCTTGATCATGTCATACTAATCTTATGTGTGAAAGTAATTTTTATTATATTATGTTTTATTTAAAATTTATTATGTGTATTTATATATTATACAAATATTTGATTCATTTTATTAATTTCCACTTACATGATATGATATTTATTAGGGGCCTTGTCTCAATCTCATTTCTTTTAGGAATATTTTTGATGTTATACACCCAACTTATTTTATGTGGTGTATATAAAAACAAATTGGAAATATAATATTATGAATGTATTTATTATCATGTTATTTAATGTTTTTTAAATGTTATTCCTTCATAGGGTTAATGATTCAAATAATTTAAAGTGGTATGAGACACTTTGATTTAAATATATCTTTTTAATTGTTTAAAGATTTCTTTCAATAAAATCTATTCCTCTATGTCAATATTCTTGAAATATTTTTATATGATCATTTATATGAATAAAAATAAATTATAAAGGATATTTTATGTTGGTATTAAATTTCTTTCAATGATTTTATAAAATAATCTTTTTACATGTTTTATACCAATATTTTTGACAAATGAAAAAAAGAATGTTCTATCCTTAACGTACATGAAGACAATAAATTTTCCATCATCATTAATTTATAGCTTAAATTTCAAGATTACATGTTTTCTTAAATTAAAATACATATTTTTTTGGTATTTTTGAAGTAAATATGGGTTTTCAAAGAAAATTGTGCTTTGTTATTGAAAATGGTTTTTAAAAGAAAATTGTATTTTTATATGAAAGTGTTTTTAATATGGGATTAAAAGAGATTTTCAAAGGATTTTATGATGAAATTATTTTATTCATGAAATGGTACATGAGAATTATATAAGAAATGGTTGAGCCCGATATAGCTTATATGAAGGGTTGATCCCCATTATAGCTCACGGGTGAGTCCGATATATATTATATGAAAAGCTAAGACCCATTATAGCTTATGAGAAATGGGTTAGCCCAATATAGATTATATGAAGGGTTGATCTCCATATTAGCTCATGGGTGTGCCTGATATAGCTTATACGAAGGGTGATCCCCATTAAATATCTCCATTTAATTGGGTAATAATAATATTGTAAATCATCCCTATGATTATTCTGATTGAATTGGTTTTGAAAGGGTTTTATAAAGATAATTATATAAGTCACCCAAGAAGATTTAAATTTATTTATATATATTTTAAAGGATTTCATTGATCAAAAAATATGTGTGTGATTCATGTGAAAATATTATATTTCATTTTATCAAATAATATTAAATGTGTTTTCATTATTTTCACTCGACTAATGGTTTTATTTCTTTTTATGTCCCTTACTAAGGTTTTTGTGCTCACACCAAGTTTTAAAATGTTTTCATTGTGTTAAAGGATGATTTGGGATAATTATGATGCAAAGACGAATATTTTGTTATTATATCATAGAAAGAAACCATATTTTATTTTATAATGTATAGTTTGATGGAAAAAAATATATACTGAGTAAAAGTGCCCCCTTATAGTATAGGGGGTTACTTTATAAGAGTTTGTACTAATTATCTAAAACGCTAAAACTAAAAGTTATTTGGGAAAAGAAAGTGATTTATTATTTTAAAATCACTAGAATATTTAATGTTTATGTTAATTTACTTACATGGTTAGTTTGATAGAATAGTTCAAGCTATATAGGATATATTAAAATCTTGTTTTATGGACTTAAAAGGTGACTAGGATCAACACCTATCTCTAGTTATGTTTAATTGAATGAATAACTTTCACTAAAGGATTCAGATGGATCCTTAAAAAAACCTTTATGGAAGGAATTTTAAAACTCCAACATACTGGAAAGAAGTTATATAAATAAAGCTATTAAGAATCAATCTATCTAAAAATATGGAAGACAAGGTTAGAGTCATTCAACAACATGTAAGGGCAACACAAAGTAGAAAGAAATATCACACTAATAATTTTCAATGTGATCTAGAATTTAATTTTTGTAAGAAGGTCATTCTATGAATTTATAAATATAAGAAATAAGGGAAAAATAAACCCTAGGAATATCAGTCCCTTTGAAATACTTGATCATATCAGGATAATATCTTATCATTTGGAACTTCCACCAAATCTCTCTCAAGTTCATGGTGTGTTCTATGTATCTATCTTGAGGAAGTACATACCTGATCATTCACATGTACTAAACTTAGATTTCATACCAATGGATTAAGATTATTCTTATGAAGAAAAACTGGTAGATATTAGGATCACAGAGATAATGTTTTGAGAACACAGGAACAGCCACCTGGTTAATGTTTTGTGGTGAAGCCACCAATTTGAGGACACTATATGGAAACATGAGGATGTGATGAGGTTGAGGTATCCTCATTTGTTTTTATACGAGTAATGGATTTTAGAGGGTAAGATTTATTTTAATGGGGGTAGAATAGAACACCCGAAGATTTTATGGTATGTATCTTTTAAAAAAAAATTAATATATTTAATAGATTACTTTTCAGTTAACACCGAACATAAACGAACTCCAAAATATCATTATTTTAACACGACCATTATAACCTCTCCATTAAATTAGATGAAATGAATTGTATGAAACACATTAAAAAATATATAATTTTAAAACTCATTTTTAATTTATTAATTAATTCTATTTGAATATGCCCATATTTTTTATTAAATTCATTTTATTCTTCAAATATACATTTTCATAAATAAATATTTTTATTTATTTATATTATAAAATAAATATAATTAGTTTATGAAACATTTTTAAAAATTATTTTATATAATTAACATCAATTTTGGATTATTAATGTCAAAATTATATTAGTATTATGTTTTGATAATTTTCTGAAAAGTTTAATTTCTTAGTGAATAGTAAAAATATTAATTTTTATAAAGCCGTCATTTTATTTATATTTAAAATTAATTTTATTATTTTAAATTGATCTAAAAATAACTTAGGTAATATTTAGTAATATATAATCTAATTATTTACATTCAAACAATATCTATATGTAATTTTAGTTTAAGTAATTTTTTGGTCTTAGAAACACATTTTTCCAAAAATAATGTTTTTCACTATGTTTTGATAGTTTAATTTTAAATATAATTTTTGAGAATTATCTGTTTTTAATTTTTAAAAATGTATTCCATATTTTTAATCAAGAGTTAAAAATTATATTACAAGGTTATTTTCATTTTTAGGCATAAAAAATTACTGTGGTAAAAAAAGAGTTTCCACAGTATAGGTAAAATAATGTAGTAGGTTAATATTAAGAGGTAAAAGATTAAAATATATAAAAACTAAAAATTAAATTGTTGGTTTATGTTTTTATAGACCTTAACCATCATTTAAAACATTAATTATCAACTATTTTCTTTGGAATTAATTCCACCCAAATGTGGTTGGATTTAAATCTCAAATAATCATTATTTAATCATATAAAACCACTGATCCTCAAGTAAAAATATAACATCTCATCACCCCATTTCTCCTATAAAGCATTAAATATTATAAAATATATTCCAAATCTTATCATCTCCACTACCCCCTTTTCTAAGTGCTGATGGTCTCACCCAAAGACCAATCCCAAGTTCCTTAAGGGTTCCTTCAAGGAGGTGATATTCCAAAGGTAACTTTCAAAAAGAACCTCACTTAATTTATTTTATTTTTTACCTTATATTCACATCCTTCATCCATAAAATTACAATAATTATAGTATAATGTATATATTGTAATTTTATATTCCAAATGGAATATAATTTATCCAACCATTTTCATAACTCCTCTTATTTAATGAAATATAACAATTTTCTAATTTATGGAAGTTAACCATCTTTGTGGATAATGATCTTTTGTTTTCTATTACAACTTTAAAGGCTGGTTATAAAATTATTATTATAGTTAAATCAGATTTTAAAAGGTATATTATATCCTATTTCATATTACGTAACTAATATATATATATATATATATATATATATAATAAATAAAAAAATTAGTTTCTGATGGTCATAAAAAACCACCAAATTGAACAAAACATTTATCATTCACATTTGATCAAATTAATCATTCGCATGTCAGAAATAAAAATGATATATAAGAAAATTTAATCTTCTAGAAGTTAATTAATACCATTTCATTTCACTTATGTAGTTTTATTTCCATTTGAAAAGAAAATCCATAATTATACATAAATGAAACGATCATGAAACCATGAAACGAACGCACCTGAAACAATAAAAATAACGAAATATTATTAATGAATGTGTGGTAAAATATTATAAAAGTATTATATAATATATTATAAATATTTTTATATTTTTTAAATTAATTATAAAAACCGTTTAAACCTTTATACAGGAGGTTAATGTACTCAAAACTAAAGGAATGTGTGAGATAAAGGTTTCTCGTCTCACTTTTACTTCTGTGAGATATTTAACCTATTCACCACATATTTTTTTGTTTTATATAATACCCTTTTATATAAAATATCACTTATATCATTATATTCATGGTATTAATTGTTTTATTTGATAATTATTACCTTTATTGGGCATACTATTAAACTGCTTACAAAATGGTAAGGGGTTTATTAACTTAATTTCCATTTAGTGGGTTAAACATCCAATTCAATGATTATTCAATGTTAATATTATATTTGAGTTGAATTTTTATTATATTATATTTTATTTTAAATTTTATATGTGTATTTATAGATGATACACATAATTTATTTGTTTGATTAATTCTCACTTCAATGATATTATATTTATAAGGGAGTTTCTTTTAAAAAATATCTTTTTTTAATTTCACATAAAACTATCTTTTTTCTTACATGTCCATGTTTTTTTAAAATTATGAAATAAATTTTTTATTATTAGTACTTTATGACTCTTTAATTTTATTTTTACTCATGTTTTAATTTTTACAAAATGGTTTAAAAGTATTCTCTTTGTCGTTTTCTAAACGAGGTTCTTTGTGACTTTTACAACATAATACAGAGGGAATGTTTTTTTACTTATACAGAATGAGTGTATTTTCTTGTATTCATGAAACCTTAATGATTTTATGATTAATTTAATATCGTAAAATTTTGTTTTCAAATATTTTTTACCTTTATAATTATGTGTCTCTTTAAAAAGAAATGATTTGAAAATTATTTTTTTTTCAGGAATCATTTCAAGTGACATTTCAAAATTATTTTCCATATAAGATAACATTATTTGATGTTACATATAATTTACTGGGGATATTATTCAAGGATACTATACTTAATCTCTTTATATATGGTTTATTTTTATTATGGTATGATATTTATGAATCCCATTTTTTTTCCAAAGGTTACGCTATGCTGAAATGTTTATGAAAAACATTAATTTTCATGGGTACTCATATAATGAAATATTTATGTTCTAATGGAACATATATGTATGGTTGTCTTTATTTTATGGGTGGGACCTATATATCCATCCAATAAAATGGGTAAATCTTTATATCTCATGAGATAACAATGGGAAATTGGTCGATGCATCTCATCCACTATCGAAAATAGGTGTGTCCTGATCCATTAGGGGAAATATGTGTGTCCTAATCCATTATGTTGATGGTCTTGGTATTTAACCTTTACATATGAATGGTTTTCTATATTTATGATGGTTACACACTTTTATGACATGATGTTATGGATAATGACTTACTTATGATGATTTCTATCACATATGGTCCATGTTTTCTAAAATGATAATATTTATTCCATGAATCATGTTTATAATCTATGAGATGTTGGGTATGAACTTTGTAAGTCACGATCCTGATCACATAACCTTATTATTATATTATGATTTTATATGATCATGGATTGATATCTCTTATGTTTATCTATATATATCATATTATCTCCTCATTTATTATGTTTCCTTCCCTAGGTGATGAGCTAAGGTTTAGATATGGTATTCCTAAGAAATATACTATGTTAGAATACCTCTACAGGAGATGTTGAATATCCTTCATAAAATAAGAATATTGTATATCTAATATTGAAATTCTATAAACCATTATGGTTCTAGAATGGATAATATTATTATATATTGAATATTCATCTAAATAGATGTAATATTTTTCTATGAAAAGCTTGAGCTATTATAGTAGATCATACCTTTTTATAGGAAATGTGTTGACTTTATAATTCAATCAACAATGAACCATATAATATTATTCTTCTTAGATGTCTTACATACTCCAGTAAAGAAATCCATTGTAATATTATCCCGCTTCCATATTGTTATAGGGAGAGGTTTCATGACACACGTTTAGAGTTATCTCTAAGAATTTATTTTTTATCATACCAAGCATCTTAACAAATAGTCTTCAATTTCTTGCTTCATGTTTTACCACAAGAATTACCATTTATATCCATATACATCTTGGTACTAATAGGGTGTAGAGAAAATTTAGAGCTATAAGCTTCATATAGTAATCCCCTTTTTTTCTCTGGTACTAACGATGCACATAATCTATTTTTAAAATTTAGCACACTCTATTTATATTGGAAGTCTATAAATTTATCATCTTCTATGGTTTTAATATTCATTTAAAATCCATTTTCATAATAATGATACCACTTTATTTTTTATATTAAAGATAGTTGAGACTTTACTTGAAAAATAAATGATGTTTCACTTTGGTTGGTAATTTCTATGCCCAAATTTATAAAATTCATGGACATTAAATACTTTTCCATCATCGTCATAAATGATCCTTCCTAATTAATGTTATTTACACATTTTTTTCTTTACTAGGGTGATAATTTATTACATATTCATATTACTTTAATAGTTATATCCATATTCATTGTCACATATATATCTCTTTTAACATGAATATACACTTCAAACTTTTGGGATCCGTTTATATATCACATAATTCACCATAAAGAATATACATCACATCTTTCAATATAAAGACTTTATATCTATATATTTATGATATTATTATAAATATCAACTCATGATCATGAGTTGAATAGTTTTTTCAATATTCTTTAATTACCTTAATTATTGAGAAATAAATCCACAATTCCACTTAAGGAAATACACAATTCCTTTATTTGATGCATAATTTTATATAAAAATACCTCATTTCTAGATGGAAATGTTAATATGGGTGTATTGATCAATATTTTATTTAAAATATTTATTCAACATCGTCATTCCATGTGAATTTGACCCCTTTACATGACATCTTGTTAAATGAATTTTATAATTGGTAAACATTTACAACAAATACCTGATATTGACCAACTAAAATAAGAAAAATATGTATAAATTTTATTTTCATTGGTTTTGGATATTATTTAAAAACATTTTTATTTAAGGGATAAACTGATATTATATCCTTATAGATACCATAGCCAAGAAAATTAACTTGTTGAAGAAAAAATTAAAACTTACTTAATTTCCCATATAGTTCATTAAACATTAGAGTCTCTAGAAAAGTCCATAAATGGCCATCATGATCGTTATAAAACTCAGACTATATCAATATATCATCAATAAAACCCCCCAAATTTACCAAGATAATTTTTTAATACTTTATTCATTATATCCATGAACACTGAGGGTACATTTTTAACCCAAAATGCATTTCTTCAATATCATAATTACCATATCTTATACAAATAGACATATTTTTTTATCATTCTTCACGGGGAACCAAGTACCATTATCTCTGATCTGGATCCTAATTTTACATAATGAGTCTTGGGAGGTCTTTAGTGTCATTTTAAATTTTAGTTACCCCTCAAAACCAATTTCCATTTTGGTAAAGATAAACATATAGAGTGGACCATTCAAATGTTGGAGGATATATTATATGCAGGCATCTTGTATTTTATTGGATTAGGGGTGAAGAAACTTCCATTGGTTAGGTTTTCTTATAATAAAAATTAGCACTCTTCCCTTATCATGAATTCATTTAAGGTGTTGTATGGGTGTGACTGCAAGACTTCATTGATTTGGAATGAGATTAGGGATTCAGTGGTTTGTAGACCTGACGTGCTGTAGAGTACTATAGATATGGTTCATATGATTTAGGAAAGGATATAAGTGTCCCACGACCATCAAAACGCTTATACTGACCAATAGAGGATACACCAAGAGTTTGTGGTTAGTGATCATGAATTCTTGAATTTTTACACTAATCATAGAAACCATATGTACTAATAAGTGAGTAAGATTTATCTTTAGTTTATCAAACCCTTTGACGTGTTTTCAACATCTGTGAGGTTGTTTATCTGTCGACACTTCCCCCATGATTGGATCAGATCCACAATATCGTTCATGTATGATATTTTCATTGATATTTTCACGAATTTTCCCATGTTATTGATTGTTGGGAGTTTTATTTTTAGGATCATGTGATATTTATGGAGTGATTAGTAAACATTTAGGATATTCATGGGAAGGTGTTACATGTATTTTTTTTACCTTAGTTCATATTTTGCGGAGGCATGATGGCCTTAATGAGAGTACGTGAAAATGTGCGTCATAGATAAAAAAGTAAAAATCTAAAACTATTTTGATATTTTTTGATAATGTTTAGGATAATTATTTGTACAGATTTATTGAAATTGTTTCTCCCATGGTCCTTTATATATTTTTAGTGATATGGCCTTTATTTAAGAGGTATCACATGAGGGGGTGTTTAGGGTGGTAGTAATTTGTTACCTCAAGGGGTTGGTTTTGATTCTTGGGGTTGATAATTTTTTGAGAGGTATTTAATGTAATGACATGGACCCTTCTAGCCTATTACTTTACATGATTTATATTTTAGATGCCTCAGGTAGATTTTGGAGGAAGTTTAGTGGAATTTGAGTTGTAGGTTATATTGGAAGAGGTAGATCAATATGTGGAGGTATTCTTGATGTTGTGATGGGTTGATTGGAAAGGTGTATTGTGGCATAAATTAATGTATTAGTCTTAGTTAATGATCCTTGAGAGTTGTATTTTATTTTTTTCTCAATAGGGAGTGCAGTCATGATGCACCATTAATGGTCATGGGGTATAGAGTTTTATAGTGGATTTTTGTAAAGTATAAAACCTCACAATTTAGGGAATAAACCTATGAAATGTTTATAAACCATATAATATTTTCTTTTATGATCTATTTTTCATTCCATGATAGGGTGTTTCATGATGTTAGGGGTTTATAGGGAAATTAATAATGTAAAGACACTTATGATCTATGGGGAAGTACTATTATGAAGTTTTTATGACACTTAATATTTTAACCTATGTTGATTTTCTATTCGTGGACCAAATTATTAGTCATAGAATAAGGAATATTGGGTAGTTTATAAGACTTTCCATGTGTGGGATTCATGGTGTGTCCCTATACACTGTGGTGTAGATCCTACAAGGTTGATTACAGAGGTTCTGTCTTGGGTGACATCGTGACGTGTGGCTTCGGTCATGACATGACCCTTCCTCAATCATATCGGATTTGGAAATTTGTCTAAGATTAATAGGGGAGATATTTTTTGGGATACACAATATGCTTTTTGGGGGGTTTGTTAGACATAACCCTATCATAGTGTGGTAATGGAATGTCACACCTTGATACTGTGTATTCCAGTCCAGTTATAAAATCAATAGCTTCTCTGAATCTCATTATTTTACCATTATTTCTCTCAACCATGGGTGACATTAATTAAATTTTTCTAAGAACCTTTTGTACCTTTTATTATCCATAATCATTGGTTTCCTGAAATCCCTTATTTACGATCTAAGGTGAGTATCCATTTTTCATTCACTGGTGAGAAAACACCTTTAATGTCAATTTTTTTATTTTAACATCATTTGAAAAGTGATATAAATGAGGATGATGAATTTTTTTGACTTTATGTATATTTCTCAAGCATCGATGTTGAATGTTCTTCTAAAAATGACATATCAGAAGGTTTTCAACATCCGTTTTTAAGAAAATGGATTTTGAAATCTCTCATACATGATTTTCAGTTGGTTTTCTATAAAACCAATGTTGAATGTGGCTTTCAACATCAGTTTAAAAAAATCAAGGTTGAATTATTTTCCAAAAATGAAATATATTTAGGCTTTCAATGTTGATTTTTCCTAAAACTGATGTTGAAATCCACATTCTATATCTATTTTTTAGATAACCCATGTGTAAAATAACTTTAAAAATTTGTTTTTATAAAAAATGTCTTTTAATGTTAATAATTTTTTAAAAAATATTCTAAAATACACCATTCCAGACCTATATCACAATAGCACAATAACACCAAATATGAAATTACCAAAAACAGTAACACAAAAACTCATTTTAAACTTTTACATTATATTTCAAATAAAACATACATAAACATGAAACTATATGTTTAAATTAGTAAAACTTAGAAAACATTATACAAATGTATTTGGAAAGTGGTTCAATTCATTTTGAATATAATAAAAAGCACTATAAAAAATATACAATATAATGTGTAATGAAATTAAAAACATGTAATATATTTTTTTAAATTATAAGTGTTATAATGAAACAAACCTTTTCAAAATACATTATTTTTAGGCCAATGATTATCTTATAAATAAATAATAAAACATAATAACTGCATTCAAAAATCACTCTTTTATGATGAAAATGTGTTTATGAAACATTACTTTTAAAATAATAAAACCAGAAATATAATAAAAAACATGTATTTTATAATTTAATAGTTATTTATATGAAATATCACATATTTAATTTTTTAGATATATTGTTGAAAAGTGATCCCTATTGAACTCATTCTACGACCTATAGTGGTTTCAAATATTAATGATCAAAACATTTAAAAAATTAAAATATTAAGATTTGGGATCTAAAAGGTTATAATAAAACTAAATCCATTAACAAGTTTATAAAATTTATTCGAAAACCACCTGATAATGTGAAGAACCAATATACCTTGCATTCATATGGAAATTTTTTTCATAACACTCCATGTCCACTAAAATATAAAAAATATAGCTGTAATTATAGTATAATGAATAGTAGTTCATAATTATATATTTTTTTACCTATCAAGAAAAAGAAAAAATAAAAACATAATATATGTGTTTTTAATCTTTTAGATATATATTGAATTATGGAATATTTGTTGAGGTATTTCACAGTTCTTGAAATAATATAATAGATCCATTAGACAATAAAATGATGTGAAATAATATTATATAAAAATAGTGTCAAGATAAATTATTATAAAATTAATAAATTAATTCAATATAACATATATTTTTAAAAATAAATAAAATTTATAAATAAAATTTACTTTTATGGAAAACTATTACAACATAGGTACAATGTGCTCCTCACTCTTTAAAAATTCAATGATGTCATTCATAAATACATATAATGTATAACCTCTTGAAAAAATATCAGTAGTCATCAAAAAAGTATAATAAATATATAATATAGAATAAATATTTATCAAAATTATTATCCTATCAATATATTGAGGAGTATTTGAAGGTACTTATTCCTAAAATTTTCCTTTCCTTTGTAATTATTACTTTTAATTTTAGATACTTTAATATAAGGTTAGAGTAAGGATAAATAATATGTAATTTAAGTTTAATAGTAAATAAAAATTTATAAAAACATAAACCTCATATCTCAGATGGTTATAATGATTAGCTAGATGAAGTAAAAAATGACCAATAATCTGTCCAACTATGGTCACATCCTTAGTAAGCAGTGGGCCTGGAGAAGTTGGATCAATAATATTATATATTGATACCATTATATAGACTAAATACATAATTGTTGATTTAGATAAACCCTTGGAAGATGTATAACTATTTAAGATATAATATATAAATTGGGATCTCCAACAGAAAACTTATAGTACACTACTGGGTAAGAATGAGAAGGTGGAGGATTGGTGTAGGAAGGATATGTATATCTCATTATTTAAGGAAATATATATTGTACATATGATTTAATTTTTCCATCTATTAACTCAGTCAACTATAATATCTCAAACTTTAAGGAATATATTTATCCCTTTTATTCTACATCCATTGATTCTGTACAAGGGAAAACTTTTATAATACAGATACCCTCTTTATATCATATGATGTGACATAAGGGTTTCAACCTTCTTAAAGTATTTGTTAGAGTATCCATCTTACCATATGAGATAAAGTTCCTCTATATATCTTACTCTTGAAGGGATTCATGAAATAATATTTCTAGATTTTATATTAGTGGGAAAAATTTATAAAATAATAATATTAAAGAAAAATAATAATTAATTACGTATAATCATATCGACTAATTATTTTATTGGATCAAGAATAAACTTTCCCTTTTCTGTCATCCTCACCATTTTATATTTTTTATGATTAAATGGAGGATATATAGGGCCATATTAAACTTATTTAGATCCAATTATTGAAATTGATCTTAATTTATTAAAAAATTTTAGAATTAATTTTATCCTCTAATAAGGGACACCTTCTATTTGACAATGTATAAGGGTAAAAATTCTGGGAATGTATCTCTTGGTGAGCTCTCTTGGTGGTCTATTACATAATAACAAATTAATACGTCATCAATTAATTAAAATTAAATTAATAAATAAATTTTAAAAGAAAAAATTACATACCATAAAGGTTTACTCCCACCGATGGGTGAAAAACTATCCCCTTGTGTCCTTATCTAGAAACACTTTCTTAGATCATGGTTATTGATTCTGTTTACTCCGAAAATTATAATATGAAACCAAATTTGTATTAAATTTATCCAAATGGCTATCATAAATAATAAAAAACTTTTCTTAATTGATATTAACTCTTTAAAATCAAATGTAAGTTGTACTTGAATATATTAAATATTATTCATATTGAAATATATAATATTTAAGTCTTTGGGAAAACAATTAAACAAGTTTTGAAAATTTACCATTATGGACTCCCATAATAGATCTTTCACCATCTATCTGAATCTTCTCCAATTAAAGATTAAAATACTTATCGTAAAATGGATCTTCATTTCAATGTAACTCTTAAGTTACTTGTCATGTGTGCCAACTAGGTTGTTATTATCATCAAACAAAATTATCAACCTTTTATATACACATTCAAGTTGATGTTTTGGTAAATTTGTGATCCCAAGAACACCAATTCTAGGTACCATCCTCTATAGAGAAGAATAATTGAAACACATAATGTTATGAAATATTTTTTTAATTTCATTATGCAATTTTATTGTTACATATATATATTTTTATGAAAGAATGTGCATTCCTCGGTTCTCCTCCCTTCATTCCCAACATTTAGAATGACGTATAAAACTTGAATGAAATTTTTTGTAAATTTATTTGATTGATATAAAATAATTATTACAAATAATGAATTTATTGTTCAAAATGGAAAGAAAAATATTTAATGTTATAATTTTTAAATAAAAAATTACAACTAAAAGAAATGGATATAATAATTAATAAAGAATTTTAAAAAATGATTATCATTTAAATAAGTGTAATTTTGTGTTCCTTTATTTGATAATAAATAAATAAATTTTATAATTAATAATTTAGTTATTTATAATAGGTTGAAAATTAATTTTTTTTGAATAAAAGAGTATACTTGAAAATTAAGAATATCATGAAAATAATCACACGAAAACAATAAAAGAATACATTCTGACTAAAAAATTGATACATGAATCTAATTAATATAAAAATGGAAGGAATTCGAAACATATATATATTTAAATATATCATACAAAAAAAATTAAAGTATTTAATTGTGTAAATTTCACAAAAAAATAAAATATTTATCTGATTAATTAGGAGATTAATGGAGAACTTTCCCATATCCCTTTAATGTGACCATTTCTTATTGTATGGACTATGAATACATCGATGTCATTAATATTATAAGGCCCCAGCCTTAAACCTTAGTTAATCTTGAGTTATTACAAGATTACACATTGAGGATCTTTTCAGGTTTAGAGTTTTAGAGAATTAGAACATAAAACTTGCATTACATTCCACATATAAACAAAGTGGTTACATAAAGATAGTATTAATTTTTACCATAAACGGAAACATATTTAAAATAAAACATGGATTCATTCTTGAAACTTCCTTGACACTGTCATCATATCATGTACCTTTCCCTTGACCTGTGAAAAACATTTCAAAAAAAAAACTTGGGATGAGCATAAAGAGCTCAGTATGGGTTATAAAAATATGGAAAGGAAACATAAGTTCATATATACATAATAATGAAATAATACTTTACCCATAAAACATAAGCACTTTAACATACCTCATAAAATCATGAATAAATCATAGAAATCATAAGACATAAAGGTAACATGAAGCATTCATAACATTCTTATGTAGGGAGTAACTATATTGGTTACGTTTGGAATACCCATCACAGTATATTCCCTAAATATCTTCGGAGAAACCTTAATGTTTCACTCCTTCGCATTACCCAATGCATTGGAGAACTATATCGGGCTCACCCGCCCTCAGTTTATCACGGAACCACCCATCTTCATAATAATGCCCAAGAACCTCAAAATAATCGTATCACATAAAACATGCATAAAGGAAACATAACATTTCCACCTTTCAATCACAAGATATCAATACAACACATTGATATAAAAACATTATGAAAACCATTTTCAATACCAAAATAAAAGAAAAGTAAAACATGGTATTTATTTTTCTTTTTTTTAAAAAAAC
Organism: Viscum album; assembly: GCA_963277665.1. Taxonomy (NCBI): domain Eukaryota; kingdom Viridiplantae; phylum Streptophyta; class Magnoliopsida; order Santalales; family Viscaceae; genus Viscum; species Viscum album. Next base: position 1,865,652,992 of record OY728131.1, read on the forward strand.
GCATGGCTTGTAGAGGAAGCCGAAACTCAAATAATGGTCACGGCGGCGGAGAAGTCGTTGTCGCCGCATACGTACGACAAAAAAACATTCCCTTTTGTATATATCATATATAAATATCATAGTTCCATCCTTTATACGTCCCACATATGGTATTTAACGAATCAAATCACTTTGAGGGGGCGGTAGTCCGCACTTCCTTAAATGAAGATATCGCGTTTACCCATAATGGAAACCATGAAGGTATGACCAAAATGAAAAATACAGAAGCTTAAGGAAAACATAAACATATTATATATCATATATAAATATATTTACATCTTAATGGGCACCTTTGAAGGTGTTAAAAGAATGTTGAACAATCTTCGTTTCGGGAGGCATAAATTCGCCATCCACGGAAACAGTATGTTCCTTAACCATTAGATGTAGGTGTGTGTAGGTGTAGCTAGAATCCTTATTATAAAAACATACTAGTATATTTAATATACTGGAGTTGTTACAAAAGAAATGAATAAAAAGAGTTTAGGGGGTTGGAGAAGCAAAATAAAACAAAAGGACTCAAGTGAAGACATTACCTTAAAATCGAGGAACTCCCTTTGGTTTGAGCTCAAAGGCTTCCTTGGGAATAATTCTTCCCAAATTGAGGCTTCAAGGAGTAAGAAAGGGAAGTGGAGAGACAAAATGGGCAGGGCTTGGCCGATCCAAAGGCTTTGGGAGTGTGGGTAAGGAGGTAGAGGTGGGGGTCTTTTATAAGAGGAGAGGAGGGGCACTCTTGGAATGTAAAGAAATGTTACTCTATTTGAAAATGATTTTCGGATTCAAAAGGTACCACATTGATATAATTCGAGGGTATGGTGATAAGGGTTCGAAATCCACCCATACAATAGGTTTTGGACATGTTTATGTCTTAGATTTTACATTATCTTTCCATTTTATTTAAATCCTTTATTAATGAGGTAATCGTTGCATCATCATGATGTCATAAATAATTTAATTTATTTAAAGTCTAAAAATTATAAAAAAAATATCATGATGTAGGAAATCGTTTTAGGTTTCTAATGAATATTTATAGTCCAAAATATCATTTATTTAGACAAAATTAAAAATATTTTACTTAGGTGATACATTCTTTGTCACATTTAACATTATTTAAAAATAAAAAGATAAAAAGTCACTTTCTCACAAAAGTGATTCCATGGGGCCCCCAAGTTTGGAACAAGGCATCCCATGGTCGGCCATGAGACAACCAGTAGACTTAGGACACATGTTGTGGTCTTTTTGTATTATTATGATATCATTTTATTATCCTTAACTACCCGATTACTCATTAATCATGATAATTAAAGATAATTACCGGCGTTACTATTCATAATGTCCAAAAACAAAAGAGTCTTAATTACATAATTTGGAACTTATGATTCCAAATATGTGATTAATTTTACCAAATTCCAAACACATAAATTGAAATAATTAATTTAAAAATAATTCCCGTTGTCAAAACAAATAGCGGGGTTTTTAGAAACAATATTTATGAAAAGTTTGACACTTGTTTGTGCCTAATTCCAAAGTGAAATTAATCCCAATGACCATAATTGAATTACATGGTAAAAATATATTCTAATTAAACTTTAAAACAAATTAAAAAGATTATATAACCATGTAATTAAATTATATGAAAAAGCAGTTTTGATGTAAAATGTAGTATTTTTCACTATTCATTGAGAAATGAACATTGTCAGAAAAATACCAAAAATTAACCCAAGGTAAATTTTAATGTCCCAATCATAAATAATATGTTTATTTTGAAAAATAGAGATTATAAAATTGTCAAAAGTGTATTTAAAAGGGGTTCTCCATCAAAAGGCAGTTAATCGACCTTTTAAAGAATATTAGAATGTTTACGCTTAAAAACTGGATTCATTTGCATTTGTAATCCTATAACATTTATTGTAAAGGGTAAAAATATTTGAAAAACAAATATAATCATATTTTAGTTATTTATATCCTTTCCCGCCAATACAACATCTATGTGTTAACTACCATTTAAAATAATATTATTTTATTACTAGTGTGCAACGTAAGATTTCAATGAAACTCTTTGTTGCGTATCGGGTACGCTATCGAACATAGCAACCCCTTTAAAGTAAATTTAATTTTTAATTCGTAAATACTAATAAATATGAAATTTTTTATTCATTATTTACCTGGGATGTTACATCCTTCCGCCCTTTTCGGAAATGCGTCCTCACAATTTTATTCACTTATCATAATAAGTGGGCGTATTTATCCCTCATAGCATTTTCAGATTCCCACGTTGCCTCTTCAACGATATGGTTTTTCCAAAAAACCTTTACCTGGTGGATTAGCTTATTTTGCAACACTTTCTCTCTTCGGTCAAGAATTTGGACTGGTTGTTCTTCATAAGAGAGGTTCTCTTCTAGCTGAACTACCTCTGAACTCAAAACATGAGATGAATCTGGCATATACTTCCTCAACATCGAAACATGAAAAACATTGTGTACCTGAGATAAACTCAGAGGTAAAGCCACTATGTATGCAACTGATCCAACTCTCTCCAGAATTTCATAGTGTCCAATGAACCTTGGACTCACCTTTCCTTTCTTACCTAATTGAATCACACTTTTCCATGGAGAAACCTTGAGTAAAACATGATCACCTACCTCGAAAGATAGATCCTTCCCCCGGTTATCCGCATAACTCTTCTGCCTACTCTGAGCTGTTCTCATGTGTTTCTGAATCAACTGAACTTTTTCTACCATCTCTTGTACCAATTCTGGTCCCATCAGCTTCCTTTCACCCACTTTATCCCAGAAAGCTGGAGTTCGACACCGCTTCCCATATAACGCCTCAAATGGTGCCATCTGTATACTGGAATGAAAACTGTTATTATAAGAAAACTCAACCAAAGAAAGATGTTGGTCCCAACTTCCATGATAATCCATCGAACAAGATCGTAACATATCCTCCAAGGTCTGAATTGTTCATTCTGACTGCCCATCTGATTGAGGATGAAAAGCTATACTAAAATTTAATTCAGTACCCAACGACTTTTGAAGGCCTTTCCAATAGTTAGAAGTAAACCTGGGATCACTGTCAGATACAATGGAGAGAGGAACTCCATGTAACCTGACTATCTCTTTAAGATACAAACGGGAAAGTTGATCTAGGGAAAAATTATATCTTATAGCAAGGAAATGAGCCAATTTAGTCAAGCGATCAACAATAACCCAGATTGCATTATTACCTTGAGATGTACTCGGTAATCCCACAACAAAGTCCATGAATATATTCTCCCATTTCCACTCTGGCACTGGTAAAGGCTGAAGCATCCCTTTCATTAACTGCCGCTCTGCTTTAACCTGTTGACATGTCAAACACTTCACAGTAAAATCAGCAATATCCCTTTTCATTCCATCCCACCAGTAATACTCCCGGAGATCTCTGTACATCTTAGTACTGCCAGGATGAACTGAAAACAGGGAACTATGAGCCTCACCTAACAACTCATTCTTCAACTGTGAATCACAAGGAACACATAATATCTTCCCAAATATCAAAACGCAATCATTATAAATGTTTAATTCAGGAAACTTACCTTTCTGAACCAGCTCTACCTTTTTCTGCAACTCACTGTCTTGCTTCTGTGCTTGCTTGATTCTATCTGATAGAGATGATCTCACTGATACCTAAAACGAAACAAAAGAACTTCCTGCACCAACAACATCTATTGGAAAGTTCATCAAATCCTTAACCAAAGGATCATGTTCTAAACGCAACATTGCTAATGAAGCATTAGTTTTTCGACTCAAATCATCGGCCACTTTATTTGCTTTTCCCAGATGGTAATGAATTGTACAATCATAATCCATGATTAATTCCAGCCATCTCCTTTGTCTCATGTTTAAATCTTTCTGAGTGAATATATACTTTAAAATTTTTTGATCAGTATATATTTCACACTTTACTCCATACAAATGATGCCTCCAAATTTTTAGAGAAAAAACAACAGCAGCTAATTCTAAATCATGTGTAGGGTAATTTACCTCACGAGTTTTCAACTAACGTGAAGCATATGAAATTACCTGATCATTCTGCATAAGGACATAGCCAAGTCCCTTCAACGAAGCATCACTGTACATAACAAACTCACCATTCCTAGAAGGTAGTGCCAAAACTAGAGCATTCACCAATCTTCTTTTCAATTCCTGAAAACAATCATCACATTCTTTTCCCCAGATAAACTTAACACCCTTCCGAGTTAGCTTAGACATTGGACTAGATAACCGTGAAAAATTTCTAACAAACCTTCGGTAATAGCCTGCCAATCCAAGGAAGCTACGAATCTCAGTTACATTTGTGGGTCTTGGCCAGTCTTCCATAACTTTTGTTTTTGCAGGATCAACAGTTATCCCATCTTTAGAAACAATGTGACCAAGGAAAGAAATTTGTTGCAACCAAAACTCACACTTGCTAAATTTTCCATACAGTTTCTTTTCTTTTAAGGTTTGCAAGATAACCCTTAAATGACTTTCATGCTCCTCTTTACTTTTAGAAAACACCAAAATATCATCAATAAACACAACCACCATTTATCACCTGATTCAACTGAGCCATCACTGCGACAAGCTGTTTAGTTCTGATTCTGACCATCTCAGGATACTGATTTAAAAGGTCATTTCCCTCTGTATGCCTTCCCAGAAAATCTTTTCTGTTTCCTCTATGAAAAAAGATTCTTAACACATAAATATCTTAGGAGAAGCAACATTATAATCTTTAAATGATATATCATTTCAGTCATACCATAAATAAACTTATAATTTAACAATTTTCTAACTCCTAAAGTTGTCTAAAATGACCTATGATACCAACTATAAGGACCCAGCCTTTAACCTTACTTAATATTGAGTTATTAAAAGATTACACATTGAGGATATTTTCGGGTTTAGAGTTTTAGAGAATTAGAACATAAAACTTGCATTACATTCCACATATAAATAAAGTGGTTACATAAAGATAGTATTCATTTTTCCCATCAACAGAAACATATTTAAAATAAAACATGGATTCATTCCTGATACCTCCTTGACACTATCATCATATCATGTACCTTTCCCTTGACCTGTGAAAGACATTTAAAAAAAAACTTGGGATGAGCATAAAAAGATCAGTATGAGTTATAAAAATATGGAAAGGAAACATAAGTTAATATATACATAAGAATGAAATCATACTTTACCCATAAAACATAAGCACTTTAACATACCTCATCAAATCATGAATAAATCATTGAAATCATAAGACATAAAGGTAACTTGAAGCATTCATAACATTCTTACGTAGGGAGTAACCCTCTTGGTTACGTTTTGAATACCCATCACAGTATATTCCATAAATCTCTATGGAGAAATCTTAACATTTCACTCCTTTGCGTTACCCAATGCATTGGAGAGCTATATCGGGCTCACCCTCCCTTAGTTTATCACGGAACCACCCGTCTTCATAATAATTCCCAAGAACCTCAACATAATCGTATCACATAAAACATGCATAAAGGAAACATAACATTTACACCTTTCAATCACAAGATATCAATACAACACATTGATATAAAAACATTATGAAAACCATTTTCAATACAATAAAAGAAAAGTAAAACATGGTATTTATTTTTTTTTTTTAAAAAAAGGTATGGCTTGTAGAGGAAGCCTAAACTCAAATAATGGTCACGGCGGCAGAGAATTCGTTGTCGCCGCATACGTACGACAAAAAAAACATTCCCTTTTTTCATTTAGTAAACGCTTCGTAAAAAAATATTCCTTTTGAATAAATGTAAAAGTCAAAGGGGTTTATACACCGTATAAAAGAAGGTTGTGTATAAAACAAAATATGCCTCAATGAAAGGAGATTGAGACGAAGTCCCATACCTCAGGCCCGACTTGAATCGATCGTTCATTAATCTCCTGAATAATAAATTTGAGTTAATTTCTACTTGTTTAAGAACCATTTTTCAAGTTCATTATTCCTTTTATATCACTTATTTCCCTGTCATGAACACTGTGTAATTATTTAGGTTAATAACGGTCGTTTTAACGATCATTGGTACTTGAGTCAAAAATAAACCCTTTATAATTACAAGTTGTTCATGTATCCATTATATCTAGAATTATAATCATGATGTATATATAATATATATCCAGTATATACCTGCATTTATAATATTACATAATCATTTAGAGGTAAGAAATGAAATGCACCGTTCATGGAGACGGTAAGCCATACGTACGCATGAACGCTACTTTCATTTCTATTTCGTATTTTATAGAATGGAATCATAATGATATAAAGGTATAATATAATTCCAGTATAATATCATATATAATATCATAGTTCCATCCTTTATACGTCCCATATATGGTATTTAACGAATCAAATCACATTGAGGGGGCGGTAGTCCGTACTTCCTTAAATGAAGATATCGCGTTTACCCATAATGGAAACCATAAAGGTATTCCCAAAATGAAAAATACATTAGCTTAAGGAAAACATAAACATATTATATATCATATATAAATATAGTTACATCTTAATGGCCACCTTTTAAGGTGTTAAAATAATGTTGAACAATCATCGTTTCGGGAGGCATAAATTCGCTATCCATGGAAACAGTATGTTCCTTAACCATTAGATGTAGGTGTGTATAGGTGTAGCTAAAATACTTCTTATAAAAACATACTAGTATATTGAAGATACTGGATTTTTTTACAAAAGAAATGAATAAAAAGAGTTTAGGGGGTTGGAGAAGCAAAATAAAACAAAAGGACTCAGGTGAAGACATTACCTTAAAATCGGGTAACTCCCTTTGGTTTGAGCTCAAAAGCTTCCTTGGGAAGACTTCTGCCCAAAGTGAGGCTTCAAAGAGTAATAAAGGGATGTGTATAGACAAAATTGGCAGGGGTTTTCCTATCAAAAGGATTTGGGAGTGTGGGTAAGGAGGTAGAGGTGGGTGCCTTTTATAAGAGGAGAGGAGGGGAACCTTTGGAAAGTAAAGAAATGTTACTTTATTTGAAAATGATTTTCGGATTCAAAAGGTCCCAAATTGATATAATTCGAGGGTAAGGTGATAAGGGTTCTAAATCCACCAATTCAATAGGATTTTGACATGTGTAGGTCTTAGATTTTACATTATCTTTCCATTTTATTTAAATCCTTTATTAATGAGGTAATCGCTACATCATCATGATTTCATAAATAATTTAATTTATTTTAAGCCTAAAAATTATAAAAAAAATGTAATAATGTAGGAAATCTTTTTATATTTCTAATTAATATTTATAGTCCAAAAGATCATTTATTTAGACAAAATTAAAAATATTTTACTTAGGTCATACATTCTTTGTCACATTTAACATTCTTTAAAAATAAAAAGATAAAAAGTCCCTTTCTCACAAAATTGATTCCATGGGGCCCCCAAGTTTGGCACAAGAATACCATGGTCAGTCATGAGACAACTAGTAGCCTTAGGACACATGTTGTGGTCTTTTTGTATTATTATTATATCATTTTATTATCCTTAACTACCCGATTACTCATTAATGAAGATAATTAAAGATAATTACCAGTGTTACTATTTATAATGTCCAAAAACAAAAGAGTCTTAATTAAATTATTTGGACCTTATTATTACAAATATGTGATTCATTTTACCAAATTACAAACACATAAATTGCAATAATTAATTTAAAAATAATTCCCGTTGTCAAAACAAATAGCGGATTTTTTTGAAACAATATTTATGAAAATTTTGGCACTTGTTTGTGCCTAATTCCAAAGTGAAATTAATCCCAATGACCATAATTTAATTACATGGTAAAAATATATTCTAATTACACTTTAAAACAAATTAAAAAGATAATATAACCATATAATTAAATTATATGAAAAAGCAGTTTTGATGTAAAATGCAGTATTTTTCACTATTCATTGAGAAATGAACATTGTGAGAAAAATACCAAAAATTATCCCAAGGTAAATTTCAATGTCCCAATCATAAATAATATTTTTATTTTGAAAAATAGAGCTTATAAAATTGTCAAATGTGGATTTAAAAGGGGTTCTCCATCAAAAGGCAATTAATCGACCTTTTAAAGAATATTAGAATGTTTACGCTTAAAACTGGATTCATTTTCATTTGTCATCCTCTAACATTTATTGTAAAGAGTAAAAATATTTGACAAACATATATAATCATATTTTAGTTATTTATATCCTTTCCCGCCAATACAACAGCTATGTGTTAACTACCATTTAAAATAATATTATTTTATTACTAGTGTGCAACGTAAGATTTCAATGAAACTCTTTGTTGCGTATTGGGTACGCTATCAAAAATAGAAACCCCTTTAAAGTAAAATTAATATTTAATTCGTAAATACTAATAAATATGAAAATGTTTTATTCATTATTTACCTGGGATGTTACAATTATCTTTAGGTAATTGTGTAATAGATGAATAAATATCACATAAGTTTTTAAAATCATCAACATTATCATCAACCAAAATATTTTTCCCATAAAAAATGATGGACCACTGATCACTCAATGTGTTAAAAATATAAAATATTTTTTTACAAGAATATACATGATAAATATTCCTCTCTATAAAGAAATATTTTCAAATAAATATATGTAAATACAAACTCATAATGTTTAATACCAATGTTACTATCAACAAAGTTACTCTTAATGTATCTTATTTTCCCCCAATCCCATTTCTCAATATATATTTTTTGTCTCATAATTTCAATTTGGAAACTCATTTCCTTCTAGAATTAAATATTTTAAAATTTCAAGTAATTAGTTAAAACTTTCTATCAATTTAACAATTTATTTCATCCAATATAACTAATCTCACCATTATTGATAACACATTAAGTTTAGAACAATTTGAGAATAGTGGTTCCTCAGTAACTCAATACAATCGTTTAACACTTGAAATTTTTTAATGGTTTCAACACATCATGAATTAATTCTTCAAGAAGATTCACTATCTCATGTAAAACATCTTTATCATCATTAGATCTTGAATTTATTGTTATTTTTCTGTAAACAATTCAAACTGTATAATTATGATTAAAACCATAGAAAATAAAAGGTCTTTTATTCCTTTATATTGTAATTTTATAATATTGAAAAACTTCATGCATGTATAGAAAATAAAATTTCTATATTCATGATTTAATTCACCAAATTCCAAGAAATTGTAAACCCCTTTGAGAAATCCATCATTGGTTCTTCATGCATTTATCCAATTATAATCCATCAATTATCCAATATCAAAATATAATAGAATAATATATTAAAATCTAGAAACATATAAAGATATATATAAACTAATAAATTTAAAATATGAAATATGATAAATATTTAAACATATATAAATTTATAAAAAATATTTTTTAATTAAAAAATATTTTATAACCCAAATAAATTGATAATCATAAGAAATTATTACAAAAATAATAATTTATAATTGAAATAAATTTTAAATTAAGGAGAAAATAATTAAAATGATATAAATTATATAAAAACAAATAATATTAAATAAAAACAATTAAAATTATAAAAAAAGTATATGCATAAATTACAATAAAAACAATTTATAATCATAATGAAATTATAATCTAAAACTGATTATAACCAAAAAATTTTATAACTGAATAAATAAAATCACTAAAAAATAATTAAAAACATCTAACACGTATTTTATAATCACTAAAAAATAATTAATAAATATTTAGAAAATAAGAAATAAATTTTATCTTACAAAACATGAAGGTTTAGGTTAAAGATTTTCAATAACTTGTTCCAAAATAACGTTTGATGGAGTATATATTTGCATGAAATTAAAGTGATGAATAAATGATGGAAAAACTAAAAATAAATGAATGAAAAACACTTTTTTTGGGTTGAATGGATATAATAGTTGTGAGAAAAAGTAAATAGATCCAAGAGAGGGGAGAAAAGATGCAAAAATAAGTCAAAGTTCGATCAATATAAAGGGTTTAAGAACATGAGAACATGGTTTTGAGATGAAAAATCAGGGTTTAATTAATAAAAGTGTAAAAATAATTGGGAGGAATCATGTGTTAGAATTTTCTTAAAATATTTTAACATTGGTTTTATAATAACCAATTCTAAAAGTAAAATTTTATCATCAATTATTACAAAACCCAGGTTAAAAGTAAATCGAAAATGATTTTAACATTGTTTATGTTATAACTGATTTTTATTTTTTTTAATATTAGTTAATAGATAACCAATTTCAATATTCTTACCATGTTATTATTAATCCTATTTTTTTAAATAACACATGTTATAACTATGAAATAAAATTTACATTTTCTAGTGGTGATTCAACTTTTCCGCTCCCTATTTTCATTTGGGATGGTTGTAGTAGAATATTTTATTTGGTTTTGATATCCTTAATTCATTAATGTGATGTGAATTTCTATTTTATAGGTTGTTTGGGGTTCTCCCATTGGATTTTTTCTTTATGATAATATCTTCCCTTATTCTTATTACACAATGTCTATTTAAGAATCCATTGAGGAAGAAGATTCAATAAGTCCCTTTTTTATTTGTTAAATTATTTATGTTTCATTCTCTTTATTTTAATGGATGAATATTATATATTATATTTATAACACCTTAATATCTTAATATATGTTTACTTTTAAATAAGTCAATGTGATCAACAATTTTATCCACAATCACCACCAAACCTAAAAAAACCACAATATACATAGATAAAAATATAAATATTATATATGACCATTAAAACATTTCCATTTAATTAGTGGGAATGAATATTAATAACCACATTATAGAATATTTATAAAAATAAAATAAATCAAATTCTTAACATAAATGAAACAGAATTTTTTTTACGTAAAATTTATAATATGGTCATTTTATAATTAGAAATGAATTTTTATAAATATTTCCTTTTTAGGAAATATTAATTTCTATTTAGATAAAATTGTGATTATTAATGATAAAATATGTTTTATGTGAATTATTGGTTAATACTAATTTATTTAGTAATTGATAATAATTACGAATAATAATAGTTGATATTTTTAGACGGTTATTTTCATATGGAAACAACTTTCATTAAATTTTATGATTTTATATAAAAATTTATTTTTAACACTTATAAATTTAATTAGATAATATAATTTTTTTTATTTTTAATCAGCATGATAAAATTAATTAATAGTATCAATTTTATTTTTATCTGTTAAATTAGGTTACCAAGGTAAATATTAGGTACCTTGGTAATTTTTTTAAAGAATGATACTTTTATAAATTATATTATTTTTAAAATAACTTTTTAGAAATAGAGACCCCAATATGATATTTAAAAATATTTATAAATAAATTAATAGTCATTTAATTTTAAATCGATCTTACAAAATATTAATAACACTTAGTGATTAAAACAACATTTTTTACAAATTTTTTTTCAACACTTGATTTGTTTTAATTTTAAATTTAATTTTCTCATATTTGTAAATTTAATTAGGTTAAATAAATAAAAACTTATAATTCATCCCATTGATAGTTTTTAAGAAGATACATATTAAATTTTTAGTAAGAAAATAATTAGCTTCGCTAATTTTAAATCAAGATTGATAAGGGTAAAAAACGTAAGTGAGGCATCTCAAATTATTAATAATAAAAAGGCCACATATACCTATTGGAATTATTTTTTAGGTATCAAATTAGTTCTCACATGTATCACCTATTATTTATCTACACAACTAACCTAAATTTTGTGAAATTCCTTTCTTATCACTTAACATTGTTTTCCAAAATTTTGTCCCTCATTCTCACATACAAAAGAAGTTCACTTCACCCCACTTAAATCCACACCTATAGTTATAAATTTCCATGAAAATATACCCAATTTACATATTGATAGATGAAATCTAGACATTTGGTATCCCATAGTCCCAATTTTTTTTTCAAGTCTTTCATTTTCATATGATACATCAAAAGAAGATCAAAATTCTCAACGTAAGTATTACACACCCTTTTACTTTTATTCTATATCATTCCCATAAACCCACATAAAAAAGAGTTATAACCATATTTATATAATTAAATAAATAATATAATATAATAATATTTTTTTTATATTGGTGGTATAACCATTATCTATTCCCCTACCATTCAAGTGAAAAAAAGAAAATGTTTCTCCTGCATGTGTGCGGACTATCGCAACCATGAACAACATGTTTTTTTCATCACCACCTTTTAAATAGGGTTCTATAAATGGGTTCAGTGAATAGATATGCTGTTTTTATATAATTATTTAAATTTTTTAAATATTAACTAATTAATCTATAATTAATATTACAAATAAGTGATCGTTTTAACATTAACTGTTTTAAACTCATTTACTAAGAAAAAAATATTTATATTCATACTACATAATACTTTCATATGAAATAATTATTCTTATAATTCCTTAAAATTATAATAGATTTTACTAATAAACACTAAATAAGATCATTATTCTTAAATTATAATGATCTTGAAAATAAATCACCTCAAAATCCTCCATTAATCATGACAGTTTTATGTTTATACTAGTCTAACAACATACTTGAATAATAATATGAATTTTTTAATGGATGAAAATGAGATAATATTTACTGGTATAATTTGATATAATTTTTAAATGTTTTTTTTGTTTTTTTTAATTTCATAACAACATTTAACTCATTAATTAAGAAAACAACTTTCGTTCACTAAGAGTCATGGAAACATGATCATCAATGATTTCATCTTTACTGCTTGTAACAAAAAAATACCATAGAGTTAAATTATACCCTTTATAAATATCATTTAACATCTATCCCAGTACCTTTAATTATCTTGTAATTATGAAATTTATAACTAGAATAAATACTAACATAATTTTTACAAAACTAGTTCAAAGCGATAAAAATTACATACACTCAGTGTTGAAAATAGGTACAAACTAACTAAAATTTATATGTATATAATGATAGTAAATACTTAGTATAAATGGTTATAGTTATGAATAAGTTTATTGAGTATGTATTTAATGAATTTAATTTAAGTATTCAGTACATTTGTTGCAAGTGCAGAACAAATCAAGACCGAGGTAAGGGTTTTCATCTCAAATTCATCTCTTTGAGATGTGTTTGGTACTATGAACCAAATTTCATTAATATAGTCTATATAAATACATATTTATCATGAACCATACCTTAGGGCCCATGTCGTGACTACCCCAAGCCTACCTCCCATTGGCCAGGGGCTGGCGACTAGCGCTGAGTTTGAATGTACCACAACGGGGAGGCATTTTCCTATACAACTGCACACACATAATCATTCCCAAACTAAAGTACTAAAACTAAAAACACTGAGTAAACATATATTCAACCCACTAAGACAACTACTAAGAGTAACTGTAAAAATTGAAAAGAAAATGTTCCACAATAAAAGCCCAAATAGAATAGAAAAGTACATGCTCCTGGATCTCATCAGTAGAAAACTCTACCTAAATGATAGGTAACATAATCTGTATGAATGTCGCTAAAGTGTACCATGTCCATCGGGTCACTTTGAAGCACCAACTATCTCCAGACCACCATGCACTCTGTCAAATCTACCGATCTTCTTCACAAGACCTGACATGTGTAAGCAAATCCCATGCAAGGGTGAGTAAAACAATACTCAGTAGGGACCCCAAACCATAAAAAAATTACACAAAGATTACCAAAAATAAGATCACTAATAAATACACCAAATAGACTACCAAAGTGGTACATGAAGTTTATCCTATAAGAGGTACAATTAAGAGAGTCACTAGAGTTATCCCACACTAAGTATAGTTCTATGGTATGTAAATAGGATTGTTGTTAGAATCCAAAGTACCCTTAAGTAGTAACACATGAAGTGTTTGTAACACACAGAGTGCAGGTAACACAAAGAGTGTTGGTAACACATTAATTGTAGGTAAAACATGGAGTGTAGACAACACACGAAGTGTTGGTAAAACATAGAGTGTCGTCAAAGACTAGAGGACCCGCACCCTGGTGGGACAAGGGAGTACCGACTTAGTCTTGGTAAGACACAAGGTTTAGATAAGACACATAGTCTAGGAAAGACATGAAGTCTAGGTAATCACATAGATTCTAGGTTGTATCCAGCAGTAGGATTCCATCCTTAGCATGCTTATTCTAGGGAGCACCTACTCCTCAAGACAATAGGCCATACACCATCTTCCATGGAAACTCACATAGATTATCTCAAAATGACCTCCTCGTCGTGAGGGTTTCAACTCTACAAAAATCTTGTCAAACGGACACATGATTTGAGAGTTATGAGATTTTAAGTAAAAAGGGGCCAGTTTGGTTTGCGTCCGGTCCTACCTGGTCGGACTGACCCAACCAGACCAGCTGAGTCCAGCCCACCTCAGCTAGTTCTGGCTCGCTGCCAGTATGGTTTTCCAGCTCTAACTTGAACCGTTTGAGTGGGACGGTTCACCTGACCAAGACACAGAAGCTTCCACATTTACTTGTCGTCAACGCAGCGTGGCCACCACGTTTGATGTGGTGGTCCACCACATGACCACCCGGCAGCCGCTTCCTCGGTCCAGCTGGACCGTGGACCCTCAGTCAGGTGATGTGGCCTCTTGTTGTGTCCTTAGAGGACCCCTTTCCAGATGTTGAGCTGATGGCCATGTCCTCCACCCATGAAGGTTATCACGAGTTCCTCCACCGACACATCTCTAAGAGCCATGACCTTTCACTATCGTGGCTTGTCACCACCTCCCACGACCACCAACACCACTATTGGTGGTGAATCTCCTTCTGTGGGTCACCAATCATTCTTCAGTGCACTATTTTTCAAAACAGAAGCATGCATGAGACCCTCAGGTCGTATTCTTCATCGACATGAGATCCAATATTTCTCATCGTCACTCTGGGGGTCCAAATACATTTAGAATAACCCAAAAAAACACATCACGACCACAAGGGTTCATTAATGAAGAACACAATAACGCAAAAGGGAGATAAGAACAAGAAAAACTTTAGAAAAAACATTGGCCTTGTTCGTGTCGACCTTGGTCCATTCATGTCAGTGGAAAAAATATGAAAATGAACCAAAGAATATTTAATAATTCATCCCCTTTAATTAAACATTTTTAAACATCCTATAAGAATGATCAAACCGCAAATCAACCTATTCAGGGGTTTTATGCATTTTTCATTGTAAACTAAAATGGGTAAAGAATTCACAAAGAAAAATAAACCCCCTTCCAAAATTCAGTTTGATCATTGATGAAGAGTTATCATGTAGTCATCATGTGTCAATCAGTGAATCTCGATCCTTGATCCTCGATCGTCAAATCTCAATCCTGGATCCTTCATACTCAATCCTTAGGTGGTCGATACTCCACCATTTTCCAATAATTTTATCTAGAGCTTCAAGGGAAACTCTCCAAGATTGTGTTTGATCCCGTATTCTGGCCAAGCTATTAATTAAAGAAACCCATTTCAGTGTCACTATTTCATTAAGATGCAATATCACCACACTTTTTCATTTATGAAAGAAAACATATGCTTTATCTATGAATCACAAAATTGCTGCTTTTTCATGAAACACTAAAACAAAAATAAATTAATCTTTTTATTTTTATTTTTATTCTTCTTCAAAATGTCCGAAAAAGATTTTTCGTATTCGGACCGCGCTGATCGAAGTCAGGTTCTACCTAAGAAAAACCTGCTACTCTAAATAGAATAGTGACCTCAGATTTAAAATCCGATCACTCATTTAAAATTTACGAAAACCAAGAACACACACTATTTTTAATAAACATAAAAATAGTTAAATCATTTATTATGGGCACCCCAGGCCTCAGAATCATGTGCCTTCTCAGTTACTCGTTTCGAAATAATCCCATATAATTAAAAAAATGGAAAATTTGGGACATTAAACTATTTTATATATCATAACATGAAATATAATTTAATAATGAAATTTTAATTTCAATTATAATCCATCTCTTTCAAATGGATTTCATTAAAGTGTTACTCAATCTGTAAGGTTTTCTTGGTCTCAATTATTATTCTTTGAGACATGGTCCATGTTATGCACCATGTTTCCATTGTATAGTGTTATATTTAAATAATATAAAAATAATTTTATATACTTTATTTATATGTAATTCATGTGATAAAATAATCCAAATAAAATTAATTTCTTCAAATGTATTTTGACTCTGGTGTTACCTGAGTCATAAGAGTTTTTGGTTACTCAATATTTGTTCACTGACTTATGTTCATTCACATGAAATTATTTCATGTAGGTCTGGTATATTCAGATCTTTTATTAAATTATATGGTATTACATCATTTTATACATTTTTACCACATAAGTCCCATTTCAAATATTGTATGCTCCATGGAGTAAGTTTCTTATAAGGGATATTGATAACTCAAATATCCTTTCATTGATTTATTATGTTTAATCATTAAAATTTCATCTCTTATATCGGGTTCTACCACCCTAATATTTTACATATGGTATATTGTTATAATCTTTGGGAAAATTATGTTTTAATAAAAATTAATTTTTTATTACTCTTATTACAATGTATATATTAAACAAAGTTATTTTGAAAATAATGTAATGGGAGTTTCCTTTCTCATTCACATATTTTATCTTTCTCTTATCATTTCTACAAAATAAACATAATGTATTTTCAAGGATCCATTGTTGTATAGTATTTTTAAAATTAATTTTTTTAAAATTCTTTCACCTCACCTTTTTTAATGTTTCTTTTTAATATGACATGTAAATTTTTATTTTATTCCAATTTTACAAATGTTTTCTAAAAGATATTTTATGTTTGTTCTTCTATTTACCTTTAATTTTAAAAAGTATTTACCCTAATGGGGTATATTTTCCATGATTTTTCCTTCAATACACACACACACATATAATCATTTTTCGGATTAAAATCATGGAATAAAACAATTCTATTTTTGATCCCTTTTTTGTGGTACCATATGATACATTATTTCTATGATAGTGTTTTTCGTTTAATCCAACACCCACCTATGTTTCCTTTACTTAAATAGGGATATTTTCATTTAAAACCATCCAATTTGTTTCTTTGGGTGGATTATGATCATGTTATTTTAACATTGAAATCACAGTATACTCATTACCATGTAAGATGTGAATATATCATTTTACAAATTCAAATTGGAGGATTTTCACATATATGAAATTTTTATTTATTTACATGGATAAAATTATTATCATTCCATATATTATTATTCAAAAATTTAATATTATTGTTATGTTGACTATGTATTGCCTAAATATCTACCTTATTTATCTTGATGAGTTAGGACCATGTTATCACTTTTATTGACATAAGAAAAAGTATTGACATTCTTGATGATTTTTGACTATTATTATAGGTTTATTATGTATTGGAATTTTATATCTTTGAATATATGGAATTTTTTTTTTATTTAGTAAGAGGTTCCATAGGGAATTCTATGAAAAATATTATTGAATATTATAGTGAATGCATTGGAATTAATCTGGTGATGGGTGAGACCTGAAACTATATGGCCCCTTGATGAATAAATAAGTCTCATGAGACAAAATAGATTGAGATTTAGAATATACCTCTCCCTTTTACATGATATCATCTTTTCATTGTTAGAACCAAGATTGTCCTTTATTGGAAATGGAGTATCGGTTGTGCTTATTGTCAATACACACATGGAAGATCAGGGATCTTGCTAGGAAAGGGATCCTATAGTATAAATAGAAAATAGTTTTAATGTTGGCATATTTTCCCAATGTTTTCATAATTTTTGTGGTAAAAAATTTAGAGAATCGAAAGAATTGTGAAAAGTGGTTTTTCATAAAGGGATTATGAAAATATATAAAAGGAATGAGTTTCACAAATATGTGCTTTGAGAATTGTATTTCGTGAAGGATTAAATAAATTTTATGGTGTGATATGTGATTACTATATTCATCATAAATGACAAAGAATTGAAGCATCGTAGTCGATGAAGATGATCTCCGTGATTATGAGAATTGGAGCATCATGGAGGCATAAAGGGTTTTATGGAATGCTTTGTGAAAGCATCCAATTTCACTGGTGTATCAAAAAATGAGGAGCACCGTGAATATGTTTTTGAAGGATCCAAAAAATCCAAAAAGTGGTGGTGGAGTTTCATGAATGGTTGAGCCTATAAATCAGAGGCTACCCCTCTTCACTTTTGATTAATTTTTCCAACAGAAATATGGAATCATTCTTATTTCACACAGCTAAGGGAGATCTGAAAAACTAAAATTCTATGCCAACTAGATCATCGTGAAAATACTTTTAAATTATTGAATGATGCTAATTATTTTAAGAAAAAGGTGCTTCATAATGATAGGATTTACCACATTGACTTTGGGAGATTCATGAATGATTTTATTCCACAAAGGAATGGGTGCTTTGTAAAGGAAGATTGTTCCAAAAGGCAAGGGAGTGTCACAAAGAATATTTATGAAAGGTAGTTTTGAACATTTGGTTTTAAGTGAACAATAATTTCAAGTTCATCAATTCACAACTTCGATGCATGAAGTGTCTCCTACTGTACTGAGATAAAGGCTTCAGTTCAAATATATTGAAGAGTCCTTCATGTAAATAATTTTAGTAAAAATTCATACACATCAATGAATAAAGGGGATTCAATGGAAGTGTTCTGAGGGACCCAATGTGATATCCCTAAAATCATTGAAATTGTTTGGAATTTCTTCTTCCAAGGAGACTGAGCGAAGGGTATTTGGAGTTATTTGATGTAGGATATTAACATCTTCTGTGATTGGGGCCCCATGCATAAAATTATGGATACTTAGTTTCAAGGAGCCGGGTCATCAGGGGAAAAACTCAAGGTTCAGGGAATAGTTTTTGCGGTGACCTATCAGGTTCTATAGAAATAAAGAAACAAGGCTTGATAATGCGTTAAGCTATCTTTCATCTTTGTTCATGTGCATATCAGAATTTTTGTGGTTGAAATGGGGGTTTTGATTGAAGGCACAACCGATTATTTCATCTTGAGAAGGATTATCCCAACATGTTGGTTGAGTTTGGGTAATATAAGTAGTAAATAGGGTTGTTTTATTTGTTGGAAACCACCCTCATTGGGGTTCAAATAAAATGTGGATGGCGCATGCTGTGATGGACTGATGAGAGGAGGTGGGTTTGTAAGATACATGAGGGTTTCTATTATTCACAACTTCAAAAACATTTACGGTTCAAGCTCATCCTTAGGTGCTGAGGCGAGAGCCATGCATATTGGTATCCCTCTTTTCAGAGATCATGACATCCAGATTACTGAGATTGAGTCTCATTCTACTGTACTTATTAGGATTATATAGAATAAGGATTCTATTCCTTGGGAGTGGAGTTATATAATGAGAAGCTGTAGATCTTTTCTCAACCAAGATATTTCCATCAATCACACTTAGAGGGAAGGGAACTCTATTTTCGACACTCTATCCAACAAAAGGAGTTCAAGTGAGCAATTGATTCTATACTATGGTTTGGGGTCTTTACCTAATGATAGTATGATCTAAGATAAATGTTATTTTTAAATACCTCACAATTTTCATCCCCCTTGAAAGGGGTGTTTTATATGATGAAATTTCATTTTTTCTAATAAAAATTTAATTTCAGTCAATCATCAGGTATGTTTAATATGTTACCTCCAACATGGGAAAAATATTATCAGTTTAAAAGAAAATGTTGACAACCTGATTCACCCCTCCCCTATCAGGGTGTTCCGGGGTCCTATAAGTTGTATCATAGGTTAAAGTTTGCTGGTATTAAATCTATCCTTATTTTCTTCATTGAGAATATAGATAATATTAGGGGAGTATCCCTCTTTGATGGAAGCAACTTTCAGACCTGGAAGAATAGGATGAGATATCATCTATGATCTCTTGGAATGTAAATCTGTTTTCTACTACACAAAGAATACAGGTCACCGATCCTATAGGGATTCCTATGACTGATTCAGATTAAAAAATGATTTATGGATATGCTAAATCACATAATGGCCTCACTACAACTCTTTCTGATTAGATCTATCTGATACCGATGAGTTTCACCTCAGCAAAGTCCATGTGGAAAAAACTCGATAATATTTATGAAGAATACTTTAAGGTGAAGTAGAAAAAACTCCATGTTTTTCACAAGAGGTATGATGATCTGATTATGCATCCTAATGAAAATACATATTCCTTCTTCAATCAAATTACTGAAGTTGTGGGAGAAATTCAAGGTCTTGTAAATGAGATCAAATACATTGACATTGTGATGAAGATTTTGAGAAGGATTCCACCTCTATACAATCCAAAAGTTTCAAATCTTGAATAATGGGACTTGTATACAAATTTTCAAAATGATCTATTATGTATTCTGGTTTCATATGAAATGAGAGTCAAGACAGATGATGTGATAACATGTGTCGGTAAGGAAATGACAATCAAATCCATGAAAAAATTGGGATTCAAGAGATAGTGTTAACGAAGACAATGAGGAAGATGAATTCCTTTCCCTATTTGCCAGTAAGTTCAAGAGAGGAAAATGTATATTTTAAGGAAATATACACTTGGTGTGTTTTCATTATTTTGGAGTTAGAAACATAGATTCTTAATTCTAAAGGAAGTTTGATGATGATGAATGTGAAGTTGGAAACACAAAGAAGCCCCTGAAAAGGTTTCCTCAAAAGGAAAGCTTAAAATATATAAAGAAACTATAACAATAGAGTTTTTTCTGTGAAGTAGATGATGATGATAATGAATTATTTGAGGAATAAGAACCAACATTTAAATATGGAAGCCAAGAATCTATGATTGTTTCCATTTAGAAGTCATAACTATCAAAAGATAAAGTTAGAGATCATCTATTAAGTGCTGATACTGATATAAAGTTACATCTTAAGGACGATCTTGGTAAGCTTGAGAATCAAAGAATCAGATGAAAATAGTGGAGAGAAGTTGTGGAACAATAATCAGAATATGTTGATCAGATTAAAGCTAAAATTTAATGACTGGATGAAGTAATGAATGTAAAATAAACAACCCTTGAATTAATAAGAGATACAGTGGAACTAAAGTTTAGAATTGAAGAACTAGAAAAAGGTCATCAATGACCTTAACTTTAGACTAGAGGATAATTACAAGACTATTGAGGGACTTGAAGAATAAGTTGTTACTCTTTGGATTAAACTCGATAGTGAATCAAATAAAATAAACAAAGAAGAAAATACAGTTTGGAAAATTATCAGATGCTTAGTTGCTGGAGAGAGCTAAGCATGGTTCTGATAACGTTTAAAAGATTTTGAATGATCAACAACCGGCATTCATGGAAAATAGTGGAATTAGGTGTGATGCCAAAACCTAAAATAATATAAATAAAATGGGTTAAAATAAAGGAAATCTAAAAGTTGGACATGTTGAAAAATCTCCTGAAGTGCTGAAAAAACCGTCAATTAAAACTCAAAGGAGAAAAAATTATTATCCAACTTCCTATAGAAGAAATAATTTCTATTGATATTATTTTCATTGTTCTATCATTGGCCATAAATCTATTTGTTGTAGGTTGAGGGAAGACATGAACAATTCATATAGAACTCGGAGACAATTCAATAGTCATTAACCTGATGATGCTTCTCTTACAAATATGTTTTATCATCTAGAAGAAGATTATGAGTATGATGATCCTACCCACATGGAAGAGATATATGAAATTCCATATTTATCTTTCAATAAATCTAATATTTCATGGTAGGAAAAGAAGAAAATAGAAAAGTCCAAACTTAAATAAGTAGCTCTAAAATACACAAAGAGAAATAACACCTGGATCCTTGATAGTGGATGTTCATCCCACATGACGGGTAATGTTAAATTATTTGAAAATTTTAGGAAAAGGTTCCTTGGAATGGAATTTTTTTTGTAATGATGGTGCAGTAAAGATCAAAGGAAGTGGAAGTACTGAACTAGCTAATGTCTATCTGAAGAGAACTGAAGTTATTTATGTAGAAGGGTTTCTTCACAATCTATTTAGTGTGGGTCAACTTTGCGAATTAGGATTTATAGTGACTTTCAATAAAAAATGCTGCACTATAAAGGGAATGATAGGTAATTCTATCATGAAAGGCTGTAGAATAGATGATAACTTATATCAAGTAAACATTAAAGAGAACATTTCTATCTAACATTTGAAAAAGAAAACAACTTTTGGAATCAAAGGTTGTGACACATCAAACAAAAATACATGGAAAATATATCTAAGATAAAGATAGTCATGGATATCCCCAATCTGAAGTGTGAATAGGAAAATTCTTGTGATGCATGCATATGAGGGAAGTAGGTTTGTAGTTCTTATTGACTAAAGAAGAAAAGGGAATCAAATATTCTTGATCTCATCCATCGATACATACGTGGTCCAATAAATTCTATTGGAGCTCATAGAGAAAGGAACTTCATCCTTTTCATTGATTATTATAGTAGAATAGATTGTGTGATGGCTATACACAGAAAACCGAAAGCAATTGATTGCATTATAATTTATCACTGAATCACTGATAATGATACTGGATAGGCAAAGTAATATTACTTGGATAATAAATGAATAGAAAAGACTACAAGTGTTTCAATAAGAATCTCAGAAAAAATTGTTGAAGGAAGTGATCTTAAGATAGTTGAATATAAGACCAAAAATACTATGAGGGGGTTATATGCTAATGTGACTGAAGATGTAGAAGATAGTAGGCATGGAATAGATTCTTATGCAGATGCAGAAGAAGGAGTGAAAAACATTTAAAAGTCACAACAAGATGTTCATTCAAAAGAAGAACCAGAAGATGAAACCATGGCTGAAAAAAATTATTCTGAACCTCACATGAGAAATCGAAGAGTGGAAATTGATCAAACCAAAATTATTAGGGATTAGAGAACACCCACACGAACAAAGAGAATGAGTAATAATTCCCAATTTTCATTCCTATATGTTGTGGAACCATCCTGATTTGAATAATCTACAAAGGATGAATCTTGGTTTTAATCCATTAATTAAGACTTGGATTAGATCGATAAGAACCAAACATGGGATCATGTTACCTAACTTGAAAGAAAAAATGTGATTGGTATGAAGTGTATTTTCAGGACTAAATTCGATGATCAAGGTAATGTGATAAAAAATAAGGTGAGATGGGTATGTAAAGGATATTCACAGATTGAATCTATTGATGTTGAAGAAACATTTTCTCTAATGGCTAGACTAGAGTCAATTAGACTTTTTATTTCTATGAAAATTCAAATAGGATACAAAGTGTATCAAATTGTTATCAAAATAGCTCTCATAGATGGGGTTCTTAAAGAAGATGTCTACATAGAAAAAATAATGGGGTTTCTTCTTGGTAATAATGAAATGAAGGTTTACATATTAAAGAAAGAACTCTATGGTCTGAAGTAAGCACCACAATCATGATACTATCTTCTAGATTTGTATCTTAAGAAGCTATAATTTAAAAGATGAGGTGTCGAACAAAATAGCTTTGTGAATAATTCAAAGTAAAATAAATTTATTGTATTGGTGTAAGTGGATGAGATTATATTTGGAAGAAGTAGGATAAGATCAATGGAATAATTTTCCAATCACATGAAATCATAATTTGAAATGTCTATGATTGGTGAACTCACATATTTCTTGGGAATGTAGGTGATTCATAAGAATTATTACACATTCATTTCTCACGAAAAGTATACAAGAGAGACGATGAATAAATTCAATACGTATGACCCCAAACTGATGTTGACTTCAATTACAGTTGGAATAAAATTGGGAAAGCATGAGGATGGGACATATGTAGATGCCACAATATACAGAAGAATCATTGGAATCTTACTATACCTAACAACAACATAGATATATATTTTCTTTGCAACATGTTTAATAGCCTGATTTTAGAGTCATCCGATGTAAGAACATATGGTGGTTGTGAAAAGAATCATGAGGTCCATTTAAGGTACTCACAGTTATGGCTTATACAATGCTACAGGAAGAGATACAGAACTATCAACATTTTATGATGCTTAATGGGATGAATATGTGTTGTATAAAAAGTATAGAAGTGGTGGATCATTATTTATTGGAAATAAATGTGTGGTCTAGTTATGTAATAAATAATAAATCCCTTATTTTAGTAAAATTTATGCTGAGTATATCTCCGATACAAAGTCATGCACTCAGATAGTATGGTTGAAGCAAAAATTGGAAGATATTGGTGATGAGGTGGAATAGCTAGTGGTGATTCACTATGATAACAAGAGTGAAATTGATCTCACAATTAATCTTATTCAACATTCTTGTACGAATCATATTGAAATCAGATAACACTTCATCAAGAAAAAATTTGTACTTGGTGTGGTTAAACTAGATCATGTGGAAACTGATGACCAAGTGGTTGATATTCTAACCAAGCCACTGGAAGTGGATGTTTTTGAGAAACATCGGTTGAACCTCAGTGTTCAGCCACCTCCAAGTTCCTGATTAGGTCATGAAAGTTCCCCTATACTCATTTGTGTTAAATTTTTAATCTGTTTGTGGAAGTGATACATGATTATTGGCAAGATACAATCCAGAGGGAGTGTGCTTTCATATCTATAAGTAAAATTTAGGATCTTTTGGATTATTTCCAATGGGGGAGAGTGGATAAATTTAATGAGAATGAAATGTTTTTATTTTTGTTTGTGGGAAGATCGATAATAGAGAAATTTAAAAATGTTAGAATGAGGGAGAATGAAAAGTTACAAAAGGGAGAAAATGGGAATGGAGAAAATAATTCAGTGTTACGAGGAAACAATCAAAGAAGATATTTTACTTCTTTAAGAATTCCACAACATGAGAACCCAATTCATGCTTCCCCTCTTATTTTATAAACCAAGGATTTCTCACGTATACTTAAATTTTTTGCTGAGTTGTTTCTTGTGTATCAGGTTTTGATAGTTTCTGGTGCTTCATTGAATTTGTCTGCATATTGAAAACAAACTCAAAGGGGGATATTGTTGGAACCAAGGATGTAATTTTCTGGAAATGGAGTATGTTTTGTGTTTTTTTTCAATCCTAAAATGGAATATCATAGATCATGCAAGGAAAGCGATCCTACAGTATAATCTGAGAATAGTTTCGATGGTGGCATCGTTTACCAATGTTTTCCAAACATTTGGGGTCCAAAATTTGGGGAATGTAAAGCATCACGAAAAGTGGATTTTCTTGAAGGACTTATGAAAAAATAAAAAATGAATGAGTTTTTTTGAAGATGAGATTTGGGAATTTTATTTTTTATAGGATTAAATAATTTTGGCAGTGTGCTCCGTGATTAAGATGAGCATTGAAAACGACGAAGAATTGAAGCATCACGATAAGTGACAGTGATCTCCACGATTATGAGAATTGGAGAATTGCAGTGGCAAGAAGGGTTTAACAAAAAGCTTCAAGACAACATAAAATTTCACTAGTGAATCATGAAGGGAGTAGCATCAGAAAGAAATTTTTTAAGGATTCATAAAATCAAAAAAGAGGTGGTAGAGCTTCATGAACGGATGAGCATATAAATAAGACACTAACCCTCTTAACTATTGATGAAATTTTACAAGGAAAACCCGGAATCAATATATTTTTTCAAAGATAAGGGAGCTCCACAAAACTAACATTCTATAAAATCTTGAGCATCTGAAAAAAATTGTGAAGTCTTCACTGATGCCAATGCTTTTTAGAAAAGGGTGTTTTACGATTATATGGTTTATCACATTGACTTTGTGAGCTTCAAAAAGGAGTATGTTCCAAGAATTAAGGAGTTCTTCATGAAGACAGTTTGTTCTATAAAGGAAGGGGAGCTTCACAAAGGGATCTTCATGAAGGATCTCCACGAAAAGAAGTTTTTGGACATTTTTTAAGTGAATAGTACTTACAAATGCATAAATTTAGGACTTAGATGCAAGACGTGTCTCATAATGGATTTAGACAAAGAATTCAATTCTAGTCTATTGAGGAGACATTCAAGTCGATAAAATAAGTATGACTTCACCCACAATAGTGAGAAAGGGGGAGACAATGAAAGCGTTCTAAGGGACACAATGTGATATCCCTAAAATTATTGTAATAGAAGTGTTCCTAGCATAGAGTTACTGTGTCTATACTATTTTACTTTACAACTAGTGAAGATTAGTGGAATTTGGTATAAAAAAAACCTATTTCCATATGCTAATTGGACTAGACCTTAGTGGTGAACCGAGTAATTCTTTTGTGTCATATCTTTTCATATGATTGTTTTTTCTGTACATTCTCATCAGACAGTTTTAATAGGTTACTACCAAAGTGGGGAAAATATCCATCAGTTTAAAAGAAAAATTTGACACCATGATTCACCCCTCTCCTGTCAGGGTGTTTTGGGGACTTATATGTATAATTCATTGAGAAATTTTTTTTGATGTCCTTCATTATGAATTTTATTAGTAAGAGGTCAACATTATTGATATACACGTTTTCATTTATTATCAATGATATATAAATCTATCTATTTCAAGTTGATTATGGTTTTATGTTGTATATTTATTCCTATCATAATATTTATTCTATAATTACATCAATTGTATATTTTACCTTACTGATTGTTTTATCTAACCCCTACTTATGTTTCAATTTCTATAGGTTATTAAGAAAAGTAGTACATGTGACATTTTTTGATGGATATTGTGTCTGAAATAATTTATGAGAGTTATATAAGACTCATTATAGATCAATTAGTTTCATATATTAATTATAAAAAATATTTTATTGATACAAAGAACATGGGTTTTTAGCATAGGATTTGTCACAATTATATAAATCTTTAAACCTAAAAATATCCCCAAAATATAATAGAATAAATAATTATTTTTTATTTTTAACATAAGGATGGTTATATCTAGGATTTCATAGCTGGTATCAAAGTGAGTTTTTAAATTTCAGGTTTGTCGAATTATATATAGACGTGTGGGTCCAAAGTATCATAATTGGTATCAAAATAATGGTTTAGATAAATTTTGAGTTTAGTATATTTTTTATGATACTTTAAGGAGTGATATGTTAAGGTTGATAAAAATAGATAAAACTTTGGGATAATATAGGATTTAATGATAAGTTATTAATGGACATTTTATTTTGTGATTATGATTAGATAACATTAGTGAAAATCCTTGGAATAGGTTTAAGTGTAGGATTACATCCTAAAATTTGGATAATGTCTTAAGTATGTGGATTTCTTAGAAATTACATATCTATTTGGATAATGGAAAGTGAATATGGATGTGGCACAAATTAACCTAGCGGTAATCACCCTAAAAAGGCCGATTGATCATTGAATCAATCTTCAGTATTATGAATGGTGAATGGGACTAATACTAAACACATATCTAGACACTCCAAGAGGTGATGTTTTTGTTAATGACATTATATTTATAAACTATTATAAAGGATTTATTTTCTATTTAATTTATCTAACTAGGTTAATCAGTACAGGATAATCTTACTTAAATCAAAGTAGAATGAACTGAATGTACCAAAGGATTAAATTAAAGTACCACTAGAGAATACATATTAGTATTGATTTTTCACATTCATATGATCATTTAATAAAATTTTATTAATAAAAATTTTAGGTTTTATTATTTGGTTGAAAAAGTATCTTTAAAATAAATCTAAAAAAAGTATGTACCTAAAATATAGTATGTATTATAATTGAATAATGGATCATGTTTCAATGGTTATGAATCTTATTATTTACCTATTATGATGAACAAGGTGAGTTTCATAGTCATACCTAAGGTTTTCAAATTAATATTTTAATAGAAATTAAATATTTAAAATTATCTATATTATCATTAGTGAGTGACATTTTTCAATGAAATTTTATATATTAAAAAGTTATTGATGATTATGTGATACATCTAAAGATAATTATTTAGTAGTTTTTTCATTAATGGTATGACATCACATATTAAATTATATCAATAACCTTAAGAAATTATTTTATGGAAATGTCATATTTTTATACATAACTATTTAAGGAAACATGTTTGAGGTTTAGATATCTCTTATGTTTAATATACACTTAATGTTGAGATAATAAACAATGGTTTTAATTTGAATAAGTAAGTTAGATTGTATTAGTAACCTTGGATTTGATAATTTATTCATGAAATTTATTTTATGTTAAACACAATGTTTAGATTATTATATATATTACTTGTGTGTGGCTTTAGGAAAAAATTGTTGGTACCATTTGAGGGATAAAAATAGAGTTGAATTTTGGAGGAATATATAACTTCATAGTGGTTTATTAACTGAGAGATTAAAATGGTTTTGAAAAAGGTATGCTATGAAGAATATATGATTAGGGTGGAAAAAGTCTTGGGTATATGATTGTATAAATTTATATTGCTGTTTAAAGAAAGATAATTAACTTGATATATCTTAAAAGAGTATATTAGATGTTATATTAAAGGTAATACACCGAATAATGAATATGTTAGGAATACAATTACATATTCTATTTAATGTGTAATAATTAAAGTTTTAAGGATAATTTTTTTTGTGGGGGGGATGTATCACCCTTAAATCATAATATATTATTACCTTTAAATATGTCAATTTGATTGTTATTTAATGCACCATGCAACTTAAAACTTAAATGAAATTTTTATATACTTAGATTAAAATATATATAGTAAGTTTGACCATTAAAATATATCCATTGAATTAGTGAAAATGAATATTAATAACCAATTTATGAAATTTTTATAGAAATAAAATACATCCAATATTTAATATAAATGATATTTAATTGGTATAGCTAAAAAAACTAATGCAGTCATTTTATACTTAGAAATTTTTTTCTCTAAATGTTTTATTTTTATGAAATATACACTTATATTTAAAGAAACATTTAATCAACAATGATAGAATACATTTTATTTAAATAATTGTATATTAATAATTTAATTAATAATTTATAAAAAATATGAATAAGAATAGTTTACATTTTTAAAAAATTATTTTCTTATGAAAAAAATTCATTATATTTTACTGTTTTTATTTAAAAATTAATTTTTTATCACTTTTATAAATTGAATCAGATAATATGATTTCAATATTTTTAATTAATATTATAAAATGACATAATTTGTTAAATTTCTTTTTATAGGAATAAAACTAATTTACCAATGTAAATATTAGTTACCAGGGCAAAACAAATTTTTTTAAATAACAACACTTTTCTAAATATTATGATTGTAAATTCAATTATTTTTTATCTAAAATTAAGAAAATAATTTTTTTAGGAATATATAAAAACAAATTAACAATCATTTAATTGGTAATCAATGTTAAATAGTATTAAGAACACTTAATGATTAAAATAACATTTTTCTAGAAAAAATGTTTTCTTCAACACTTAATATATTTTAATTTAAAAGTTAATTTTCGTATATTGATAAATCAAATTAGTTTAAATGAATCCCTAATTTAGATTAATCATGATTATTTTTTTAATATGTTTCATATTATTTTTTCACTAATAATATATTTACAATTATAAATTTCAAATCATGATTAATAACGGTAAAATGGATAAATAAGGTATATCGATTTTTTTATAATTAAATGGTCACATACACCTTTTAAAATTACTTATTTGGATTAAAATTAAGGTAAATATATATCACCTATAATTGCTTCACTTAAATCACCTAAATCTCATGAAATTTTTTTCTTATCCCTTACCTAACATTCTTTTCCAAAATTTTGTCCCTCTTTTTCTCTTATAAAAAGAGATCACATCATCCCACATCAAGACACACCTAAAACTACATATTTCCATAAAAATTTACTCAATTTAATTCTTAGAGATCCCCTATACACTTTTGGTATCCCCTAGCCTCAAAAAAGTTCCTGAAATCCTTTATTTCCAAAGGATACTTCAAGTGAAGATAAAAATTATCAATATTAGTATTACATACCCTTTTTCTTTTATTTTTTTTCCTTCATATCCAACCACCTACAAACCGATTCTAAAAATATGTATATAATGGTATAATTATAAATAATACACTTAAAATTTATTATATTGATGACATAACCTTTACCTATTACCCTCTCATTCCATCAAAAAATGAAAACATTGCTCATGCGCATGTGCGAACTACCACCTCCTTGAATGGAATGTTTAATTTTTCAACAAAAAATATCAAGGATGGTAATATAAATTGCTTTAGTAAATGAATATTTTTTTATGTCATTATTTATATTATTTAAATAAAAATAAACACTCTATAATTAATATTCTAAACCAGAGATCATTTTAACAATAAGTGTCTCAACCAAGCATACTAAGAGGAAAATATTTTTATTCATACTACATAATATTTTAATATCCATTAATTATTCTTATAATAACTTATAAATCATATATATCATACTAATAAACACTAAATAATATCATTATACTTCCATCATAATGATATTCTAGTAAAGACACCTCATAATAATTCATTAATCATGGTAGGTTTATGTTTGGGTCGATTTAGCCACCCACTAGAACAATACTATTAATTATTATCATGGATTAAAAATTGAACATATTTAATGGTATAATATGATATAAGTTTTTAAATAAGGTTTTGAAGGTTATAACAACATTTAAATCATTATTTAATAAAATACCTTTTGTTTATTAAGAATAATTTAAACATGATCATCACCGATTTCATATTCATTTTTTGCAACAAAAAATACCATGTAATGAAATTATATCCATTATAAATATCATTGGACATATATAATAATAACTTAAATTATATTTTAATGATGAAATTCGTAACAGTAATGAATACCAATATTATTTTTACAAAACTAGTTATAATTGATAAAAATTACTTACACCCAATATTAAAAATAAGAAAAAAACTAATATTTATATTTATATAATTATTGTATATAAGGATTATAAATGGATATTGATATAAATAATTTTATTGGGTTTTTATTTAATGAAAAAAATTAAATTATTCAAGATGTTTCTTGTAAGTGAAGAACGGATCTGGACCGTCGTATGTGTTTTTGTCTCAATTTCCTCTATTTAATTCATGTTTCATATTATTAACCTAATTTAATTTATGAAATATATACAATAACTATTTGATATATCATATGATGAATTCTATTTTAATCATGAAATTTTATGTTCATTTACAATCTCTCTCTTTCAAGAGGTTTTTATTAAAGTGACAATCAAGCTGCAATGGTTTTCTTGGTCTCAATTCTGATTTTTTGAGGCATATTACATGTTAAGAACCGTGGTTCATTTGTATGATTTTATATTGATTTAATTTCACATAAATTATATATATATATATATATATATTCCCTCTAATTCATGGTATAATCTAAGATAAATAAATATCTTTTTCTTAATGGTATTTTGACTCAATTTTTACCCCTGTCAGAAGAGTTTTTGGTAACTCAATTTTCATTAATTGAGTTATGATAATTCACTTGAACTTATTTTATATAAGTTGGGTACATTAGAAAAAATTATTTTATTATGTTCCATTATCTCAGTTTTACATTTTTACCCTATAAACTCATTTTTAAACATTTTGTGATTCATTAAACATGTTTCTCGTAAGGAATATTAATAAATCAAATATGCTTTCAGTGAGTAATAATGTACCTTCATGAACTTTTATTCAAAATTATTCGGTTATCCGACCCCAATATTTTACTATAAGATGTATTAAAATACTCTTTGGCAAACTAATGTTTTAATGGAAATTAATTTTTTCTAATCTCATAAAAATGTGAGTTTTAAATAAAAGAATTTTTAAATTAATAAAAAGGGTTTTTCACATTCAATTTCACATGTTTTGTCTTCCTCTCCTAATTTCTCTAAGATAAAATTTACATATTTTCGTGGATCCACTATTGGAGATTATTTTTAGAAGTAAATTTTTTCAAATACTCTCACACTAAATTTCAAAAGTTAACTTTTAATGTGACATGTAAATTTTTATTTAACATCAATGTAAAAAATGTTTTCTATAAGATATTTTACATTTTTACTTCCATTTACATATTATTTTCAAAAATTATTTACACTAATAAGGTCTATATTTCATTATTTAGTCTAAAATATATATATAATCATTTTGGGTAGTGAACTCTATTACTAAGCAATTAAATCCTTTATTCATTCATTTGTGAAAAACTTTTAAGCATTCTTTCCAAGGGTGTTTTTCATTTATGTCAAACCACTAATATTTATCCTTTATTGTACTTGGAATATATTATTTTGTAGTCATCCAACTTCCTTCTCTGGATAGATTATGATCATGTTATTTCAAAATTGGTTGTTATTCCAGTATTTTCTTAACCATATACTTATTACCATATACAATGTGTACATCCCATTTTATAAGTTTATATCATATTATTTCATCTAGAAAGAAAATTTATTTATTGACTTGGGGGAAATTATTGGAATTCCATATATTTTTATTCCAATACATATGATTATTGATAAGTTTACTAAGTATTTTTTGATCATCCACCTTCTTTATCTGGATTTGTTATATTAATGTTATCCATGTTATTTATATAAGAAAAATTATTGATATTCTTGATGAATAATGAATAATAAAATTGTTTGATTATATATTTGCATCTCGTATCTTTTATTATATAGATATCTATGTTATTATTTAGTAATAGTTTTGTTAAGAAATGGTGTAAAAATTCTTGTTGAATCTTATGGTGAATGCATTGGTCTTAATCAGGTGATAGGTGGGTAATAAAATTATATATCCCCTTGATGCATTGAAAAGGATTAAAAGATAAAATAGGTTGGGTTTTGATGTATACCTCTCCCAAAAATAGTGTGGCCTCTTGGCATAAGGCCTTAACATAATGTTTTTGATGTTCAACATTATTCATTCCATTAGTATGAGATATGAAAAGTTAGTATCCATGTTTTAATTTATTATCATGGATATTACATTCTCTTAGTTTCATATTGATTATATATTTCTGTCATCTACTTATTCCTTCAATAATATTTATTCCATGATTATTTCATGATTTCCTCCATTGTATGTTTTCTATTACTAATCATTTGATATCAACCCTTATTATGTTTTAATTACCCTAGGTTATAAATTAATGTAGTGCCTATGACATGTTTAGAATGACATCCTGTGTGAAATAATTTATAGGAGATGTTAAAGACTCATTGTTTATTAATTAGTTTGGTATATATACTGGAAAAAATGTATTTGATACAAAGAAAATGAGTCATGTCAGTGTATGTTTTTTCATAATTATCTAAATCTCTAAACCTGAAAATATCCTTGGAATTTAAGAAATTAAATAATCATTTTTTTAAATTAAATATGCTTATATATAGTATTTTACAACTAGTAACAAAGTGAGTATGTAAAGTATGTTTTTATAAACGTATATTCGAGAGTATGGGTCCAATGATTCATAGGTTTAATAAAGATAATGAACTGTAGTAAATGATGTTAAAATGGATGGGGGATGTTTTTAATGTGATTAAATGTTTTCATGACTCTTCTTATAATTGATATCTTTTAGTTTTTTCTTAAAAAAGGTTGGTGATGATGTGATTTGTGCATGTATTTATTATTTGATTGAATCATTTAAATAACACTTCTATAAAATTTTAATTTTGTAAAAATTATAGTGAACTAGTTTAGAGGAATCTTGAAATGAAGTATTTTTTCTTATGTTAGAGGTTTTGAGTTGATATAAAATCACATTTTAAAAAGGTAATTATGAAAGTTCTTTTTGATATAATTTGTTATTATATGAATTTCTTCTATTTTTTAGGTTCTATTATTGTTATTGTGTGGTTATGATAGTGGATGGCTGTGGCTGGTTTGAAGATAATGGTATTTTTTGTGAAACATGGCTCTATAATTGGATAAATGGTTGTTGATGTGGAATGATGATATTTGGAATGATATGTATAGTGGTTGTTTGTAACATGGTTTATTAGAGTAGACTTGATTTATAAATTTTGAATTTCAATGTAATATGAGTGTTAATGATGAATTGGGTAGTGGATGTGGGATAGAAATGAATAAATTGTGGATATAAATGAAATGTGCCTTCTTTATATAAATTGGAAAAGGCTTTCAAAAACATGGGTAATGATTGATAATGGTTTATCATTAAATATGGAATTGAATGGAATAATTAACGTAATATGGTAGATAAATAGTAAATATGGAAATCATTAAATGATATTTTTAAATGGGAATTGATATTGGTTACTATGGTTGTTTTTTGAGGAAAGTGGGGATGATTTTATGGTATATAATTATTAATAATGGAAATGTTTTTAAATGGTAGTGTAGTGTTGATTGTGGGCTATAACTGTGCAATTTTTTGGTAACCCCATTAGTTTAGGCATGTGTGTGAAAAAATATATGAAATATTTTTCTCATGATTTATATATTCACCCCAATAAAGTTTGACAACCTTATCTATGTCTAAATGTTTTGGGTTTTAGGTGCTTTCTCCAACATCCATGTTGATAAGAGAACAAGGATAAGTACCCACTATAATTTTCTCTCTATTCAAGGGGTGGTATGAGAAATGATGGGTATTAGTATATTATTTTTATGGATGTGGTGATGATACATGGTAGGGTTCATGCATGATAAAATGAGGGTATAATGTTGATTTATTTCATGTTCATGATTCCCTACAAAGATAGACACATGATGAGGTTTTGATGTGTGGTTAAGATATGAATATGTGGTATATGGATGTGGTTGGGAGTATGGTATAGTTGATACATGTGATAATGATAGTGTTGGACCTCACATGGGTTGGGGAAGGTAGGGATGAACTTCGACACACATCATATGTGATTTGAGATGTATTATGTGGTCATGGTTATGATGATGAAAAAGGGACGAGAGAACACAAAATTTTTCATTGGAGAATGAGTGAAACAAACCAGTAGAAAAGTAGTTTGAGGTTCCCTATTTGATATATATTTCTGTAGTTATGTTTTTTATATTTGGATGTGATATTAAGTGAGTGATCCTTGGTGAGGTTGTGTGATAGTTGACATATTAGGTTATTGTTAGTTATTCTATTTATTTACTGAAGCATTAGTGCATTTTTTACACATTTTCATGAGATGTATTGAGAATGATCCTATTATGTATACATGAATTATCACCACTATATATCTATTTTATAGGTTTCCAGGGCGATTTTGGAGATTGATATGGACCATAGTATCTTATATATTGTATCTGTGGTTGGAATTTCTACCTACGGGGTTGTTTTGTTATTTATATTTTAGATAATTGTATTTGTTTGAAATTTCATTCATTTTGTTTAATTGTGGGATTTGGTTGTATATTATATTATCACACTAAGTAGTGGATTTATTATTATTTTATAGGTATATATAATGATAATTTTTCCCATTTTAATATTTATACACTAGGTGAAAGTCACTGACCTGGGGCCCATTTTAGTTAAGCCTTAGTGGTCACTCTCATCATCATTTTAGGACCAGTAGGGGTTCTTTGTGGGGGTGGTCTGTGACAACTTCTCCACTAGCATTCACCATGGAATGTTGTCTCTTATCATATCAAAATTATATTTGTGGAAGGAGGATAGTCTCTATAATGATAAGGTATTCCCTAATATTATCTTTCATACTAGTGCTATTCAAACATAAACCTCACTGTAGAAAAATTTAAATCCAATTTTATGATTTTAGGAAAACAAAGAAGAATCAAGTTATAATAATGGAGGAAATAACTCTTATATGCATATGGTAGGTGGAATATTTGATATTTAACAATATGTTTGGTGTATTTATATGTATTTCATGATATTACAAATAGGGTCTAATTTTAGAAATGCTTTAGAAGAGTCAAGTGAGTTCCAAATCATGAATTAGGTCAGGGTAATTACTTCAAAGAGAAGAGTAGGTATTCTTTGCATTGTTTTAGGATTTTAGGGATGCCTAATTAATATGTTTCTAATGTTTATGAACTCTATATTCAATAAATGGATGTAGAAAATTTTTTTATCTAGGTAATGCATCAAATATTAGTTTGATATGGTCCTTAGTGATTTGGTTAAGGTACTTTCAAGTGGTTAATTCCTTGGGTAGTTGTTTTAGTTAGAGGTAAATCATGGGTGTTAATTGGGAAAGTTAATAAGTGTGGCATAATTACCATGAAACTCTATAAGATATGGAAGATAAATGAGAATGTGTGTAGTGAGCCATAAATAACCTTTTAGGTTAACGGTGTTCTATTTGTCGAGTTTCTTAAAGTGGATGGAAATGTATCCAGTTATCATGTTTGTGCCTAGTGGTAACTTGAAATAGAGAAAGGGGTGTTGGGTTATTGTTGAGATTAAATGTCCATTTGATATAAGAAGTTTGGAATTCAAAGGAAATGTATTTCAGTAATAATTCCTTTATAGATTTATTAATATCTTTGTATATATCACATACAGGTTGGTTGAGGTGTTGGTTATGATTTAGGGGATTCATCATTATTCTTGGGTTATGGTTTTAGTTGTGGGTTATGTTATAACGAATGAGTATGGTGAGGTAGGTTATGATATGTCATATATGTGTGTGTATGGTGTTTTCTTCTAAAAAAGAACCAAGTATGGTTTCATTGCTATCCAAGAGAAAGGGTTTGTAACTATTTCTATAAATCAGTCTTCATTTCATTACAACCATGTTGATGGAACTATTGAGGATATGGGGTCTCATAGTCCTTGGGAATCAAGGTGTTCTATTACCCCACCCGAAATATTATTCCTCCAATGTCTTGGGAAGATCACTATAGAGTGAGACGATCCCAAGTCTAACTTGACTAAACCATTGACAATTAAATAATATTATATCTTTATAATTGGTAGAACTCCATAATATTTCTTACTAATGGAATCAATCACCTTATTATACTTTTTCATTTGATAATGGATTATAGAATGACAATCCTTAAGTATCATAAACCATTCCCTCTATCTCATATTAAAATCCTTCTATTTTGATATATATTTTATAATTTTATAGTATATATATATATCACACATCTTATTATAGAAATAATGGTGATGTATATCAAATTAAAATATAACTTTTATAGATCCAATTCATAAATAAAATAATATTACTCATGAATATTCAAAAGGTGTAGTGAATATATTAACACATTCTCATTCTTCACCATAAAACAACAAATAAACTTATCTAAAGAATAATTATGGGAAAAAAATCCTTATACTTTATATTTTAAGGTTAATATAGCTACACTAAACAACCTTCAATTTATTTCTTTAAATATTTCTTTATACTATTTGGTCAATATTAACTTAATTATACTATTTTAACCAGTTTAATGTATTATCCATTCATGATTTTTTTATAAAACATCAATAGTACATAACTAAGATAATATAACCATTAATCACCATTAATTTTGTTACTTTGGAAAATTCCTCTATTACCTTGGTTTTAAAAGGATAAAAAATGTCATAAACCGACCCACTGGGACCACACCTTGGTTAGAAGTAAGATGAGTGTGCCCTCCATAAATCACCTCTAATAGGCAAGGGGCAGTAGACATGACTCAAGAGGACATACCTCACATATGGGTGGTTTTAGCTTTTAAAAATGAAAACATCAATAAATAATTGGGAAATTTTATATAACAATGAAAACCCATATAAGTAAATAAATTATCCATGGTATAATATTCATAAGACAATGATAAATATATCAAAAATTCAATAAAATCAAAATCCAGTAAAAAGGTAAGTACACATCCCAAATTCCCATGATAATGAACAACCATGAACTACTAAATACGAGAAGTTTGTGTCATTCCCACACAAATAGAAATAAAACCAATAATGGAAACCTCCAAAATTTTCTATGCACAAAATCCACAAGCTTAAAAATATTCAGAGACACCACTGAACTATGTATAATCTCTGTAAACATAACATGTGTTGGAATGAAACCCATATTGGGGTGAGTATCAATGTACCTATTAGGATTAATTGATAATAAATAGGTAAATAAGACCTAATGTTATTTAAACAAAATAAATCAAGATATTATTTTAAGGGAATAAGTAACCTAGGTCATGTAGGATTGTGTTTTTCATATCTCATATCCACTGAAGTATAACATTAGAGGGAAACCTATAATATATAAATAACCACAGAAACCAAATCAATAGAAATATATCACATTTATCAATTCCACAAAATCCTTTATAAGTAGTAGCAATGGGTTAATCTCACCTCACTAGTGGGATCATATCATATAAGAGGATTACTGAACCCTATGGAGAACCCACACCCAGAAATCAATAGTGTGAATCAACCAAGAGAGATACCAAATACAAGAGTGGAGGACTATAACCCTACCACTATGTAATCATTACCTACTCTATTTAATAAATATATATGACTCTTACCTAGAGAAGGTATGCTTCAAAGAGTGTTACCGACCTTATGTATACTTTAATCGTCAACTCACACACATCTTCATCAATATGAATCCATAATACTCTTACTAATAAAATTAATTATAAATAAACCCTAGATAAAATTGAAATTTACATTGAAAAACCTAGAAAAATTTAGTCCCATGTAAAAAAATAACACATGGGTTAAAAAATATAAATAATACTGTAATATTCCCAATATGTGATATGTCCCTACAAGTTGCACAATGTGTTAGGCCACTTAAGAAAGATGGTAATAAAATACCATAGATTTGATCATCAAGTATCATAATACAAGACATGTACTTATTAATATATGATGTGAAGTACGACTCAATATAGATGGTACTTTTGGATACACATTATCGGAACACTCCATGCGAA
This sequence comes from Viscum album, assembly GCA_963277665.1. Classification (NCBI taxonomy): domain Eukaryota; kingdom Viridiplantae; phylum Streptophyta; class Magnoliopsida; order Santalales; family Viscaceae; genus Viscum; species Viscum album. Next base: position 1,865,692,145 of record OY728131.1, read on the forward strand.
TAGTATATGACATCTCAAAGGAATACATGATGCGTAAGTCTACGAAAATAATATACATGTATAAATAGTACACATCGAGACACATTTCTTGAGAAAAATAGTCTGTGTGAAGTTATACATGATGTGTGGGTATGGAATGTTGATTTGGAATGTATAAAGAGTATACACTGAGGCATTTGGTTCTGAAACATATGGAATGTGATAAGAATTTACATAACATGTGCTATTTATAAACTAGGGTTACCCTAGTTCCACATCTTTCTAACTAATAGATATGTATATTGGGGTACAACATAAAGTGTAGTTAGTAAATCCAAAACTAGTGTGTGTAGAGCTCCACAAATCATGGAATCACATCAACCTATGTCCACACTACCAATGATGTCTGACTCCAACAACTCTATGATCGAGATCACACCCCACCATAGTGATTTTCAACTATACTTCATTTTCCATTCTTCATATCCATCACCCTGTTTTTAAGATATGATTGAAACCCATGTTTCATAGCTATAAAAATTTCCCAAATCCAAAATCCCCAACATTTTATTATTTTAGCTCTATAGAACCATGGTTAATATAAATCAAGAATAACAAACTGGGGTCAATGGAATTTCCACCCCCCCAAAAAATGGGTTCACACAAAGGTTCTTTATAGAACATGATGTTTAGTGAAGAATAATTTTAGATAATAAAAACATTAAATTCTCATGGGGATGATAAACATTCAAATTTTTTAATTTTTAATAAAATAATTTATCCATGAAAAATGTAAATTTCACCATGAAAAACCCCTATTAGTATCACAAAATGAGAACAATTACTTTAATTTTAAATATAGAAATAAACATGGAGGCTTAATCCCAATGTAATTTTCCTTGAAAAATAAGTTACCAAATAATTGGAATCATGTGATTAAAAATAATTAAAGAGAAATTGTTTAATTATTCTCCATGATAAATACGTAATTATTTTTAAAAACTAATTTTTTAAATATTTATTATATATTTGAGTTATTAATTACTAAGAATTCTTGTAATGTTTTTCTCTCAAATAAAATTTATCACTGAATAGAGGAATTATAATGAGAGGATAATGTGGTGAATGTAAACGAATACATTATCCTACCTCAAAGGCGATCCACCATCACTTCATAATCCCACATGAATCTTAATTTGTTGAAAAAACTCCATGAACAAACCCCTCCATTTTTAAAAGAGATAGATGATTTTCTATAAAATTTATTACACCAAGGGGAAAAGATAGTGGTGGTGGAGGTCTTATGTTTTCAAATGGAGGAATGAATTCATTGGAGGACTTATCATTTTCTATATTACATTATATAAATTCCCCCATAATATATTACCATAATACCACAATTAAATCCTCTTTATAATTCCTCATATAACACTATCAATCAACTCCCCTCATAAATAGAAATTTGACTATCCAAAAATTCAAAACCTATAAAACCTATAATAAACTATGTAAAAGGCACAATGACAAGTCAAAGTCACATCATATTTACCCCATTAAAATTAATAATATTTTTTTATTCATATAGACCAATGATTTAATTAATGAACTCTAATTATTTGTCTCAAAATTAAAATCCTTACAATAAAACATAACCCATTCCTAAGAAAGACCCTCCTTATAGAAATAATCACCGTGTCAAAATTTTGACACCAGACGTTTTTTAAGAGTTATCAATTATTCAAACATGCATATATGACCATAATTTATTATATATTTTTCTATGACCTATTATGAAAACATAAATGAATTGGATTCATGACCACCTTCATAAATATTAATAAAAATATTCAATGGAATTATTATCAAAATATAGGTTGCTACAACCTCCCCTACTTCAAAGATGTTTTATCTTAAGATGCACACCACATGAAAAAATGTGAGATAAGTGATATTTTATATTATTTTATCTTTCACATGAGATATCAATTACATTTATTTATAATAGGGATAAAAAATGAACATCTTGGTCAATGAAAATCATTGAGGGAACCCCATGATATCATGCAATCTCATCTATATAACTATGTCCCAAAATATACACTAAACTATACCCTTGAAAGTAGAGGAAGTGATCTGACTTACTCAGTAGATCAATGATCACTGAAACCATATAATGTACATTCACTAATAATGATATTATTATCACAAAATCCATTTAGAAACTTTCCCACTTACACTATGGAATCTAAAGGGGTTGGCTCAAATCTATTAAAACATGGTGCACATCTATCACCTCCTGATAGGTGAGATACTGGTAAATGAAAATTTCAAAACTTTATTTCATTTATAGCCACTAGAATTTATTATTGGGAACCTAGTACATATTTATCATACTTGGATATACTACCATATGTGAGGAATGGAAATAGAGTGATAACTCCTCACACATTGACATATGATCCACTATCCTCTACTTAAATATGATGAAATTCTCCCCAACTTTAGGGAATTAATGTGGAATATCATAAGAAAATATATGTTCTTTCATATTCTCACAATAAATATTCCTAAGCGAATTCTACCTCACCCTATGAAGAAGTATATGGGTCAGTAGAAATTAATAAAGGTAATAAATGCGTCATTCAAAGAATTTAAACTCTAATGAAGCTATATTCTCAAAAATATTCTCCATAATATGAGCACAAGATTTTTTAAAATGGGAATTATCCATAAATTACTCTTATTTGGAGTATAGACTATATCAAATTCATAGTCCTATAGGAACTCTATCCATTAACTCTACCACAAATTTAGTTTCCTCTATGAGATGATATACTTGATTCACTTGTGATCTTTGAAGACGAAAAATCACTCACTAATAATATATTTAATATAACACCCTAATACTTAATGATTTGTTTTTTAAATTTAATTTCTTTGTTAGATTTCACTACATACAACAATAAGTTATAAAGAACTGCAATATACTATTTATATTACCATTTAACATGGCTGTTACGACATATTCATTAAAATTCGCATTATAAATAAGAATAAAATTGTTTTTAAATATTAAGTGTAATTTTTTTTTTATAAATAAAACATATTGATAAAAAATTACTTAATTTTTTTGAAAAGATTTTATATGTTTTGAAAATACTATTTTCTCAAAAACTAATTTTATTACGTTATATAAAAAAAGTAATTTTTTTAACATTTTAAAAATATATTGGAAAAAATTGAATTTCTTTTTGGAATAAAAAACCCATAATTATATAGGGGTTAATATTTGGGTTTTTTTTCTGAAAAGATTAATTTTTCAATGAATAGTGAAAAGTACTAGTTTTTATTGAAAACTACCTTTTCAATTTAATGAAGTAATAAGGGAAACGTTTTTTAAATTGTTTTTAAAGTAAAATTAGTTCAATTATATTACAATTATACTAATATAAGTCATTGGAAATAATTTTATATTGAATTTTGATATAAAAACTTTTTAATCATTGGGAACATTTCTCTTTAGAAAACTTCTTTTTTATCGTGTTTGTGGGTTTAATTTTAAATTACATTCCTTTCAATTCTATGAGTTTAATTTGAAAAAATTAGATCCCATATTATTAAATAAAATAATTTATATTTTAAAAAATGGGAGCTTAATTTTTTCCCATTATGAATAGTAAAATAAGTAAAAATTAATTACCACGGTTAAGGTGAAAATGGTTTTACTGGGGGTTAAACTAAAATAATAAGGGGTAAAATGGACTATTTTTTTTCAATACACATATTATGAGAATATTTATACCTTATATATTATATTCATGAAAATGGTCTATTTTTTATCCTTTATAGGATAAAAATATGTGTATACCTTTTTCTTTTCAAATACTTTATGTGTGTTCTCTCCCCCACATATAAAAGGTCACCCACTTTACTCTCCTCTTAACACTTAAAAAAACATTTTTTTAACCAATACCTTAAAAAATAAATTTCCTAATTCCTTCACTTAATCCTATAATCCTTGGGTTATTCAGAAATCCATCTTAGGATGGATTTTGGTCAAAACAAAAAGAAGTTGTCCGAAGAAGAGGTAATGTCATTATCCGAGCATTTTATATTTTTTATTCCCCACATCATTTTTTTAATAAATGGTGATATAAAAAATCATTATCTTAAACATTGGGATATTTTTTTATGTTATGGGAATGAACTACAACAATATCCTCCTCTACAAAATGGAAAATGAAACCGTTGATCGTGTGTATGGAGGACTACAACCTCGTGAACAGAAAAAATTCATTTCACACCACCACTTATAACATATGTATATAATGATGTATATAATGTTTATATGTGATATTTATGATATAATAATACATTTGTAATTATAATATCATATATACCTTATTACTTTCCATTCCGTAGAGAATATGATAATTCCATTTATGTGTACGACGAACTTTCGCCTCACGAAGCGATGTGATTCATTTTTCACTAATGATTTGAATGGATGGAAATTATGATAGAGTTAATAAATATTCATGATATATATGAAATAATAATTATTCTTTAAAGGTAATATATTATTTACATTTTTTTTATTTCATCCATTAAAAAATGGAAACAACATTCATATATACATATGACGTACCGTCTCCATGAATGTTGTATTTCATTTTATATCTCTAAACACATATATATATATAATATATATTAAATTTATATCATGGTTAAATTTATATATTTCATGGAAACATGATCAAATTAAGAGTACCAAAAACACCAAAGCAAAAATACACAAAAAAACAATGTAGTTATTAATCGAAACATGATTTTAAAATGGAAATATTAAAAACCATTTACAAAAGGGTCATAATTAATTAATATATGATATGATATATTTATGTATTACTATTTAATATGTGTATAATTATTTTATATTTATTATATAGTAATTTATAATCTGTAATAAGGAATTTGAGACTTAAGTAAAATATTTTTGCCTCAAATTGCCTTTTTGGGACTTAAGTTATGTTATGCCCCTATCTTCTCCTTGTAAGTGTATATAATTCCCCTTGATATATTATATAATGAATCTACTTTTTCACTACATTAAATGTTTCATTTTATTTTCTTCTTTAATGGGGCCTATGATACCAAAGATACCAAAGTGGTAAAACTTTGATGTTAGAATCTAATTATTTATTGGGATTGTTTATGATTTTAAAGATTAATATTACTATGATCATGATGAATTTTATTCTCCTATTTTTATTTCATTAAAACACATGTTTTAATTTTATTTCCCAGTATTTATGTACTCTGGAGAAAAAAATAATATTTTAAATAAAAATCATCTCTATTTTTTTCTTCGATCGAATACCCCTTTTCTACCATATCAATGTTTACTAAATTTTTTTTTTAAAAATGTTTTATCATTATATAAAGGATTTTTAAATAAACGTTTACCTATTTTTTAATTTTTTACTAAGTGTTTTAAAAAGAATATTCAAGTCAATTCAAAATTATACCGATTTGTATTTTACCAAAAACATGAAAGGAATCTATGTTTAAACATGTATGACATGAAATGAATTTACTGCCATAATGAAAATTATTTTCTTTGAATATTACTTTAAAAAATTTCCTGGATATTTTAAAAGAAATTACCTTACATAATATTTTATGAATTTTTATTTTTAAAAAATTGATTTTCAAAGAATTTATATTTTCTTCAAGAAACGTTCCACGTGATTTTCCTTTAAAAATGAATTTCTATATAAGATGATATAAATTGATGTTACATACTATTTTCTATTTATATGATCCAATGATAATATATTTACTGTTTCTCAAGATGAATTATGTTTACAATGAATATATTTTTATGAAAACCATTTCTTTTCCATGGGTTATGCTCTAATGTAATACTTATTAATCCCAATTCTTTTCATGGGTTATGATACGATGAATGTTTTATGATCTTTTTGAACACATTTTTATTATTTTTATTATTTCATAGGTTGTACCTATATCTCTCTCCAATGTATTAGGTAATGATTAAAATCTAATGAGATAAACAGAACTCAAAAAGGGAGTGAACCCACTTCTGTAAGGGACTTTTTCCACAATGATATTCTAGGAAGTGAACCTTGACTACTATAATGATTTAGGGAATGAAACAATTCAACTATTATATAATCGAAAATAATCCATGACTACTATGAGCATTATTTTTTATACTTATGTGTATGAAAAAATTCCATCTATTATTCCATTTTTATGCTCTCATGGATCAAGTTCTTTGATTCTATTATGATTCATGTCTTATTAACTTCCAATATATATTCTATGACCCAAAATTATGATTTTGGATATGAAGGGTATGGTTTTCAAATATTAATTACAAGTTATTGTACCCTTATACTCATGTTAGGTTTATATATCTCCCTTTTAACCCTTATTGAGCATTTGTTCTTACCATTTCTTATGTTTCATTTCCCTAGGATATGAAGAAAAAAATGATGTATAAATTTTCTTGGAAGGGATCTGTTTATTAAGAACTTATTGGGAGATTATTTAGTTTACCTATGAACTGGTTGTTTATGTTTCTAAGTTTCCAAAGGCACTATAATCTTACAATCCATAGGTGTGTGTTTCTTTAATGTAATTAATATTCACTAAAAAATATATAATATATATCTATAAAAATAATTAGTTGTTATTTTTTGGATCATAGGATAGATTTTGGTAACCTTTATAAACTAGGATGAGAAAAATTTATTGAAAACCATTAGGTTTAGCAGAATTAAAGGGTAATATCCGAATGTTTTGGTCACAAAGAGATTATATGGTTTACCTAGAAATAAATCCATGTATGGATAATATATGTGAATTTGGTTCTCAAACCTATGTACCCAGTGTTAACAACTCTAAAAAGAGGAACATCTGACTTAACTCGAGAATTACCTGGTACACAAAAATGGTTCTTACTGTGCACCTTTTTTAAAACTTCTAAGGGAGATGCTTTGGTTAATTTACATTTTCTTTATAAACCATCATAATGTATTTGAATAGGTGATGATAATGAATAACCAAGACTAAACCTTATGTTTTATAGATTTAAAATATTGATTCTTGATTTAGACATACTGTAAATTATTTTCAATGACTATATATTTTACCACTATGATTATTATTTCTCAAAATTTTATTTATAGGTTTAGTTTATGGTTGAAACCAAAAAAACTATATTAATGATGATTTTAATAAAAAATTCAATGAATTCCTTCCTAAGAAACCAAATGTTATGGGATATGAAATGAAAAATCATACTGTTATACTCACACAAATTTTTAAGTCTATGAATCATACTGAAATTCAAAATGATCAAATAATGGAGAAATATCATGTTGAGTCCTTTATAAGATAACATCCACCACATTTTAGTGGTTCTTATGATCTGAAAGTTTATGAGCAATAGATTGATACTAATGAAAAAATATTTTCCATTATCCAATGTTAGGAACATGAAAAGTTAATTTCAGTTGTATATCATTTTGAAGGTGAAGCAGATCAATAGTGGATTATTATAAAGAATATGAGGAAAAAGATTAAATTTAATCCATGGACTAGGATAAGTTTAATATATTATTTTTAATAAGTAATACCATTGGATTCATTAAATGAAAATAGAGAAGTTATTCCTTGAGCTAAATGAAAATGGTGATGAATCCATTAGTTCTTATGAGGAAAATTTTAAAAAACTTTTGAGATACACTTCTGGAATTACCATCCAACTTGTAATTAAGGTTGATCGATTATTAAGTGGATTAAAAACAATACGTTTATGGGAGTTACCAATAAGGGACTTTAGTAGCTATGAATAAATCATTTAATGTGCTCTCAAGGTGGAAATGGAGATCAGAGTTACCCATAAATCACATGGTTTTGATAAGAAAAGAATGATAGAGTTAAAGGAAAATACTAAGAACCATGGAGAGAAGAAGATTATATTTTATTCATGCTCTAAGTGTGGTAGGAAACATAGAGGAAAATATATTAAGTGGATTAGTAAATTTTTTAAGTGTGTAAGGGGAGGTTATTGGGAAATTGAATGATGAGGGGATGGGAAGCAGTTAACTAATGATGAAAATAGAGATAAATATGCACAAAATGCACTTCCCACACTCCACTATTTCAAATTTTTGGATTATGGGAACTATGCTAACAAGTTACCAAATTTTAATGTTAATGGTGATGATTGACGTAAATAACCTCTTAAGACGATGGAAAAAGGTAAATATCATACGATGACTATTTATGATGAGGGTTACTTTATTGATATGGTGAAAGGTACAATTACCACACACTATAGAACTATAATGTTCTGATTTTACTGTGGATCAACCAATTCCTTTATATATAATGACTTTTCTAGAAGTATTTAGATTCCACCCACATGGTCTGACGTATACTTAGTAGTGAAAACTCTGAATGGTGCGATGATCACATATTAAGTATGATATTTCTCTATGGTAAAGATTCTGGGAATGTGATTCCTGAAAGTCATGTCACTCTTCCTATTGTTAAATTTGATGTTATCTTAGGCATGGGTTGACTTTATCTACTTAAATCCCACATTAATTATTGAGGAAGGTAATTTATTTTTTATATTCTAAAACAAACTACGATCCTTTATCAGTGAGATGATAAATATGAACTTATGATGAAAATAAAATCAATTTTCAGGGTTTTGATTCCTATTAAAAAGGGTAATTTATCTCAGGGAGAAAATTATCATCAATGATATGAATATTATGTGTGAGTTTTTTGATGAATTTACAGAGTAGTTTCCTATTCTTCCACCAAATTGTGACGTTGATTTTTTAATATAACTCATACCTAGTGAGACACCTATTTCAAAGACTCCATATAGAATGACCCAAATTGAGTTGCTGTAATTGAGGAAGAAATTCTAAGGGAATCTTAGAAAGGGATTCGTTCAGAAAAATGTGTCACCTTAAGGCACACCTGTTCTCCTTTTCAAGAAAATAGATGGATTGATGCAACATTTCATTTATTATCATGAGATGAACAGGATCACAATCAAGAAAAAGTACCCTCTACCCTATATTTATGACTTGTTTTATCAAATAAAAATATCTCAATACTTTTTTATTATTAAAATTAATTTTGGATATCATAAATTTAGGGTCAAGAAGAAGGATATAGCCAAAAAAAGTAATAAAGAGTTTATAAACTATGAATATATAGTGATTCCATATGGCCTTATTAATTACCCCATTATCTTTATGGATTTAATAAATAGAGTATTTATAGAGTACCTTGATCAGTTTTTGGTAGTGTTTACAGATGATATTATTATCTACTAAAAGAGAAAGGAAGATCAAGAATATGACTTGAGAATTGTTCTAAAGACCACAAGGATGAGAAGTTGTATAAAAGTTTTAAAAAGTGGGAATTTTTTCTATAAATGGTTTCATTTTTAGGTCATATATTCCCAAGTGAGGGTATATCATTGGACCCATCAAAGACATAGGCTATTGAATATTAGCCCTAACAAACCACAGTGTTTGAGATGTATTGTTTTCTTGGTTTTTCCATATATTATCAATTGTTTGTAGAGAATTTATCACGATTATCTAATACAATCACCATGTTAACTTGGAAGGGAGCCAAGTTCTTTTGGAAAAATTAATTCAAGGAAAATTTCAAGGAACAAAAGAGAAAACTCGTTAGTGTACCAATGCTTACATTACCCTATAATGGAGAAGGATTTTTAATATTTAGTGATGCAACCAAGAATTAATTGGGATGTATTGTTATAAATAGTTTCATGGATATATCTTATGCCTAATGAAAATTTAACGTTCATGAGAAAAGTTTCCAAACTCTTGGTTTAGAGTTGACTATGTAAATTTTTTCATTAAAGATATAGAGGATATATATTTATAGGGAAATGTGTCATATATATATTGATCACAGAAGTTTAAATTATATATTCACATAGAAGGTGTTGAACATGAATTTGAGTATATGATTAGATATGATTAAAGATTATGACTACTCAATAAATTAACACCATGGGAAAGAGAATAGGGTTGATGATGATTTTAGTCAAAAGAATTACAATAGATTATCCATTATGAGGATAAAAAATATCTAGTATTTCTATATTTTCAAAGGATATATATGGAAATCTTTAAGTAAGGGTATACATCATATATATCTCAAATAAATATTAAACCATATTTCTAAGTGAAGATTAAAGAGGTGAAGAAGGATGATATAGAGCCGCATAAGAAGGTAAGAAATTTTCTTGAGTTTAACCTTGATTGTGATAGAATAATAAGTTTTAGAAACCATGTACATGTTTTAAAGATATTATATTTTAATAATGAGTTTTTATAGGAGGCTCATAGTTATTATTTCTCTACTCATACTAGAATTAAAAAGATATATAGAGATTTTAAAGAGTATTTATAGTGGGATAGAATAAATATAGATATCACAGATTTTGTATCTAGATGTTAAGTATGTCAGCAAGTTAAGGCTGATAGAAAAAATTCTAAGGGGATATTACATCCATTAATAAGACTATAATGGAAATGGGAAAACATCAACATGGATTCTATCTTCAAACTCCCAAAAATGTCTAAAGGGAATAATACTATATGGGCTGTAGTAGATCACCGTATAAATTCATCCCAATTCATCACTACTAGAGAATACTTCTATTTGGAAAATATTTTAAGGATATAAATTAAGTAAGTGTTAAGGTTTCATGGATTATCAAATTCTATTGTGTCTTATCTGGATCTGAGGTTTACCTCAAAGTTCTGAAGAAGTCTTCTACGAGCTATGGATATATATTTTAGTTTTAATACTGTATATCATGCTTAGATAGAGAGACATTCTAAGAGAAAAATTCAAACCCCAAAGGATATATTGAGATATTATTCTTTTTTATTTCATAGGTTTTTGGGATAAACACATTCCATTAGTTGATTTTTCATGAAACAATAGCTTGCACATAAGTATTCAGATGGATTATTAAGAATCCATCTACAAAAAGAAGTGTAGAGCCCCAATATGATGGAATTAAGTTGGTGAAATAAATATATTTGGACCCAAGATAGTTCAATAAATATCCTAGAAGGTCAGATATATTTGAAAACACATTATGGAGGGAAAAGGCGACAAAAAAATTATGTTGATAATTACTAATGTGATCTGGAATTTGAATTTTTTGATAAAGTTTTTCTTAGAAAATTTCTATGGAAGAATTTTATTATATTTGGGAATAAAGTTAAACTACGACCTAGGTATATTGACATATTTTAAATTCTTTACCATATTTGGATAATATTCTATTAGTTGGAACTTACAACAAAACTATCTAATGTCGACGATGTGTTCCATGTATCTAGCATGAGGAGATATGCACCTGAACCTTTGCATGTACTAAACTGAGAGTTTGTACCACTAGATCATGATAATTATTATGTGGTACGATTATGGAAATTATGGTTTATAGGGATAAATTTATATGAAACAAGATCATGGACCTGGTCAAATATTTATGGTGAAACAACCATTTTGAGGAAGCTATGTGCGAACCTGAGGATTTAATGAGGTAGAATTATCCATATTTAATTGTACCAAAGTGAAAAAATTTATTGGGAGAAATTAATTTTAAGATTAGTAAAATTTAACATCTTTATATTTTAGGAAATATATATTTTTAAGTTAAATTTAATTTCTTTTATATCTTGTGCTATATGAAACACCGAGTTTTAACAAACTGAAATATACAATTTATATTACTATTTTACATGGTTGTTATAAGGTTACTATTAAACATGGTGATATAAATAATAATAACTAAATTTTAAATATAAATAATTATTTTTTTATATAAATAAAACATATTGATGAAAAAGTAATTAATTTTTTTGTAATGAATTTATATGTTTTGAAAATAAAATTGTCTAAAAAATGATTTCATTGCTTTTTGTGAACAAATAATAAAATTAATTTTTGAAATTTTTATAGAATATATTTGAAAATATTAACTTCATTTTTGGATTAAAAATATAAGAAATATCTTAAGTTTGAATTTGTGATTTTTCTGAAATGATTAAAATTTCAATGAATTGTGAAAGTATTGGTTTTTATTAAAAAATTACTTTTCGTTTAAAACATTTATAAGGATATATTTGTTTCAAAAAAGTTTTAAAAGTATAATTAGTTTAATTATATTATAATTAAACCAATATAGGTTATATTAATAAAATTTATATTGAATTTTAATATAAAAACATTTTAATCTTTTGCAACTTTTCTCTTTGGAAACCCACTTTTTTATCATATATCCAAGTTTAATTTTAAATTAAATTCTTATAAATATATGAATTTAATTTTTAAAAATGGATCCCATATTTTTAATCCACATAATATTTATTTTATAATAATTTCAACTTAATTTTTGACCAATGAATTGTAAAAGTTGTAAAAAATTATCTCCAAGATTAAAGTTAAAATGAGTTAATTGGGGAGTTAAACTAAAATCATAAGGGGTAAAATGAAATAGAAAAATTTTTAACACCCATTTTATAGAAATATATAAAAATTATCTCTTATATTATCAATAATGGTCTATTTTTTAGGCTTGTGGCATGAGAAAAATATGGTCACACATTTTTCTTTTAAAAACATTATATTGTGTCCACTCCCACACTTATAAAAGGTCACCCCTATCATCACCACTTAACACATAAAAACAATTTAATTCAGAAAATAAATGACCAAATAAATTCCCCAGTTCAATTAAATCATCCAATAATAATGTTTTGGTCCATAAATTCATCCAAGGAAGGATTTGAGTAAAAACCAAATGAAGTTGTCTAAAGAAGTGGTAATGTTCTTAATCGAGTGTTTTATTTTGTTTCTTCTTACACCACATTAAAATATTATTAAAATATTATGATATAATAAAATCAATATATTAAATATATTTGGATGTTTTTATTTTAATTTAATTGCATACAACAATCTATACCTCCCTCAAATGGGAAACAAAACTCTTGATCGTGTGTGTGACAGACTACCACCTCGTGAACCGATGAAATTTGTTTTTTATCACAAATTCTCAAAGATGGATATAATGATGTATATAATGTTTAAATATTAAATTTATGATATAATAATACTCTTGGAATTATATTATCATATATACTTTCTTAATTCCATTTCATAGAGAATACTATAACATCATTTGTGTGTACTGCGGACTACCGCCATACGAAGTAATGTGATTTGTTTTTTACTAATGATTTTAATGGAAGATAATAAGGAAAAATTTTATAAAAACATGTGATATATGTGAAATAAAATTTATTTTTTATTGATAATATATTATTTAACTTTCTTTCATTCCATCCGTTAAAAGATGAAAACCACATTCATGCGTACGTACGACCTACCGTCTCCATGAATGATGTATTTAATTATATATATCTAAAATTTATTTATTAATATAAATAAATATATAATGAATTTATATTATATTTATATATTTATTAACATTATGGATATGATGAAAATATGAAAAAAGTAATATGAATGAAAGTACCAAATAAAAACTTATATAAAAAAATTAGTAATTACCCAAAATGTGATTTCAACATGGAATTATTTATAAAGGGGTAATAAAGGATCGTCAGTAATTAATATACAATATCATATATTTAATTATAATTCTATAGTAGATTTATATTAAAATTATATTTATTATACAAGAGGTTAAAATTTGTACGAAGGAAGTTGAGACTTAAGGTAAGATATTTTTGTCTCAAATCAACTTCTTTGGGACATACATTATGTTATAAACCTATATTATCTTATTAGATGTATATAATTCCCCTTTGAAATATTATATAATTAATATCCTTATTTTTAAGATATTAAAAGTTTCAATTAGAGTTATTCTTTAATGGGGATTATAATTCAAAAGATACCAAAGTGGTAAAGCATTGATGTTATAATATAATTGTTTATTAGGGTTATTTATGATTTAAATGATCAAATATAATGATATATTTCTCAAGAATATCATGGATTTTATTCTCCTCAAGTTATTTATTTAAAATATTTTTTATTTCATTTTCATTTCTTTACATTCTATAGAGACCAAAATAATGTTTTTAAATCATCTTTATTTATCTCTTTAGTTTAAAAAAAATTTTCTTCCATATCCTTGTTTTATAAAAATGTTTTATAAATTATAAAAATGATTTTTTAAAGACATGTTTTACACATGTTTTAATTTAATAAAAAAATTTCTAAAATGATATTCTTTTCATTTTCAAAATAATTCTTGTTTGTATTTTACTGAAAATGTGAAAGGAATCTTTATTTAATGTGTATGACATGAAATAGATTTCCCCCATCATGAACATTATTTGATTTGATGTTTCCATTATAATTTTTCAATTTTATTTTAAATAAAAACTATTTCCACTATATATTTTTTTAATTTTTAATTTTAAAAAATTTGTTTTTTAATGAATGAATATTTTCCTCAAGAAATGTCCAAAGTTATTTTTTCTTTCTAAATAATATTCCATATAAGATGACATACTTTAATGTTACTAAATATCTTTTGGGGATATGATCTAATAATAAAAAAATTGTTCTTTATATGGATTTTTATGTTTATGATGATAACTTCTTTGTGAAACCGATTTATCTTCCACTGGTTATATCATGATTTAATGCTTATGAATCCCACTTATTTTAATGGGTTCTGATATGATGAATTTTTTTATGATTTTATAGATTTTTTATTATTTTAATTATATGATAGGTGTGACCTTTAACTCACTCTAATGAATTGGGTAAATATTGAAATATCATTAGATAAATAGGACTCCAATGTGGGGTGAACCCATTTTAGCATGGAAATTTATCCCCTATGACCAGTTTGAGAGTGAACCTTGAATATTATGGTAGGTTGGGGAGTGAATCCATTCCAATATGATAGACTTGTAAATTATCCTTGAATAATATGGAAATTATTTTCTAGGCTTATTTTTATACCAAAATTATTTATGTTATTCGATTTTTATGCTCTCATAGATTTTGTTATTTGATTTCCTTATGATTCATGTATTATGAATTTCCAATATTTATTCCGTGATCCAAGTTTATGATCTTTTATGTCTAGGGTATAGTTTACAAATACTATTATCATTTTCTTATACCCTTATGCTCATTTTAAGTTTATGTATCTTGATTTTTTACCCTTACTAAGCATCTATTCTCACCCTTTCTTTTGTTTTTTTTTCCACAAGTTATAAAGAAATTTATAATATATGATTTGTCTAAGAAGTGTTATAGTTATGAAGAACTTAGTGGGAGATGATTTAGTTCACCAACGAAATAGATGATTATGTTTCCAAGTTTCCAAAAGCACTATATCTTTACGATAATGAATTATGTGTTTGTATAATTTAATGAACGTTCATACAAAAATATGTAATATCTATGTATTAAAATCTTGGTTTGCTAAAGTACCTCCATATTTTTTAAGAAATCACCATAATTTCTTATACCCATAAACAATAATAAATATTTTATATATCAGATTGAAACCAAGCTAGGGTCAGGGGTGTCATAGTACACCATATACTTCACTCATTACTTATATAATTTAAAAATTATGGAAGTGATTAATATATTATTTAATTCCTTGAAAGATCTTTTTTAAAGCTTATTCAAGAGGGTATGGGGGTTTATAGAGGCTATAATACGAGAAAATTATTCTGTGAAGATTTGGTAATATCCCACCAACTTAATAAAACTACACACATCCAAAATTATATTGGGTGGCTGAAAATCCATAAAAACATTGACCTCCATGGGATCAATAATAAATATTATCTTTGAGATGACATGATTTAGGAAATTAACTTCTCAAATATAGAAGATATAATTTTATATCTTTCAATATAGACGATTCTCATGATTTAAGTGTAGAAAAAACCTCAAATATGTAATATGATATCAAATTATCCCAGAATAAATAAATATTTCATCAATGAATACTATAAATAATCAATAAAGTTATAGCTATAAGATCTAGTTTATGAGTCCCATGAACATTTTTGGGAAGTTTTTCACAAAAAAGGATACCACTAAAAACTTAGGGTCTCTATAATGAAAACTTAACACTATATTTGGGATATCCTCATCATGAATGATAACCCAATGATAATCAAACCTAAGATTAATCTTTAAGATCTATTCTAATTCTTTTAAATTGTTAGCGAGATTAATGATTTGCAAAAGAGTATATTTTTTTCTTGATTATCACCTAAATCAAGAACTAATAGCTAATTAAAGACTCAAAATATATTTAACCTTATATCCAAATAGATCATAATATTACCATGGGGATGCACCATGTCTAATATTCCCTTATCTAAAAGATACTCCCATTGAAACTTCAGCTCCCTTGGAACAGTCAAGGCCATAGGATAAGATTCTAAAAATATTGATGCCATCCTAGGGTGAAAGTTAGTACCAAATCCAACCTTTCAATGAAGGGTAAACCCTATAAAATCCTCTAAAAAATTTTCATACACTTCTGTAACACTATAATAAACTAATCCTATATAGAAATAGTGGCACATAGTCTCAACCTAACTATTTGATGAGTAATCAACAACAACCTCCCCGAGGTTGGCCCTGCATATCCCATTAAAGTATCCCATTCACCAATTAAGGTAAACCTTAACCTATCAACCCAATGACATATACGTATGAATTGATTAAAATATAAACAGTACTGGACTATAGGTAACTAATCTATATTGATTATAATTCTATAAGATATCATCTCCATTTTGATAAGATCCTAAGAAAATGTGTCTCTTTTGAGCGTAAGTTTTCACTAATGGGTGGGAGGATGATCACAAATAGTATATTCCTATAACCAAAGATATTGGGCCTAGTATTCTACTGGTTTATTTAATTTTTAATCAATAGAAACAATAGGGAAATAATTTATTATTCCAGTGTTAATGTGTACAGGAGATGAAGTAGAGAAGGCACAAATAATACCTGAATCCATGTCAGGATCCACTCAGTTTAAGCCATAAATTACATAAAACCACCCTCAATTATAAATTATAGTACCCCACACATCCTCTACTAATTTATTATTGTTAAAAATTAGGCTAGATGTTCCCATTCTCCAAATACATTACAACACATGCTCCTATAATGATGAGACCTTATTTGGAATCCCTCTACTACCTTATTATTTGACCGAGACTGTGAATGTTCCTACATTTAGTAGAAATACCTTTCCATCTAATTTTGACTGAATTCCTTCATTGATCCTAATTTAGGGTAACCCACACCTACTCAAACACTAATCCATGGCACCATAAGAATACTATCTACTCATAAGTCCATTTACATGACTTAAACATAGGTGAGAATTTATTGAGTCTCAAAACAAGATTGAATTCCTCTTTTAAGTCCATTATTAAACCTAAAATACTGAAAGAACACATTATTATACATGCACTTGGAGTATCCCATAAGATTTATAAACCTTGATGTATACTTGACCGTGGTTAGGAAAACATGACACAAATCATATAATTAATATACTCATGGAAACCTTGACATATCTAGGAAACAATTCTCCATAAAAATGAACTCAAACTCTAGAAATTTCATTAAATCCCCATTAATTAACCAATTAAAAAAATTACAACAATGAATCACTATTCCTTAAAGAAGACTCAATAGAAAGATAACCATCAAGTTATCAAGTGTCTGATCCAGGTTAAAAATTCATGTCACTGAATTGAGCTAATCTTTTATTGAATTGGGATTATATTCACTTACAAACCTAGGTGTCTCATACTTTTAATACCCATGTAATATGTTTATCCTATGATTAGACTCAACCTACTATATATGGACTACCATCTGTACTACGAGTGGATTTAATATCTTCTAAATAGGTGGGTAAAATACTTTATGCTCCACTAGTGGTGGAATCACCTCCCTATCTAGTCTCTATATGGAAGTATCACTTCATAGCTATTTAGAGACTATAATTTGAATCAATAGTATGGATGTGTTGTAACCCTGCCTCATTAGTTTAGGTAGCTATCTATGTGGTATCATACCATGTTTGGAAATATGAACCCATAGTTAATTAATCATGTATGGAATATATGACCGGAGGAATGAATGAATGGATACAAAATTGACGTGATACATGATGAATATACTATACCATTAAAACCTACATCAAATGATGAGGAATTATGAGTTGAATAATAGGTCTACAGAGTCCTGGTGAATGGTTATGTTGGATTCTCACAGAAACCACTAGGTTACATGGTCTATTAACTAATCTCTATACCCCTTAACAATGTTTTACTAGGTATCCCAAAAATGATTATTACAATAATAATAACTCTAAGATACATAAGTAAGATTGAATCTTCTCTAATTCCATTCTAACATAACTCGACCCAGTGATACCCCATCTAGATTGGTTGTAATAAAAGTGTTCACTCTAAGAATGACTCTAATGGGATAAAGATAGTGAAAAAACCAATAACACATATTACACATATGAGATTCCTTATCCTATAAACATCGAAAAATACATACATCCCTAGAACAAGGTATATAAAAAAGTAAAATATATGAATAAATAGTTTTATAAAATGAATGAAAAAATGATAAATATCCCAAAAATAAAATAAAGATCACATCCCATAAAAATTAATGTACAAATACCAATATCCTATGATATATACCTACCTTGAAATATGAAATAGGTGAAATCCACATCAACAAAATAATAATTAAAACACAACCAATAATGGACACCTATATTCTCTACTTTCACTCTCTCTACTAGATATACAATCCCTGAAACCACCACCAAACTATGCATGATCAGCACATACACAACACATATCAGAATGAATTCTATGAGGCGGTGAGTATGAATATAACCAATAAACCATACTAGAAATACAAAAGGAAAATAATATAGAAATTTATTTCAATAAAATAAATGAATATTTTATTTTATGTGAATAAGTAACCATGGTCAAGTTGATTTGTGCTCATCATAACATAGATAAAATAAAGTTTCATATAAATGGTAACCTATAATATGCAGAGCATAACAGAACCCACTTAACCTAAATTAACTCACATTAATCACTTTGAAAATACCCCTCAATAACAGTATTAATGGGGGTTCCCATTCCTCATTGATGACAACATATTAGTTGAGAGTGTTATCGAACCCTATGTAGGTCATGTTCCCCCGTATGTGTATATTACATCCTCTAAAATTTTTTCTTACTCCATGAGTGGAGGACCAATGAAATGTAACTATATGAGTATAACCTACTCCATTGAATACACAGAGGAACCATATCCTGGAGAGAGTATACATCCAAGAGGGATACCAGTCCCATTGATAATCAAATACTCATCCTATACAGATAATCACTTATATGAATTGATGAAACATCATCCACTTGAATATTTTGAAAAATTAACCCATATACTGAAGGGATAAGTACCATCATGTTTTACATGGAATGACACTCAGAAAAAACTACTCATATGTATAAAACTAATACCTGGGAATATATGAAAATAATGAAATATTCCAAGTATAGGGTGTGCCTATTATAGGTTACAAAACAAGTAGGGTCACTTAAGAAATATGGTCAGGTAATTACAAGGTTTTACTCATCATGTTGCATAGTTTACAACATTTACTTACAATTAAATGGTGTGTAGTACTACTAGGGTAGGATGGTGCAAACTTCTATGTATATCCTAATGTAACTCACTAGGTGTATAGTGCATCACATCTCTAATGAATATACAATCTATTAGTACATGTGGCTACTTGGAATGTAAAACCTATACAATATAAAAAACATTTCTTGAGATACATTATATGTACGAAGTTGGACATGATGTGTGGGCTCGTAAAGTTGACCTGATGTGTATATAGAGTATATTTTGAGGTATTTTTCCTTAGAACACATGATGTGTGACCTAAAATAACATAATATCCGATATTAAGAAATCCATGTAACCCTAGAACCATAGTTCATAGACTAAATGAATTTTATACTAGTGGATTACAATAAATATAGGTAGGAATTCTAGATCCATTGTATTTAAAGCTCCACAAATTATGTCGTGACTTCCCCCTATGGACACTTCGATAGTACCACCTGAATCTGATGGCCATATGATTTCTATCAAACACTAATAGGGAAATTTTCAACAAAATTTAATCCATTCATCATCACCTTCATCAAAATTTTAATCTATGTCTTTAACCCATTTTACACTTCTATAACCATATCTTAAACCTAAAACACCCCAACCATTTATTTTTGGAGATCCACAGAACAATGGTCAATCCTGTGTAAGAATAATAGGGAAAAAATTATAAGCATGGTGGTTAGTGGAATATCTAAACCCTAAATAATAGTTTCACACATGGTATTTTCATAGAACACAAGGTTTTGGAAATAAAATTTTTAATAGTAAATATAGGAAACTCTCATAGGGATAATAAACATAACAAATATTTACTTTTCCATAAATTAACTTATCCCTAAAAAATAAAAAATTTACCATACAAATTACAGTTAGTATCATAATCCAATAATAATTTTTTAATATTCCTATTAAAAGAAAACATGGAGGCTTTACCCTCCACCATGTCAAAGAAAATTACCAAATAATAAATGTCATGAGAATAAATATAATTAAATATAAAATTTTCATTATTTAATTTCAATACTGAAGAGATTTTTTAGTACCCAACCTAATATTTAAATATTTAATAAATATTTGAATTACAAATTACCAAGAATTATTTTCATGATGAGTATTAAAATAAAATTTATTCTTAAATATAAGAATTAAAATGAGATGAGAATGAGGAAAATGTTAATGAATAAGTTTATGTATATCAAAAGTGATTTTTCATCACTTTATTGACCACAACTAAATCCATTTTTATTTATGAAACCACCATGAATAACAAAAAACATTGTATAAAGAGAGAGATATTTTATTTTCAATAAGATTTATTCTACACAGGGAAAAGGAGGGGGTGAGATATTTCATTTTCAAATAGAGGAATGAATTTAGTTGAGAAATTATCTTTCCCTATAATATTCCTTAAATTCACCCCAAAACACTTAAAAAAGACTGTTTTTAATTCCTCATTATAATTCCTCTCATAAAACCATTAATCAAATCCCCTTATAATTTCCAAGTCATCCATCCAAAAATTTCCAACTCATAAAAAATCAATGCAACGAACCATATTTTAATGAAGGTATCAATTGTTTGTATTTGTTTAAAATTCCTTTTAAAGGCCCTTATAATGTTACTCAATGGAGTAATATAGGTCACAAGGGCATACGAGGTATGTTTGGAGCCCAGAACCCTAAATAATTGGGAAACAATGGGTTACATGGTTAACAAAAACCATGCTGCCTAAATGACACAGTCTCTACTTACGATGTGGGGAATGACGTAGGAACAATAGGCAATGCAAAATATTTATGAAACTTTTTGACTCCAGGAAAAATCTCATGTGAAAAAATGTAGAGATTTTATAGTGGTATTTTTCACAATTTGCGTACGGTTGGGGAAACCATGCACCTTAACCGTGTGGCTAAACTATATGACACTATTTTGAAGGTGAAAAGTCCAAATTTACCTTAATGAATATTTAAACTTATTTTTATTCTTATCCTTCCAATTCTAGTGGATGGCCTCCTCTTCTTTCTCTCATGAACTTCCATCTTTCTCCTCCTAGGTATTGAGATAAATTCTCGATCTGAAGTCCCAATAAAACGCCATCAGAAGCATCAGATTCATCTCAGAATGATCTATAACCCTCTCACTTCTGATATAGCTTTATCTTCAGATCTATTTCACTATTTAGATTCAATATTTTTCTCTATTTTTAGGGATTTGTACAATTTACTATATTTCTATGAAATTACTTGAAATATGAAGCCGCTATTGGAGGATGAATCTTCAAAAACCCTAAGGTAGGTGGTATCATTATTTTCACTAATTGTTTTTTTTTTCAATGATTTTTCATTGATCTACATGCCTAAAGTTTCGAAACATCACCATTTAAATGAGTTATCCATTTAACATTGATTTATTCACCTTGATATATGGATGTAGATATTTTTTTAGTAAGTTTAGGATGTTGACCTCGATCATGGACATCCCGTAGGTGTGATAGCTTGAATTTAATCTTTATGATATATTAATTAAATACTTATAACACCTCCTAAGTTTTATTTATGGGTTGTAAATGGAATTTTATCTCTTATAGAATATTCAATTTAAACCAGGACACCTTCTAAGTTCTTACCCCATATTATGAGAGGAATTACCCATGTGTGTAATTTCCCAATTAGAAATGACACCTTCTAAGTGCCCCTTAGAGACTAATAAAGTTAATTTGGACATTTTGGTTAATTAAATAGAACATATTAAATTGAATGCAATATTTTTGATGGGTTTCCTTACTTAAATTAGTAAAATGGTTTAATTGAAATGGTTTATAAAGATTGGTAAGGACATGTCTACCATTTCATGATTATCGATAACCTTAATTGAATTGCTATGACTTGGTTATAATTCAACATGATGAATATGATTCATGAGAGGTAATACATCATGAAAATTATTTAAAATACGATTACACCCTCATTATAGGCTATGGAATTATGGTAATGATTATTTTGGTCATGAATATTCATTCTCCCTTACATCGGGTGTTGAACATGACGCCTCACACCACTGATAGTATTTGGATGATAGGCATGACACACCACATCCCTTGTTTTGGGTGTCAGCATGATGATACACCCACCATCTCGAGTGACAATAATGATGCCTCTCACTCATTGTGATATGTAGGGAATGTACCCTTGTGTTTGAGATTATAGGCTCATTTAGACTTGTTATGAATGTTTGAGTTATGCCGTGTTCCATCCATCATGTAGTATTCTAGGTATATGGACACCTAGGTCTTCACGTACTTGGTCCATATAGGTGGATGAAATATATAAATATAATATATATATATATATATATTACTATATATATAGTTACTATTTGAACTATTATTCAAGATGTGAGATGAAGTAGGTAGAGCTGTCAGCTGTCCTTTAGGAACCTGAGTGGGATGGTGTTTATTTATTCATCTCTATTAGATATTTATTTAAACCTATACACTTTTTATCTATGAGTACTGATTTGATTACTTATAGACACTGTTGGGGGTGTCCTACTGAGATTTTATGTCACAACCTACTCAGGCTGCCTTGTGTACCCAAGTAGATTTATTTTTTTAGTTATGGATAAGGATAAGAACCCTACTTCTGATTCTTGATATGATTTACCTATAGTTGAAGAATAGGAGAAGTGGACCGAGTGTATTCTTGAGATGCTAGTGGAGAAGGTTTTTCCCCCTTTTTGTAGGTTTTTATAACATGATTGTATATTTCTATCCCATATTCCCCTTTTTTACATCTGAATGCCATGAATCCATGTATATAAAACTACATAGTGGATTTTTATTATTATTCAGTTGTTCAGTTATTTACGCTTCCCCACTTTTTTATTATATATGTTATATTATGATTCCACTATTGTTTTCTATCTATTGTTTCTGTTATTCCTCTCTTATATGAGGTTAAATTCTCCCCACATTACCACCTTTACATCCTTTCTATTAGTCATCGACCTCTAGCATATGGGGAAGCATGCTTGAGGCCATGTGACCCACCAACTCAGGGTACGAGTTAAGGGGATCCCGGTTTGGGATGTTACGAAGTGGTATCAAGGCCTATTTTTTCTTTTGTATTACTATTTGGGTATTAGATAGGTGACTAAGAGTAAAATAAATTTGGAAATGATGTTGTGCCTTGATGTAGCTAACCCATGTACAGAGGAAACCCAAATTAATTGAGATGGGGAATTATAGTTACTGGTTATGTCATTTATAATTTATATTACTTCATTGTTGGGTGATGCATGTAATTTTTAATGTTAGTGATATTGGTATTATTGAAATGGTAATTTATTTTACCTAGGACCGATGAAATTAGGGAATTTCATTACATGCATTATTATATGCACAATAAGACTAATATGCCTTGTATTTTTCCATGTCACATATATTTACAATGTGCATTTTCCTATTTCATATTTTTAGTACTTTAATTTTGTATTGAAATGTTTTGGAATTTCTTGCAGGCAATTGGAAAATATAATTGTCATTAAAAGTGACTACCTTAACCTAACAATATTTTCCTGCATATGTTAAGGAAAAATCCTTAAGTAGTGTTTTATGGCATGTTGTGCCATGGACTAGTGGTCATACGAGCTTGAACGTGTTATGGTATGGGTTAGGTGGATTCTATATTTTTGTTTATAAAGAGAATGGGCCCTTATGGATTAGAAATGGTGATCCATATAATTCAACCATTTAAAGAGATTTAAATATTTAGATAATCACAAATTTTAAATGAATATGATTTTTAAAGTGAAATAGTTACCTTATACATGGGAAACAAATACCTAGACCCAATCCCAACATTAATAGTGGGTAGTTGGTGTGTCTCCTATGCTCTTATGGAATGTCATGGTATTTTTATATTACCTAGTTCTAGATTTAGGAGAAGGAAGAGGGGGTATGATATATCTATTGGAAGGTTATGTTCTTGTATTCGTTTTATATTTGCATTATTTTCAATTGTTAAGATCTCTTCTGAGGTGTGCATTTGGATTTTTTTCATCATGCATCCATGATGTCCTTCAGTCACATGCCCTGAAGGAGATGATGAGCATGCTCCCAAGGAGGTGGGCCTAAAGATACCAATGATTAAATCTGTAGTTCTACCTGTGGCACCTCTTCCTATTACTGAAATGGGCACCAACACCTAGTTTTTATAGGGATTTCTATTTATGTTTTAGAATATGAAAGGTGTTTCTCAACCTGACCTTAGCATGTAAGAATTGACTCAGGAGTTCTAATAGTGTCATCCTACCACCTTTTCAGGGGATGGAGGAAAACATGCTGATGAGTTGTGGCTTGAAGATATTATTTCTATATTTGAGCAGCTAGAGACACCTCTCAAGTGGAGGGTCAAGAATGCTGCGTATATTCTAAGTGATTGAGGTAAAAAGTGGTGGGATGTTATTAACTAGGAAGATCAACATAGAGATATGGTTTGGGAAGACTTTGAGACTATTTTATATGACTATTCCATTCCCCAAACTCTGAGAAATGACATAGCTAGAGAATTCATGAACTTATAACAGAAAGGTATGTCTATTATGGGATACTATGCACATTTTACTAAGATGTAGTGGTTCAATCATACTCTAGAGGGTGATGATATTATGACTGCCATATGATTTGATGATGAGCTGTTATACGTCATCTGGTTATAGGTCAATTTATTTTAGTTGATGA
Organism: Viscum album; assembly: GCA_963277665.1. NCBI lineage: Eukaryota > Viridiplantae > Streptophyta > Magnoliopsida > Santalales > Viscaceae > Viscum > Viscum album. The sequence continues at coordinate 1,865,717,742 of OY728131.1, forward strand.
CCATATTAGGGATAGTCTTCCAAGCACTTATTGCGGATTGATAATTGAGGGAAGCTTATAGTGTGAGTCAGGAAAGTTTGTAACCTTGATCTTTCAATGCTTCTTCTTCTGGGTGAAAGAGATGTTTTGAAGCTACTCATGGAGGTAGTAGCAGTCAGTCTCCTCATGCTAATAACTTTCTAATATGACAATAGTGTGGGAATCTGAGACACACAAAACCGTATATCTTATGAAATCTAGTAGAACGAGGAGGTTGCGGTAGGATAGGAAATATCTAGCACTTATTCAAGACTTTTCCATCAAAAATAAGAGAGAGGGTATCTAATCATACCCCAAATTATGGAGCGAGGCTAGTAAGACCACACTAGATAGGCTATAAGAATACCACTGCCCAGTTAGGCCAAGGTGGAGGTCGAGGAAGAGGTATTCTGACTTCTGATTCTTAGTACTAATTGGACAGGCTTTCTTAGGGTAGTCAGATAGTGACTCAGGGCCACAGATTGAATAGTTATATGTAGTTAATCCTATACTAGGGGAGTATAGTGACGAAACTGATACAATATGAGGTATTATTTTAGTAGTCTCTACTTTAGTGTTTGATTTATTTGGCATAGGTATGTCCTAATCTTTTATATCTAAGACTATTTGGAGAGTCTGAGCCTCGATATTGAACACTTTTATGGAGATATGACACTTGATACCTCATTAAGTATCCAATCGGATGATGTTCACCATTATAAGTATCCCCCTTCAAATAGGCGGATACCTCTTCATAGAGAATCTTTTTATCCACGAGGGGATGAGATTTGATGTAATCATCAAGATATAATGTTTAGTTCCCTATCGAGCCCAAAATTACTTATATCATCATAGGGTTACATTTACATCACTAGAGGGTGATGAGAACTTTCATAAGAGATAATGGGATGTTCATGAGATAGGAGACAAACCCAAGAAACAGAGGCTAGGTAGTGTGATAGCTTAAATCACCGGTCTTTTATTGGATGACCAGGGGTTGTGGCCTGCTATTTTCCCTCCTACAGTGGATCATTTTTGGGATATCTTTCTTGAAGACTTATATGTCATACCTATGTTTCTAATAGTAGCTATGAAGGTCCTCCCTAGAGTACCCACATGGTCTAACTCTGTGAAATAGAAATGATCAATCATGGGGACCTATCTTCTGATGTGTGTTGGGGTATCCCTCCATCTAACTAAAATATCATATAGAGGGAAGGCCCTCCCCTTGATATAGTTTTCCCGGATGGTCCTCCCTAGGGTAGGTGCTGTAAATATGTTTCACCTTGTAGTTAAATGTCAAGATATGATGGTAGTCCTCTCCATGATGGCAGCCATTACGAAGGCCCTCCCCACAGTGATATCAAGCAACAAGAAAGTCCTCCCCTCATTGTAGTACATCTTGAAGTCCCACCCCAGAATGTACACTATAAATATTCTCCTTACAGCCAGAGCTATGAGGGTGTCCCTTTACATAATAGCAGTCTTTATGAAACTAAGTTCAATAAGGTCAAGGCATCAATCTCTGAGAAGGCTAGTCAACTCAATTCTGTTGCCCGATCTGTAAGCTGTGAGAAGGAAGTCAGAGCTGAATTAGTGAAAAAGGTGGTTGCTCAAGAGAAGATCATTAAGAATCAAGATGATAGAATCAAAGCTCAAGAATAAAGGATCTTGTCCATAGAAAATATGAACTAGGATCAAGAGATCTTGTTGAAGAAGCTTCAATAAGATCATAAAAGAAGTCAAAAAACTTAAATCCTTGATAAAGAAAATATTGTCTGAGCAGAAGAAGTATGGATGATTTCATTTACATTTCAATGTTTTATTGTAATCTAAACCTTATTTCCAAAATTTATTTATGAAGAATCTTTAATATATTTCTTTTATTTTGGAATGTATTCTTGCTTAACCTTACAGGTACATCTTATATTTCTCCATTCTTTTCCCTCTTTTTGAAAATCACAAAGAGGGAGAATTTATTTAAAGGAAGAATTTAATGAAGATCTGAAAGGGGGAGAATCTATTAATAGAGATTATGGTAAGTAAGGATAATGTCTATATAAGGGGGAGTTTTCGTTTAAGAAGATATTTTTATCTAAGGGGGATATATTTTCCTAATAATGAAAAACAGATACTAAAGATAAAGAATACGATCCTTGGGAAACATAACCTAAAGGTGAGTTAGTCATATTCATCTGAAATCTCATTCAATGGGGGAGATAAGTTTTTCATACTTGATTATCTAAGTCAATATATTCTTCCTTAGCAATGTTGTTTGTGCTTTCCAAAAAGGGGGAGATTTTTGAGTCAATAAGGTTACCTTATGACTTCTTCATTCCTTATGGTCTTATGTTTGAAAATCACAAACACTTTCTCTTAAGTTCTGAAATTTTTTCTTAAGTACAATTTTTTAAGATCCTAAATTTTCATTCCATTATACTTATAGATATATCATTACGATTTTCTATTCCGTTATACTTACAGATATATCATTACGATTTTTCATTCTATTATACTTATAGATATATCATTACAATTTTCCATTATATTATACTTACAGATATATCATTATGATTTGTCATTCTGTTATACTTACAGATATATCATTATGATTTTACATTATTTTGTACTTACAAATTTTCATTATGATTTTATGATACTGATTTTGGTGGAAAAGTTATACCGATTTTATGATACTAATTCCGGTGCAAAAGTTATATCGATTTTATGATACCTATTCCGGTGAAAAAGTGATACCGATTTTATGATATAAATTCTGGTGAAAAATTCATACTGATTTTATGATTCCGATTCCGGTAACAATGTGATACCATTTTCAGAATCAAATTTACTTTTTCATAAGAATCTATTTTCTTGATAATGTTAGAGTTGTTTAATGTATCCTTTCAATATTATTAGATTCCATGTTTTCTTATAAAAAATTAGTATTTTTAACTTAAAATCGTTTCTTATACTTGAAAAAATGTTATACAATCTGTTACAAACTAACCGTTGTATGTTTGACACATGTCTAGGTCCCTCTGAAATTTAATGAAAATATGAACGTTGGAGAGGAACAGACCATTGGAAAGTTTTGCCTATAAATACAATTCCATTTGAATGAGATAAAATAATTTAGAGATTGGATGAACTTGATGCACATGAAGAAGCTATGAAGTGATTTATAGAGAGAGAGGATCTTATAACTCTCAGTGCTTCATGTGGATGTAATGAAAAACTTGTTCAGGCGTGAAAAACTTGTTCAGAATTACTTTGTGCAGACTCTGATCGTGCTAATCATGGGATTCCGGGTTTGGAAGACAGAGGTTTCGATTTCCTTCTAAATCGAGGGCTTGCAGGGATAACAAGACATATACCGATATTTGGATTGAGGGCTTACCTAGGTTTGGGTAAGACATAAATTATTGAAAGTATAAATCAAGGAACCTTTATCCAAGGTTGCTAGATACCCTTCTCTTTGGGTTAGAAGAATCTCATTGTTACTTGTTTACTATTTTAAGTTGTTTTATATTTCCACTATAATATTAACTTTGTTAAAGTTAGAAAGTATAATTTTCCGATACCTTGAAATTCCATTACTCTGATTATATTAGAGATTCTATACACTTTAAAGTAGAATATTTCCTTTAAAGGTTCCAAAGGATTTTTTTAAAGAATACTATTCTTTCCCCCCTTGTATATTGAGCATATACATCATTATTTCGATCCTACAGGTTGGGGGAATTTATAACAAAAAATACCCTCATTAGACTAGAAAATTAGGGCTAAGGCACATCAACAAAGGAATGGGGGAAACCCCAGCCTATAGGGATTTGGGAATTTTTACCTCAAATTCTTGCCCGACAGACATCTGTCTTCTCCCATTTGGGGAGAACAATGGAGAGAGGGTTCAACCATTCCACCCCGTCCTATGAATCATGTCCTCTAGGATGAAGGAATACTCCAAGGCCATATCAAGGCTCCCTTCGAGTCTCTATTCAACAACAAACATAAAGGATAACAATGAATGGCCAGAGAAGATCGAATAAAGGATCTAAGAAGCACTCCTATTATTCCACACATGGTAAATTGCCTCTAATGTGGAATGAATCGATGAATGTCATGTAAATTATCACCACCTAACTTGAAAAAATGATATAAATAATGGGTTAACAGGAAAAAAGGGTTCCCTCCTAAAGAAGGCCCACACTGAGCTTAGAGGAGAGCACCCAAGAACCAAAGAGTTACCCTAAATTTTAGTGACCCTATAGTTAATCCTCTAATACCTCCGGCAAGGGTCCTCAAAATGGAAAAAATTAAGAACAAGGCCCACAACCAACCACCTCCTGCTCATGAAAATGATTCTACAACACTTGAAGGGAAATTCACTCAACATGAGGAATAAATGAAATAGATGAGGTGACTCATTGATGAGATGCTAAGTGAAATACATCCTATTGGGTATGTTCCACAGGTGGAGCGTGAACACATACTTCCATCAGATGTACCTCTACCTCAAGGTCTCATCCTAATGAATGAAGCAAGGCCAGAGAGCTCATTGAAGGTGGCTCCATGACCATCAGTCTATGTGAACCCAATATCCATAGGATATCAAGACTTTCATCCATTGGGGAAGCAACCAAAATATATTCAGGAAAATCTCTAGAAGGTACCCCTGAATGGGTATCCGCCTCATGATCCAGCAGTTCCAACACATCCAATATTGTCCCCTACTGCACCCACTCATTCTCAGGTACAACAAGACATGCATCAGAGGCTCCTGATTTCCATCTTGTTACTAATAACATGAATAGAATAAATGGAAGGATGGAACACTCTAATACAAACAGAACAAAGACGTTACCCTAACTGAGTGAGAAACATCCCACCTCCACAAAACATTAGGAATCCTGTATTTCTAGTATTCAATGGTTTAGGGGACCCATAGTAGCATCTAATGAAAAAATCGTATTATTGTGATCCCATGATTGTAAACCTAGAACAACAAGAAGCGGTGAAGCTTAGTTGCTTTGTAAGAACCCTACAAGGTTCAACCTTCATAGGGTATACCAATTTTTTGGCTAACTTAATTACGTAATGGGAGGATCTCCAATGCTAGTTACTATTCCAGTTCTTCTCAACGCTTCCCAAAACAATATTTAGTGATCTCAGAAACTAGAAACAATGAGAGAATGTGATAGTATAAGAATTTTTTACTTGATGGAAAGGTCTGACTTACTCCTTGAACCGACCACTCCCTCAAGATTAAATGTTGGCCATATGCATCGACACCCTCCATGATGAGATTCAAACACCACTTATTCTGGTGAAATATACAAGTGCATTCTTGTATTTATCTTCCATTGCTCAAAGGATAGAAGATTCCCTGCAAAGAATGAATCTCAAGACTCAGAAATCCCCATCATCCCTTGTAAAAAGATCACAGAGAGCCGAAGCAACTTCTGTCATGATTTACCCACCCACGGCCCAGCTCTAGCTCCAAGGCCCCCACCAAACCACGTTGCCCCTGGACTTAGTATCCTCCCCCGCCTCTGTAGGATGAGTGCCAAAGGTCCATAATAAATCAATTAGAGGAATGAAGAAATAAAGTGTACGCATTCTAAGATGATAATGTCTTCTGGATACTTCATAGCTGCGATGAATTGTAACTTTATTAGACTACCAGATATGAAGAGGGATGATGAATTAGGTCTCGATAAATGACCAAATTACTATACCTTCCACTGGATATTGGGGCACAACATTCAATAGTGATTTGTCTTCAAGGACCTCATACAATTAGTGATAGATTCTGGATAGGTCATGATGGGACCAACTTCAGCACAAGTGGTGTATGTTTCCCCCACTGATCCTTATGAATAGCAAGATTGGGAAATTGTTTTTAACAAAAAGAGAGCATAATTTTGATTTTTGTATGGCTTGAAATATGATCAACCAAGCTCATAGAATTATCAAGGACCATTTGAAGTAGCTTACTATGCCTCCAATAGCTTTTGATGCAACACGATCATCATCCTCAGCCCCATAATCCTCCAAGGGATAGCCTCCAAAAAATTAGTCCAATCAGAAGGGAGAAAAGAAGGTGTTGAAAGATGAACCTGCACTAAAGCCGATACCGGCTTTGACACTCTCAGTTTTCCTACCATCAGATTTGAAGGTGTGACCACCACCCCACCAAATGCGATGATAGGTACTGCCCCACCAAATGGATCCACCAGAGGAAGTTAATAAGGACAAATCACCACCAGAAGAGGAGTGGATTTTTGGCTCCATCAATTTCATCCACATTATGGATCCCTTATCTGATGATGAATATGGTTATCAACAAGAGTTCCCCAAACCCTTTTGTGGGGCTGGAGGAAGAAACCATAAAAGTTAGGGATATAAAAAGAGATTCAACCAAGGAATAGATAAATATTATGAATATAAAACCTCTCAAACCATCAGTGTGGAGGAAACCAGTGGAAACAACCTTCGATAATTTCAGCAGGGATAGAAAAATTCTCTTTCCCCTACAGGTAGGCATCCCCATCAAATTCTTCTAAAATATCCGTTATAGGAAGAACAAATGACTGATTTCTCCCAGTAGGTGATAAGACCTTCCCGATCCAATACACAAAGGATAAAAGCTCATTTGGATATGAACCTAAGGGATGAACCATCTCCATAAAATTATCCAACCCCTAAAGTGCCTATGAAATAGTATCCCTAAGTTGGAAAGAACTAGCAATTATATCTAAAATATGACATTCTGAAGAAGATAGCTTCCTTAATAGTTTTGTTTTCAATCCTGGAAACATTGAATTTATCACCAGATCTCAGGGAAGAGCTCATTGAAGCATTGATGAGTCCCCAAGAGTTTGAAGTTGAAGCAGTTTCCATTGAATTCTATCAAACAAAGAACAATTCCTTGGAATTCCACATAGTTATTTACTTCACAAATCAAGATTATGATGCCACCATGAAAGGAAAAATAAAACCCTTATATGTTTATGGCATAATAAATGGCGTCCATATCCAAAAATTATCCATAGACAATGGATCTAGGGTTAATATCCTCCCACTACGAACAATTCATGAGCTGGGCTGCAATGAGGATAATCTGACACCTTATACCACAACTCTGTTGGGTTATGACCAAAGTGAGAAGAAGACATTGAAAAAAATTAAGCTCAAAACCCAGTTCAGAGACCTCATAAATCACCCATAATTTATGGCAGTCTAAAATAATACGACCTTCAATGCCCTGTTAGGGAGGCCCTGGTTGAATAAACACATAAAAATCCCCTCCTCGTACCATTAGGGACTGAAGTATAGAATTAATGAAAAAATTTGGATAGTAAATGCCGATAAGCCCCTATTCGACTTCCGTGAGTCACATTATATTGATGTAGGGTTCTATGAACCAAAGGGGAAATAACCCTCAACTGATGGAATTAATTGGATCACCACCCTGAACAGTTTCGAAATTGTTTCCACTGATCCCATAAAGCATCTTAAGAGGGAATATGTAAATCCAATAAATGATATTGAGGGTACAAGTCAAAATTAAAATTAATATTCAGCATCCCACATGATTTTAGTTACGACTTTCGAGCCTCATTGTGTTTAAAGGGTTAATGAATCCCAATATGATAGGGAAAGTTGAGATAAAAATACTCCCGAACTATCATCAAAACCCCGTGAAATCTTTATCTCACCCAAGATGGTAGGTATAAGAATCTCATAATTCAAAGATGATGAGGAACCTATTTTACTAATCACTGGGCATTCTCTGAAGAAGCCACTATAGATGGCCGAGATATAAGGGGCAGATTCACCCCCCAAATGCCAAAATTATGATTCTTACAAAAATTATGGAACAATCATTTGAAGGATTGTTTTCCTATGATAATATGAAGAGGAATATGGTGAGGATATATAGGAAGAATAAGAAGAGGACCCGAGGGATTCCCTTTTGGAATTTGAGGAAGTAGTCTCTACCACCGTTGATGAACTTAAAGAAATCAAATTTGGTACAGAAAAAGTCCCACAACCAACTCTGGTTAGTGAAGAAATTCCTTCCAATGAACAAGAGGTATATGCCTATTTCCTAAGACATAATCGATATGTTTTCTCATAGAATTATAAAAAAAGTCCAGAACTGAATTCCAAGGTGCCCACTCACCACCTAGTCTTACCAAAGGGCCACCACAACTACAAGTTATCTTCCATAAGGACAAACCTTACCCATGCTGCCAAAATAGAGCTTGAATTCGACAAGATCATTAGAGAAAACTTCATTAAGGAGGTCCAATACCCTATATGGTTAGAAAACATTTTACTTGTTAAAAAGAAAAAATGGGAAGATCGGGATCTGTATCGATTTTTGGGACCCCAATTAGCCCTACTCGAAAGATGAATTCCCCATCCCGATCAAATAATTGTTGATCAATGCAACTGCTAGATATGTGGAACTCTCATTAATGTATGGTTATTAAGGTTATAAATAGATCTATATGTATCATGAAGATGAAGAATAAACATCATTTAGATATCCCTATAGGGTATTTTTCTATAAAGTGATGCCTTTTCAGTTCGAGAAATGATGGTGCCACATATCAACATTCCATGCATCGATATTTCAAACCTTTCCTAGGAAAATATGTAGAATTCTATGTTGATGATCTGGTGTATAAGTCACGATAGTTCCTATACCACCTATTATATTTTGAAATAGTCTTCAATAAACTGAGATAAAAATGTCTAAAAATAAACCCTCTGAAATGTTCTTTCAGTGTTACATAAGGGAAGTTCCTCGGCTTCGTCGTACGCCAACATGGCATCAATGTTGACTCGGAAAAGAATAATTCTATCCTTGGCATGTCACCACCTAACAACCTCACTTATTTTATAGGACTCCAAGGAAACCTAACCCACCTTCAATGCTTTGTAGTCAACCTTGTAGGCAATAGTTTTCTATTCACCAGGTTGATGATGAAAGGGACGAAATATCAATTGTCTGATGATTTTTAGGAAGCATTCAACAATATAAAATGATATATCTTGAGTCCACTGGTGATAATGCTTCTAGTCAAAGGAAGTCATATCAATCTGTATGTAACCATATTAGAACAAACCATTGGTTCTTTCCTTACACAAAATAATGATGTCGGCAGTAGAAATAGTCACTATTATCTAAGCTGAACCATGATTAATTTTGAGACTCCCTATTCAAATATCAAGAAGAGATTCCTTGAATTAATATTTACAGTCTAGAAGCTGAGGAATTGCAGCACTAAAAAGTCCATTTGGTATAACGTAGAAACCCACTCAAGTACATTCTCAGCCACCCAATGTTAACCAGACAGTTTTTACTATTGGTAGTCAACCTGTAGTTGTTAGATATATGGTTCATTATGTAGAAAGCTATCAAAGGCCAGAAATTAACAAATTTACTACAAGAGCACCCCTAAATGGAGGTGGAACCATTGGATACTCAGCTATGTGATGAGGAAGTATTCTCTGTTCAAGAGAACTCCCCAATGTGGGAAATGAACTTCGATGGTGCCTCTAGAATCCCAACGGGAAAATGAATGGAAGACCCCAAATTCAAAAAATTTGGTCTAGGAGTCATAATTATATGACCAAAAAGAGTCTTCATTCCATATTCCTTCCTACTATCATAAGGATGCATAGACAATGAAGCAGAGTACCCGACCCTTATTGTAGGTCCAGAGCTTGCACTCTAAGCACAAACTGAACACTTGAAGATTAAAGGTGATTCAGAACTGGTCATCAAGTATGTTATTGGTGACTAAGATATTAAGAAAGAAAAGATGATCCCTTTGATGAACAATATCCGAGAACCGATAGCATAATTCCTGTTAGAGCCAACATTGATTTATGTTTCTTGGTCCCAAAATGCACCAGCTGATGCATAGGAAAAATAAGCCATGACTCTAACCTACCCAGATCAGAATGAAAAAATAATCAGCATTTCCCATCACCAGATATTTTAACCTTATGTTACATAAAATATGGATGAAATTAATGGGATCCGTCCCATATCTGAGCCATATGGTCCTACCATCAGCTGGGCGACTCCCATTATGGATTATCTTAAAAGGGTAGAACTCACACCATATAGGGATGGAAGTGAACAAATCTAAAGATGAGAGTTCAATTTCATGTTGTACAATGGTGGAATCTGACAAAAGGTCCTTTATAAACAAGGCCCTGATGGGATCCTTCTCATGTGAGTTAATGGAGAAGAAACCTCTACCTTCATGAAAAAAGTACATTCCAAAACATGTGGGGAACACCAATCAACATCCAAAATCTCTCATCAAATTCGAAGGCTTGGATACTACTAGCCCACCATGATACATGATTTTGTTAATTTCACAAAGAGTCATCACTCCTAACAAGTTCATGCAAATTTCATCTACCATCCCCCAGAGTTACTTCACATAGCCAAGTACTCTTGGATATTTACTATATAGGGAATGGATGTCATGGGACCATATCCTCCCACCATATCCATACAATTAAAATATATTCTCAAAACAACATACATTTATCCAAATGGGTAGAAGGTGTACCCCTTAAGGAAGATAGAGAAAAATAATTGTCATATTCATGAAATCCAATATAGTTACCATTCTTGGTGTCCCTCATAAAATACAAATGAAAAACTACACTAGTTTTTTCTCTGTTGAGTTAGAAAACTCTACCAAGCATACAATATCAAATCCAACTGTTGATCTCGCTACCATGCAGGACCAACACACAGATAGAGGCATTCAACAATACACTATCAAACATACTCAAAAAGATGATAGAAAAGGATAATAAATCATGGTCGAAGATGATTCTCCATGCTATTTGGGATTACCATATCACAACCTGCACTACCACTCAAGAAACCGCATACTCATTGGTATGCAGGATGGAGGGAGTTCTGCCTATTGAAATTCAATTTCCATCACTCTGGGTCACTATTTGTGATGAACTATCTACTGATGAGTAATCCAAAAAATGGTTGGATGACCTAGAATGATTGGATGAAATAATATTGAACACCCTGCACCATTTGGAAGTCTACTAAAATCAGATTGCATGAGCCTTCAATAAGAAACTTCACCTCCAATATTTCCTCTATTGAGAAATGGTGTTAGCCCTCAGAACCCTGATGATACTCTTGAAGAAGCCTCAAATGTTGGATCCATGATGGGAAGGAACATATGAAATACACAAAGTTTACTCCAATAGAGTATATTCCATAATTACAATGGACAAAAAAACTCACCAAAGCTCCTACCGATGCAGGGTTCCTGAAGAAATATTTTCTGAAACCAAACACACACATCTACATACAACCCACACAATATTAAACTATATGAAAATTTTCCCTAATGTAAGACATTAAACTACTTAGAATCTTCATCCCCACTATAAGATGTTAAAATGAGTATTAATCACTATGTCCTAAACAATGACTTGCTATGTAGGAATCTGATCTGTTCATGGGAAAGATGAAAAAATGCTCCCCTCCTTGTGTATAGACAAAGCCTATATAGGAGGAGCCTCTCATAGAACCACATATGACTTGATTCATATTCATAAATGGGATACATAGAGATACCTTGACCCTGAGTCTTGGTCTATCCACCACATGACATGTGACACCAATATTAGACCCTTTATCACCCCTATATTACAAGGGAATCTTCATCGCTCCGTGTTTCTCAAATTAAGTATAAATAACATGATATTTGGAATGGTGGTCAGAACTTCACCCACATAGGAAAATTATAGAAAATTATAATAATTACATCACCTTGAAAGCATGCTATAAGATGCCCCCTTCATGTATAGGTCAAACTAGCACATGGAGTCCTTAGAACTACATATGTCTTGATTCCCACCATCACTGGATATTTAGTGATGCTTGGATCCTATATCTTGGAACAGTCACCAATAAAAATCAATAATTTCTATCTCCCTACATATAGGAAAAACATTCATGTGGAAATTTTTTGTCTTTACCGCACGACGTTAAACTGCATGGACCCAAAAATGTTCCCACCTGAGGAGACATTGTCACCTACATCGGTCACCTACCAGGAAGCTCTAAAAATATGTGTGGATTGATTCCTTTTATCAAATTATATGTAGTGATTCCATGATTATTCATTTTGGTCCAACAACCACATAAAAAAATTCCTTCCTTCATGCATATTAGTTTGACATATATAAGGAATTTCTTTCAAGAACTACGTGGAAATTGATTCCTAACAAACTGGGATATGTAGGAAACCTCCATGAGGTTCAAGACCGAATCTTCACTCACCTAATACTTTTCATGAAGGTTCACTTCCATCCTTTCTGTATGACATTAAACTATACATGATACTAGAACTACCTATGGATTGATTCCCACCCCTTGATGGGACAAGTAGTGACACCTGATCCTTCTCGGGTCCATCTGTCATTAAAAAAATTCCCCCTCTACATATAAGCCATACTTTCACATGGAAATTAATGATTCCTTACCACATGACATTAAACTGCATGGAAAAATAATTCGTAACCACATGACATTAAATTGTAAGGTATCTCAAGAACTGTGTACGACTTGTTTCTTAGTGTAATGAGATACACATCAACACTCAAGCCATAAATCATTGGTCTTGCCATGAAAAATAGAACAAAGGGGAAAAGGCCCCAACTCCTCCCATATAAAATGAAAATATATGTAAGGGATTTCAAATCTAGAATCTTACATCCTGAAAGTGTCAAAAGACTATAATTCCCCTTACATATGAATCAGATCTATGTAAGGGTTCTCTTAATTTAGAACTAATAATGGTCTGGATATTCTTCACAATCCCATACCCTTTTCATCTAATAAACTCCATGCCCTAGGAAATCGTGGATCACCATAATCACCCACGACTATTGGGAATGTATGGATAGTGTCTTGTGGACACCTTTGTTTGACTACGCACATTATACCCTAGAGGCTCTGTATATGTTTCCCACAAAAATGGAATGTCAACCAAAGGCAAATTCATCCTCAAGAGAGATTGTGTTTAATTTCGTACACTCATTGGCTCATAAGCCTCGAATCATATCTCCAGTCTCAAGATCTCCCAAAACCATAGTTTATAACTTCTTCCCCCACCCATGTTTGGGGCGTACTAGGAATATCCCGACCAGATTATCTCATCTTTACACAGGATCCCTTTTATGCTTCATCCCTATAAAATGATGGTTAAACTGTGATGTCGACGTCCTTTCCACACAACGCTAAACTGTAAAAAAGATGTTATAATCGCATGAAAATAAAACTCATGAAGAATTTTTCTATGCTATACATCATTAAACTACATAACACCTATATCTATACTACAGAATGATAAAATTCATTGTCCCACGATTCTCTTTTCTCGGATCCATCCATTCCAAGGTGGTTGAGTAAAACTTGTGCCTCCCCTTATTATCCATATAAAGAATGGCTCATGTGGGATTAGAAATTTTAGTAGGTTACTTCTCCCCATAGATTTGAGGTGAAGCAATCTAAAATAAATGACCCTATTTACATGTCTTTGAAATACATGTTCATGTCTTCCCCTCAATATTGGGAAACCTTACGTCCTGAACATATGAAATTAAATTGAAAGTTACCCCAAAACTAGGAAAAAAAATACCCCTCCCCTTGCCTATGAACCATAGCAAGGCAGAATGCCCAATCTATGAATGCCAGGATATCCAAACCTGGGCCCATCCCCACTAAAGGAGTCAAAATGCCTCACCCCACATACAAGTCAGATCTATGTGGGGGATTTCCCAACTATATAGGAAAATAATTTCCTGGATGATTCTTAGTTATCCAAGAACACATTATAAATTCATCAAACTCTTTGAAGTGATCTAAGATCATTATAATCCTTTCTGGCCATCAAGAATGGAAGACTAGTGTCCTGTAGAGACCATTTCTTGACTATATATACAATGCCCTGATGGATCTTGATATGTTGCCCAAAAAAATGGCTGGTCAACCAAGGGAAATTTTTTCCCCAGGAGAGGATTTTTCTATTTTTTTACGCCTAAAAGATTCTAATCCCCATGTCATTCCTCATGATCATAGAACCCTAAAAATCATGGTTTACACTTTCTTTCCTACTCATGTCTTGGATATGTTAGAACATTTTGGATTGATTACCATCCAGTTACTTGGGTCTTCTAAATCAACATTCTAATCGCATGAAGTATAAATTTCAAGATACTTGATACCTTATATTCAACATTAGGATAGGTCACACAAAAAGGGTATTTCCCATCATTACTTGGTGTAATAAATGAATCTGTATTGAAAAGTTTGACATGAACCCCCAAATCATTGGTGAATATATATCCAGAACAAAAACACCTCATCTATATACATGAATTATTTATTCTACTTGTCTTATCCCCTCCACAATATTTAACTATCCCAACATACCTAGCTACTAACATAGCCTATTTTCAAATCCAAATTTTACCCAATATTAGAGAAACCCAAAAAAACACGTGGTCTGTAACGACCCAAAGTTTTTCAATGGAAAATTACCTTCTTATATCTATGTCATAAAAACACAAAATAATGAACTACTAAGTGAGAAGTAACCTTTAAACATAATTTTTTCACCCCTATGTTTGGAATTTTAAAAATCCAACATTCACGGTTGTGTTCAAGATAGTTTTTGGAGTCCAATGAAACAAAAATAATTTTTGGTGAATAGTAACCTACCCTTATGAATAGTAACCTACCCTTATGAATAGTAATATGAACCTTTTGAATAGTAAATAAGAGTAACATTACCTGTGAATAATAAAATAAAATTTAGACATCTTAGAAAGTGATAATTTGACCTTAGTAAATGTTTTTGGTATTTTATAAGTCATAAATAAATAATTATAATTAATTAATTAATTTAAAAGAATATTTATTTTCCTGAAATATATTCATAAATTATTGAATCAATGTCTAATAGTTTTTAGATAATTTTATAAGACCCTAAGTAATTTTTGAAAGAACTGCAAAATCAGTTTTAATTTTAAAAACAGTTTTTTTTAAGTAAATTATGATTTTAATTAAATATTAAATTAATAATATTTAGAAAATTATTTTTGAAAAATGGACTTCATTTTTGGATTCTACACGTCGAAAAATGGTTGGGGTAAAATTTTGGTATTTTTCTAAGATACTTGAATTTTTGATGAATAGTAGAATACATTAATTTATCATATAAATACATTTTAATTAAAACCCACTATTCCTGACATCACAAGTGATGTAAGCACCCAAATACCGAATTCACAAGTCAAATTTACTATTCTTAGTCATCCAAGACTCACTATTCATTGTATTCGGTGAAATTAATAAACTAATCAATTTTATATTAAGGAAACCCCTCTCCCCTCCACTATAAAAGCCACCCTTCACTCCCTCTTTTCCTCACACCTCTCAAGCTCCAAGACTTCTCTAAATTCTTCCCAAAAACCTTCCCTAGATCATCCCCCACGTCCAAAAGCTTCTGGTCTCATCAAAAGACCAGGCCTAGCTTCCTTAAAGAGGATCTCAATAGAAGGATTCTAAAGGTAATTTCTCTCTCTTCTCCTTTAATTTCCTTTCATGTTCAAGTTCCTTTCTTGATCTCTCCCTACCTATCTTCATCAAAATTGTTCTGTAAATCTAGTATTATATATATAATGTAATATTATGATTCTAATGTTATATTATATCACCCCACACCCTTTCCCCCTTCCTTTTATTTTATTAAAGAGAACGTTGTTCATGTGGTGATAATTTATCACCTTCAAAAACAACATGCTCTCTTCTTCCATTTATACCTTCAATATGGTCATGAAACCATTTTTATGGACGAACCAGAATGTTTTATATGTATTATGTTCTATTTTATGTTCTGGAAATAACCTATGTCCATACTACTAAGTGAAAAATTAAAATGAGTTTGTTGTGATCCAAAAACCACTCAAATTAGCCCAAATAATCTTCATTTAATTCTTATCTAATGATTCGGCCACATGGATCTAATATAAATCATTATAAAATCATTCAAGATTCTGTAATATCATTAATTACATGTAATATCAGTTCTTTATGTTTATCCATGATCTACCAAAACATCAAATTAAGAATACAAGTGGACCGCTCAAGAAAACCATGAAAACGAACATCCCTGATCAATGTTTTTTTAACTCTATAAGTCATCCAAAGGAACATAATATGAAATAATGAAACCAGAATGAACCCTATTAATGTATAAAAGTTTCTGGAATTTCTAATTAATGAATATAATGTCATTATATAGGACATTAAAGAGAAGGAGGCATTCGAGTACAAGGTAAGGGGAAATCTCGAACCCAATTTTCTTCCTTCGGGTTCTCCCTCTTTCACTCCATTTTTGATATGGTTACTCCTCAAAGGTCTTTTTCCATAATTTACTTTACTTTTACGGGATATACATGTTTGTCACTAGTTTTTATGTCCATCAAAATGTTTTCCAAAAGAACTCTTCTTTCAAGATCTCACCTTTTACCTCTCATTCAAGGTTGATGGTTCTTATATCAAGTATATTGTTCCCTCTTTCTTTTGGGAACCCAAAGATTATGAATGTGTTATTATGAGATGAAACCCATTCCTTTCCATGGGTTATTTATGTACATGTTTGATATGTGTTCTATGTGGAAAGCATGATAATGATAATGTTATGATGTGACGGGTGCGCCCGGAATTATATAGCGCAATATGAATGTTTAAATGTGACGGGTGAACCCGGAATTATATAGCGCTCCAATGCATTGGGTAAAGTGATGAATCTCATGAGTAAATGTGAAATGATGCGTGAATATGATGCTAGCTTTGTTCACAAGTATGTGTGGTTGTTAACCACTATGACATGATGTTTCATTTTGTATGCTTTTCCACATTTCAAGTTTATTGTTTATGCTCCTCTGATGTTCAAGATCTTCTTCCTATGTCATGATTATGCTCACCCCATGCTATGTTGTTCTTATATATCCTCTTATTGGGCTTTTAGCTCACCCCTTTTGATGTATATCCTCAGGTGGCTACATGTACTAAGGAGAGGACAAGTGCTACTAAGAAGCTATAGAAGAAGAGATTAAATGAATTTTTATGCTTGATGTTGTACTTGTTATGTGTAGTCCTAGTATGCCCAAGACACTAAACCTCTGGATCCTCCATGTGTAATACTATTATGTTTTTTATCTTTGAAATGATGTAATAGTAATGTAAGAAAAGGTCGGGTCGCTATAGTTGGTATCAGAGGCAAAGGTTTAGTTAATTTGGGAATTAGGATTAGTGAACCCTAAAGAAAACCTCTAGCATGAGACTAAGTTCAAATATGCACACAAGGATATTTACCTAGGGATCCCATATGTCATGTTTTTGGTTTAGTTGTCTAAATGAATAAGTTATTCATGACTGGTTTAGTTATGTTTTGTTCTATCCTTTTCTATTTTAGAAAATGGTGGGAACTAGGAGAGGTAATGAAGGAGAAGTACCCTCACCTATTTGTGTAAAGTGAAATTTCGGGGGCGAAATTTCTTAAGGGGGGAAGAATGTAACGACCCAAAGTTTTTCAATGGAAAATTAACTTCTTATATCTATGTCATAAAAACACAAAATAATGAACTACTAAGTGATAAGTAACCTTTAAACATAATTTTTTCACCCCTATGTTTGGAATTTTAAAAATCCAACATTCACGGTTGTGTTCAAGATAGTTTTTGGAGTCCAATGAAACAAAAATAATATTTGGTGAATAGTAACCTACCCTTATGAATAGTAACATACCCTTATGAATAGTAATATGAACCTTATGAATAGTAAATAAGAGTAACATTACCTATGAATAATAAAATAAAATTTAGACATCTTAGAAAGTGATAATTTGACCTTAGTAAACGTTTTTGGTATTTTATAAGTCATAAATAAATAATTATAATTAATTAATAAATTTAAAAGAATATTTATTTTCCTGAAATATATTCATAAATTATTGAATCAATTTCTAATAGTTTTTTGATAGTTTTATAAGACCCTAAGTAATTTTTGAAAGAACTGCAAAATCAGTTTTAATTTTAAAAACTGTTTTTTTAAGTAAATTATGATTTTAATTAAATATTAAATTAATAATATTTAGAAAATTATTTTTGAAAAATGGACTTCATTTTTGGATTCTACACGTCAAAAAATGGTTGGGGTAAAATTTTGGGATTTTTCTAAGATACTTGAATTTTTGATGAATAGTAGAATACATTAATTTATCATATAAATACATTTTAATTAAAACCCACTATTCCTGACATCACAAGTGATGTAAGCACCCAAATCCCGAATTCAAAAGTCAAATTTACTATTCATAGTCATCCAAGACTCACTATTCCTTGTCTTGGGTGAAATTAATAAACTAATCAATTTTATATTAAGGAAACCCCTCTCCCCTCCACTATAAAAGCCACCCTTCACTCCCTCTTTTCCTCACACCTCTCAAGCTCCAAGCCTTCTCTAAATTCTGCCCAAAAACCTTCCCTAGATCATCCCCCACGTCCAAAAGCTTCTGGTCTCATCAAAAGACCAGGCCTAGCTTCCTTAAAGAGGATCTCAATAGAAGGATTCTAAAGGTAATTTCTCTCTCTTCTCCTTTAATTTCCTTTCAAGTTCAAGTTCCTTTCTTGATATCTCCCTAAAAATCTTCATAAAAATTGTTCTGTAAATCTATTATTATATATATAATATAATATTATGATTCTAATGTTATATTATATCACCCTACACCCTTTCCCCCTTCCTTTTATTTTATTAAAGAGAACGTTGTTCATGTGGTGATAATTTATCACCTTCAAAAACAACATGCTCTCTTATTCCATTTATACCTTCAATCTGGTCATGAAACCATTTTTATGGTTGAACCAGAATGTTTTATATGTATTATGTTCTATTTTAAGTTCTGGAAATAACCTATGGCCATACTACTATGTGAAAAATTAAAATGAGTTGGTTGTGATCCAAAAACCCATCAAATTAGCCCAAATAATCTTCATTTAATTCTTATCTAATGATTCGGCCACATGGATCTAATATAACTCATTATAAAATCATTAAAGCTTCTATAATATCATTAATTACATGTAATATCAGTTCTCGATGTTTACCCATGATCTACCAAAACATCAAATTAAGAATACAAGTGGACCGCTCAAGAAAACCATGAAAACGAACATCCCCGATCAATGTTTTTTTAACTCTATAAGTTATCCAAAGGAACATAATATGAAATAATGAAACCAGAATGAACCCTATTAATGTATAAAAGGATCTTGAATTTCTAATTAATGAATATAATGTCATTATACAGGACATTAAAGAGAAGGAGGCATTCGAGTACAAGGTAAGGGGAAATCTCGAACCCAATTTTCTTCCTTCGGGTTCTCCCTCTTTCACTCCATTTTTGATATGGTTACTCCTCAAAGGTCTATACATCATTTACTTTACTTTTCTGGGATATACATGTTTGTAACTAGTTTTTATTTCCATCAAAATGTTTTCCAAATGAACTCTTCTTTCAAGATCTCACCTTTTACCTCTCATTCAAGGTTGATGGTTCTTATATCTAGTATATTGTTCCCTCTTTCTTTTGGGAACCCAAAGCTTATGAATGTGTTATTATGAGATGAAACCCATTCCTTTCCATGGGTTATTTATTTAAATGTTTGATATGTTTTCTATGTGTCAAGCATGATAATGATAATGTTATGATGTGACGGGTGCGCCCAGAATTATATAGCGCAATATGAATGTTTAAATGTGACGGGTGCGCCCGGAATTATATAGCTCTCCAATGCATTGGGTAAAGTGATGAATCTCATGAGTAAATGTGAAATGATGCGTGAATATGATTCTAGCTTTGTTCACAAGTATGTGTTGTAGTTAACCACTAAGACATGATGTTTCATTTTTTATGCTTTGCCACATTTCAAGTTTATTGTTTATGCTCCTCTCATGTTCAAGATCTTCTTCCTATGTCATGATTATGCTCACCCCATGCTATGTTGTTATTATCTATCCTCTTACTGGGATTTTAGCTCACCCCTTTTGATGTATATCCTCAGGTGGCTACATGTACTAAGGAGAGGATAAGTGCTACTAAGAAGCTATAGAAGAAGAGATTAAATGAATTTTTATGCTTGATGTTGTACTTGTTATGTGTAGTCCTAGTTTTCCCAAGACACTAACACTCTGGATCCTCCATGTGTAATACTATTATGTTGTTTATCTTTGAAATGATGTAATAGTAATGTAAGAAAAGGTCGGGTCGCTATATGGTATCCCACTATAAACTCAAGAGGATGATGAATTTGATTAGTATACGATTGTTGTCTACTATAGGCTATAGTAACATGCTTCCAGATCACATGATCATGCTCTGATGTATCCTGAACAAGACTCAATACCAAAAACTCTAATTCTCTAACTTCCATCCAACAAAAAGGCAATTTATATAGCCTAAAATGTAATGCCTCATATGGTTCAATCTTAATAGTCTATTGATATCTATTGTTATATTAAAACTTATAAAATGATAAGTTATTCTCCGATTTCTCACCAAAATCAAATAAACAAGTCCTCATCATATCCTATAACACCTAGATAACCCAATCCAATTTCTCATCTGAATACAGGTGAAACAAATAATAAAAAGAAACTAAGTACAAATTGATTAATGAATTAATTTACAAAAAACATGACTTAATATAGGGGTATCTATTTGAAAAAATCATACAGGGAACCCCATAAAATGTAGAATCTCTTATACATACAGGTCACCTAACTGATCAACAGTGAAAGTATCCTGAATTGGTTAGAAATGTTCCACCCTTTTCATCCTATAAAAAATAACACATATTGTGTCATTATTCCAAGGATTCCTTGGTAAACCCACAATGGAATAGATGTTAACGTCATCCCAAATACATTATATAATGGGAAATAGATGTAAAAGACCAAAGTCTGCTGATTCTCAGCCTTCACTAGTTGATAGGTGTAGAATAGTGTCACAAAACATTTGATCTCCTTCTTCATTCATATTCACCAATACTTTCAAAGAAGGTTATGGAACATTTTAGTCAAACTAGAGTGTACAACCCAATTCAAAGCATGAAAATCACACATCAGATCCTCCTCCATACAAGTGAACATAATAACACATCCATGAACAAGGATAATCTCATCTTCACCAGTGGTATAGTCAGAGGGTGGATCCCCATCATCAACCGAATCCCTCAATACCAGGTACACCAGGTCCTCAAATTTTCTCCTCTAGATATAGATTAAAATAGAGAGATAAATAGATAAACACTTGAGAGTTAGATTCTCCCACTCCTCTTAAACACCAATACAAATATCAGTAAACAAGGCCATCATTTTCCTCTTAAAAGTAGACTTCTAGACTTATTGTGTCTGTGTCTTCTAGATCAAAGCATCAAAAACACTATTTACTTTTCCTAGAATATAAGCTACCTCAAAACTAAAAGATTTAATATACTTATCCAATATCCACTACTGGTGGTATTAATCCCAATGAGAAAAAATATACTTAAATTTTTTTTAATCTTTATACAGTAATCCTCCGACATAGAAGATGCTGTTGCAGACACCTTAAGTCATAAACCACCACAAAGAACGAAATGGTGTGTGTTGAGTTTTTCTATTCCTATGAACTAAAATATAACGATCTATATATCATGACTCAATATCCATGAATTAAAACTACCTTGAGTCCAATCCTTAATACATTATAACAAAAAGTATACTCCTCACCCAACATTGGTATGATCAGAATCTATGTAGTGTAAAAATACCTCTTTAGCTCATGGAAGGAAGTATAACGTGCCTCAGACCACTCAAAATTTATAACCTTATTTGTCATTCCAAGAGAGGCACTTCCAAGAAAGAAAATTCTTTGACGAACCTTTTGTAGTTACCTACAAAACCAAAAAATATTAAGATATTAAAAAAATCTTTGGTTGTTCCCATGAAACAACCACGTAAACCATCTCATGGTATGCTGACATGTCTTCCTCTTAGGTTTTTCCCTAATAAATATACCTTGTCATTCCAAAAATGAGACTTAGATTTCTCGGTAGGTAGGTGATGCTCTCCCAGTATAATTAGGATGATTTTTTGATGTTTAGAATGATCTTCATTAGCTTGGGAGTACAAGAAGATGTAATGAACATGTATAACCAAAAAATGGCCCTAATATTTATGAAAGATTCAGTTCATCGAGTTTATAAAAATTACAACAGTGTTATTAAATAAATAAGACATTGGGAAGAACTCATAAAAACCATATAAATGTATAAAATTAGTCTTTGGTATATCAAATGGTCTCAAACATAATTGATAATACCCTGATATAAAATTAATCATTGATGAAATACAGAAACCCCTCAGTTGGTCTAAGAGAAAATTGATATTCGAAAGAAGACAATGGTTCTTAACCATCATGTAGTTCGAATTTTAGTAATTAAAACATAAATGATAATTTCTACCAACCTTCTTGGAAAACAAAAATAGAGATACCTATTGTGATATAATTGGGTGGATAAAGCATTTATCCTCAAACACCTGAAATCGAGTCTTAAGATCATGAAGTTGTAATGGTTCTATTCAGTAAGGTGGAAAATAATCCAGATAATGTTATGGAATCAGATCAATTATAAAATCAACCTCTCTCTTAGGTGGAATCAGTGATAATTACTTAGGAAACACATCTTAAAACTAATATACTAAATGGGGAAATAAATTATGCTCTACACCATTTTCATCTAGAAAAAACATTCCATCTGGGATATAATCTCACACAACTATTGATGAACTATCCGTGAAAATATTTAATGGATACCTATTTCTCCATGGTGAATACGAATATCACCCTTAATATACATGAATGATATCATTTGATTGCAATAATCAATATGTTCTCGACATGAAACCAACAAGTAAATTCACAGTGTTAGGTCAAGTCCATTTATATCAAGAACAAAAATGTATCTAAGGTGATGGTACCCACCAATTTTGAGGGAACACTCTTTGCAGTGTTGGATACCCTCCAATCACACCCGTAATTTTGTGTTGATCAATATAAAACCATGCCTAAAATCCACCTTTATACCCAATCCATAAAAAATGGGCATAAATAAAGAAATATGAAGTTCCTGTATCAAATAAAGAATTCAAAAGTGTAAAATAAAAAAGGATTGTACCAGAAACAATCAATGTTCCAACCTGGATAATACTGGATGATGGATGAACGACATACAATTGACCTATCCACACAACCTATGATCCTATATTATTTCCATTCAATACACTACTCTACCGATATTGTCTCTGCTATATTGGATCACCTTTTCTTACACCCTGATCTATACAACTAGTAGAACTCTGACTTTTGGACTGGAATAGGGTAGCAGATCAACTTCTTGTTCTTTACATCATCTTGGATTATCTATCAACAAAAATTAGCTAAAGGTTCCTACACAAAAAATCTAGGATTCCCATACTCCTTCATGTTTAGAACTCAATTGGTGGTCATATACACAATCCACACATGTGACCAGGCTTCCCACACTGATAGTAAATCACTCGACCACCTCCCTATAAGGATTGTCCTCTCTTCGAGCTACTATGCCTACCACATCATTTGTATAAGTTGTCATAACATTAATTCCTACCATCAAAATACACACCACCTGGTCACCCAACTAATCAAACCTTTCCACCACTAGAATCCTCCTCCAAGTTCCCTATTGAAATGAGATCTTGATTCACCACCTTAGAAACCTTCTTCAAAGGAATGATATTCACTTGGGTCATGATCTTACAACTAATCCCATCATGAAAATGTCTCCCCACTATTGTTTCTTCACATACTAATGCTAGAAAAAATTCTATAATTTAGTGAAGTGACCAATATAATCCATATTTTACATAGTCCATTGGGATAACCATATAATCTTTTGACCCCTTTCCCGCTTCATGGTATTTGGGTAAAAGTGTTCAAGGAATATCTCTTAAATATAATTCCAAGACATACCCTCTATGTAATCATCCTAGACCTAAATATAACATAAGTGAATCTTTGGTTCTTATAATATGTAATCCTCTAACATAACCCTATTCTTTGGAGGGGTCTATAAGAGATCTAGAATAGTCTAGATAGACTCAATCTAAAACTCGTTTACCTCATATCCAACCTCTATAAAAACATTAGAGGATTCCACTGCTGGAACTCCCCAGTTAGTTCAAACACACTCGACACAACTGACACTAGGTCTCTTTCCATAAACTGTATAAAACACGTGAAATTATCATTAAACTAATCTTCCTCCTTATTACCCAAAACCAATGAGGGCTCAGGTTCTGCTTCCATCGACACATTATCAGTAATTCCCTCATATCACCCCATAAGTAAGTATAGTCATACACTACTAGAATTTCATCCATTTCTGACGGGTCATTTGAGATGGCCAGAAGACCTGTCACAAATAGCGTGCTTTCTATTACTATTTTGAGACAAAGTATTTATTCTATTGAAAATAAAGGTGATTTATGATAGAATAAATAATCCATCGCAAATTTTTTCAATGGGATTTCCTGCCTCCCAGTGCAAAAAAGTAATCAGGACTAGAATTTCCAACGGATAACAAAATCCATCCTAAATTCCCCTAGGCTCGAGATTATTTGTGATAGAAATTAGTGTCCATCGCAAATAGTTTTGACAAAAAAACTATTTGAGACTGCATTAATTCCATCACAAATAGACCATCGTAAAAAAACCCATCTTTTTAACAGTCGTGCAACCCTATTTAATTTCTCCCTCCTCCCTCTCCCAATTGCACCGTAAATTCTATGACAGAATGATTTTTCCAACTCCATGCGGATCCTTTCTTCAATTTTTTTGCTGATTTTGGCTTAGATGTTCAAGGTATGGACTCTTCTTACATTTTCCATCAAAATTTTAAGTGTATTTTGGTTCAATGTTAAATATACAGGTTTGGTCTCTAGTTTTAGAAACTTATACGATTTTCATGATTTATTTGATATTTATGGTAGACGTAATTGTATTAATATGTATTTTGATTTCATTCTAGTTCGTTTTTTGCATATTTTGGTTCAATGTCAAATATACTGGTTTGGTTAAACCATATGTTTTGAAATTAATCTAATTTTTATGCTTTATTTGATATTTAATATTGATGCAATTGTATTAATCTCTATTTTGATTTTAACCAAGTTCAAAAAATTTATTTTAATTTATTTTTATGAATTCTTCTAATTTATTATTTTTGATATCTATATGTGTTTTGTATATATATTTGTATGTATACATATCTAAGTACATTTCTGTACACTGCTAACTTTGATATATGTTTGTGTGTATATATATATATATTTTAAAATTTGTATTTAATTTTTATATTTTATTTGTTTATATATATATATAAATGATTTTAAAAACATGTTTATGGTTTTTGTGTGTACATTTATAAATGTTTTAAAAAACATGTAATTTTTTAATATATATATATATATATTTATATAAAAAATTGTTTAATGTTTTCAATATATATATACATAAATACAAATATATATATATATATATATATATATTAAAATGTGAATATATGTAAATATATGTTTTAAAAAATGTATAAAGTTTATGATATATATATATATAGAAAGACGTATATAAATTTTTAAAAAAATGTATATTTTTTTTAATATATATTTGTATGTATGTATGTATGTATGTATTTATCTGATATATACATTTGTTTTAACAAACATGTAAAAATATATTTTATTATGAAATCGTGTAATATATATATATATATATTATCATATGAATTTGTATATATAAATATTATAACAGTACAGTAAGGTTTAATATATATATATAAATATAATTATAGATTTGATATGTATATTTTTTTTAAAAATATTCAGAATATATTTTATGTATTTATATTAATTTTGAAATAGTGACATATATATATATCATAATTCTGAAAATATTAATAAATATTTAAGTAATTAATAATAATCAATAAATAATTTATCATAATATCTAATTAATTAGTTAATATTATTAAAAGATATTAAATATTTATCTATGTTTATATATATGTATATTTAAATTTAATATGTATGTCAGTTTAAAGAAAATGTGAGATTTTTTTTGTATATTTATATTAATTTAGAAATATTTTAATATAAATCCATATATGGTACTTCTGTGATGGAATCAGTGAGTGAAAAGGGAGCTTATGTAGTGTTGTTACCGATGCTGTTGTTCGCTGCACATTATGAGGAGTGGTTGATAGCTCAGGATGAGATGATACATTAGATACAGAAGAAGAGATAGGAGGAGCGTAAATAGGAGCGTCTGAGAGATGCAGATATGATATATATGCAGCGACTTGCTCATGGAGTTGGTATAGAGTTTCCTTCCCCCGGTCCATCGAGTGATCCTCCTCCCCCCGATGCCAGTTGATGATTTCTGAATATTTTATGACTATTTTGTGAATTGGTATGATAGACATATTATATTTGAAATGATGTATTACTTTTATTCGTGTTTTAATTTTTTTAATTTTTTAATGATTTTTAAATATTTATAATTTTATTTTTTATTTATAAAAAACTGTAATTATTTCTTTTTTAAAAAGGTTATTTGTGATAGATGCATAATCATTCACAAAAAGTTTATTTCTAATGGATCGTCAAAAAAGTGTTTTAAATAATATTTTGATATTTTATTGAGGCAGCTTGTATATTCATCCCAACAAAGAGTTTCTGCAAATAGATCATCGCAAATAATTATATTTTTGAAACCCTCTTCTATGATGGGCTATCTGCGATGGAAACCAGTCACAAAAAGTCCTTTGAGATGATTATTCATCACAAATAAGCCATCACAACTATCAAAAATTCATGTTGCGGTAGAGGTATCCCTATAAAAATTCAAACACACATCTCAAGACACATAAAATATAATTACATAGTTTCAAAAAAGAATGGTCTCAAATAACCATAAACACACCACTCTGCATAAAATATCCCAACAGTTATAACCACAACACTACCACCACCCTCAAGCATTGTTATCCTTGTCCATAGATAAATCCGGGTAAACCAAAGATTTAAATTAAAAGTTTTATGTATTAAACTATTTTAACCATTTAAATTCATATCATTCAATTTGTAACATATATAACTTATTTATTAGGTACTATTTCCTTAAAAACAAAAAATAAATAGAAAATATTTTCATGTCTCACAAACCAACCATAAATTCTCTTCTATTTGTGCCTTACGTGATGCAGGTCATAAAAGTACCTATGTTCCTAGAATTATTCATATATACAAAGATCTCATGCGACGCTG
Source organism: Viscum album (assembly GCA_963277665.1). Classification (NCBI taxonomy): domain Eukaryota; kingdom Viridiplantae; phylum Streptophyta; class Magnoliopsida; order Santalales; family Viscaceae; genus Viscum; species Viscum album. The sequence continues at coordinate 1,865,745,310 of OY728131.1, forward strand.
GAGTATGAGTAAAATATCAAAAAACAATAACACCTCACAAAAATTGTTTCATCCAAGGTTAAATAACTTCTAATGGTAACAAACAAACCTAAAGAACAACAGTACCAACTAGGGGACTTATGTTTTACCCCACATATAGATTAGTTACTCCCATGTATAAGGTCAGAAATAAGTCTGAACACATCGTGATGGTTTTTGTACCTTTACCAAAAAGTAAATCAATATAAAATAAAAACAACTCTGATAGAAACATTTAATTTCTCAGTCTGGGGGCCACTAAACTAGTTCCTTGAGTCAGATTTCAACATGACCACATGCATACCTCCTCTTATGCTAAATTTTTATAAATTGTAGTGAGGGTCTAATACGAAATATGGGGAGAATATACCCTAATTACTAGATTAATAAAACAATGGATGTAAAAATAAACAATAACCAACAATAATCATGCATCACATTATAATATATTAAACTAGGTAAATAACCACAAAACCATAAAAACATTCCATGTCATAGCAGTATCAGGTACCAAAGGAAAACCAAAATAAAGTCACCCATAAAATCCCAAAAATGTGTCCTGACATCACATATGGTACCATTATCCAAGATATATCCTAATGTACCAAATATATCATCCATCACAAGGACTTATCACTTATCTTATTCTATAACAATAAAATTTTCTTAGGTATCCATGTCAGACCAATCAGGGAGTTAGTAAAAATTACTAGGACACCAATAATAGTTTCTAATGAAATTCCCATTCTATAAAAAACAAAGTATTAATTAAAACAAAGGGACTAATAAACTAGGAAATAATTGAATCATTTATTATAATATACAATTATTAATTTTTTACTTGTGATCTTAGGTTTCACCATGACACCCAACCCATTGAACCTACTTCAACACTACCAAAAGTATGAACCATGAAAGAAAATATCATTGGGGTTAAAAAATAAAGATAAAATGGGTAATTTATTTATGCATTTCAAATTATTGGAAGCAAAGGGAGTCATCCCAATTACCAATACCATGTCAATTTATATCAGTTCCTATATCATCACATACTAGAACCCATGCCAAAAATAAGGAGTTCTACATCCATTATATCATGTTAAGGATGGAAAAACCATATCCATCCATCATAAATCAAGGATAAAGAATACTGTTTCCAATATCTTCACCCATGGGTTTGGAGTTCCATGTCCAACATTAAAAACCATTTATTGACTACCAATTTATATGGGATAACATGCATAAAATTCAACCCAACAATTATAACAAGGGTTATCCTACTGCACATTCATCATTCCTCGTGGATTAATTATATTTTATAATTTCAACCCCATTAATAAATTTAATTATTTAATTTTTCATTTATATTAATCAATCGAGAAATATTGTTAAACTATTTAATGTGTTAAACACACCCCTTTATCCATTAAGTACCTCTTCCCATAATTAACTTATGACTCCTCCAATTTCTGACTTAATAAAATTAACTCATTTTTTCATTATAATATATCAAAAAAACCACAACTGGTTTAATCAAATAAACCATTTTTATTTTATTATTTAATATTTTCAAGGGAGGGGTAGATCCCAAGGGTGGCCTTAGGCATGGTATAATAGTCATCAATAAACCCAAAAGATCTATAAAGGGTCTAACACATCATTTAAATTCCTAATTTATCATTTTTAACAATGGATCAATTGTGTAACAAAAAATCTCATTAATACAAGCCACATATGTTTGAATAAATATCTATACAATGGGAAATTTCTTGTAGAAAAACTACCTTATTCTTATATATAAACACTTTCCCAGATTTATCCCTTTATTCAAGCTAAAATTAATTTAATGACAATGATAAGATCTCCCGAGAATTTGGTCACATGATATTTAGAAGAAGATAAATAACCAAGAAAATTTTCATTTATAAAATAGACGGACAAAAAGGTGAAGGATTACTTGGGTATTAAAAAAATAATAAAAGACACATAGAATACCATATAAGTGATGGATAACCACTCTTGGAGGAGGATGGATCTTTTTTTCCTCCCTCTAGGTTTTTGGGGAAGAATTTAGGGGGGGGAAACAGGTTAGATCATATAATGATCAAGAAGAGAAATTAAAAATAGAAACTTTTAATGAGGCACATAGTTATTTTTATGGTTTTATAAAATGTGATCCACCCTATATCTAAATGGAAAACATGTTTCATGGATTACTTGGGTACCCTCAAAGTTGGACAAACCATGAGTATGTTGTGTGAACCCCACTATCCCAGACACCCTCCTCTCACAAATTTATGGGGAAATGTTAGTTCTAACAATGCACCTATATTTTTCAAGATTCTAAACACTTTTACACTCTTGTGTCCTTCCCCAATCCTAAGAAAAATCCTATAAACCTATTAAAAGGATTTTGACAAAGTTTAAAAAAAGAACGCACCATATCATATAATAAATATCTTACAAATTGTAAGATCCTTATCTCATAAATACATTAAAATTTTATTCTTATTTGGTTATATCTAAATAATACACGTTTTTCTTTCGTTTTCCTCACTTTATGTACTTAGAAGATCAAAATAATTTTTTAAGTAAAACATAGTTAGTATTTATCTTTGGCTGATAATACTTTCACTTCTATATCCATGTTTTCAAAAAATGTTTTCAAGAATGTTTTTAATATTATACTATGATTATTTAAATTCATTTTTAATAATTATTGAATTTTTGAAAAATTGTTTTTTAGGAATCTTCTTAACATTTTTTGAATGAGGTAATTTTTAACTTTTTATATATGTGTGAAAGGAATGTTTTATTTTAACTAAAATAATGTGAAAAAACTTTCCCACCATCATGAATAATAAATTTTTTTAATAATACTTTTAAAATTTTATGTTTCTTTTGAAATTTGTTTTCTTTAATATTTTGGACAGTTTTATATTTTAAATAAGTGATTTGAAATTGAAAAGGTATTTTCTTTAAGAAATATTGTAGATAATTTTGTAAAATAATTTTCAACTATGATAAAATTATTTAATGTTAATTATTTTTTTCTAGGTATATGATCCAATTATAGAATTGTTATTATTTTTCTCTATGGTTTACGGTTATACTGATCGAATATTTATGATATCCATTTATTTTCTATGGGTTAATCTATAATGATCTTATGAAATTTTTGTGAACCCTATTTTATTTTAATCAGTTTTGATGCAATGATATAATTAATGCTTTATGATCTCATGTATAACATATGTATGGTTTTAATTATGTTATGGGTGGGCTCAGAAATATATAGTTTTCCAATGGATTGGGTGATATTTTATATATCATGAGATAAAAATGATAAAAAAGATGATGAACATGGTCCACTTTATGAAAAATGATTATGTTCTTGATTAATATGGGAAATAGGTATTGATACCTAATCCATTTTCATATTTAGAATATGTTTTGATTCATGATCCACTAAATTTTTTTGGTCTTAGTAGTTAACTTTGATATATGAAATGGTTTCTATAAATATGATGGAACAACACTTTTATGATATAAACTTATGGTTCATGATTTATTTATGATTCTTTATCAATATTATGATTCATTCCTTTGAAATGATAAATTTTTATACCATGACTCTTGTTTATGAATACTGATATAATAGGTATGGTTCTTAAATTTTAATCTTATGTTCTCAAACCCTTATGATTATATTATTCTTTCTTATGATCTTCGATTGGTATCTCCAATGTTTTTCCTTTCATATCATCAAATATCACAATTTATTATGTTTCCTTTTCCTAAGTTATGAAGAAATTTATTTAATAGAGTATGTCTAAGAAGAGTATTATTTGGAATGAGATTTTTGGGAAATGTTGACGATCATTCATGAAATCAAAAGATTGTGTATATAGTTCAAAAAGACACCAAACCTTTATGGTTCTAACATGGATTGTAATGTTATATATTAAATATTAATCTAAAAATATGTAAAATTCATGTATCAAAATTTTGGGTCATTTTATTATAATGAACTATGTCTTGTTTATTGAAATTTTATTTAGTTCTTCATTCATGGATTTAACTCATGATTCACCCTTTATCGATTCTTCAAATGGTATTGGCTCCACTTATGATGAAGAAATATATTTCTCAATACTCTTTATCTATTAAGTTAGCATTGGATTCTTTTTTAATCAATAATATAATATTCATTTATTTAAACCCTTATTCTTCTTCTTTGAATTAGAGATTTATTAAATTCAACACAATCTTCCACTTTTGATTCAATCTCAGAGCCTTCCTTAAATATCACTAATAAAGCACAATATGAAAATAATTTTATATTTTATTCATGGGGGATTATCCTCTAATATATTATTAATAAAGTAAAATATATGTGTCTTTTAATTTATAGATATTTTAGTGGATGTTGATAAATAATGTTAAATGTATTTTTTTAATAATTCAAATGAATGTTTGAAGTTAATTTTATTTAATTTATTTTTTAATTTTTTAATAATTATTGAATAATGTAGGAATATTATCTGGTATATTGGTGAAAATACAAAATCATGCATGGTTGGATAGATAATTGATGCAATGGACTATTGATGATGGTACATACTTGTTGGGACATGAAGATGTTCATTGGTCCTTTCACATCGATTTTAGGATAATTCATTTTGAGGTTAGAGTTTGGGGTTATCTAGAAAGATATATTAGCATGTATTGGTATCCCTTTGATTTATCTCAAATACTGAATAATTTTCATCAATTCACTGGAATTATTTAGACGATGGCATTTTCATTTTCTATACTAAAATAAACCATTGGAAACCTTTGGGATGTCAAATTCGATTTATTACCAATTGGGTATTGATTGGGATATCTTTTAATGAAGGTTGAAATATTTAGAGATCACTAGTGGAATATTCTATAGATACTAAAAATATCATGGTCCCACTATGACTATGAGAATCGTAGCACAACATGAGTTGAAGTTTTAAAAATAGAAAATTTGTATTTTGTACGAATTATTTAGTGAGCATTGTATGATTCCTTCATGGAATTTTATAAGATTATTCTATTTTATGTAATTACATGAATATTATGGTCGCAACATGACATAATGATAATTTATTTGGATAAGTCCTACACAAGGGCTTGTACATATGATGTATCAGAGAGAAAACATAAGATATCTTACTTTTCCATATTTAATGTATGGTGTTACATGCTGTAATGAAATCATCCAAACTATAAAGTGGAATTGGATATATTTTAGCATTTTGAGAATGAATATGATTATGTTTCAATGGATATATCAAATCACAACGTATTTTTGAGTGATTTCGATGGTATCTTTGATCTATTTTTATATAGTGCAGAAAATTCTAATTTTTATAGGTTTTAGAATATATCATGATTAAAGAAGACATTCCAGGATTTACGTACATAAAAAATATATATAGACATGCTTTTAGAGGCCTTAAGATATATAGCACCGGAATATAAGTACATATCATGAAATATAACGTCATTCCATGATGATTTTGAGAGGCTAATAATGTAAAAATTCTGAACAATTATATTTGGGGAATTTGAAAGAAGATATTAAGAAAGAAAAAGTGGATATAATGTTTGAACTCGGATCATGTTGTGATAAAGGAAATAATAACATAAACTTGAAGTTTTGGATGAGGCATAGGATGTAAATGAGGATTCCTTAACATCAATGAGGGTAATATATAAAATTTATATAGATAGAATTCATTCTTGATTCACTGGAAATTTTGTTTACTTGATCAAACATATGTAATGTAAATCTATGGTTTTAAAGATGAAATAAGTTGGAGAAATGTGGAAATATTTATAGAATATATTTTGGGGAAATTTTTTCCAAATTTAAAGAACAATTAATAGTAGGGAGATATGAAAAACATTATAGAACACATAGAAGAACATAGGGTAGAATAGAAATTTATTGTAAATTAAGGTTTTAAGAGGGAATTGAAGATCATAAATAACACCCTTTCCTAGAATGGGGCTTTAATTTTGTTGAAGAATTTTTATAACTTATCGTTATATCACATATATATTATTTATTAACCCAAATTAGTGTTCAAAGGTATAAGATGATAAAGTGAGACTTGATGGATAGTGAACCTTTCCAAAATAATTTTAACACCCACATTGTGTACTACTAGCCATTATTTTGTTGACAAACCATTGAAATATGATCCTTCAAAAATCCCTTTGTGTCTAACATAGTAAAATCCATGGGTCCTCACATTAATATTCATATCCATTTTTTATTTTTTGTGATTGAGGATTGATATGTTCATATAATTAATACTAATATGAGAAAATTTTCTACGAGAAATAAGAATAATTAAACACACTAATTCACTCCCCTCTTTGGTTATTTATGCCTTTGGCATCAAAAAGTGGTATCATTTCCACTGGGTTATTGTATGGTAAATGTTACTCCTATAGGTTATTGATATAGAGAATACAGTTAAGGGAAAAATGGGTATATTTATTTAACAATGAAAACTTTTAGATATAGAATAATCACATGAAATCTCATTTATGATCTCTCTGACTTAATGACTTCAATATTCTATAAAATTAAATATAATTTATTGATTCTATAAATATATCAATGACTGAAACCAATATGATACTTTTCTATGATTATTCAAAGGCTCAAAAATAATTATCCAAATAATAGTCAAAACATATTTATATAAATGTGATGTATTTCACATTAATAAAATCCAAACAAGGTAAAATAAATCATATTTTTAAAGGGGGAAAAGTTAAAATAATCTAAAATGAAATTTCTTCTCAAAAAGCTTGATGAGTTGAATATGAGATAAAACAAGAATATTGATGTCTTCTTCAATCAGCTCATTGAATTTGAGGAATAACTTCATGGACTTGATGGTCAGATGAAGGATGTTGATATTATAAAAAATATTATTAGAAGACTACCACCCTTTATAATGATAATGTTTCATCCCTATAGGAACAAGATATCACATATATAACTCTTTAAGATCATCACTGTAATATGGTGTCCAGTAAAATTTTGGTGAAATTAGAGATGAAATATTACCAATTATTAAAAGATATTTCCTTAAAATACATATATAATATAGAGATTCATGAATCTGGTAGAAATAATGAATATATTAGTAAAAAAATTTAATCAACGGTTACAAGTAGATTCAAATGGGGAAATTTAAATTATAAATGTACACTATTATTTTCTTATTTTAATAGTTGAAAAAGTTTTTAATATCATAGAATGATTCCAAAGGAAGGTAAATAGTGGAGTTAAAGATGATATAGAATCAAAATGAAAAATAATGTTTCTAAAAGAAAAAATTTTAAATTTGGAAGTTTAATTGTAAAGAGGTTCCAGTGAAAAATTCTGTTGATTAATTAAGAAAGAAAGGAATGGTTCCATGAAGATGATAAAGTAGAGATTATTTCACATGGACAAGTTTTAGTTCTTGAAACTATTGATGGAAACAAGTATGAAGATGAAAAATAATATCATACTAAAGGAGTCGTTAAAAAAAATTCAAACTTGAAGGAGTTCATAAAATAGATTAACATTCAATAAAATAAAAAAAATGTAAAATTGATAGTTAACTGAATGAATCAACCATATATATTGATCAAATTGAATCCATAATTACATAGTTTGATAAAGTGGTGGAAGACCTAAGGAATTATAATATAATTCTAAATAAGTGATTTATTTTAATTTCAAAATCAAGGAGAAAAATAAAATTATTTTTGATCTCAATATTTTATAGGAAGAAAGAAGGAAGACTGTTAAATATATCAAAGAACTAGTTTTTCATTAAGAAAGAATATTGAAGCTAAAATAAAAATGGATTGTGATAAAAATCTACAATCTTGGAAGTCTTTGATAAGGAGTTAATAGAGAGAATATTTAGGGGTATATGGATTATTGAAAAAAATCATAAATGAACATAGTCCAAGGACTATGGTCAAGGTTTATCTCATATATTAAGTTGAGACATAAAAAACTATTGAATTTGTTGTACAAAATAAAGGAAAGTAAAAAATTTAGTGAAATTTTAGAATCCCCAAGGCTACCCCAATAGTCAATAAACTACTCAATAGCTTAAAATAATTAGATATTATGTGGTTGAAATATATTTCCATTTATTAAATAGAATTACATATTTTTCTTTGATATAAAATGACTTGGTATAGGGAAGTAGAAATCTATTTTAAGGGTTAATCTCCTAATATTTATAAACAAAGAAACAGAACACACCTTACATGCTGAAAACAAAATTGTTTTTATGGTTATTTTTATTACTACACTACTTTTGGTCAAAAGTAAACAAATTAAATACAATTTAAATGTGAAACCTACTTGAATGAGATACAAATAAGAAATATATCTATAAAACATTATCAAATTCCTATGAAAAATAGTTTCTATCCTTTGTATAAAGGAGAGTAAGATATTTTGGTCTAATATGATGAACATGATGATATACCACCTTGTGTCTCAACTCAATAGAGAATATCTAGGAAGTAGAAAATGAAGAATGAGAAGGCTATTATGGAAGATATTTCTCTCAATGAGACAAAAAATAGTATCACTTAGATCCTTGACAATGGGTATTCATCCAATATGACTAGAAACATAAATCTCCATAAAAATGATAATATAAATGTTAATATAATGGTTAGATTTGGTAATAATGGATCATTAAAAATAAATGGAAGCCAAAAGATAAGGCTAGTGGAAGATAAAATAAATAATACATAAGTTCTTTATACTGATTATATTTGACATATTATTCTTAGTGTGAGTCTATTTTTGGACTTTAGACCTGAAGTCACATTTCATCAGAAGGGTTTCTCTGTCAATGAAAAAACATTAGACTATTTTTAAAGGAATGGAGAGCGTATTTTAATCTCTATCAAATAGATTCCAAGGGAAAAAACTAATTTACATATGTTGGATAAATAAAATACCTTAGGAATTGAAGCCTCAGATATATTAATTAAAAATTCATGGAAAATCTATTCAAACATAAGGATGTAGTATATATTTTAAATATAAAAAGAGACCAAGAGAATACATGAAATAATTTTATAAGAGGAAAATTGATAATAAATTCATATAAACTAAAGAAGAAGAGGTCCTCAAATCAGGTGGATCTGATCCACACCGATGTGTGCGGTATCATGAAGGATATTTGGAAATATGATGAGAAGTAATTCATCGAATCAAAAAAAAGTATAGTATAATGGGATATATAATTTTTATGTATAATATAATAGAGGTGATTTTTTGTATTAAGTAGTTTTATATGAGAGATGCGATTGAAACTATAATAATAATCAATATTCTTTATTATAAAAATGAAATAGTGTACACCATGAGGTAAAAAATTAATTTGATAAGAATGAGATTATGCATAAAGTTTCATTAGTGAGAAAAATATAAAAAAATAGTGTGGTTGAAAGGTGAAATTGAAAGGCAAACACAATATCTAATAAATTTATAATTAAAAGTGGCATATATCACTACTATTGGAAAGAATCTTTTGAAGTAGAAGTGGATACATAAAATTGGGCTTTATTGAGACTTATAGAGAAGATAAACCCATATGTGATTTGAAATGGAATAAAACCAACATTAACACACATTTTAGTGTTTAAGACCATATGTTATATTTTGTATAAGGAATCAAACCAAGGTAAATATAGATATACAGTAGATGAATGGATAATTCTGGGCCACTATTTCAAGCGTAAATCCTACAGGTGTCTGAATAAGGTTGAACAAGGCCATAGAGAGGAGTGATTTAGAAAACATTAAATAAAATATGGGAACAAATATATAATGTAACACCCTAGAATTTAAATTTATTTATGTCTTTTAACTAAATACTATAAATTAAAATTTCCTTTAAAATTAAAAAAATATGAAAAATATGTTATTGAAAACAATACACTAACATAAATACAAAAAACTATTTAGAAAATATACTACCATATAAAGAGTTTAAAATGAAAATTTTTAAACAATCACTAGTAATAGAATAGGGAAAAAATAAAATAAGCATTCCAATGTAATGTTTCCCCTCCGCTTTATTTAGATCAACCATGAGTACGAGTCCTCCAAATACAATGACGATAATAATACAATGTAGCAGGAAAATATGAATCATCCATGTAAGTGATAAAACCATAATATATAGATTTTGGTTTATAAACATGATTATTAATGAGGGAAGAATAAAAACCTTTATTTTTTAAGGATACAAATTTTTTTGATAGAGTGTAGGAAATGAAACACCAAACCTAAAAGAACTATAATTATTTAAATTTGACTGTTATAACATATCCGTTAAATTTTGAGGTACTAACATGATTAAATGATTTATGAAATATATATAATTTTCCTAATAAATATAAATTTTCAAATAAATTCTTAGGAAATTATAATTCAATTTTTCAAAAATACATTTTATTCTTGAAAAATTATTTTTATTACTTTTTTGAGAAAATATTTAATTATTTTCATGAAATTTTATAAAATTTATTTGATAAAAGGACCTAATTATTTTTGAAATCATTATATTAAAATTATCATATGGTGAATTTTGGGTATTTTTCTGAAATTTTTAACTTTTCAATGAATAGTGAAAATTACTAATTTTCAAATTCTATCATTTATTTTCCTTGAAAAAATAAATTTAAAATTCAAATTATATTTTGGATTTGAACTTAAAGTGACATATTAAACATTTTATTTATTGTAATTTAATTAATTTCATTTGAATCAGAAATTTTCATAATTTTGCTGTAAGTTTATTTTTATGCTTAAAAACACGGGTTTCTACAAACTATTTTAATTAAATAAAGTTTATCTATACTAATTATTAAAATTTAAAATATTAAAAAAATATTTACATTTAATTTTTATATAATATATATTTTTATATGAATTTAAATTCATATAATGGCGATTTATAGTCATAAACATCATATAAGATAATCCATTACTTGAAAAATACATTTTCCTAAAAAACTGGATTTCATCGTGTTTTTCATGTTTAATTTTAAATAAAAAATTTTAAATTTCATGGAATTAATTTTATAAAATTTTATCCATATTTTTAATAATAAAAATATGTATTTTCTAATAATTTCAATTTTTTTTTTGGTTATAATGAATAAAAAAATAATAACTAACTACCACAGTTATGGTTAGAATAAGGTTTTGTACATTAGAAGAATCCATTCCAAAATTAATTTCACAGACACATATGATTTTTATTTGATAATTTTTTTTGAATATTTAGAATACTTTATTCTAAATTTTATAATATGGTTTATTTTAATTTTTTGATTAATGGAAAAACTACCTTGGTAAAAACTAGTTACTGTGGTGAAAAAAAATGGTAAAAGTGAGTAACCATAAAGGTAAAGGGAATAAAATGGTCAATTTTTTTTAATGTAATAGGTGTGGAGTGAACTTATGTTCCCTTAAATTAATCACTTATTAATTTTATATTCACTTTCCTTGATAGTGACTTCCCCCAATTGAATCATCTGGGGACATTATAAAAAGTTCACTCTTTATCACTTATACAAGGGAACCTCCTATCATCTTCTTTTTACACATATAATAACTTTTGGATCAGCCATTATCTTTCAAAATACATTACATTCTTAACTTACCACTTTATAGAGGATTTTTTACTAGAAAACCCTCATTGGAAGTATTTTGGTGGAAAGATAAAGATGTTGTCTGAAGATGAGGTATCATTCTTAACCGAACATTTTTATTTTATTTCTTCTTCCTCCACCTTAAAATCTAATTAAATTATTATTATATTATAAAATAAGTGTATATTATATAACGAGATATTTTTTATGTTAATGTAATAACCTACATCTTTATTTTCTTCCATAAAATGGGAAACAAAACTATTATTTGTCTGTACAAAGGACTACCGCCTCGTGAACCGATGCAATTATTTTTCCAAAATCACCTTTCAATGATTTTTATCATGATCAATTTAATGTATATATATATATGATAAACATGACACATTTTTAATTTCTAAAATTGATATATCATATATTTTCTTACATTTCAATTCATTGGAAAATTATAACATTGTTTGCGAATACATGTGGATAACCACCTCTATAAAGAGATGTGATTCGTTCTTCATTACCTTATCACATTGATGATATATATATACATTTTTCTTTGTTTGTGTCTATGTGTGAGTGTATTTAAAGGAATAATATGGTGTATATGATATAATTATCATCATATAATAATAAAATAACACATACCTTATTTTCATCACGATCATCTAAAAATGGAAACATTACTCATACGCATGGACGACCTACAGTCTCCATGATTCTAATGTAGTTAAAATTTTAAAATAATATTTCATTACTAGTTTTAAAAGTATAATTGGTGTATAAATATAATAATTATTTCCAAATTATTATTTTTAATATGATGACATAATGACCCCTTTGACCATAATCAACCTACGTAATCAATTTGTGACACTTGAGCCGGATATCATCAACACGAATGATTTAAAATTAAATGATTAAGTGGTTGAATAAAAAATATTAATAAAATAATAAAATAATAATCATTTTAAAGGTTCATAATCATGTAAATAATAAACATAGGTTTATTATTATAGATTATAAAGAACAAACACAATGAATCAGACTCAAGGTAAGTAATATCATTAAACCACCATTTTCTTCATATTATGATTTTTCACACTCTAAAACAATTTATCTATCTATTTATAGTTATGTAATTCTATTAAATTATGTTTATATGTATCTCACATATATATCTATCTTATTATCCATTTCTTTAATGGTTTAATACATTCCTTATGTTCATTTCTCAAATTCTTTAAGTATGAAATTTTATTTGATTATGATATGAGGTAAGATTATGCAACCCATTTTTCTTCCAAGGATAATTATTATGTATATGAATTTTATTTGACTTAATTTTTTGGGCACATATACACATAAACATGTTATTATGGGTGGAAATATATAGAGGTCCAACACATTGTGTAAATATTTTGTCTCATGAGATGTTATGTATGATATTAGGGAGTAAACATAATCCATCAAGGGATATTATGCACCATTTGTTATTTTCTAGGAATATAGCCTTGAATCATGTTTATTTCATGTTATACGTTGATTCCACATTTACTATCTTTCCATGATATTATGATACCATATTTATTGTCTTATGTTTCCATGTGATTACTCATGATACTTCTCTTTTATGATATCATGTTATACCTTTGACTCACACGTTATGTTTCCTTATCATTTTTATTCCCTTACTAGGATTTTTAGCTCACCCCTACTTTTATGTATCCTATATATTATCCTATGTATTATTTGGTGCACGAATGTATTTAAGCACTAATTATGGAGAATAAAGTAATTATGTTATGTTTTTGTTTCCTTTCTATGTATTATGAACCCAGTATTACAAAGACACTAGGCCTCAAGATCTTTGGGTTGTACTTATTGGATATTTATGTTTAAAAATAATGTAATAATATGTTTTAAAGGCAAGGTTATCTATGATTGGTATTAGATTAGTGGATTCAAAAAATTTAGAGATTAATATGTTTTGGATTGTCAAAGTTTGTAGGAAAGATCCTTTTTAGTAATGTCTTTATTATGTAACTTCTTAAATTGAAGAGTCAGTTTCAAGATGATTGGAGGATGATAATTAACAACTCTTATATCCCTTACAGGTGATCTAATTTCCATTATTATTATAACCTCTTGTTTATATGGTTTTGAAATTTTTTTTCAACTTCCAAATCACTCTTAAAAACCACTAGGATGTTTCTAATAACTCTACCATTCCTTTATATTTTCATGGATAATGGATTTTAGATTAGAAAATATTTCATTGTCAACTTTCTCACCTTTCTAGGTGTGGGAAGTATAATCATTGTATTTTTAAATTTTCCTCATTTTATTAAACACATGAAGCACATAATTATTTTTTTATATGTCGGAATAGGGATATATTTGAGAAGCCTATATATATAGACACCAAAATAAATATTTTTTCCTTTGTGGAAGTATCAATATTAATTTAGGAAAACACTATTTTAAAATCATTGAAGATAAATTAGAAATAATATTTTATAAAAATGTTAAATAACCTGTTTTAAAATTATAGATTAGAAAAAAATTAAATGATTTATTAATATTTCCCTCAATTTAATGCAAGCTTCATGATTTACGATTGGATAATGTAATTCAATAATTTTTTAAATATCCTGAGGTACCGTTGAAAAGTATAGACCCATTTTCATTGAGAGAAATGATAACAGGAAAATCAAAGGCCCTTTTAAATTTATGATTTATTTTAATTCAATTTAAAAATATAAGTTTAATTTTAAGAGAATGTAATAAAGTAATTTTTTTAGGGACGTAGAACCTCAAGATAGTATCATGGAGAAAGTGAGATTTATGGTATGATTATGTGTAAAATAATTGTGAGGACACAATATCATTAATGGGGAATAATGTAAAAACCTATAATTTTAATTTTTTTTAAATAAATACCATAAATAAATAAATATTCTTAAATTTAAGAAAAGATTAAAATGTTTTATATATAAGGGACTAAGTCCATCTAGTTCAACCATTTTCACATTTTTAGAGGCCTTGATACTAGGATGAGTCATAGAGTATGTATAGAGGTGTTTAGATTCTAAAATATAGATGTTGGAAGAGTTTGAAATCATAAAGGTGTGGTTCTTGTCTTTGGTGAGTTCCCAAATCATGACCTGTCGAATTAGCTAGCTGGATTAGTCAACAACGTGAGTGAAAAAAGTACATGGATTGGTTAAATGGTTAGATTAGATTTTTTGGATGAATGATCAATGTGAGAAAAATGTCTATATGGATTAGATAAATGAATTGGATATTTTTATAGGTCAACTATATGGATTGGATACATAAGCGATCGATTGCCTGAGGAATCTAGATATGTTGTTGGACAGACTACGTGGATGATTCATCAATTTAAGGCTTTTGGCTATAAGGATATTTCAACTACATGGGAATTTTTAATATGTTTGGATTTCAACTATGTGAGGGAATTCAGCTATGTGGGAATTTTTATACTTAGGGAAATGACTATGTGGGGATTTTGGCTATGTGGTTCTTCCGGCTATGTGAAATCACCCACTTTGAGATTTTCACCAGTTTCATTCAAATAGCCTTGATGGTCTTTTGGTAGTGTGAATCATGGGAATTAAAAGTCCATTTCATAATTGGATAATTATATAATTTATTTTCATAGGTGATCAAGGTTGTAAACGCATCCTTGTACACTATTTTTAATGAGATCTATAGTAGTTGTAATTAAAAATCTTATGATATCGAAAATCCAATTTTCCCATATCCGTTGACTAAAAAATGATGTTCCTTCCCTTTATTCCTTTCTGGTTGTATGCTCTTGATAATAGGAATTTTATAAATCTTACCTTGGAGTTGTGGAACCCTTCTAAAGATGGCTCGAGTTCTCTAGATGTGATCCCATCTTGTGTATACCCCCTGTTGTTTTGGTATATTGAGTCACATGGAGATTATTTCTTCCATGTTGAGGATTCATTGCTTCTTATATTTATTTATATGTAATTTTAAAGTAAAAATGGTTTATAAATTTTGATGATAATGGAATTAACTTAATAATTATTCAACCATATTAATAAATCATTGGTTTTAGCAATCACATGTTATTAATTTCTACTATGATAACAGTTGACTCATGATTTTTTAGACAGTGTGCTATCTAAATTATTATGGTTAGAATTTATTATTATTATATGGATCAACTTATTGTTCTTGATGGAAAATTGAAAATAATATAATGTCAGAATTAATTTGTTAACTATATTAATAATTAAAGAAAATAAATGTTGTAATGAGTCCATTGTTTCTTATATTTTGATAATAATAAAATTGGTTCAATGAAAATTATTAATTAAATGTGTTATTCTATATTAAATGAATTTTTTAAATAATGAGAATCATGAAAATTCTTATTAATAATGTTTAATATACAAAAGGCATGTTAAATGAGAATGATAATTCTCACGGTCTTATAAAACAAGTTTAATTCTTAGAGCATGTTTAGATTTTGATAGTTTTTTTTATTTCTTGATTCCATAGGTTGATCATATTTAGAACCTATGAATAATGATTTGGTTAATTAATTATGTAATAAAAATGTGTATTTGATAATGATTTTTTGGGCCTTTGTTTCTTGTTTTGTTGTGATGGATGAATTGACTTGGGTTTAGAGCTGCGATATATCATTTATGTGTGAAGGATATATGACTCGTTTTAGGGAATATATTTAACTATTGATTATTTGTTTCTTTCTACCTAGTGATGTTCTCTAGATGTGAGATTTGGTATACGATGTTATATGGGGTGTGGAGAAGCGGATGTGATATGAGCCTGGGATGGCTGATGTGATGTGGGTGGGGAGGCCAAGATGATGTGGAAGTAGTTGACACATTTTATAGAGTGATGTATTGGGATATAAATGTGGGTGATGGGGATGGAACCAGATATTATTGAATGGATTGACGTTGATATTACCCATTGATGTGATGTTTATTGACATTATGATCTCTTTTTAATATGTTTAATGGATGATGGTCATGTTTCCTATTTTTATCTGGATTCCTTTCCCCACTGCTTGAGGTAACTAGGTGTGCTTGGTTTCATGTTTCCCTTGTGATATATGAGGATTGTTTTCCAAGAGTACATATTTTAAAAAATTATTCGAATAATGAATAAATAATTCTTAACCCATGGGGTTGGTGTTGGTGGAATGAAAATGAAAAAAAAATGTTTACAATGATAAAACATGGACTCAATTTAGATTATGCCTAGAGGACATTGAATTTACTATGACGATTAATATAAGGACATGTGGAATAATGTTAATTGTAATTATAATTTTAATCACTAATGAATTAATTAATGTAAGGAAATGATAAAAAGGAAAGAATTTATTAATGTAGTCCTTTTAGATACTTGTCTTCTGATACGATATTTGGTCTTAATAGTGGAAGCTATGAGTCCAATCGAGGTTAGCTATAGTTGAGTCTATGAATAGGTTATTCCCATAGCATAGTTGGGAGATATATTATATCATTTATATTTTAGTATTTCATATTATTCCACAACCATGTTATTTAGGTAAACGAAAACCTAGTGGACTATGGGAGGGTGTTTTCCATAAACAACCCAATGAGAGGATGGATGACTAATTACCCCCTCTAACCCGTCTCTTCTCTTGGTAGTTACGTATGATGACGTGTATGGTGGTCAGTAATTCCAGATATGTGTGTAGAGGGATTCAATATCTTGTGGTTATTCACACACATGTATCAAGAAATATAGTATTTAAAAGGATTATTATAGGTATGATGTGTATATTCTATGGTGGATTGAGGTATTAACTTGGTGTATGGATTTTAAGGGATTGAGGTATAGTATCTGATGTATGATACATGTTATATGAGAAATGGTGGTTCCTAGAAACTACTTGGTTACTATATGGTTACGTGCTATGGGATGAGTTGATGATATGATGAATGAGGAGATTCATTGACTTGGTGTCTTCAGGATGGATTACTTTGGAGAGATCACTCAGGATATGCGACATTGGGGCAGAGCATAAAACCAGTGGGAATGCCGGAGCAGGGCACTCTTGATGTTTCATTATTATATTATATTATCTATTATATGTGATACATGGTGAGAGTTATCCATGGTGAGGCTGTGATCTTTGTATACCTATTTAGGTTGTGAGTTAGTTTCACTATTGTTCACTATATTTTAGCTAGTTTTCTTTATCTTTTTCATGACAGAATTCATGAAAGATCCTACATTTTATACTTTTATTCTATCCTTATGTATATAAAAACTATTTTTACAGGTCATCCAGAGAAGGATGGAGATCAGGACGGAAATTCCTAGCTCTTGTTTTTACAATATCTATTTGGGATTCATGTTCATTACCGTATTTAACTATTGGTACTTATAGTTTTCCTTTCAGTTATTATATTACTGTTTGAAATTTCATTTTTACAGTTAGGTTTTCTTTATAAATATGTTTGATAAGGTTTTTATTTTTGTATATGTCTTATCTCTCTATTATGAATTCTCAATTAGAGGGTAACACTTCCCATATTTATATTTATTATAGTCGGGATTCTAGTCACTAAATCAGGTACTACTTGAGGTGAGACTCAAGAAGTCACCATCTCCATTATCTCATTTCCATACTAGAAGGGTGTGAAATTTTTTAGGAAGGGTTTGCAAAAGAGTGGTATCAAAGGAGGTTTATATAGATTTTAGTTTGATATATGCTTAGATAGAGCAGTAGGTTTCATTGTCTGTGATAACGCTATGTGGATTAGCAATGTAGTGACAGTTATTATTCCAATAGGACAAGTTTGATTCAAAAGTATCATGGGGATGTTCCTATATGATTTTTAAGAAGAGTTCCTTTATTTCACTATGAAGGTGACCATTCACTAGTAGCTGCTTACTCTTGGATAGGGTAGATCTAGTGTGTGTGAGTTTGGGATCAATTTCAAGAAACTTCTTTGATATATTTAAGACTTGTTTCCAAATGAGGAGGTGATGTACCCAACTGGGTATACATTTTTATACATATTATTGATTATAAAAACATTTTTTCACCATATAATTGTTTTTTTGTGGATAAAATTCATTAATTTAGTGTTCTTGGTAAATTTATTGTGTTTCCCATCCAAAGTAAAAAATCAGGAGTGATCGGAATAAAAATAAATAAATATATATAATGTGTACTTTATAAACACACACCACGTAACCTTGTCCCTACACTATTCATCAAGACCAAGTACATTCTCAGGTTTCCAGAAAGAGACAACATGTCATGTTCTACTTGATAACACACTTTTTAGTCCCTCATAGAAGTAGTTGGTAGCTGAATTGAACTTTTCCCACCATGTGTAGGGAACAACACGCCATATACCCCACCGAACGATTATCGAAACGTCAAAAGTCAATGGGTATCATGGTGGATCATTTACTGGTGGAGAAACCAAAGAAATTTTTTTTAAACCGAGCACACATCATGTACTGTAGGGTACAAGATGTGCAGTCATAATTTTTATAAATAGAGAGGCATGTATCCATGTTTATGGTGTGACACCTAGGGGAGGTGTTTCCACTATATCGTTCAATCTACATAGAGTCCAAAATTGTGTACTCTATTCCTATTTTCATTTCAATTGTATTGCAATTATCCCCCTATTCCACTTATTTCCTCTCATATCCATGATAGGGATTGATATTTTTCTCAATCTAAAAATTGTGAGTGTGGTCCTTAGAGGCTAGTTCCTTTATAGTGGGGCTATAATAAGATTATGTGTTTGATTTAATTCTAATTTTGGTGTGTTTATTTTATTATGATATTTATTTTAGAATTCCTTTAATTAATTCAGTTCCAAAATCACTGTTGGTGTCGTATTAGACCAAGAATAAAAGCAATAGTGAAAACTAAAAGAGTTACAAAAGGTGAACCCATGACCATTGTGTGATTCTATTGCCACTATTTTAGGTGTTTAGGAATTGAACGTATTTTAGGTAGCTCACTACCAGACCAAGAATTTATCCACTAAAACATGTAATTGATTGTTATCAGACCGAGAAATAATAGTTTAATTGAATACCTATGGTGAATTTTTTATAATTTTAATATTAAGGAATGACCATCACCTTTAACATTAATTAAATTTCAACTCTAACAAATTTTTCTTCTGTTTTTTTACACTTTCATCATTTTTTAATATAATTTTTGAAAATAGTTTCCTTTCACAATATTTTCCCTTATTTCACTATCTCTATTGAAAAATCTATTTTGAATCGCTAACTCATTATGATATTTCTTCTCCTTTTCCATGTGGGATCAAATTCGACTAACACTAACTACATTGTTAGTCGATTTAGAAGGGAACAACAATTCCAATTTTCTGCACCTCATGATGGCAGCGGTCAAATTAGGGTGTTGTTTTTGGGAAGATGGAAAGTAGAAAAATGAGTCTAAGTTGAGGTCGGTTTACCTAGAGTAATCATTTTACCTTTTATTGACCCTTTTTCATAGGACCTTCAAACATAAATTCTATAGATTTTTATTCAACTAGAAATTGGTATAATACACCTAGAGAGGATTTCTATCCACATGATCCAGTGATATTGTATCTGTATCCTAAGGATTATTATCCAAACATGGATGATGGTGTTGAATATGAGGAATAACCACGTATATTTTTCACCCCACGCATTGCTACTCCTCTTTCAGAACTATCATTGGATAAAAATAATAGATTAATATCGATTATGGAATAATTTACCACACACTAGTTGGACCAAACTGAAATGATTGGATGACTTGGTACTCTGGTTGAGAAATTTTCAGTGGTAATCACTTACATGAATACTCCTGTTGAGTTTGAGGATGAGTTTTCTAATTTTCTTTAAACTAAGGAGACATGTCATGATGTGTTCCCCACCTATAATTCACTATAAATTTTAGAACATGATTTTCAAAACTCAAACTTTGAATATAGTAAAAAGTCATATAATGTTATTACTAAATTTGGTCACACATTTATTCCAAAACACTCAGTTAAACATTTACCTACTCCGAAGGACCCCTATGATTATTTATATCTTTTTTGTATTGTGAATTAGGAAACCCAATAAGTGTAAAATGTACATGATAAAATAAAGAAAAATATCCAGCTTCAAAATCTAATATCCACATAGTAGGGATACTATATGCCACTTCCTAGACCACCTGAAGGTCAAGAAAAATGGATACAAGATAAGGGTGCTAGAAATATTTGGTTGTTCATGAAGTTGAGGCCACATCCTCCTTTAGATAATGGGTAATTACCCTAACGTAGGTCAGGAAAAATACCTAAAACATAGGTTCTTTATGGGATGAAACCATGCCACTATCCTCTCTCTTTATTTTCTATTTTTAATACACACATGGTGTGTAATTCTTATCCACACATCGCGTACTACTCATTCTTTTTGGGAACTATTTTAATTGGAATAAAATGGAATTACACACCTTTTAAAACATCTTACATGGAGTGTAATATTATTTTTAGTGTATATTATAATATGCTTTTTAGTATAAGTAAATATTAATTAAGTGAATCAATGGGAATGAAGCCTATACCGATGACAAGTTTTCTGGAGTGTATCAGAGCTGTAACTAGTTTAAATCACTCTGCACCAATCATTAGTATAAGATTTATTCTATTACTTCACCTGTTTTATGTAAATGGTATGTGTGATGTTTTCAAAATTAAATAAAATCATTTCAAAATAAAATAAAATCAATATTGGGGATAAATTGGATAGCAGGGGAGTAGCCCATGGATCCAAAAATATCCAGGTTTGAGTCATGCTAGCTGGTTTAGTTTCATTATTTTTCACTAAAAAACCACATGATGTTTACTTTTGAATACATCATGTGCGACATGTTATAATAATAATTTAAAATGTTTTAAAAAATAATAAATCTCTAGGAGGTGATGTGGGATGCCTGCTAGAGTTGTAGAGCAGAGTTTAAATGACCAAAGATTGAGCTTGAATAATTTCCCCACATCATCCCAATACTTCAAAAATTAAAACCACATTCTGTGCATCCTTATTATCCCCATGCAATACTACAACATTATGTTATGAATTAATAGTGAATAAGAAATCTACTAAACTACAACCTTCTCTCTAGTGGTTGAGGGTGTGCATTCAGATCGGCAGATCGTCAGTTCGAATCATTCCCCAAGCACTAGACCTAAGATTGTAGTTCTCATTTTCAAATTTTAGAAAACCCCATTTTTATTTCTCTGATAAACTACATTTATAGGTTTATTTTTGTTTTTAAATATATATATTTTTTATATATTTATTTATTTAAAAACTTAAAATAATAATTAATCATTATTTTATCATAATAATTATAAAACATTATTTATAAAAAAACTATTACATGGTGTGTATGGCCTTCCACAAGGTGTGTGGTTTGGCTATACTGATAGGGGATCCCTAACCGGCTGGACCCCATGTTGAACACCTCCCATCCACCCTGTTTTCTTTCCAAGGCTTCCCATTTATTTCCCTTCACCTCCCTCGATCCAATCATGAGTTTAGGTGTGATTCATGTAGATTTATTTTCTTCATTTTGATACTCAATCCACATATGACATTCTATGCCTATTATTTTAGTGATATACATGAATTTTTGGGATTTTGGATTCATTTCGGCATTTGAACAAACCTGCAGTAGATGGGAACCCATAATGAAAAACATGTCGTATAAATTTTTATATGGACGCACACCTATATTATTAATTTGAACAACACAGGGTCTGTATATTTGGTACACACCATGTAAAATTCCACTATATGGTGCAATGAAGTACCCGTGTCAAGATCTTGAAATGGCCAGACATGTTGTGTAACACACATGGTGTGTGTTTTTGAAACACAATGTATATCTTGTTCTATTTCAACATATCCATGTCAAGGGTGAAAATGAGTTTGATACCAATGTTCTATCACACACTGTGTACCCTATCACACATGGATTGTACTTTATTCCCCCTTCTATCCTGATTCCTCTTCCAGACATATACACGGACAAAATCTCTACTTACCACTATGCGACGTGTATCCCATACACACACACACACACACACACACACAATGTGTCTTTCTTTTGAACTATAATTTCCAACTTGACATGTGTATCCATACTACATAGGTTGGCCACATGATTCCACTACACATCATGTTGTATATATTTAAACATTGTGTACTATTCATTTTTGTGTTTTCTCAATTTTCTTCTTTTCTTATCATTTTATTTTCTTTTATTTTATTTTTTATTTTTATTTTAGGTCATGTAAGATAAAGATTAAATGAGTGGGAAGTGGTATATGGAATCTAATGATAGAGAGTGGACCACCCGTCAGATCAGGCTCATGAGGTCAACAACACCTTTAGTGACAGATCTCTCTGTGTCATAGCCACCAGCCTTGGTAATGTTACTCTATCCTAATGACCCCCCATATTTGAAATCATCCACTGGTTTAGCAGACAACATGACACTATCCACGACAGCCACTAATCCTCCTATTTCCATGGCCACACCATCCACGAATTTCGACTAATCTAGTGTATCATTTACTACTACTATCAAGACACCATCTGATCTATTCATGATAGTAGTGAAACCCACTACGACCGTTCCACCATCCAAAACTTTAACAAATTCAGAGCCAACTATGGTCACAATTTCCCCACCAACTATCCCGATAGTTAGACCCTCTTCGTTAGTAGTTATGACTCCACTACAGCTACCCAAGTAGTAGCCTGGCCCTAGGCGCACCCCAACCTGATCTTCGATGACTAAAATCCTACAAGAGAACAAATAAGGCGAGTATCATGGAGTAAGATTTATCCGAGTGATTTATCGCTAGATATCAATGTTCCTAAATGTCTGGGCATATGGTAGGTGATTGAGGAGCTCATTAGGGAAATACCCCTAATTGAAATTCTCTAGGTTAACACTTATAATTTTATAGATTTTTTTATATTTTCATATGACTTTCGAGTTTGATGGGCCTTCATACCACCAGACAGATAGTGACATGACAATCCCTTGGAGATTTAGGTTGGGAAAACACTAATTTTCCCTGAGCATTGCCTAATTTCCAGAAGGTGCGACTTTTACCCCAATCTAGCAACCCCACATCCTATTACAACCCTCACTCACTCGAAGTTCTCTAATTTCATTTCTATTTGGTGGGAAATTGATGTGAATGACAACAAGTACACCCCTACATCATAGATGTGCACTCTCATCATTTACCCTCCCCTTCATTTCATCCACCAGTGCTTCAACACAATCCTTTTCCCCCGCCACTAGGAAATGAGTGTCTTGTCTGGGAGTGACATGGATCTTCTTACATGAATTTTTCATCATTATTACGATGAACTATCTTACTTAAGTACATTTTACTTGAAATCCATGATCCATGTCCATTAAATAAACTTGAACGATAATTTATATACCTCCCTGTTGGCACACTACCTGGGGGTGTTTAATCCATATCTTCCTCACGATCTTTTAGGTTCTTCCCAACGTATGGATTAATTCATTCTTGTATGCATGAAGATGGTCTAGAGTTGGGTAGACAACTTTTTTGTTATATAGGATTCCCTAGATCCAACTGGGGTGAGAGATTCCCCACCTGCCCCTAGTGGTGCTGCTGATCTAGTACCACCCCCTCTACCAGCACACATCCCTTCTACACAATGGGATTATCCTTCTTTATTACTTATGTTTTCATCTACTATCCCATATTTTTCAAGACCATCCAAAGCCCCACCACTACCTACACCCTCGACAGATCTCCCCATATCCATCCCCCCCAGCCATCATGGGTCACTATCATACATGGCTTAGACACTCATGTATATGGATGGTATGTTGGGCCGCATTCTCTATAACTTTGGCCTTCCAATTGCACCATCACCAGCTCTTCTAGATGATCCCCAATCTTTGGTACCCTAAACACCATTTACAATTCTGGACACAGATTCAATACTCTTATCCCATACTAGACCAAATTCTACTTCTACTACTTCTGTTAGAGATGTTTTAGTCAATACCACCACAAATAATGAGGACCCAGTTCTTATAGCTTCAACTTTAGCTACCCCTGCTCATCCAGATCCACATTTTCAGATAGTCCCTCATCTGATGTTACCTCATGAATGGTTTTTCCCATTTATTTCATTATATATATATATATATATATATTTATGCTTATGATGTGATGATTTATGTTAGCATAATTATTTTTCCATTTCATCGACAATCACAGTCACTTTTATGTGACATGAGAATATCATTTTTTAAATCTTCACATCTTTTCAAACTCTTCATGAGGGGAGTATTATTTTTGTGTTTATTTTATTTAATCTTATTTGGATTAATTATTCAACTCCTCTCTCTTGTCATGGACCACTTTTCTTTCCCTAAATACTCTTCTCTTACTTAGTATTTCACATAAATGAACATATGTTTTACTAAGTGTGGGGGATAGCCTCTGACTACATTAGTTTTTCTTCTCTATAACTGATTTACAAGTACTAATTAATATATGATTTTTTCTATAATGTTGAATTTTTTTGATTAGTTATAATTATAAATAATAAATACATAGATGATAATTTTAAGAGTTACATGTTTATTTCAATTTTATGTTATTTTAAAATTATTGATAATATTATTTGTGTTTTTTTGATTTAAATTCTTATCCATTTTCATTTATAAAACAAATCATTTTTATGAATTTTGTGACCTCATTAACCGATTATTATGCTCATTACCAATAGGTATTATGAGCCATTTTTAATATTATTTATCACACACCATTTCTTGTGATATTATTGGGATATGAATAACTTCTATAAATAGAGACATTTTCTCTTTAAAACATGAATATTTTGAATCAAATTAAAATTATAGAGGAATTTGATATAAAATTTCAACCCCTTTAACCTTGATACCTACCCTATATCTGAACTTAGTAAAATCCTTATAAACCATGTATTCATTTGAAAATAATCCATATTACAAGACTATTTATCCATCCTACTTTAATTATTTTATAGTATAACATCAATATTCATTTGAGCTTTAAAAATAGAGTTTGGATATTCAAAAAATATTTTAGCGAGTGAGCATGAAATTAAGTGTTAGGGGAGGGTGACTCTATTTTATTTGGGAATATGGGTTCCAAAACCAATATTCATTTTATTCCAAGTGATCCCTTTAAAAAATATAGAACAATTTAATAGAGGTCCAAATTCATTAATTACACTTATTTATAGTTTACAATCCCAGTTTGGAAAGGGAATATCATAGTGATGACACTCTTTGGGAGATCATATTAGGGATAAATTTTAATTGAGCATTATTATTCAATATCATGATTTTTATTTTACGAATTTATCATCAATTTTAAAACCTTTGAGATTAAATTTCAAATCATTAACTACCTAACTTTTTTCCTTTGAATAATTTGAACCTTATTGAAAGACCTCATATTTTTTTTGATTTAATTTCTATGTGTAGAATAACAATACATGAAAGACTATAAATACAGTGCATATGCTTTATATTGATAATAACTCTGATTGAATGATCATGATTGAGGTGGGTGACATTTTCTGGCGAGGTAGATCATCTAGTGACATGTGTTCTTATGAAAAGTTGAAAAATGTGGATAAAAGAGGATGAAAGACTTTAATTGATTTATAAACAGGGATTTATTAGAATATATTTTTAATTTAGATATGTTTTGTGATTATTAAAATCATTTAATATGGATATTGTATTTATATGTAAAATTAGTTCAGTTCATTCCATATTAGAGTTTGTATTCTAATAATTAGATATTGATATTTTTCTTGAGGGAAAGGAAATGACTATGTATGGGGGGAGGTTGATGTACCTAATTTGTCTATACCTTTTCATACACACTATTGAGTATGAAAACATGTTTTCACAGGAAAAATGTTTTTTTGGATAAAATAAATTATTTTGGTTTTCATGGTAATTTTATGGTGTTTTCCATCCAAAGTCCCACATTGGGAGTGATCAGAATGAAAATAAAGATATAAACGATATGTAATTTAAAAAAACATGATGTGTAACCTTTTCCCAACATGGTTTAGCCACAGTGAGTACATTCCCATGTATCTAGTAAGAGACAAAACACCATGTACTGGCTGATACCATACGTGTAGTACATTACAAAAGAGGTTGGTGGATAAAGTTGAATCTAAACGTCATATAGGGTGACACAACACACTATGTACCCAACAAACTAACCATCGACACATCCAAAATAAATGGGAAACTTGATGGATTACCTACTAGTGAAGAAATTGAGGAAAAGTTAGATAACCTCAGTACACAGAGTGTAATTTAAGGTACACAGTAGGTAGTCTTACATTCTATAAATAGAGAGGCAACCCTCCATGTTTAAGGTGGGACACCCAAAGGGAGGTGTTTCCACTCTATCGTTCGATCTTCCACGATTCCAAAATTCTATTGTACTTCCCTATTTTCATTTAAATTTTAGTATAATTATCCCCCTTTCTCATTTTTTCACTCTTGTATCCAGGGAAGTGATTGATCTTCTCCAAAATACACACACTATGACCATGATTAAAAGAGTCTAGTTCCCTCGAGTTGGGGTTGTAATAATATTATGGATTTGATGTAATTCTAATTATGGTGTTATGCTTTTATTATGATACTAATTTTACAATTCGTTTAATGAATTCAATTCCAAAATAATTGTTGGTGTCGTATCATACCAAGAATGAAACCAATGGAAACAAACTAAAGGAGTTGAAATAGGTGATCCCATGACCATTGGGTGTGCTCGTTGCCACTATTTTCGGGGTTAAGAACTTGAATGCATTTTTCGTAGTTATCTACTAGACGAAGGAGTTAACATTTTAAATGAATAATTCTTTATTATAAGAATAAAAAACAAAAGTTTAATTGAATCCCTAAGGAAAATAAGTTTATTTATAATTTTAATATTTGAAATGACCATTGCATTTGACCTTAATTTAATTACAACCCTGATACATATATGTTCTACATTATTTCCCTTTCTTCTTTTGTTTTAATATAATTTTTGGAAATAGTTTCAATTATACATTTGTTCCCTTATTTCACTCTTTCTTCCTATAGAATTGAATTTTACTAGCTAACTCATGCTAATATTTGTTCTCAATTTCCCTATGGGATCATCTTTGGATACAACTCACTACTGAGTTAGTTGGTTCATAAGGGAAAAAATATTTCAATTTTTTTCACCTCATGAAGGGAGTGTTCTATAGTCTAGGTTGTGTCATTTTGAGGTGGTTTTTTATCTAGATATCTTGTACTAGGTATTTCTGTTTATGCTAATAATGTATCTCAAGGTGCTTGTGACATAATAGGTTATTGATAGAGAACTAGATAGAACCATATTGTCACAAGAGGGAAATATTCATGATTCCTAATGAAGTAGATGTATAATCTAGTATTACCAGTTTCCTCGATAGAAGAGATTTCAGTTAGCTGTGGGTAGGTTCCAACCCTCATCATCATGTTAATCTGAGGGATGTGTATCTGAAACCTATGAAAATGGGTAAAATTCATGTTTTTATTATGGAGGTAAAGGTTATTAGTAGTGAGAGTGCCTGCCCTTTCTATGTAGTCAGTATGTTATAGGTCTTTCTCTTCAGGTTCCTCTTATGAGGTAGTTTTAGCCTAGGTAGTAGCAGCTGGGTTCTCCAGTTTGGGATTAGTAGAGAAGATATGAGTTATAAAGAGTATATCCCAGAAACACTCATCATCCTTAGAGAGAAGAGAGTGGTATTGGAGGTGATCTTCAATAGTGTCAGGGAGTCCATAGAGTAGGTTTTGGTCACCTTAATGCATTAGTGTTTCTTTCTTTTCACAAGCCAGATATTGTTCAAGGTACCATTTTCTTGTTTTTTACTGGGGTTCATGTTTTTTTTTGATTTTTAGAAACACACTTAATTTTATCACCAACTATCATCCATGATTTGAGACTTAGGTATACATAATTTTAGTTCCCTTGGTATTAATCGAGTCATTTGGAGATTGATCTAACTTGTATGAAGTATGTTGAGACTATGAGATAGTGCAAGGGTTACAACACTCTTGAGAAGATTTCCTATGTTTATTGATACATCTATATGACATCATCATGATCATGTTTTGGTTGTATTCAGTTCAGACTATAATGGATTTCTTCAAGAGATAGTTTATGTTCTATGATGTTGATGGAGATCCAAAAATGTTATTTTGGGGAGAGAGAATATTGGATGGGTTTTAGGAATTTTGAAACATAATCATCTTTGATGGATGATCTAATTCTGAGATCTTTGAAGGTTTAAATGTTGGTGATTCCCTGGACTATGGAAGAGTACCATAATGTATTCCTAGTGAAGATTGTAGTGTTACCCTCTCAATGGGAGATTGAGTTTGGTATTGAGAAACATCCAGGTGTGTCTTCTATATTATGGTATGCATATATTATGACACCTTCTAAGTTGAGATATCTATGAGTATAGCACAATGATCTATTTTAGTGAGGTTTTGTTTGGCCAAGTGTGTCAGCTTGGGGTGCACCAGTTTTTTATTGAAGAAATATGATAAAAGTTTACGGATTTATATGGATTATCTTCTCTTGAACCTGGTGAAGATGAATAAATTCTATCCTCCTCCATATATTGATGATTTATTTGATAAAATTTAGGGATAAAATTGGTTATATAAAATAAATTTTTTGGTCAATATATCATTAAATGTGGGTGAAGGATGAGGTTTTTAATATGACTACTCTCTATTTCCATCATGGTAATTATGAGTTCATTGTGATGATGTTTTGTGTGATGAATGATCTATTTGTGTTCATTGGTTTTATGATCACAATGATCAGATATCTCATGGATAAGATTGTGTTTATTTTCATAGATTACATGACAGTGTAATATGTGTCTATGGAAGAGAAAGTTGAGTATTTTCATTCCATCTTGGGATTTAATTATTATCATAATTTGTTAGAGATGTTTTCAAAGTGTGTGTTTTGGGATTTTGAGATCTGTTTCTTGGATATTGTCCTTTACCACCTGAGAGTAGTTTTGTATCCTTTGAATATAGAGGTGGTTGTTTCTCGAGGAACTCCAAAAATAGTGGCAGAGGTGTAGAGTTTCCTTGGTCTTATAAGATATTATCTGATGTTAATAGACAGTTTATATTGAGTTGAGACTCCCTTGATAGCCTTAACTAGATTGGATCATGAATTCCTGTGGACTAACCAATGTCATAAAGTTTTGATGTACCTGAAGGATAAGTAAATCAGTGCTCATGTCATTTGTTTTCCAACAGAGGGAGTTTAGTTTGATGTTTTCTTTAAGGGTTCATGTCTTGGCTTGGGAAATGTTTTGATATAGAAGAGATCAATTGTTTCTTATAAATAAATATAGTTAAATCCCAATGATCATAACTATGAAACCCATGATCTTGATTTGGTTATATTTGTGTTTTTTGACGTTATGGAGACATTACCTCATCAATAAGCATGTTTTGGTTTTTACCAAACATAAGAACCTTAGGTTATGTCTTCTCACAATATTAATTGAACTCATGTTAGTGTTGGTGGATGTAATTATTATAAGTTTTTCACATTATGATTTCATATATTCTTAGCTAGGTAAATTATGTGGATGATGCGCTGAGCATAGAGTCACTTAGTGATGCCAACCATAAATCTAGAGATTCTTAGAGAGCGATTGAAGAAATATCAGCAGGGTATTTATATAATGGAGAGAATGAAATCATAGGTTTTCATTTCTAGATGATAGTGATGTCATATTTGGTGTAGTAGGTTGAGGAATTCTAATTGGTGGATTTAGAGGTAGTGGTCTAGAGGGACCAATTTGTTTTTGGTGATACCCCTGATAGTTTGTATGAGGATGGACAACACAATGTATTGTTCTAGGGAAGACTTATCATTCCTTCGATAATGCATGATATGGTTCTACATGAGATCTATATTTCAACTTTTTAAGTACATCCCTTTGTGAAAATTATGTACAAATATTTAAGAGGTTAGTTTTGGTGGCCTAGGTTGAAGCGTGTAGTTGTGGAGTTTGTTTCTCATTGTTTGGTCTTCTAGAAGGTGAAGACCAGGGACCATATTCCCAGTGGTTTTCTCTATCTATTTGGTGTTACTAAATATAAGTGGGGGGAAATATCTATGGAATTATTTACAAGATTAACATGTTATTAGGGAGACTATAATTCTATATGGGTTATAGTGTATCCTTTAATGAAACAAGTACACTTTATATTGACTAGGGAGTCCAGCTCGGTATGTGGTTTTTTCGAGGTAGTATCTGGGGGAGGTGGTGCGACTCCATAGAGTACTAAAGATTATAATAACTGATCTGGATCCTCATTTTACCTCCATGGTGTATAGAGGTCTCTAACATTATTTTGTCACTCATCTATTACTTATCACTGATTTTGATCCATATACGGATAATCAGAAAGAGTAGACTATCCAGACTCTTGGAGACATGTTGTGATATTGTATCTTGTATTTTGGTGATTCATGGATAAGGAACCAACCCATGATCGAGCTTTCATACAATAATAGTTTCAACACCCCCATTGGTATATATCCATTTGAATCATTTTACATCTGATTCTTTTTTTATCTGTTGTGCTAGACTGAGGATATAGAGGAAGAAATTCTCCAGCCATAACTTCTTCAAAATATGATAAATATGGTTCAGGTAATTCATGAATGTATTAATGATGTTTAATATCATTATAAATCATATTCTTATTATAGGAGGAGGATTTTAAAGATTGATGTTGGAGATCATGTGTTCTTGAAGTAAAATCCCCATTCTGGATTGTGAAGATTTGGTTATGGGAGTAAGATTTCTACTTGGTCTGTTGGGCCTTTCAAGGCGTTGGCTCATGTTAGAGTCCTGGAGTATCATATGACACTTCCCTCACATATGTTCCCAATACACAATGTTGTTCAGGTGTCATAGATCCTTCTTTATCTTAATGACGACTCTTATTTCATTGATTGGGGGTGGGATCAATGTTAATGATGTCGTTTCCTTCAATGATTAGTTTTTGGGGACCCATGAGTGCTAGGAAAAGGTGTTGCACAAACACGTTATTCCCTTGTTTCATGTCTTGTAGAAGAATGGTGGCGTAGAATAAACAACCTAGGAATTTGATTAATATATAAAAAATTAGTACCCTAAGTATTTTTATGTTTATTTTTTATCTTTTAAATTATTTTATGTTGTGAATTTTGAACTTTTTAGGATTTTAGATAGTTTCCTCATGTTGATTATTGGTATCCTTGATCACATTTAGAGGTGTATCCCCTAGGAGAGTGTTTTGGAGACGGGTATTACTGTTTAATGGTTTCTTGGTGTTCATCTGATGAGATGGTAGAGCTCCTATCATGGTGATATCCTTGATATGAATCTCATAGGGTGGATGTTAAAATATAATCATTTTGATTCATCTAAGGATTTGGTTTTTATTCTCAAGGATGAGAATATTTTGGGAGGTATCTAATGTAAGGGTCCAAATCCATCTAGTTCAACCCTTTTAATTTTTCTAAAGTCTTTGATGCTGAGATGAGGAATTGAGTAGGTCTAGAGGTTTTTGGATACTAAAATCTGTAAGTTGTAAGAGTTCCATGTCATGAAGGTTCTATTCATGGCTTGGGTGAAATCCGGACTAATGACTAGTCTAATCATCTACATGAATTAATTGACCATTTGAGAGAAACAACTGCTTGGATTGGATACATGCATGGATCAATTACATGGATGAAATTACCATTGAAAAATAATTGCTACGTGGATTGGCTATGTGAATCAGCATCGTGGCTAGATCAACTATGTGGATTGGCTACATGAGTGATCAACTCTGTGGGAAATTTGGATATGTGGTTGGAACAACAATGTGGATAAAGCGACTATGTGGGGTTTTCATCTACACGAGGCTTTCAACTATGTGTGGATTTCAGCTACATGAGGATTTTTTCTATTTTGGGACTCTGAATATGTGGGAATTCCACTACATCGAGAAATGACAATGTGTGTATTTAATCTACATAATGCTTCAGTCTACATGAAATAACCAATATGGGGATTTCAATTAGTTTTGTGAAAACGATAATATTGGTGTTTTGACAGCTTGAATTATGGGTAGTAAAATGATAATTGTATCCTTTATTTTCATATTTTTTAAATCTATAAATGCATCCTTGTTCATATATTTTAATGAGATCAGTTATAGTTGGAATTCAATATTTTGGGATTTGGAAAATCTAATCGTCCCATATATATTGACTCAAAAACGAATGTCCTTTAATTAATTACTTACAATTTTAAATCTCTCAAAATTTTGTGTTCAATAACCCTTCCATTATATTCATGGAACCCTTCTACTAGTGGATCATGTTCTCCAGTGGTGATCCCATCTTGCGCGCACCCCCTATTTATGGTGTAATGAGTTGTGTGGAGCATATTTATTCAAGATATGGGATTCATTTCTTATTATTTTAATTTATGATCAATCTTAATGTTATCATGGTTTACATATTTATATAACAATGAAATTAACCTAATAATCATTAAAATCTATTGATAAAGAATTTATTTTAGTGATCAAATAAGATTTATTTCTACAATGATTATGGTTAGAAACTTTTAATTATAGATAGTTTTCTATCTACATTATGCTTATTATCATGTATTATTATTCTATAAATTAGCATTTCTTATTTACTGAAAATGATAAAGAACATAAATTTGAAATTAATTGATTAACTAGATTAAGAAATAAAGGAGAGGCATGTCTTAATGAATCTGGTATTTCTTATAATTTGATGATCATCAAATTGATGCAATGAAAATGCATAATTAAATATTTTATTTCATTCCAGTGGAATTGTTATAGAATATGATGTATGATGATTATTATTAATAATTCTTAAAAAATAAAAATAATATTATATAATATTGTTATTTCTCACATTATTATGAAAATGGTTTGATTATAAATGCATGTTTATTTTTTGATAGATTTTTATAGCTAGATGCCTTAGGTTTCCCTTTGATGGGACCTATGAATAATGAATCAGTTGATTCAATATGAAATTAGAAATGATTGTTTGATAAATATAATTTTTGGGGCATGATTTTATTTTCTTCTTTGGAAGGTCGAAGTGCATTGAGTTTACGACCATTAGAGCTTGTTTATGTGTAATGAGTTGTGTGGGGAGGCCTATATGATGTGGTAGTATTTGACACCTATGATAGAGAAATGATTCGGGATATGCATCTTGGTGTTGGGTATGGAAACATAAATGATGAAATGGGTTAAAGTTAGGATTTCCCATTAATGAAATGCTAAAAGTTGGGATGGTATCTTTTGAATCTGTTTAATAGCAGATGACTGGGTTGATATTTTTTATCTAAATTACATTACCCATTTCTTAAGGCAATGACTATTCATTGTTTCATGATTCCATTGGTTCTTTCTTTGGATGGTTTTCATAGAGTATCAATTTTTTTAATGATGAAAAGAATGAATAAATAATTCTTAACCAATGGGGTTTGTGTTTATGGAAAAAAATCCCAAAAATATGTTATTCTTGATAAATTGTGGACCTGATTTGGATTATGCCTGGAGTGAAAGGAATTTACTATGATGGTTAATGCAATGAAATATTCAATAATTTGATATATAACTTGATGGATAATGAATTAATTAGTGTAAGGAAATGATAAAATGGAAATAAGTAATTAATGTATCTATTTTAAATTGTTGTGTGTTTATAGGATATTTATTCTTAGGAGTGGCACCAGAGAGTTCGGGTGACATTAGCTGTAGTTGAGTCTAAGACTAGCTTATTACCATAGTGTTGTTATGAGATTTATTATATCATTTATTTTATGAGTTATCATATTCTACCCCACCTATGTCGGTTAGGGTGACTGACACCTAGTGGTCTCTAGGAGGATTTATCCCTAACATCCCGGTGGGAGTATGGATGGTTGACTACCCCCTCTTTCCTTACTTTCTTCTCTTGGTAGTTACTTGTGCTTTCATGTACTATGATTAGTTATCCAATATATATGTATAGAAGGATTTTATTTCTTTTGGATATTCACAAAAATTTATCCCCATATATAGTATCCAATGTATTATTATTGATATGATGTTTATAGGATATGATGGCTTGAGGTACTTACTCGATGTATGGGCTGTAATGACTTGAGAAATAATACTTGATGTGTGATAGAAATCATATGGGCTATAGTGGTTCCAGGAAACCACTTTCTGAGTATATGATGATTTGATATGGGATGATGTGATGGTGTGATACACGAGATGCATGTTTTGATTCCATCTCTATGTTTCTTCAGGATGAATTATTTTGGAGCGATATAGAATAAGACATGCGACATTGGGGTAGAGCGACAAAAAAGTGGGTAAGCGAGAGTGGGGAACCCTTGATGCTTCAATATTATATTATACGGTCTTTTTTATGTGAGACTTTGTGAGATTTATCAATGGTGAGGTTCTTAACTTTTTATACCCATTTATGTGATGAGTTAGTTTCAATTTTTTTCACTCTTATTTAGCATGCATTCTTTACCTTTTGTTTGGGAGGCTCTGGGGTGGATCTTAATGAGTATATTGTTATACTGACCCAACGTATATATAAATTTTTTTTAGTTCAGTTCAAATAGGTTGGGGATCATGAGGGATATTACTAGATCTTGGTTTTGCAAGAGATGTTTGGGCTTCGTGGTCACTACCATTGTTACATTTTGGTACTTATAGTTTTCCTTTCATTTGTTATATAATTGTATGTCATTACATGTTTTCAATTGGGATTTATTTATATATATGTTGGAGCATGTTTTTATTGGTGTATCTATCCTATTTTTCTCATTATCATGTTCTCTTATAGGGTAATGCCTCCCATATGCATATTAATTATACCCTCAGTGATAGTCACCAACCCAGGGCCTACCAGAGGTAGGAATCATGAATTCACTATCTCTCTAATCTCATTGCTTTCCCAGGAGGGGTACACTCTAGGGTATGGGGTCATGGTATTATTGAAAAAATAGACTAACTTCGATAGAAAAAACAACACTTTAGAAAATATAGTATAATACAAGGAGAAAAATATTAAATTTACAAATAATTATCAATAGAAAATGGGTTATAATTAAATAAACATGCCAATGAAAAGTTTCTATCCGCCTTTCTAAGATCATCCATGCGTAGGATTCCTCTAAAGATGATGACAATATGAATAAAAAGTAACAAGAAAATAAGAATCATCCTTACAAGCCAGAAAACCAAAATACATAGAGTTTGGTTGATAATTTTTTTTTCTAACTGGGGAATAATGTAACACCCCGAGTTTTTGAAAATAAAACTACTTTCTAATGTGTATACGAGACACAAAAACAAGCCTAAACAAACCATAATTATTTAAATATGACAATTATAACCTAGGAATTAAATTGAAAGGTATGGAAATGATTAAATTATTCATAAAATTTATATAAATTTCGTACTCAATATATATTTATTGACAAATAATAAGTAAATAAGAATTCAATTTTTAATATAGACATTTTATTCTTTAAAAAATATGTTTTCTTCAAAATTGAATTTTATTAATTTTGTGGGAAAATATTATAATTAATTTAGGAAATTAAAAAAAAACTTATTTTATAAAATGAACATAATTTTTTATAATAATATTATACATATATTTTTGTGAAATGTTTGTATTTTTTGGAAATGATTGAATTTTTTGTGAATAGTAAAAATTATTGATTTTGAAAACACTTTCATTTTCGTTATTAAAAAACTTAAATGAAAAAGACAATTATATTTTAGATTTTATATTAAAGTGAAATATAAAATATTTTCTTTATAATAATATAATTAATTTAATTTTAATTTTGAATTTTCACGATTTTGGTATAAGTTAAATTTTACGCATAAAGAACAGTTTTTTACAAACTATTTTTAAGTGCCTAATGTTCATCCATTTTAATTAATTAATGTAACCCCTGTTAAGGAATTATTTAAATGGGTTTTATTATATTATATATTTATATTTATATTAACTTAAATTTATATAATTATTATTTCTAATCCTAGAGTTAATATAAGATAATATATTTCTCAAAAGATGAATTTTCCTAAAAAAGGCTTTTTGGTTGTAGTTTGCGAGTTTAATATTAAATTAAATTATGTTTTTTAGATGAATTGAAATAGATAAAATAGATTAAATATTTTAAATATTAGTAATTAATATTGTTTAAAATGTACAAATTAATTTTTGGTCATAATGAATTTTAAAAATAGTAAAAATTAATTACCATATTTGAGGTTAAAAATGAGGTTTTGCACTTTACACACGCTTGTGTTAAAATTAATTTTCCAAACACTCAAGTTTTTTATTTCATAAATTGGATTATATTATTTATAATTATTTCTTAAAAAATATAGAATAATTAACATTTTATTTTTAGGCTCAAAGGAAATTTACCTAGGTAAAAACTAGTTACTATGGTGAAAACTAAAATGGTAAAAGTGAGTAACCATAAAGGTTAAGGGAAGGAAATGTTTAAAAAATATTTATTTTTAAATATTATATGTTTGGAAATAAATTATATTCTTTCAAACATATCATTAATAAATTTTTGAGGCACTTTTCTTGAGTGTAAAATTCCATTATTGAATAGTTTCTTGTATTTAAAAAAATACCACTCCTTCTCACTTATAAAAGGGAACCTCCACTCATCTTTTATTCACACATTGAAATAGTTTTTATAGAAAATAACTTCCAAAATACATTATATAATTCTCTTCCCACATCCTATAGCCATTTTTTATTTTAAAACCTTCATAGGAATACTTTTGGTTGAAACATAATGTGGTTGTATAAAGAAGAGGTGACATTCTTAACCTATCATTTTTGTTTTATTTATTTTTACACATCCTTAAAATATTATTAAACCATGATTATATAATAAAATAATTATATCCTATATACTAAGATGTTATTATTTTAATTTAATAATCTACATCCATCACCTCTTTTATAAAATGGTAAACAAATCCATCGTTCATGTGTAAGGTGGACTATGGCCTCGTGAACCGCTGTAATTCGTTTTCCATGAAACAATCTCATGAATTTTTATGATAGTGGATTTAATGTATATATATGATATTCATTAAATATTTATAATTATGGAAAAATAATATATCATATATTTTATTACCTTTCCATTCATTGAAAAAGGATAATGTTTTTCATGCATACATGTTGATTACCATCTCCACAAAGTGATGTGATTCATTCTTTATTACATCCTAAAATGAATGGTATATATAATAAAATTTAAATAGATAATATTGTATTTGTTCTATACTTATCATTTTTGAAATATAAAACAACAATTACCTTTTTTCCATCATGATATTTAAAAAATGGATACATTACTCTTGTATAGGTAAGACCATTCCATCTCTATGATTATAACATATTTCATTTTTCTTAGATATATTTAATGGTTGGATATAAATGTAAAATTTATGTATAAATATTATAATAATTAAATTATTAATATTTTATATATGATGAAATAATAACCATATTACAAAACAATATAGTGTTTATTTTTTAGAATGTGATATTGTCTAGGCAGTTATCCTTGACTCATGTTT
The DNA here is from genome assembly GCA_963277665.1 of Viscum album. Lineage (NCBI taxonomy): Eukaryota > Viridiplantae > Streptophyta > Magnoliopsida > Santalales > Viscaceae > Viscum > Viscum album. The sequence continues at coordinate 1,865,783,948 of OY728131.1, forward strand.
AGGTCATGTTTTATGTTTCACCAAACATTTCTATGCTTATATGATATTATGATACCATGGTATTTATTTTATGAGTTTATGTAATTACTGATGATATTTATCATTCATGTTATGATGTTATAAATTTTACTCACCATTTAGGTTTCCTTATCATGTTTATTCCCTTATTAGGTTTTTAACTCACCCTTTCATTTAAGTATTCCCTAGGTTATCCTATTATTTTTAGGATCTAAATATATAGAATAAAGTAAGGATTCCATGTTTTTGTTTCCATTAAATTTATTATAAACCTATTCATCCAAATAATCTAGTACTCAGGATCTTTGTGTTTTACTTATTGGATATTTATGTTTAAAAACCATGTAATAATATGTGTAAAAGGATTGGGGAACAATGTTTTAGATTAAAGAAAAAGTTTCATAATATAATAGATAATTAGATGTTTTGGATAGTTAATGTTTCTAGGAATGATTCCTTTTAGTATTGTCTTGATTATGTGACTTTTCAGATTGATGAGTCTATTTCATGATCGGAGGAGGAAGATCATGAAAAACTCTTTTATACCTTCATGAAGATCGTTTTGCCAATATTATCATAAAGTCATGTGTATATTACTTTGAAATGTTTTTCAACAAATAAATTACTTTCTGGAACCACTATAAGGTATATAATACATCTAAAACCCCCTAATTTTTTGACATATCATGGATATCCTCTTGAGAAATCTTACACTCTCAAATTTTTGACTATACTGGGCTTATGATGTACTATCAGAATCATTTAAAATTACTGTCTAAATATCAAACACATGAAGAATAAAATTATTTTTTATATTATATGAAACAGTGAGACCTAAGAGCATCATATATGCACCGAATTATATATTTATGTCATCGGTAAAATATAATCATTAATTTAAGAAAACCCTATTTCAAAATATTTTAAGATGAATCAAGAATATGGTTTAAAAAAATACATGAATATATTTGAAAATTATATATTAGAAATACTTTTTCAATTATTTGTTGAAATTTTAGTCAATTTAATCCAAGTCCCATGAGTTTCATTGGGACAGGGAAATAGATTAATTTGAAAATATCCAAATCTACCATTGTAATGCATGGACCATTTCTCATCGAGAGAAAGGATAATAGGGAAACTAATGCCCTGGTAAATGGTATGAGTTATGTTAATAGAATTTAAAATATAATATTAATGTTATTTTAATGTAAAATATTTATTTTTAAGGGATAACGAACCTAAATATTTACACTTGGGAAGTAAGATTTAGGGTTCGATTATGTGAAAAATAATTCTGAGGGTGTAATTCATTAAAGGGGGTAGATTGTAAAACCCCATTATTTTAAGGTATTTTTTTTGAAATAAATACTATAAATATATAAGTATTTGAAATTTAAAATTATATGAATAATTTTTTTTTAAAAAAAATACACGAACTTTGATAGAAAAACAAAAAGTTGGAAAATTTTATACTATTTAAGGTGGTATAAATTCAAAATTTAAAATAATTATCATAAATAAAATAGAAGAGAATAAAATAAATATTTCAAAAGAAAGTTTTTGGGCAACATTATTAGGATCAATAAGGTGTAGAAGTACATCGAAGATTATGATGGTAATAATGAAAACTTGTGGGAAAATAGAATTCATCCCTATGAGAGAGAAAACCAAAATACATAGATTTTAGTTTATAATTTTTTTATTAGGGGTGGGGGTAGAATGAAAAAACCTAGTTTTTTAAAAATAAAACTATGTCTGATATCATATACTACACGCAAGATAGATCCTAAATGAACCATAATTATTTAAATATGACTTATAACCTATCCATTAAATCTGGGTATATTAAAAGTATTAAATTATTTATAAATTATTTATAAAGTTCCCAGTAAATAAAAATTTATTGATAAAGTCATAGGAAAAAATCATTTAATCTTCAATAATGTCATTTTATTCTTTTAAACAAATGTTTTCTTAAAAAATATGTTTTATTTCTTTTTTGGAGAAAATATTAAAATTAATTTTGGGAAATTTTATAAAATTTATGTGATAAAATTAAATCCATTTTTGAAATATGTGTATTAATTTAAATTGGGGTCAAATTATATAATTTTTATAGAAATGATTGACTTTTCATTGAATAGTAAAAATTATCATTTTTTCTAATCCTATCTTTTATTTTCATTAAATAAAGTAATTTAAAAGTCATATTATATTTTGGATTTCATACTAAATTTAAATTTTAATCATTTTATTTATTATGATCTAAATAATTTCATTTTAATATAAAATTTTCATTATTTATTTATAGGTTTAATTTTATCCTTAAAAACACAGTTTTTAGCAAACAGTTTTGAAGTTCATAATGTTTATGCTTTGTAATTAATTAAAATACGCCATTTTAATATTTTAGATTATATATATATTTATATGAATTAAAATTAATAAAAAAATAATTATTTTTTCATTTAGTTAATGTAATATCATCTATTTCTTGAAAAATACATTTTCCTAAAAAACCCATTTTCATTGCATTTTATGTGTTTTATTTTAAATTAATTTATACTAATTATTTGAATAGAATTTGATAAAATGGATTCAATATTTAAAATTATAATAATTAATTAATTAATATGTTCGACTTAATATTTGGTCATAATGAATAGTAAAAATAGGAAAAATTAATTACCTTGGTAATGTTAAAATAGCGGTTCGTGCGTTACATGCATTTGGATTAAAATTAATTCTACATACAGAGAGTATTTTTATTTCATAAATACTATTTAATATTTATAATCAATGGTTATATATTATTTATAAATTACTATACTTTCTTAAATAATAAATTACCTAGGTAAAAACTAGTTACTGTGGTGAAAACTAAAATGGTAAAAGTGAGTTACTATAAAGGTTAAGGGAATAAAATGTTTAAAATATTTATATTTTTTTTTATGTTGTAGGTATTAATAATCCTTGAATTCAATATTATACATTATTTATCAAATTTTTAGTCTCTTATCTTGAGTTTAATTTCCCATTATTGAATAGTTTTGGGTATTTAATAAAATACCCCTCATTATCACTTATAAAAGGCACCAACTATCGCATTTTATTAAAACATGTAAATAATTTTGGTTCCACCAATAATAGTAAAAATACCTTTATTAATTCTCTCCCCATATCCAATATTTCATGGTTTAATTATTAAACCCTAAAAGGAAGGATTTCAGTGAAACATTATGTGGTTATTCAAAGAAGTGGTATCATTTAGAACTAAATGTTTTTGTTTTATTTCTTCTTAAAACTCATTATAATATTATTAAAAAATTTTAATATAATAATATAAGTATCTATCATATACTAAGATGTTATTATGTTAATTTAATAACCCATATCCATCTACAGTTTCGTCAAACGGGAAACGAAATCATTGTTTGTGTGTATGGAGGACTACCACCTCACGAGCTGAGAAAAGTCATTTTAAATCATCGCCTCTCATGGATATTTATGATCATGGATTTAATGTATATATATTAAATTAATTAAATATATATCGATATTAAAATTAATATATCATATATTTTCTTACCTTTATATTCATTGAAAAATGATAACATCTTTTGTTTGTACATGTGGATTACTACCTCCACAAAGTGATGTGATTCTTTATTCATCATCACATCAAATGGATAGTATATATAAGTTTATTTAAAGAAATAATATTTTACTTATGATATAATTATAATTAAATAAATATAAAATAACACATTTCTTTTTTAAATTATGATGGTCGAAAAATGGAAACATTACAAATGAGTATGTATGAACTATTATCTCCTTAATTATAACGTAGTTCATTTTTGATAACCATAATTCATGTTTGGTTTTAAAATTATTATTTATGTATAAATATGATAATTATAAGATGATTTCATTTTTTTATATAATGAAATAATGTCCTCATTGACCACAATCAACTAACTAAATCTATTTTGGGCATATAAGCTAAAAATTATCAAAACGTGCGATGTAAAATTAATTGATTACATGATTGTATATGAAATGGTAATAAAATAAAATGAATCATTATGTTTACATTTTTTTAATAAAGTAAATAATTAACAAATTATTATTATTTAGGAAGATAAAGATCATATATGATGAATTATATTTGAGGAAAGGGATCTCTCAAAACCACCTTTTTCTTCAGGTTATGACCATTCTATCTCATAATCATTTTATATATCTCTATAATTTTATGGAATGTTTATAATTTATATATATATATATCACATATACACATATCATATTCGATTTTACATTTATAAGGAAATATGTTCCTTATTATCATTTCTAAAATTCCTTCATTATGAATTGTCCTTTGATTTGGATATGAGGAAACATAGTGAAACCCACTTTATTTCCATGGGTAATTATCTTGTTTATTCCTTATGATTGATTTATTTTTGGTGACACACATAGTCATGAATATGTTATGATGGGTGTTTCTAGATAGAACTTCAATGCACTCGATGATGCTTTTGTCTAAAATGAATTATTTATTGGATTAGTGAGAGAAACATATTTATTATAGGAATTTTTCCAACATGTGATATTGTCTAGGAAATTTTACTTGACTCGTGTTTATTTAAAGTTATATGTTTTTTCCACATTTAATATATCACTATAATCTAATTACACCATGTTATTTATATTATTCTTCCATATGATTACTCATGAGCCACATATTTTATGATGTCATGTTATACCTTTGACTCATGTGTTATGTTTCCTTATTATGTTTATTACCTTACTAGTATTTCAAGCTCACCCATTTATCTAATGTATTCTCCAGGTTATCTGATGATGTTTTAGGAGATCAAATGGATTTAGGATATCATTATGAGTAATTAAATATGGATTTCACTTTTCAGTTTCCTTTTGATGCATTAATAACATAGTCTTCAAATGAAACTAGGCCTCATGATAATTAGGTTGTATTAATTTGATATTAATATTTAAATATCATGTAATAATAGAATTAAAATTATTGGGTTTATTTATGTAATTATTAAGATAAAATTTTATAGTGATAGAGGAGAAGAACAAGATATGAATCAGAGAGATGATCATAGTATAACATATAGGGATAAAGACGAGGATGAATTAGTGAAAAGAGAAGTTGCAGAAAGAAGTCCACCAGTTACTCTATAGAGATGAATATGAGTTATGGTGGATAATTAAAATATAAAATATGATAAAACTTTACCAACAAAAAATTAAAGGATGAAAATTATAAAGCACACTATTCAATTATGTCAAGTGTAACTGACCTCATTTAAATAAGTAGTGAAAATGAGTCATGGGTCAAGGCCATTTATGAAGATTTATATCAAATTAAGAAAAATCAGACATAAGAGCTGATGGATAGACCAACAGATCATAATATCATAGGAAACAATGGGTTCTTATAATTAAACATGATTATAATGTAAAAGTGATCCAAAATAAATTAATATTAGTTTTCAAAGGATATTAACAAGTCAATGGAGTCACAAAGAAGAAGCCTTGGAACCAGTGGTGTGACTTGATTCAATAAAAATATTTATTACTAGAGTTGTTTATAGAAACAATGGAATATTTCAAATATATTCGAATATTGTTTTAAATGGGGTTCTTGAAGAATAAGTCTATATTGAATAACCATTGGAATTTATAATTAGTGATGTTGATTTGAAGGTGTATAGATTAAAAAAATATCATATGGATTGAAATTAGAACCATAAGTCTAGTTGATTGAATATATATATTCTTAATAAATAGGGAATTTATAATATAGATATTTTATCATAATAATTATATGAAATTTATTAAGGAATATTTTTTTTGGTTTTCATCTATGTTGATGACATTAGAGTAAATAAGTAAAATTTAATGGAAGAGTTTGTGAATTTGATAAGCATGGAGTTTGAAATGTAAATGGTTAAGGAACTCACATTCTTTCTCAAGATTCATGTTAACCCGAATGATATTTATAATTTTTTTTATCAGGATCAATATGTAAAGGATCCATCAGATAAATTTTTAATCCACAATAGTAAGATGATTTAAACCCTAACAGTGATTGTAACCAAGCTATGAAATCATAAGGGAAATAAATATATCTAAGACATTATTATTGGATAATTTAGACCTTATGATATATTATAGAAAAAATACAAAATACATTTTTTATAACATGCTTTGCTACCCAGTACCAAAGTCTCTCCAATGAGAAGAATCTTTTAGCAGTAAAGTAGGCCATGAGGATCAATTAATGGACACATGATTATGTCATAGTTTATTGTGTATGCAATGAAAAATAAATGTATACCTACTCATATACTAACTTGTTTAGGGATATTGTGAACTAAAAATCCAAAAGTGAAGGAGAATTAAGTATACTGGGTGGCTCAGTAAGAAGTAAGAATTCACCTATCTCATTTCTGATTAAGGGAATGATATTCAAATAAAAAAAATACACAATGAGAATAAATCAAATAGAATTTATAGGATTTTAGGGAGATGGTGAAACAGCCTAAGGTAGTCGATTGTGATAACCAATATACTATGGAGTTGGCCTCAAATCTAGTAAAACATTCGGTAAAAAATCATATCTAGATCAAGTATATATTTTTTAAATATAAGGTTGAACAAATAATTATAAAACTAAAGTGTGTGAGTACTAATTTAGAATTTTTGGGAATCTTTAAAAATCCATTGGCCGCACAAGAATTTAAATTTCATTGGTTTAACATAGATGTTTATCCACCTCCCTTAGTTTGATGAGGTATAGAATTAACCCACTCTCTATTTTATATAATTATTTATCTTAAAATTTTTCATTCTCTTAGGAATATAATTTGTCTTTGTATAGTGGGAGATAATATCAAGGGGAGTTAGAAACCAAGAGAAGGGAAATCTAGAAAACTATTGACAACATTGTATAAATTATTTATTTCTCATGTTTCTTATATTAATATTTAACACAAATAGGTACAAAAAAATTACGAGAAGACCATTTATTAGTTTTTTATACAGTCTTATATTAATTTAAATAAATTTTAATTTTTTTTGTTAAAAAGGAATAATGTTTTGAGAAATGTAAATTACAGACCTATAGGGGGGGTCCATAACTTGGCATATTTTGAATAAATATGTATTGAAACATGTGGATTGATAAAAAATTAAAAGTGGGGAATTTTTTATCCTTCAAATTTTCATGTTGTAGTTATTTTAAATTGGTAGTTGATTTAAAGATAATGAAAATAATCTTAAATTATGTGGATATTATTGGTGAAATATTCTACAGATTCATGAATTATCATGGCCACACTATGACTACAAGCGTCGTTCCATGATGGGAGTTGAAGTTGATAAAATGGAAAATTTCTATTTTTTATGATTCACTTAAGTAACATCTAATGAATCATTTAAGGAATATTGAAATATTCATTTTTTTTAAGTCACACCATGAATATTATGGATACTCTATGAGAAATGGACAAAAAATATATCTATTTTCTCCACAGGGGCCCATGTGTATGATGGTTTAGGGAGAAAAAAATATATCTTACTTTTATATGTTGAAACTTTTGAATAACATGATTCTGTAAAATTATTTACAATGCAAAGAATATTTAAAAATATTTTAGATATTATGGAGGGAAGATACTTTTGTTATAGTAGAAATATTAGATCATGTAGGATTTTTGAGTGATTTTTATGGATCTAGAGATATAGTTCTCGCAACGTGAAAGAGATACCATACCTCAATATGTCCAATCATATAATACTATTTAATAATTAACACCATTAATGTTATTCATAAAAAATATATAGGTTCATGATTTTGGAAGTCTTATGATGCTTAGAACGAGAATAAAAGTATACACTATGAAGCATAACCTAATGCTTCATTGAGTGAAAGAGTCAAATAAAGTACTAATATCTTTCCATGATATTTGGATAATTAAAAGCGAGATATTTAGCTATAAAAATTAAATCAATTTTTTTAACCTGGAAAATTCCCTGATAAAGGAAATCAAGCAATGACCATGATTTTTTTTAATAAGATACACTTCATAAAGGAGAAGGTTTCACTATAAACAAGGTTTATATAGAAAATTATAGCTGATTTAATTCATTTTGGATTCATTAAAAATTTAATTTACTTTTGTTAACTTTATGGAATATTATTAGACAGGTTTAAAGTCCGATTAAGTAGGCTATGAGTGGAAAAATTGATGGAACGTGTTTTTGGGGAAATATTTCACAAATTTAAAGATTAATAGATAGAGGAAGGGATGAAAAAATGAAAAAACTAGAAGAACATATGGACTAAAATACATACAATACATATTAGGATTTTAATATAGAATTGAAGGTCATCAACAATACCCTTTACTAGACTACTATTTCACATCTGTTTATGAATTATTATAATCTGTCATCATATCATATCTCTATTATATTCCTTATATTAAATTAGCATTAAATGGGATAAAAATAAGAAGTTCCCCTATAAAAATAATTTTTCTTTCTAAAACATGTGTAACAATCACAGTGTATAGCGTTATCTTATTGTATGTCAACACACCGTTGGTGCATTATCTATGGACTAGTCTATTGTGGCGAACCAAGTAAAATCCATGTGTCCTTTCAATAATTTATGAATCTAAATTTTGTATGGGTGATTGAATATTGATACGTTTATATTGTTAATTATCATGATAACTAGATCTGGTGAGAAATTAAATGAGTTGAACAACAAAATTCCCCTCCCTTCTAAGGGAATATTGGGTTTGTGGGTAATTTTTTTTCTTAAAAATAATACCTTATTTTAAGAGTTCTCATCATAGTGTTTCTTTCAATAAATGTACATAAAAGATGAATTGATACTACTCAAGGAGGATCTAGTGTGATATGGGAGTCCGGATTGGTTTATCAATACTTATTTGAGAGGAGATATGTGATAATAGTTATTATTTTCTTGATATAAATTTTTTACATTCATCAATTTCTTCTACTTAGAGCATAGTTTTAGGTGTTCATGTTTTATCCACTATATGTTAGGTCATTGGAGTTGTACTGTAAGTGCTCAAAGTGGAAGATTTTAATTTATTAGTGTTAAAGAATATTTTCCCATTGATGAGAGGATGTTTTTATATAAATTTATTTAATGATGAAAGTAGAGTTTCCTACATATTACCATTCTAATTAGTGGGATATCACTCATAAGAGATTTTATACATGTTACATGGGACTTACACCATTCAATTAATCTAGATTTGGAGTTAGAAACAACTACCTAGATATCTGACTCAAGTGAGTAAGAGCGAATATTTGGAGTAAAATACTTTTCTAGAGGATATTTTAATACCTTAGAGTCCCAAGGAAGAACAATTAAATTTAATTAATGATGATAAATGTTTTGTGGAGATAATCTAATTGATATTCATGAGATAAATTTAAAGAAAAATATAATAGGCGAAAGGTTCATGTTCATATAAATCTAAATATATATTTTTAGTGTGATCAGGATCAGATTATGGTGTGCTATGTTTGAAGCACATCAAAGAGTGTATTCCGTTATAGGGGTTAAGCTTGAGTGACTATAGTTCCACCACAGATAGAGATGAATAAGTGTTTTGATTGCATCTATGTTTATTAGGATTAGATTTTTATTTCCATTGAGTTTAAAGTATATTCATAGAGACCTTAAAAGTGATTCTTTTTTATTATGATGATTCCTTTTTTATTCTATAAATTTTCTAGAAGATCTGTTATGAGGGAGTTAGAGAGTCCTAGACAGGGAAGTTAGAGTATTAGAGTTGTTCATCCATGGGAATTTAAACCTTTAGTGGCTGAATTATGGAGATAACTATGGTGATATCACTATTAATTATTTTCTTTATTTTTCATTCTTACAATTTTACATTACAAGACTATTAAGATTCAGATGAATTGATGTTTTTTGTTATTTTGAATGTGAAAAATATTTATTTCATTGTTAATAATTTTTTTTCCTACATCTCATATTTAAATCACCTACAATGCAATGATTTAAATAGTTGCGTATTTAATTTTGGATTTTTTACTACAAGTAGTGGTATTATATAAATATTGGGAATGGTTTATGAAATTTTATTTTTACAATCCCCACTGTTATATTAGTGACCACCTATTGATGCACTATATTGATAAGGACCTAGTACATATGTAGAGAAGTGTGATATGTATTTCCATAGGGGGTGCCTTTTGTAACAGCACAACTTGAACCATTAGGTCTGAGTAGGGATTCCACACAACCTCATGCGCATCTCCTTATAGGAAAGAGGTTTCCTACTAGTGAAAATGGAAAAAGAAGCATCATGGGTTGATTACGACCTCACCACCTGGTAAACATTAGTGTAAAACAATCGAAGTGATAATAAAAATAATAAATAAATAAATAATGAAGAAATAATCAATTTATAATAGTAGAAACATACATAAATAAAGACATATCATTTTGAGTATGTTTGGAATGTCAGATACATAGAAAAAAACTATATAGAGGGATCCAATTTATTAGGTAAAGCCAATAATCAAAATAAGATATAGACATAAAACTTGAAGTCCATCTATCAATATTTGTATCCTTATTATAACATACTAAACTGTCAACCACAATACCTTTTCACTTCGAGATAACCCTATCTATGAAATCTACATGCACACTAAAATTATCGAGTGTGGTGTGAGTACAAGACTCATTAGAGTACCACAACGACCCTTAACATAAGTTTATGAGATATACTGGTGCATGAAAAAAAAATTGTGTATAGATGATATATATATATATATATCACACAAGTAAAACCCATATGTTGGGTGCTCAGAGACCGGATCTACCTACTTTTGCTCTATACCAGAAAAAACATAATTTGTCTGTCTAGCACGTCCCCCTTAATGGGATATACTAATAACACATGTGACACATACTACTCGTTGGGATAACCAATGTATATACTGACCAATGATTGAAACATCCCCCTCGAGGCATAATCCAATAATCTCAGCTTTCATGGTCAACTATATATTATAGATGAATAACACATAAAATAAAAGATACCAAATACAAATCAAAATCATGTTGTTTCAGTCAGGAATCATAACCATCATAATCCACTTGCAATAAATAAATGTACATGCCACATAGGCTACACAAGTACACACCATGTGATCATACATAAAATACAGACCTCATGGGCTATACATTCAGGCCAAAAATCATGCCAATAACTTATATAAAACACATTCTTATTTAAATGGATTCCTATCATAGATGCAACACTAGTTTATTAGCAAGGTAAACCATCTATGTCTAAAATAAGCACCATATTCTAGATCCAAAACTCAATCAAATTGATTTGTAAATATAGTATTAGGATTGAGGAGAAAACAAACCCTAAACGTAGGTCGAGGTCAAATATTCTTGATAAGATCCATTACTATAAAAGAGCTTGGTATGACTGATGAACGTACAATAAAACCTTGAATTGGGGTATTGATTATATCAATGATCATTTATAACATTTTATATCAAACAAAAACCCTTATATCCAATCAAGAAATTGAAGATATAATTTGTTTTGATTAAGGATAAGAGAAGGAAATTGGTCTATAATGATTTAGAACATACAATATTAAAAGTTCATAATCAATCATTTATTCAAGCGTTGAGTGGAGGAGAAATAATAGAATTATGGTGCCTAAAATAAAAATAGGATTCAAAGTTTGTTGAGGGTTGATGGATGACTACGAGAGTGAGAAAAAGGAAGAATGTCATGGTTTAAAAAAACTATATTCTTGATGACCTTGGTCTACTCTGGAAGACACAATAAACTATTTGGTGTCTATTGGGAATATTTGTCTCTGACATGGAGCTCTAATGGATGGAAATTAGCTTTTAGGTAGAATCACTTTTGCCTATGAACCTCACCGGTGAGCTAGTGGATTACAACTAGCTATCCAATTGTACTTCTATAGCTTAAGATGCTAAAGAAAGTCCCCCCAACCATACCTCAATCTAATTTTATCCACTGAAACATCTCAAAACCACCTCTATACACTTATAAACTTGATAAAAAACATATGTAAAATTTGAGAAGAGGCATACATAAAGTATAGGATTCATAATTTTTACCTTCATGTGACTTATCATCCTTGAGAAGTATCCCCTAGAGGGCTTCTCAATTAAATTAGGCCACTTAACATGAATGTATGTTTACCAATCCTATATATCTTATTGAGTCTATCCATGTTTACGTAAATGTTAAAAAATAACATCATAACTTACTCATAATAATTTCTTTATTTCATCCACTATCTAAATAGATCACTTCACAAAAGATGAATCCTACTCTGGATCAACATCCTTGCAGTTAAGAACATGCAAAGGATTAGGCTCGTACATCTGAATAAGAGAAATATGGAATATAGTATACATACCATGATACCATGGAGGAATATTTAATTGGTAGGCCACTATCTCAACACATTCAAAAATATCAAATAGTGTAATATATCATAGTTCTAGTTTTTATTATCTGTTAAAATTCATATTCCCTAATAGAGGAGACACCATAATAAGACATTGTTATCCACAATCATATCTAAGAGTTTTCTCCTTTAGTAAGCATAAGAGTTAAACCTATTCTGATTTATTACCAACAATTTATAAAACAAATTCATCTTCTTTGAGTTCCTCTATACTATAGTCATCCAAAAAAATGATGATTCACTTGACACATTATAGAAGAGCGTTGAATGACATGGATTCCCAAACAACACCACAAATAGAGACATATATATTGAGAAACTAAATATTTAATTGTTGGATAAATATAACATATCAAAGTGATAGACCTAAAAGCCATAAAATAATGAATATATTCTCAAATAATATCTTATAATGTCTATATCATTCTCCCTAAATACTAAAAGGTTTGAGGATGAAAGGCTTTACACAACTTCTACTAAGTTTCCATCAACATATAGATTCCTTGAAAAACTGTGATGTAAACCAAGAATATTTAAGAGATAACACAACTAAAAGAACTTTGTGAAGTTTCATAATCTCACAAATATAGAACCTACCAATCCCATCCATTGATTTTATCTCTCAAATTTTCATAAAGTGATATACCATGGTCAACCAATCCATTTCTACCCAAAAAATGTCTCGACCTCTCGGTGTCCTGTGAAAACCTATCACAGATTCTGTAAACACCTTATCCCACTTCCACATAGGAACTGTAAGGGATATGAGTTACCCTACAAGACTTTTATTCTCAAACACGATCTTATGACAAGTTATAATACATGAGAAAAGCCTATAATGACTATTTTCATGTCAGTTCACCCAAACTGCATATTAAAATCATGGTAAATTTTGGTTAAACATGGGTGCATAACCCACTGTGAAGCATGAGAGTCTCTCAAAAGATCCTCTATCATAGATGATGGATCCATTTCCCTACCATGAGCCTATATCACTCTACTTATGTTGAAATCTTAATCTAAAATGAAATCATTTTTTACCAACCTCTCATGCATCCTGACACAGTCTAGAACAAACTCTTAACCATAATTCAATAATTCTTCCAATGAGGATATGTTCACTATGTGTGTACAAGACACTTCTACTAGATCCTCAGCTATACCAGTGTTTCAATATGAATAAATGCAATGAGATTAAAATTAGCATCAAATATTCACTCCCCATCCTCTTGCATCTTCCTGCTCTGTGCATCTACAACTAAAATTACATTCCTTGCAGTAAAATCCATCTCAAATATTAATGTATTAAAGTACTCTACCCAATGTCTCAAATATATATTTAGGTCACACTGATTGAAGATATACCACACACTCTTGTATTCTGTATACATAAGAGATCTCTTACAATAGGGAATGTATGAAAAGTATTTCAATTCATATTCCATAACCTCCAACTCTATGTTGTGAGTAGACTTGTTCCACTTTTGGGGTCACAACTGATGATACCCATAAACAACTACATTATATCTCAACAATAGAATTTATCCAAGGACAATTTCAGACACAACAAAATATACTAGGTACCCAATTACAGGCTCAAGAAGAATCAGGATCAAATTTTATTTCAACCACTTATTCACCTTTATAAAGATTTGCTCAAAATTTTCTATCCACTAAAACATTACTCCCTTCTTATTCAGTGCGGTCATTAGTGATTCCATGTGAGATAAGTAATGAATGAACCTCCTATAGTACCCAACATACTTCATAAAAATATCAATCTTGAAAACATTTTTTTTCCATTCCCAAGATATGACTACATCAACCTTGTCAAGATCAAATGATTTTCCTATATGAGAAACTATACTCCTATGAACACACATGTTTTGTATCCAAAAGTGAAACCTTCTGTTCTTGGAATAAAACCGATGTATTTGAAGTATAATAAATACAATTATTTTGTTCCTAACATGTGATTCATACTTCTTTGAATATATTAAGATATCATTGATGAACACAATGATGATGTAGTCCATGTATTGGTGGAAGACCTTTTTCATAAGGGCCATGAACACTGATAGATCATTCATCAGTCCAATGAGAATAATAATATTTTCATATATCCCATACCTTCTCTTAAATTCTTCCATCAGTATATATTCCTCTTTGACCGAAAGTAGTTTATATCTCGAATTTATATTAATCTTTGAAAAGCACCGTTCCCCCCTCAAATGAAGAAACATGTCATCAATTATTGGAAATATGTACCTATTATTCATAGTGATCTAATTTAACATATGGTATTCTACAAAAATCCAAAGATTTTCATCTTTCTTCTTTATTAAAAACACTAGATCACCATAAGGGGATGTTCTCGGTCTAATGAAACCTATATCCTCAAGATAATCTAGATACATCTTGATATATTTCAACTCATCTAGTTCCGTGTGGTATAATTGAATAAATATGGGATGTGCATTTGATACAAGATTTATCATGGAATCTACTCCCCTATGTGGAGGTAACCCTAAAAAATTCTATGAAAATATATCTCGATATAGGTCTTCCAATAGAGAAAAAATGGATAGATTCACCACCTGATCCACTGTAAGGATCATACTAAACACCATTATTAAAAATAATTCTCTATGATGAGGATTTGGTCCCACTCTTCCTTACTCGACATCCCATTCATTGGTCAATATGAACTTCTCCCCATTAGGTGATGTGAAATTTACTCATCTCTAATAACAATCAATCTATTCATGGTAACTGGTTAACTAGTCCATGCAACAGATCATATCAAACCCTATTATATTCTGAATTGAAAATATTTTAAATACGATTGAAGTTAGAATCCACCATTGGATATTAAAAATATATATGAATATAGTATTATTTTATTCCTAGAAGTGTATCGATAGATAATAACTTATAAGATAATTAAACTAGTAAATCCATCCTAACAACCACTTGAGCAGACATACAAGAATGGGATTCATATATATATATATATATAAATATAAAAGGAAATGTAGAAGAAATCATGACCACACCTCACACTATTAAAGGCCACTCTCCACCATCCGTCAATGTTTGATAAACCATATAATTCCTTCAATAAACCACTTCATGATGCCCCATAGGTTCACGAGTCACTTGATTCACTAACCCTTGTGGGTTATAAACATTCTAATACGGTTATATGCATGAAATTTATATACACATCCACAAATACCAATGACTGAACTTCTTCAAATTCCTTTTATTACCACACTAGTGATAGTTTTTGAGACAATAGGTGCAATCCTTGAAAATGTGACCCTTCCTACCACGATTGTAGCACCCAACAGAGTCATCTCCCATTGAGGGATCCAAGAAACCTCTAATTTTCTCTGATTGAAAACAATTTCCTTAATGTATAGCCATTAATGACTGCTTATTATTCCCCAAATAAGAAATTGGGACCACATTAGAGAAAACACCGGTCAACCAATTGGTAGATGGAAGAAGACTCGCATCTCTGTCTTTTTTTAGACCATTCTCAATTGTTAGTTCATTATAAAGAACAATATCACAAGTCATCATATTAAAGTTCATGACCTATCATTTCATCTCTAGGTGAATAAAAATATCAACATTTCTATACCTTACCCCCCTTTTCCCTACAAGAAGATATAAAAAGTGAATTATCTAGGTAAATCCTGATGAATATGCAAACACTATCATCCCCCAGCTTAAGCTCTGTGAACATATGAGAACGATCCAACTTTAGGGAATCATTAAATAAATCCTCAAAAAAAATGTGTTTAAAGGTATCTCATGTTATCTCTTCACATCTACCAGATTTCATAATGACATCCCACCATCGTCCAATTGCTCCTTAAATTATAATGGTTTCTATAATCACCTTACAATCCTATAGGATCTCTACTAGGATTAAAATAATCTCGATGACCGGAATATATTCCTCATCATTCTAAGGTACTATATCTCCATGGAATGATGAGGGTGTGGCATATGGGATTCATGAGTGTAATCAACTATCATCGGTCCACCCCCGTGGGATCCTCCACCCTGAATAAACACTAAATGAAATTGTGTTGACTAGACCAGTTCTATAGATTGTCCCACTATGACATCCAATGGATTATTCTTGGTTTCATCCTCCTATATAAAATGTGGAGAAATGGACTACGAGAGATTTATATGAAAAACAATTTCTAGAAATTCCAAAAAACCCTTAGAGATTCTAATAACATAAAAAGAATACCATTTATATAACATAAACACACACAAGGGTTCGCAATAAGGTTCAACCTAAGAGTATAACCACATAAAAAATGAGTAACCCCTACAAACTACCCACAACAAAAACAATACCTTCAGTAGCTATATTTTTTTGACAAAAACATATATACAATCAAACATAGAGTACGCATTCTCAAATAATAGAATTCAAGAAATAATGAATCAAAAGTACATATCCCAATTTTAATAAGAAATTTATTATTTAAACCATATATAATAAAATAAATATGTTTAAAAATGTGATCCAATATGACGAACATGATGAATAAACACACACGAAATCCCATAAGTTAGTATACCAACATCATGTGCGTCACAAAATAATAATTCTAATCAAAGTCAACACCAAAGAAAAATAACATCAATCCCCATAAGATCATCATGGAGAGACTATACAAAAAACAACTGATTAACATTAGAGTACAAAATAGAAGTGATAATAATAAACAAATAATAAATGAATAAATTATAAATTAATTAGAGTAGAATTATACGGATATAAAATCAACCCATGTAGTATTATCACGTCATATCAGATACATATTCCAAAAATAAATAGAAGTATCCAATGTATGAGCTAAAACTACTGAACAAAAGAACCTAGAAAAATATATCTCAAAGTCCAGCCAAAAACACCATCATCCTCCTAATAACCTGGTTAACTATCCACCATAAGATCCTTTTCCTTTTCCTAATCCTTGACTAAGAAATTTATAAGTGGATTGAAATGACCTAGTAGGGTGTGAGTACGAGATTCGGTAGGAAACCAATGTCTAAAACACCCCTCTATAGGGATAATAATTAAGGATGAACCTACATGATCCACAATATATTATATAAGAACAACACATATGATATATTATATAAATTAAAGACTAAAATCATGTCATATCAGTTAGGAATCATAACTGTCACAATGCATATGCAAGAAACAAAAGCACAAGTCTAACATACAACACACACACACCCCATGTGAAAAAAACATTAAAAGTTTGTCTCATGGGAAAAACACACACACACTCCAAAAATCATGCCAAGAACCCATATAAAACATGAAAAAAATTCAAGGTATTCATAGCTTGGTATCTACAACAATTCAGTAGAAAGCATCAGATTATGTGTCCAAAAGAACCACAAGATCCTTGAGGCAATACCAATTTGACACAATTTAGAAATGTGAGATCATTGTTTAATAGAAACCACAATATAATGGTATGTCAAGGTTAAAAATAACTGGTAATATTCACAAATAATAATGATCATGGTTTGATTGATGGAAAAATTCCCAAACCTAGAATTTGGTTGTCAATTCTATCAATGAAAACCAATCCCTTGATCGATCAAATGAAACCCCAAATATCTAATGTAGACATAAAAAAAATTTACTTGGTTTTGATAATGGATAAGGGAAGACGATTTGTTTAGAATTATTTAGAACTCACTGGATTGGAATAATTGATTTAAACTATTGTTCAGGCATCAAACATAAGAGAAGTAAAGGAAGATAGCACCCAAAATAATCAAAAAGAGAACTTAGGTTACTAGGGTTGGAAAGAGGATTGAGAGAGTCAAAAAAGAGAGAATGGCCTATATTTTTAAAAAAATTCCTATAATATCAATGACCTTACTTGGATCCAGAAGATTTCAGATACTTCATAGTGGCTTCTTGGTAGATTTAATTCTTCCTAGAAGCACTACCAACTAATGGTGGATTCTAGGTATAATCACTTCATCCCAAGAACCTTACCAGGGAGATGATGGATTCCCGACTACTGGATGATGGGGATATTGTAGCTCAAAAATGTACAACAATTCCCCCAACCACATCTCATAATAGTTTTAACCCCCCAAATGCATCTAACACACAACTAAAAACTCAAAAAAAAAGATAAAATGGCTATGTAAAATTTTAAAAGGGGCATACCTTAAATAGATTTGTAATACCTTGGTAGATAATACACCAGTTTATATTAAAATATCAAACCTAACAAGGATTCATATTCCCAACAACATGATGCTAGGGGTGCAATCCATATAAAACTAAAGGTTCAGGGGTGTAGGAGGAGATGTGAGCAGGTTCCCAATTTTAGTTTTTCATTGATTTTAATAGATAAATCGAAAGAACTTGACGAACAAAACCCTAAAATATCCTAGAAATAATCTTTCAAATTTAATTTATAATTAATATAAAACACGACTTATGTGAAAGTCAATAATCATCTCTATCAATTTCCATTATTACCCTTATCATTTATTTATTGTGATGGACAATAAAAGAAAATATTTTTCCATGTTTATTCTCATGTGCTTCACAAATCTCTAGAAAATGAACTTGAATATATATATGTTATCACTGTAGATATTCAAGCTTTACTTAGTGTGATTTGGATCATAAAAATAATTTCTCTTATTCTCTCTATTCTATTGAGATGGAGGGATGGGGAATAATCTCATTATATATGGAGAGAATTATTGAGAGGCTCTAATTGTGTAAAAAAGTATCACACTCTCCAAAAAGTGATATAATAGAGAATATATAAAAGGGTTCAAATAATTGATAATTACTCTCATTCCCTAATCAATATTTTTAATCCAATTAATAATCAATGTTAAATAATAATAATAATAATAATTCCGATGAAACATAATTATTCAAATATATTTTACTAAATAAATAGACTAATATGAATTTAAATTACATTAAATAAAATATTTCTTTTTTCATCAAACCATAAACTCAACTTGTCAATCCACTAAGGAATTTAGGAAACCTGGATCAGTCATTTAATAAATAAAAAAAACATTCAATAATCTCATGAATACATATTTATTTTAAAAATTAAAATATTTAACAAATATTAATATAAATCTATTTACAAAATTTTAAAAATTAATAAGCAAATATTTTTTATCTAATGAATAATAAACAAGAGATAAAACTCATATCATATATTCTAAAGTAAAATAACTGATGATTGTACATGTAAGATCAACTTCACTTGAATAATTATTATCCCACTAGCCTTGAATAATATTTACTCATAATATTAAATTTAATATAATTTAATGATTTTATGTATACACTTATATTGTCACCCTCTAGGCTTCTTATCAGTGAAAATTGGTGAACTTTCCTTATTCACAAGATTAGCACATAACAACACATCAAGAAACCTGTTGAGAAATAAGTTAATGTAACAAAAAAATAATATTCCTATGAAATAAATAGTGTAATATAATCCAATTTTCTACTAATACCATATTAATAAGGATGTGTAATTATGTCAACACCTTGAACACTAGAATTTTCATTCTTTGACTTTCCAAAAATGAACTCATTGATGAACTACTATGGGCCTAAATTTAATTAGAAAAATTTATTTTAAAAAACCATATGTAGATATCTTATTATATTAACATGAAAGGGAAAAATCCTTTCTTGAATTATTATATTAATACTATATAAATAATGACAAATATAACATATGCTACCTCTTTGTAAGAATATGTTCTCATGGTTTTTATCCATATATCAAATTATAAAGTTCATGATATACATTAATAATAATATCAAGTCTAATGACCATTATATAAATTCAGATATATGAATATTAAAGTATTGATAAAAATATATAATTATTATTGTAAATTAAATCCTTATAACCTCCTTACTCATAGATTTATAATTGAAAACCTCATGAGAATACTTCTCAATGTCTTATGTTCATCCAATAATTAATAGTCAAACATCACATTTATTCAATAAAGTTGATGTTATCTAGAGCATATGATATGTGTTTAAGAATATTTTCTTAAAATATATGGGATATAATTATTTTTTAAAACCAAAATAACATTTATATGAAACAAATACACTAATGAATTTATCACATTAGTGTTACACATAATCATAATAATTATGTGTTAAGATATTTAAATATATTCTGGTAATGGAAGGTAAAAACTTTGTTGGTTCTAGTGAACCAACTCTAGAATATCCCCACTATAAATAAATCCAATTATTATCAACTTTTATAACTCTACCTCTTATCATATATCCATGCTTATCCTGAGATAAGTCTTTAGTCAAAGGTTCTACCACATTCTCCTCTTTGGAGACTCTTTTTACTTTTACATAACCCCATTAAAAAAATCATTCAAGGGATGAAAATTAAGAATTATATGGTTTATCTATTGATGTAACCTAGGTTCCATAACTAGAAAAAAACATTTGTATAATCACAATTCAAATTGATAACACCTTTACTACTAGGTGGAACAACAAGTACTTGGGAAATGATTCACATCCAAAATACTTCTTCAGTCACATTATAATTCCTAATATATATAGAATCTATTATAGGATCCATTAACCATGGATACTTAGAACTCCTATATCTCAAAACTCCCTCATTATAAAAAACATATATTTATTTTGATTTTAGATCATTACAATCTATTTGGAAACTATCATCTCTATATCCTCTTACAACTAGGTCCTCATCACCTCAAAAAACGTGGAACATATCCTTTGTATGTCTGAGGTACTTCAAGATAGTTTTCACATCCTTCCAATGTGGCACTTTTAGATTTTTCTATTATATTTATACCATGATCACGGTATAGGAAATATGAAGAATGGTACATATAATGAAATATATGATAGATCCAATGATATAATCATAAGATATTATACTCATAATTTATCTGTATCCTTGCATCTAAGGATACATTCTCTCAAAGAGGAGAATACCATGTGACATTGGAAATGATACTCTAATGGATCCTTCCATATTGGATTTCATTAATACCTTCTCAATGAATATACCTTGAGTTATAATAAGCGTCCTATTCTATATATCTCTGTGGAAATTGATCCTTAGAATATAGACTACTTCACTGAAGTCTATCATGGATAATAATTTAGTTAAGGATTTTTTACTGAATATATGAATGGTATCTCATTTCTCAATAGTAATATGTCATCAAAAAAAATACTATAAGTAAAAGTACTGTACTCCCACTAAACCTCTTGTAGATATCAAACTCACATTTATTCTTGAAAAACAAAAATTATCTTATAGATTAATTAAAATTAATGTTCCATGATCATGATCCTTTATTTAATCCAAAAAATGAATATTTGTAACCTTCACACCTTATTGGCATCCATTATTATTATGAATCATTATGGTTGTGTTATATATAAATATTCCATAAGGTTTAGATTAAGGAACACAATCTTGGAATCCTTTTCAAAAATATATTAATCATGGTAAGACGCTTTAAAAAGTGAAATTATAATGGATTTAGTATAGTAACTAGGGAATATTTTATTATAGTTCATGCCATGATGTTTCATAAATCATTCAGTAGTTAATCATTATATATAGACACTAACATTTCCATCCATTTCCAATTTTTTCTTGAATTGTGATTTTCACCCAACATTCCTTACCTTAATTAGAGGATCAATCAAGACCCAAAATTATTATTTTTCTATGAAATACGTTTTAAAATACATGGATTATTTCCCATTTATAACTTGTGAGATACTTACACTATGCATGTCTGACAGAGGTTCATTAATTTTAACTAATAATGTGTCACTTTATTTGACTATAATAAAACCACATATCTATGATTTTCTAACCTCCTTGTCGATCCTACACAAAACTTGTGTCTCAATAAAAACAAATTCTACTAGTAATTATAGAATCTATTATTTTTATAACTCTTTTCTATTTTAAACGTTGGCTTCATCAAAGTCTATCATAATACAATAATCTTATTTGAAGATGCTTTCTCTCCATAGAAACTCAACTTTATAATAATTATTAATTTTCTATCTAAGGGATCAAATAGTTAATACTGTAACACCACATTACGTTTTCAGGATCTTTTGATGTTCTAAGTGCCACTATTTTTGGATTATTGACTTGGGAGAGTCGGGAGAAATTTAAATGATGTTTTGAGGCAAAGGGGAAGTTGCACGGGCGGCACACGAGTTGTCTAAACTCTGATTCCAAACCGTGCGCAGTTAGTCCTTGAGGCAGTAGCTTCCACACGAGCAGCGCACTATTTTTCTAATAGTGTAGACAAAATGTGCATGAAGGGTGGCCGAGGAAGTTGCTAACATATGACTAGCACACAGTTTGTCAAACCGTGTGAACTAACTGTGAAACCACTTAAATGAGATCCATAAATTGTGGATGTCACTCGGTTTTGCCTCTATGTGGCTCGTTTTTCCTTCTAAGAAGCCCTAACTCGGGATTTGTCTTCTCTTAAGGTCAGAAAAGGTTCTCCCATCATTCCAGAGGAAATCCAAAGGCTCCTCTTAGTGAATCAAAGCCGGATTCTTGAGGTATGTGATTGTTCTTCGTCATTCTTGATCAGTTTCTTAGATATACTTAGATCTACATCTCTTATTCTCCCGGTTTCTTAGATCTATTCTCTTTATAGGTATATCTAAGTGTGTGGTACCAAGTATGATGAGATTTGGTCTTGATCTTGCAAGGAGAAGAGATCTTTGATGGGTTATTGAAGAAGAAACCCAGTTTTATTGAGCATTCTCGACCGTTGTGATTTTGGTCAAAACCTTTGAGGTAGGTGGTTCCGTCCCGACATTCCAAATTGATTATCATTTTATTTTCTTGATTTATTTCATTTTTTATTTAAATTAAATTTCTCAAGTTTTCTTTCAATTAAATTAACAAAAACTCGATTCCAATGAATCGAGATATTTGAAATAGTTTTGGCATGGAAATTTGGAAAACCCCAATTCCTTTGAATTGGGTGTGTTTATGGAAATTGGCCGATTTATATTGTTGAATTTAAATTGTGGATTTGATTGAAATGGTTTCAATTACATTGTTGAATTCAATTTTGGGAATAAATTGTGTAATGATGAAATTGGTTTTGAATGGTTTTCAAAGTATTGAAAATGGCTTAAAATGATTTGATAGAAACCCATTAGTTTTATCTTGTGAAAAAGGCATGTTTTGAATAAAACCTATTTTAGTTTTAAATAGAATGAAATTGGAAATTTTGAAATGGAATAATGGGATTGATCATATTTTAAGCATTCTTTAAATAGTTCACCCATCATGTAAGAGCTCATGCAAGCCTTAGGTAGTTAGTGAGTTATTTGGATACACTCTATGCTATGAAAACGTTCTAAAACATACATGCGGAGGGTCACATCCCTGACAGGTTGATGATGAGTCTCCTTTGGCCAGTGTCATAGGGACGTGTGTATACACATTTTTCTGAGTTCACATAGAGAGTACTGAATCCTATAACTATTTAATACTATCATACCTTTTGGAAGATGACCATGTTGCTCGCTTGATTATTTATATGTGAGATATAAATGTATGCTAATGCTTTTGAACTGTCTTACATGCCTACTGAATTTATATAAACTGTTTTATATAACTGTTTTTATTTTTCCATTGTTTTAGAAATATTCTATCATTGTAATGACTTTTCTTAAAGTAATTTTTTCCATCATTTGGAAATGTATTGTATGTTTTGTTAAAAATGTGCTTTTGAATTTCCAAACCTGTTTATTTGAAAATTGGAAGCTTTTCTTTAGAAAATCTATATTTGGAATCTATTACAGAATCTTTGGTGGTGTCCTACCGGGCTTAGGCTCACACCCTACTTCTGCCATTGGGTGTTTGTAGACTTTCTTCTTCCAGGATTGAGCAAAGGGAAGGGAGCTTTTGGAGGTGTATCCAGTTGTTGATCTTTGGTTTTGGTGAGTTGAGTCTTTAGGGACCTTGGGGCTATTTTCCGTTTTTTAGTACTTGGGTTGTAGTACTTTGGGATTCCATTCCTTTTTGTATTCTAGTACTTTACTCCCAGTTGAGTTTCTTTTGTTTTCATAGTGTCTTGTTTCATTTGGTTCTGCATTCTTGTGAAAAAAAAATAGTTCCCACCTGCATGTTGTGTGATGCCAGGTGCTAGTTGCCGACCCGTGGGGATCGGGAACGCCCTTCAGGCTATGTCAGGGCCGACTCGGTTATCGGGTTACCAGGGTACCCAGGCTAGTTCATGGAAAATTGGTATCAGAGATCATGTTAAGCATCTTACTTTGATGAAAACATGCATTTGAGTATTCTTGTCAGGAATTAGGAGGTAGTTGTGATTGAGTGCCTGGCCAGCTCCCACCACAATGAACCTTAAGTCACCTGGGATGGTTAGGGAAATAAGACTTGTGGATTAGTTCTAGTATTTTACCTATTTTTATTTGGATATATTGGAATCCAAATATTGTTATCCCTTCTTTTAAGAATATTTTTCCTTGATACTCGATTTGGATGTTAATCTATGACTTCTTATACTGTGTAGCATCATGACTCTGAGAAGACGTGGAGCTCAGATCCAAAAAGAGGCTACTACTGAACCTCATCATGTGATCCCTATTGCGGATCTGAGTATGGTTGAGGTTATTGTTCGCACTGTCCATGCTCTGGGACATGAACCACCTATAGTTCCTATTCAGGCTCCAGCAATAGATCCTCATAGTGATATTCTCCGAAGTTGTTCTCAAGAGTTCCTATGCCAGAAGCCACCAATTTTCAAAGGCTCCACTGACCCTCAACATGCTGAGGAACGGTTGAGTAAGATTGAACATCTGTTTGGGTTCTTGGAGACACCTTAGGTGATCAAGGTGATGTTTTCCACCTTCATACTGGAGGGACCATGTAAGAGATGGTGGGACACAATGGTAACGGATGAGAAACTTGAGGGTTTGGAGTGGAAAGAATTTAGGGTTCTTTTCACTAACCAGTTCTATGTAGAATAAATGGTATTGGCCAAGGCAGTGGAGTTTTTCAAGCTTGAGCAGCCCAAAAAAACCGTGACTGAGTACTCAAATTTCTTTTTTGAGCTGGTACAATTTTCTCTTGAGATAGTATCTAATGAGAGTATGAAGTCTCGACGATTCGAGTTGGGACTTCGATCAGATAACTATTCTCAGGTTTTCTTACTGAAGCTACCCACTTATATTGATGTGCTGGATAGGGCGATGATGGTTGAGATAGACTTGGCAGGAATGTCAGGGTTGAAGGAGGTTCCTTTCCCTCCTAGTGGAAGTGTGGGTTCCTTTAAAGGAAAATGGAAGTGTGAATTTTCCCATGATGGTTCTCGACAGAAAAGTCATTCCAGACCTCCGGTAGTAGCAGGAGGGGCTTCTTTAACTTGCTATCAGTGTGGGAAGCCAGGTCATTCTAAGAGTGTTTGCACTGAGGCACCCAAGATTTGTAGCTCTTGTGGATGTTTAGGTCCCTTACAGAGATTATTCCATCACTTCTCTACTCCACGTGGTGGAACAGGATCATCAGTCCCTCCAGAAACTGCGGGGCAATCAAATGCTTCACATACAAAAGGGTTCCAGCCACATGCATCCGAAATAAAGATTCTTCATGTAGTGGAAGAGTCACCATATGTATCTGATACAAGTCCTGCAACTGTGAGAGGTACCATTACTATGGATTCATCTTTAGTGACAACTCTTTTTGATACTAGTTCATCTCACACTGTTATTTCAACCCATCTTGTTAATCTACTTAATCTACCTATGGAACTTTTATCTTGTGCAATGGATATTACTACACCCACTGGTACACTGAGAGATAAGGGTCTCCATAGTCCTGCTTGTGTCTTTTCTCTATCATATGATGATCATTCTTGGAGTTTCTTGGTTCTTGACCTAGAATCTTTTGATGTCATATTTGGGATGGATTGGCTCATTTCCAATAAAGCCTGGATCGATTTTTATATTCGACAGGTCTACCTTACTAAACCCAGTGGTGTGTCTCTTGTTTTTCAAAAAGAATGGGACCCAAGGTCAATAAGAGTTGTACCCTCTTATCCAAAGTTGGGGAAAGTTATATCAGTGTTTGGTTTTGATCTAGAGAGAGATTAAATGTGTGGTGATCTTCCTCCAGTCACCGCTGAGTTTCCTGATGTGTTTCCTTCAGACTTCTCTGGTTTTCCACCAGTAAGGGAGGATGATTTTTATATTGACTTAATGCCTGGTACTCAACCAATTTCTATTCCCTCTCACCGAATGGATATAGCTGAACTAAAATAACTGAAGTCTCAGTTATAAGATCTTCTTGAGAAAGGTTTTATACGCCCGAGTGTGTCACCTTGGGCAGCACCTATCCTCTTCTCCAAGAAGGCTGATGATTCTCTTCTCTTATGTGTCGATTATTGAAAGCTCAATAGAGTTACGATAAAGAAAAAATATCCATTACCAAAAATTGATGATGTGTTTGATCAATTGATAGTGGTGAAGTGGTTTTCAAAAATTGATCTTCGATATGGTTACCATCAGTTGAGGATAAAATAATCTGACATTCATAAGACCGCTTTTCAGTGTAGGTATGGCAATTATGAGTACCTTGTTATTCCCTTCGGCCTAACAAATGCTCCTTCGATTTTCATGGATTTTATGAACATGGTTTTCTGTGAGTATCTATATACTTTTGTGTTATTCTTTGTGGATGAAATTATTGTTTACTCCAACTCTGAGGAGGATCATGTGCATCATCTTAGAATAGTTCTGAGTCTTCTAAGGAATCATCGACTTTATGCCAAGATTTAAAAGTGCGATTTCTGGATTCAGGAAGTGAAATTCTTAGGACATGTGGTGTCAGAACAAGGAATATCAGGTGATCCTAAGATGGTGAGGGCTGTTATGACTTGGGAACAACCATGATATGTTTTTTAGATTCAGATCTTCTTGGACTTAGTAGGATATTATCGCCTTTTTGTTAAAGACTTCTCAAAGTTAGCTTCTCTAATGACTGTTTTGACTCGAAAGGGAGTGATGTTTTCCTGGAATGATAAATTCCAGAGTTCTTTTGTTGATATAAAGAGTATTTTGACTACTACGCTGGTGTTAACTCTTCCTAAGGCTGAGATAGGTTACATGGTCTTCTGTGATGCTTCAGGTTTAGGTTTGGGATGTGTCCTTATGAAAGGAAATCATGTTGTTGCTTATTAATCTCGTCATCTTATGCCTCATGAGAAGAACTATCCTAACCATGACCCTTAACTTGTAGCTGTAATGCACACATTTAAGTGTTGGAGACATTACCTTTATGGATAATGGTTTACTGTTTATTCAGACCACAAGAGCTTGAGTAATATCTTCTCTAAAAAAGATTTTAATCTCCACCAAAGGTGTTGGGTGGAGTACCTGCAATATTTCTACTTTGACATTTCCTATACCCTAGGGAAATGGAATGTAGTGACAAATGCATTAAGCAGGAAACTTAGATCACAAGCTGTGAAAGAATCTTCAGAAGAGTAGAGTTTGGTGGCATTATTTTCTCAGTTGCATATTGGAGTTCATAGGAAGGTGAATGATGTTTCTTTATCCAGTGTTCAGTTGACCTCTACTCTCCTCAAGTTAATTCCTCAGGAACAACAACTGGATGATGAATTCTATAGCATTAGGGACTCTATTTATGGGGGGGAGACCGACACCCATTGTTCGTTCTCTAAAGAGTGTGTTCTGTGTTATCGAAACCGTTACATTGTGCTGTAATTGGAAAGGAATGATGTGATGGGGGGTTTCCATAACTCTTAGTGGGTTGTACACCCAGGAAAAAAAATATGTTCTATGAAATGCATCAACCGTAATGGTGGCCAATTATGAGACGAGAAATTTCTAAGTTTGTATCTCATTTTTATACATGCCAGAAGGTGAAATCCGAGCACCAGAAACCATCAGGTTGGCTTCAACCACTTCCAGTCCCTACATGGAAGTAGGATGAAATCTCTATGGACTTTGTGGTGTGGTTACCTCAATCCCAGAGGAAGAAGAATGTGATATGGGTTGTGATCGACATACTGACAAAGTCGTCTTACTTTATACCTATTCGAGATACAACCAATGTTGAGAAGTTAGGAAACATCTATGTGAAAGAAGTTGTTCAGTTGCATGAAGTTCCATCTACTATAGTCTTTGATTGGGATCCTCGGTTTACTTCTCACATTTGGATAGGCCTTCAGGAGGAACTGGGATATTAGGTCCGTTTGAGCACGGCCAACCATCCATAGTTAGATGGCTAAATAGAGAGAGCTATTCAGATCCTTGTGTATATGCTCCGTGCATGTGTTCTCAACTTTGGTGGGTCTTGGGATGATCATCTGGGGTTAGTTGAGTTTTCTTATAACAAAAGCTATCAGTCTGTGATTGAAATGGCTCCATTTGAAGCATTGTATGGTCGCCCTTGTAAATATCCTTTATGTTAGTCGGAGATTGGTGAAAGTTCCTTGGTAGGACAGAGTTTGGTCCAAGAGACGACATCTAAGATCCAGTTGATTCACAAGAGAATGTTGATAGCACAAAGTTGGTATAAGTCCTATGTTGATCGTCACCGTAAAACTTTAGAGTTCTCAGTTGGTGACTAGGTGTTCTTGAATGTTTCACCCCGATTAGGTCATCGATGACTTGGGAGGCAACGGAAGCTTGCTCCTCGTTTTGTGGGACCTTTTGAGGTTATCGGTCTTGTAGGGAATGTTTCTTACCATCTAGATCAACCACTACATCTGACATCGATACATAAAATGTTCCATGTATCGCAGCTTTGAAAGTGTCTCTCTGATCCATCTCATGTAGTGAGCTGAAGTGATATTGAGATTGAACCAGATTTATCTGTTACTGAACGACCAGTCAGGGTTGTTGTTTCTGGGACCAAGGTACTTCATGGGAGAACGATACCTGTGGTCCGAGTACTATGGAAACATGGTTCTGATTCTCATGAGATGTGGGAAAGGGAGTCACTAATGAGAGAGTAGTGGCCTCATCTTTTTGATGTGGATGATTCATCATAGGCTTTCTGGGGACAGAAAGATCTTATGGTGGGGTGGTTGTAACATCACGTTACATTTTCAGGTACTTTTGATGTTTCTAAGTACCTCTATTTTGGATTAGTGACTTGGGAGAGTCAGGAGAAATTTAAATGACATTTGAGGCAAAGGGGAAGTCGCACGAGCGACGCACGGGTTGTCTAAACCGTGCGGCCAAACCATGCGCAGTTGTTCCTCGAGGTAGTAGCATCCGCATGGGCAGCACACGTTTTGTCTAACCATACAAAAAAACCATGCATGAAGAGTGGACGAGGCAGTAGCTAACCCATGACTAGAACACGGTTTGTCAAACCATGCGAACTGACCGTCAAACAACTTAAATGAGATTCTTAAATTGTGGATATCACTCATTTTTACCTCTAAGTGCCTCGTTTCCCCCCCTAAGAGATCCTAACTCAGGATTTGTCTTCTCATAAGGTTAGAGAAGGTTCTACCATCATTCCAGAGGAGATAAAAAGGATCCTCTTGGTGAATCGAAGCAGGATTCTTGAGGTATGTGATCGTTCTTCATCATTCTTGATCAGTTTCTTAGATCTACTTAGATCTACTTCTCCTCTTCTATCAGTTTCTTAGATCTATGACCGTTATGGGTAGATCTAAGTGTGTGGTACCATGTATGATGAGATTTGGTCTTGATATTTCTAGGAGAATATATCTCAGGCATGTTCTTGAAGAAGCAACATGGTTTTCTTAAGCATTCTCGACCGTTGTGATTTTGGTCAAAACATTCACGGTAGGTGGTTCCTTCCCGACTTTCCAAATTGATTTTCATTGTATTTGATTGATTTATTTCAATTGTTGATTTAAATTCAATTTCTCAAGTTTTCTTTGAATTAAATTGACAAAAACTCGATTCCAATGAATTGAGATATTTGAAATGGTTTTGGCATGGAAATTTGGAAAACCCCAATTCCATTGAATTGGGTGTGTTTATGGAAATTGGCTGATTTAAATTGTTGAATTTAAATTGTGGATTTGATGGAAATGGTTTCAATTAAATTGTTGAATTTAATCGTGGGAATAAATTGTTTAATGATGGAATTGGTTTTAAATGGATTTCAAACTGGTGAAAATGGCTTAAAATGGTTTGATAGAAACCCATTGGTTTTATCTTGTGAAAAAGGCATGTTTTTAATAAAACCTATTTTGGTTTTAAATGGAATGAAATTGGAAATTTTGAAATGGAATAATGGGATTGATTGTATTTTATCCATTATTAAAATAGTTCTCCCAACATGTAAGAGCGCATGCAATCCTTAGGTAGTTAGTGAGTTATTTGGATACACTCTACGCTACGACAGCGTTCTAAAACCTACTTGCGGAGAGTCACATCCCCAATGGGTTGGTGACGAGTTTCCTTTGGCCAGTGTCATAGGGACGTGTGTATACACATTTTTCTGAGTTCACATAGAGAGTGTGGAATCCTATAACTAGTTAATACTATCATACCTTTTGGCAGATGACAATGTTGTTTTCCTGTTTATTTATATGTGAGATATAAATGTATGCCAATGCTTTTGAACTGCCTTACATTATTATTGAATTTATATAAACTATTTGAGATAAACAAATTTCTTAATCCATTGTTTTAGAAATATTCCATCATTGTAAATCCATAACTTAAAGTTATTTTTTTCCATCATTTGAAAATGTATTGCATGTTTTGTTAAAAATGTTCTTTTGAATTGACAAACCTATTTATCTGAAAATCGGAAGATTTTCTTTGGAAAATGTATATTTGGAATCTATTACATAATATTTGGTGGTATCCTACTGGGATTAGGCTCACACCATACTTTTTCCTTTAGGTGTTTGTAGACTTTCATCTTCCAAGATCGAGAAAAGGGAAGGGACCTCTTGGAGGCGTATCCAACTGTTGATATTTGGTTTTGGTGAGTGGATTCCTTAGGGACCTTGTGGATATTTTCCCTTTTTTAGTACTTGGTTTGTAGTACTTTGGGATTTTAGGCCTCTTTGTATTCTGTTACTTTACTCCCGATGGAGTTTCTTTTGTTTCCATATTTTCTTGTTTATTTTGCTTCCGCATTATTGTGAAAAAAAAAATCGTTCCCACCTGCATGTTGTGTGATTCCAGGTGCTAGTTTCCGACCAGTGGGGATCAGGAATTCCCTTCAGGCTATGTCAGGGCTGGCTCGGTTATTGGGTTACCAGGGTAACCGGGCTGGTTAGAGACAAATACCCTATTTTTCCCTTATGATATACAATAAAGATACAGCTTACAACATGAGATGAAAGTTTGTTTCTTGAATCAGCTTTAAAAAATCCTCCACATCCATAGACATTTTTATATATAAAAAATATATTTTTTCCAATACCATAAATTATATGGGATTCAACTTTCTTCTTTAGTTGGTACTCAATTTAGTCTGTATACTAAAATCTATATATCATATTCCAAAAAGGAAAATGGAATACTTTCACAACTCATCATTGATATCACAATATCCACTAAGGAGTAGTTCCTCCTTTCACTAAAACTATACCGCTATGTTTTATAAGGAGGAGATATTTGGGATGATATTCCAAACAATTTAAGATAAATGATTTATTATTAGTTAATATACTCTCCACTTCAGTCTATGTGGAGTATATTAATATTCTCACTAAATAATTCCTTAATTTATTAATATTTTCCTTAAATTTATCAATGGAATCATACTTACTCCTTTTCAGGTATATTTATCCATATTTACTAAAGCCATTATTTAAAAATTATAAATTACGAGTACCAACCATTAACATAAACTAAAAATGTTCTGAATTTATATGTATGAACAAATTATATAAGTTATGCGACTCTTTCAATTTATACACTAAATGGATATTTATTAATATTTCCTTATAAACAAGCATGAAATATATCCATGGTTTTCAACAAAAAGTAATTAGAGTAACCTTCTGGATAAAATATTTTCATGCACTTCTCATTTATATAGTCAAGTCCGTACAACCAAAATTAGTGTGATATGAGTTATGTGAACTTGATTCGTTATCTATTTCAAAAACATTATTTTCATATTCAAGTATGTAAATAATATTATTCAGATATACTATACCATAATATACACTATCCTTATAAAATTATCATTATTTATTTCAGAACATTAAATTAACCCATACATATATAAAATAGACATAAAAATTATTTTATTGGTTATATTGTTAAAATTATATTTATCCATCAAAATTAGAACTAATCTAGTTGGAATTGTGAGAAGGTACACTTCAATGATTAGCATCAATATCCTTACTCATTTTTTACCTTGATGGTCCACCTAATATTTAGAAATATTATTGAATTTACTAAGTTCTTATATTTAGGTAAAATTTGGGAACCATATTTTTTATTGTGCGGCTAATTTTTAAAAATGATAAGATTAAACTTGATAAAAAATTTACAAAAAAGATTCCATTTGTTTCTTTACTGAGGTAAAATCCATCGGCCCGTGGTCCTTCTTATAACAATAAAAACATATAACCTCATACTCTTTAACTACCCTTTATATCATTATCTTCATAGAAGGGTGTTACAAAAGTGAATTAGTCTTAATATTCTCTTTTGACATTTTTGAAGTACCATTCTTCTTTTTTACCATAAGGACATTTGTTTTTTCATGCTTAATGTCATTTTATTCTAAATGAATCAAATATGAGTTATCTAGGAATGTATTCTTTGTATTTTTAATATTGAAACTCATAATAAAAAACAAAATTCTTGGTGAAATATAAGAGAGAAATAGGTTTATGAATAATTAATTGGGATTCTTAGATCATAGAATTCACAACCACTCAATGTATCCAATCATATTTAATATATGAGTTCTAATTGGAAATCCATCTCCTAGTTTTCGTATAAATATTTCCATGTATATTTTATACTAATTTTGTGTTTCCGTATCCTGATATAGATTACAATGATGAGGAAATATGGAGTACGTGTCCATCTTTCTGTGAAGCTTTTGGAGCACACTATCCATGGACAATAACATGTGGCTTT
This sequence comes from Viscum album, assembly GCA_963277665.1. NCBI lineage: Eukaryota > Viridiplantae > Streptophyta > Magnoliopsida > Santalales > Viscaceae > Viscum > Viscum album. The sequence continues at coordinate 1,865,817,777 of OY728131.1, forward strand.
ATAAATCCAATGCATCATTAAAATTTTTCTAGAAGTTGTTTTTATCCTCTTAAATATATTTCTAATAGGGATCATAAAGAAAATGGGAATCAAATATATAAAACCTCCAGTCTTTTCATAGTACAATACACAAGACACTGTACAATTTTTTAAAGTTGTATCTAGTCCAAAGTTTGTCTTTATGAATAATTGATCACATTGACAATGACAAAGTAGAATGGATATCTTTTTTTATATAATAAAAAAATAAAATATTTAGTAAAATAAATATTTATTTTATATTTTACTGAATATAATATTTATTTTTTAATTGAGTCAAACCTATTTATTTGATTATATATTTTATTATTCTAGGTTTAATTAATTTCATGGAGGGATGATTGATCAATTGAATTGTCAAGTGGTAATGATATGTTTTAATAAATATTATTTATATTATATATAATTAAAAATAATTATAAATGATAATTTGATGGATTTGGTACCATTTGAAAGTTTTTTTCAGGTAGCAGAAATGGTGAGCTGGTGCCCAATTTTAGTTTTCATCGGTTTCAATGGATAAATCAAAATAACTCAAAAAATGAAACTCTATAATATCTTATAGAATCCAAAAAATTTAATTTATAATTAGTTTTAAAAAATAATGACCTCAAATGAGATAATCCCCTCGATTAATTTCCATTTTTGTTATTTTCATGTTGTCATTTTGTTGAAGAATCCATGTGAGGATTACTCTATGTGTTTCTTAATGTGCTCTACAAATATCCAAACAATGATATTGAATCTACAGATGCTATGATAATAGATATCAGTTCATTATTTCAATATTTCTTGATTGCAATAAGTGGTTATTTTGTTCTATTTATGATCTTAAGGGGAAGGGTGGAAGGAAAATCCCTTAAGGATTTAAATAATTCTAGAGAAGCTATCATTGAGCACAACAAGCCTTAAAGATTTAATAAATTATATAATATGAACATCATACTTAGGGTTAAAATAAATTATAATTACACACATACCCTCATAAATATATTTAATCTAAGTAACACCCCATGTATAATAATAATAATAATAATAATAATAACATATCCCAAGACATGAACTTATTTAAATACCATTTTTAAATTAATAAAATATTATTTATTTAAAGTATATAAAATAAAATATATCATTTCCATTGGGCGATTAACATAACTTGTCAATCCTACATGGAATTTATTTAACTGGTAATAATAAATTATGTATTGAAATAAATATTATTTTTTCAATAAATAATTATAAAATTAAGTAAAATCAAGAATAAATATTTATTTTAATAAGATTATAAGTAAATAAAGATTTATATTATTATATTCACTAAATTGGTGAATAAATGAATATTTATTTATTACCTTATGAATAATAAATTACAGGTAAAATTCCACTCATATATTCTTTGTTCGAATAATGAGTGATTGAAAATTTATGGTCAACTTCTGTTGAATAATTATTATTCCCCATGTGGATTATAATATTTATTCATAATATTTAATTCATTAGAATTTAATGAGATCATAACACCATTAAATTATAAATTACAACTTTTTATTGGATAACATGTATGACTTGAATCACTAAGCACGCAAAGGAATATAATATTCTCAAACTCTTATATATATTTACTATTTTAAATAAATTCACCTCATGATACAGCTTCTAATTCATTCAACACCATATTATATTGCATTACATGCAAGAGAGACGTTCCTAGATAGCTTTTTTTACACTCTAGAGTGACCTTCCTCAATATCTTGCATTACACACAAGACCATGTATCACAAAATAACTATTTATTATTATAATGACATAAATTAATATAATATGATATAAAATGGCCATTAAATTAGTAGTTATGAACAGTAATAACAAAAATATAAAAAAGTTTTTTTTATAAAAATATATAATGAATTAATTTGTTAAAAATTAATTACAAATTAATATAAGAAGAAATTGAATATAAAGTGAGTAATTTTTTTTAGAAAACTATTTTTATGCTCAGAAATTTGTTTTATGCTAACTACTTAAATTAGTAAAAATTAGTGGGTGATATTAATGTAATATATATTATATAAATTTATTCCAATATTTTTCTATATCTATCCATTATGTTTTATAGACATAAGATAAGAAAAAAAACTCTATTTTACACATAAAACTTATATTTTTATAATTCAAATTTTGTCACCTTTTAAAAGAGAACAAATTATAAATCTAAATTTTGACACTTTCATTGATTTAATATGTCAAAATAAAGTTAATATTTGAAATTTAAAAACAATAATTAGGTTATGGTGAATTTTTTATAATTTTATGAAACAAATCATTTTTTAATGAATGGTTAAAAATACTTAATTTTAGTTCAAAACTATTTTTCATTTAATTTATTTATAAAGAGAAATTATACTATTAAATGTTTATTAAGATTAATTAGGTAATATTTTTATCAATTAATATAATTTATTGCACTGGAATCCGATTCAATTTTATTATAAAAAATAGAAAACTTTCAGACGTTATTACTATAAAAATCCTCATTGTCATCCCACATGTGGGATGAATTTTAAATTAATTTATGCAAATTCTATTATTGTATTTTGGAAGAATGGATAAAATATTTTTAATCAGAATAATTTATAATTTATAATAAGACCAATTTTTTTTACCAAAAAAAATTAGTTAATGTGATTAAAATAAATTACAAATTTTAAGGCAAAATAAAGCTTTATAATGAACTAAACCATTAACTTAAGGGCCCAAATGACCTAGAAACTTGTAAAAAACCAATTTTATGGCCATAATTAAGCAAAAAAACTTGAATTATCATGTTTTTGGCTTTTGGAATACTTTTTCATGGTAAAAACATGGACATGCCTAACTTATTTTCAAAAATACCAAGCGAGTCCTTTTCCTCCCTTATAAAAGGCCACCACCTCTCCCCATTCCTCACACCTATCAGACCAATTAGATTTGGAAAATTTATTACCATATAGATTCCCAGCATCTGTACCCTCAACCTTGAAGCCTACCTTTGGGCAGAAAGCCTTCCATGGAAGCCTTTTGGAATAAACCAAAAGTAGTTACCCGATTAAAAGGTAACATCTTCTCTCATGTTTTTTAGTTTTATTTCAATTATCTGACCCCAAATATCTTCTTATTATATTATTGTATAAGAAAAAAGTATCCAAAATATACTATTATTTTTTATTATAAGGGTAGACCTACACTTACACAAACTTCCATCTAATGGATACCAAACATATTGTGTTTGTTTATAGAGAACTACTACCTCACGAAACAACGATTGTTCATTTTTACTTTACCACCTATCATGGTGGAAATTATAATGTAAACTATATTTATATATTTTATATATGATATTAATTATTTGTTTAAGATTCTTTTAATTATTTTATAACACTATACATGGAATGTATAAAAGATGGTTTTAATTAAAAATATGTGACATAAAAAAACATTAAATTATATTCATGACATAATTATATTTCTAGAAATATAGTATATTTATCATTTTCTTATTTACCATTTCACATACAAAAAAGGTGATAACATTGTTCATGAACATGCGGACTACCACCTCCCTGACATGATGTGATTCCTTTTTTTCATCACATGAATTATATATATAAGTATATATGAATATAAATACAATATATATGATTTAATTATAATTTTGGAAAGATATTGTTTTACATAGGTTCTTTCCATAACAATCATTGAAAAATGAGAATGTTACTCAAGCGTATGTATGATCTATCGTCTCCATGATTGTAACGTTGATACATTTTTAATAATAATATTTAATGATTTTTAAATGTATAATTAATTTGTAAATATTATATCATTATTATTATTTTGTGGATGTAATATAGTGAACTATTTAATAAGAGCTAACCTACAAAAGTTAATTTTGACACATAAATCGAATTTCGCCAAAAAACCTAATGTGAACATAATTATTTATATAGTTGTATACAAAATTGTAATAAGTAAAATAAAAGTAATGATAAACATGAAAAATGTTACCAATAAATTAAAAAATTAATATAAGTTTATTATACATGATATTAAAGGATTTTCTCCTGAAAAGAAGCACAATGTAATGGATTTTGTCTCAATTTAAATTTTATTAAGATTATTTGTTGTTATAAACCTAGTTTCTTTTTTATGGTGTATATAATTCCCTTTTACATGATATATCATGAAAATCATTACTGTCATGATATTATAACTTCCATTTAAATTAATTCCCACATGAGGCTTATGATTTATAATGTTTCAATGTGGTATGGGACACTTTGGAATGATTAAACATTAGTTTACCCAACAATAACTTTAATATACTTTCAATTGTATTTATATTCAAGGAATTTATATCGCCATTGTTCAATAAAACATTTAATTTTATTCCCATATGATTATTCATGACCCTTTTTAAGTATCCGTACCAATTTTTCCACTCTTTGGTACTCCAAATGTTTTTCAAAAATACCATATTTATACCTCTCTTAGTCAGATAACCTCTTTTCTTCTAAAAATGATGTTATATTAAAGTGTTTTCATAGTTGTTTTAAAAATAAATTGGTAAATAAAATTTTACCCCTTTTTTCTTTTACTAATGTTTTCAATGAAGTCTTCCTGTCACTTTTTGAATAAGGAATTTTTGTTACCTTTTTACCCTGCAAAAGGAATGTTCGAATAGAGTAGATAGGAGAAGGGGATGTCGAGCAGCCGAGGGAGACACCCTTTGACTCTTTGCCTATAATTATGTTAGGAGAAAGTCATAGAAGATCCTTAAACATGATGTCCATCTCTAAAACTCTCAAGATCACATAATAGGGGGAAATATTATATTACCTCTTCATAACCTTCATCATCATTGATAATTTATCTACTATGAAATTATATTAAAAATCATCCAATAGCACTTTGGCCACCTACCAATTTCTGAGACACAACATCCACCTTTAACATGCCTATCCACAGACTTGACATGCTTCTAGATGAACCCAATACCAACATCGACGTAAAATAATGAAAAATGAAATATATAAATCCTCCACCCAGTTTTATGTCCCCAAATCAGTGATTCCACCCAAAAACCACATAATGATCTAAAGCTAGAAAGAACACAACATACAATTCCACTACAAAACCTCTTGATTAGGATCAAACCTTTGACGATTAATTGGTCAAACCTACAAAACCACTCTAACATGGATAACATAGGGACCTAGATCTCTATGCTAGATCCTCAAATATCATCCATTTTAAAAACACCATAAAAATCATTTTGACTGGTACAATTCCTTGCGCCATGATGTGGTACGAAGACACAATCCATTTTATATCACAATTCTATGTACCAAAAGGTGGTGAGAACTTTGATTCACGGTTACTCATTAATTAATATACGTGGAACCATGATTGGAATAATGATCAAATAGTGAATTTTTGAATATTCTATTTTACTTAGGAAGGAATCCATAGAAACACTCCTACAAAAGGGTTAAATAGACCATTTCACTTTCCATGGAACACTAACCACCACAAAACCTAATCAAAATGGCCACACACACCCTCAAATACAATCTAACATCAAAATGGTTACCTCCACACCCACTAATGTGGTGTGGTGTACTCATTAAGAGAAACAAATCGACTTTGAGCTTCAAAAACACCACTAAACACCCTCAAAATACCTCCATGCCCTAGAAAAATACAATGTAAAGGCCAAAATGGTTTGGAAAATTACAAAATAATCATGTTTCCATTGAATCCCATTACATTAACTAGTTTTAATATCATTTTTTGAATAACATTAAATATTTATCGATTATATTTTTTTTGATTTGAATAAATGAAATACAAACCACACAAATCTGAACATTGATATTGAGGATATTTTTTATTCAATGACATGAAAGGAATTTTCAATTCAGAGGTTATACATAGAGTATTGATATAATGTATATAAACCATCTCATGAAAATTAAATGATTCTTCATAAAAAAACCAACACATTTTGAAATTGAATCAAAATTAATAATCCCAATTCGTAGTGACGGAACAAACCAATGAAAATGTTCAAAATGAGAATGATACTATTGTTGCTCATACATTTTCAATTTTTTTTAACAATTCTCTTAATTTTACTAAAATGATTTTCAAATATCATCTTTCATAGGGGACCAACTGTAAGGACCCATCCTTAAAAATTAAATAATATTGAATGAAATGAATAATTCACATTGAGGATATTTTCAGGTTTAGAGTTTTATAGAATTAGGTCATTACATTTATATAACAACATGAATATTACATGTACAAAATTCTACAGAGTATCAATTTTTTTTCATAAAATAAAAACTATTGAAAAAAAGAGTCATGTCTATTTCCAGGTTTTAGACATCATGACTTTTCTGTGATCCCATCATTGACCCTATTCATCTTTATGTCCTGTGAAAACATTTCAAAAAATGGGATGGGAATAAAAATCTTAGTAAGGGTTATAAAACAAAGGATGAAAGTATTTGTTTATAAATACATAAAAAACATGAACTCTCTTACTTACCTCATGAAATCATAAGATTTATTAAAGACACATAATAATCATATATCATAAATGTAACTTGTGGCATCCAAATCATACTTACATTGTATCTATCACAGCTACATAGGGAGTTACTTTGGAATACCCATCACAGTATATTCCCTAGATCTATTATTAGAAACATTCATGTTTACCTTCGTCACGTTACCCAATGCAATGGAGAGCTATCTCGGGCTCACCCACACGAGGTTTATCACAGAACCACCCGTATACGTAAATAATGCCCAAGAACCATAACATGATCATAACTCATAACATAAGAATAAATGAAAGATAACATATTCACATTGCAATAACAAAAAATAATTTCAAGATATTGAAAGAATAAATCCATTCATAAAATCATTTTCAATACCAAAATACGTAAATAGAGTATATGGTATTTATTTTTCCTTTTAAAAACATAACAGCTTGTTAAGGAAGCCAAAGATCAAATAATACTCGCGGCGGAGGAAAGGTCGTTGTCACCGCTTACATAAGGAAAATATTCCATTTTTTCCTTTAGTAAATTTCTTTTTATAAAAAGATTCCCTTTGAATGAAATAAAATATAAAAGGTTTTTTACAGCGTATAAAAGAAAATAATGTATTAAAACAAAATATGCCTCAATGAAAGGAGATTGAGACGAAGTCCTTTACCTTTTATCTGACTTGACTCGATCATTCTTTAATTTACTGAATAATAAACTAAAGTTAATTTATAAAATCATAAGAACCTTTTTCATGTTTTTTATTCCTTTTATATCACTTATTACCATGTTATAAACATTATGTAATCATTTAATTTAATAACATTTGTTTTGTCCATATGTGGTACATGAGTCAATAATGTACACCTTATATTTACAAGGTCTCCATGTGGTCAATAGTCAATTATATCAATAATTATATTAATTATTTAGATATCATATATATCATGTATATCCAGTAGGTACATTTTTTTATAATAGTACATAACATTTGGTGGTAAGAAATGAAATGCACCGTTCAAGGAGACGGTAAGCCGTACGTACGCATGAACACAAATTTCATTTATATTTCTTATTTTTATGGAATTAAATCATAATGATAAGTAGGTATATTATAATTATCATATAATATATTATATAATATCATTAACTCCATCCTTTATACATCCCACATAAGGCATTAACGAGTCACATCACTTTGAGGGGGCGGTAGTCCGCACTTCCTCAAATGAGATTATCATATTTTCCCACTATGGAAACTATAAAGGCATGCAATAAATGGAAAATACAGAAGAATAGAGAAAAAATAAACAATGTATATATCATATATAAATACAGAGCCATCGTAATGGACACTATGAGAGGCGGTAGGAGATAATCAAACAATCATCATTTTGTGAGGCATTAGTTTTCCATCCACAGAAATATTATGTTTTCACCCACTAGATGGAGGTCTGTGTAATTGTAGTTAGAATCCTTCTCATAAAAACAACCTAGTATATTAACTATACTGGGGATGTTAAAAAAGAATGGAATAAAATGATTTTATGGGTTGGAGAAGTAAAATAAAAGAAAACAATTTAAGAGAAATTGTTACCTTTAATTTGGGTAAATTCCTTTGTTTTGAACCAAAAGGACTTATTAAAGAGCCTTCTTCCTAAGGTAGACCTTCTAGTGGGAGGAGAGGGATGTACAAATATTAATTGGGCAGATTTTGGATGAGCCAAAAGGCTTGATAGGTGTGAGGAATTGGTTATAAGTGGTCTCCTTTTATAAGGGGGAGGAGGGGCTCTATAGGAAAGTGTGTAAATATTATTTTATTATATAATGATATTCGGTTTCAAAAGGTCCAAAAATCATTAAAGATGAATATAAGATGACTCATGGTCGAAATAAAATCAACCAATCCTAATTGAACATGTTTTGGATTATATTTTAATCATGATAATCTTATTTATTTAAATCATTTTTTAATGAGGCAAATACTGCATCATTATTGTGTCATAAATAATGTAATTTATTCAATGCCTAAAAATTATAAGAAAATTATATAATTTAGTAATTATTTTTATCTTTCCAATTAATATTTATAGACGAAAAAATAACTTATATAACACCATGTAAAAATTAATTTACAAAGAGATATATGTTTATGTAATTTTTGTCTTTACTTTAAATTTATTAATCTAAATTGTCATTATCACTCCCATGTGGCTCAATAGGGTCCCAATGTCGACCCAAATATACCCATGGTCGTAAATGAATAAAACAATAAGGTTTGGAGAAGTGTTAAGGTAATTTTGAATTATTATAATATTATTTTTACCTTGAATTACCTTATTTACCTTTAACCGTGGTAAATAAAAGACAAAAGTTATTATTCCCCAAAAATTATTTTCATATTATTAAACCACATTTTAGTTCTTCATAAAAACCATGTATGTTAGATATTTGAAATTCAATTCACAGAAGTGGTAAAATTTCATTTAAATTAAAAAGTCAGTTTTTTAGCTACTACTAAGTGGTTTCAGTATTCATCAAAAATTAATGTTTTTCAGAAAAATACAAAAAATTCATCCTAAGAATTATTCGATATTTAGAATTAAAAAATGATGTTTATTTTCCCAAATTCAAAACATAAAATTTTCATTAATTAATTTTAAAATTAATTCCCATTGTTAAAATAAATTTCTTGTTTTTAAGAAACAATAACTATCAAAAGATCAACACATGTTTATGTCCGATTTTAAAGTGAAATTAATTTCAATGACCAAAATTGGATTAAACGGAAAAAATATTATCTAAAGAAATTTTTTTTTGGTCAATTAGAATATATTAATGTGACCAAAACTATATTTAAAAAGGTTTCTCCATTAAAAGGCTGTAAATCGGCCTTTTAATGTAAATTATGCTTAAATTTAGATTTATTCACATCTTATGCCTCTAACATTTATTGGATGAATGTGAATACATTTCGCAAACATGTATAATCATATTGTTGTTATTTTTGTTCATTCCCGTGAATACAATGGATAAGAGTTAACTACCATTTAATATAATAATATTATGTTATTAGTTTGTAATATAAGATTTCAAAGAAACCCGTTGCTGTGTATCAGATATGATATCGAACATAGCAACACCTTTAAAGTAAAATTAATATTTAATTCACAAATATTAATAAATATGAAATATGTCTTTTTCTTCATTTACATGGGATGTTACCTCCTTCCCCCCTTTTGTAAATTTCATCCTCACTATTTTTGTTCATATATCAAAATAAGTGGGGGTATTTATCCTTCATAGCATTTTTAGATTCCCACATTGCCTCTTTAACTATATGTTTTTTCCACAAAACCATTACCTGGTGAATTACCTTATTCCACAACACATTCTCTCTACGGTGAAAAATCTAGACTGCGTGTTCCTCATTAGAGAGATTCTCTTCCAACTGAACAACCTCTGGGCTCAAAACATGAGATGGATCTGGAATATACTTTCTCAACATAGAAACATGAAAACATTGTGTACCTGGGATAAAAATGGAGATTAAGCCACTCTGTACGCATGTGATCCAACATTCTCTAATATTTCATAAGGTTCAATGAACCTCAGACTCAACTTTCTCTTCTTATGAAAACACATCACACTTTTCCAGGGGGAATCTTTGATAATGACATGATCACCTACCTCAAAAGAAAGATCCTTCCTCCGGTTATCTGCATAACTTTTCTGCCTGCTCTGAGATGTTCTCGTGTGCATCTGAATCAACTGAACTTTCTCTGCCATCTCTCCTACCAATTCAGGCCCCATCATCTTCCTTTCACCTTCTTCATCCTAAAAAGATGGAGTTCAACAACTCTTTCCATATAAAGCCTTAAATGGAGCCATCTGTATACTGGAATGAAAACTGTTATTATAATAAAATTTAACCAAAGAAAGATGTTGGTCCAAACTTCCCTGATAATCCATCGAGCATGAACGTAAAATATACTCCAAAGTCGAAATTTTTTGTTCTGATTTCCCATCTGATTGAGGGTGAAAAGCTGTACTAAAATTTAATTCTATACCCAACGACTTATGAAGGCCTTTCCAAAAGTTATCAGTAAAATTGGGATCACGATTAGATATAATAGAAAGGGGGACACCATGAAACCTAACTATCCCTTTAACATACAACAGAAAAAGTTGATATAGAGACAAAGTATCTCGAATAGGATGGAAATGAGCAGATTTTTTCAATCGATCAACTATAACCCAGATTTCATTACTACCTCGAGATGACTTTGGTAATCCCACAACGAAGTCCATGGATATATTTTCCCATTTCCACTCTGGAACCGATAAAGGCTAAAGCATACCTTTCGGTAATTTACGTTCTACTTTAACCTGCTAACACGTCAAACACTTCACAGTAAAATCAGCAATATCTATTTTCATTCCACCCCACCAGTAATACTATTGAAGATATATGTACATATTAGTACTACCAGGATGAACTAAAAATAGATATCTATGAGCATCACATAACAAATGATTCTTCAACTGTGAATCAAAAGGCACACATAATATCTTTACAAACCTCAAAACACAATCATTATAAATGTTAAATTTGGTAAACTTACCCTTCTGAACTAACTCTACATTTTTCGTTAACTCAGTGTCTTCTTTCTATGCTTGCATTATTCTGTCTGATAGAGATGATTTCACTGACACCTGATACAAAAGAGAAGAATTACCTGAACCAACAACTTCTATTCCAAAGTTCATCGAATAAAAAACCAAAGGATATCATTACAATCATAACATGGTTAATGTGACATTACATTTTCGACTCAAAGCATCGACCACTTTATTCGCTTTTCTTAGATGGTAATTGATCATGCAATCATAATCCTTAATTAATTCTAGCAATCTCCTTTGTCTCATGTTCAATTATTTTTGAGTGAATATATACTTTAAACTTTTTTGATTAGTATATATTTCACATTTTAATCCATACAAGTGATGCCTCCAAATTTTTAAAGAAAAAAAACAATAGCTAATTTGAAATCATGTGTAGGGTAATTTTACTCCTGTGGTTTCAACTTACATTAAGAATAAGAAATTAACTAATCATTATTCATTATGAAAAAATCAAGTCCCTTCAATTATGCACCTCTATAGATAACAAACTCACCATTTCTGGATGGAAGTGCCAAAACTGGAGCATTCAACAATCTTCTTTTCAATTCCTGAAAACAATCATCACATTCTTTTGTCATAATTAACTTAACACCTTTTCGAGTTAACTTAGTCATTGCACTAGATAGCCATGATATTTTATTCAGAAAAGCTCCGATAATAACCATCAAAACCAAGAAAACTAGGAATATCAGTTATATTTGTGGGTTTTGGCCATTATTCATCAACATTTGTTTTAGCAGGATTAAAAGTTATTCCATTTTTTGAAACAATGTGACCATGGAATGAAATTTGTTGTATCCCAAACCTACATTTGCTGAATTTCCAAAATAGTTTCTTTTCTTTTAAGGATTGAAATATAACCCTTAAATGGCTTTCATGATCCTATTTACTTTGAGAATAAACCAAAATATCACCAATAAACTAAACCACCATTTATCACATGAATCAACTGAGCCATCTCTATAGTAAACTGTTTACTTCTGATTCTGACCATCTCTAGATGCTGATTTGGAAGGTCATTTCCCTTTGTATGAATTCCTATCAAAACTGATTTGTTTTCTCTACAAAAAAACCAATCTCAACACAGAAATATATTAGGCGAAGAAACATGGTAATCTGAAAATCCCATATCATTTCAATATTACCATAAATTAATTTATTGACAATAATTTAACAATACCCTAATCTCCTAAAGTTATATAAACCGACCACTGATACAAACTATAAGGACCCAGCCTTAAACATTACATAATATTGAATTAAATGAATAATTCACATTGAAAATCTTTTCAGGTTCAGAGTTTTAGAGAATTAGGTCATTACATTTACATAACAACATGAATATTACATGTAGACAATTCTACCCAGTATCCATTTTTTTCATAAAATAAAAACTCTTGAATAAAAGTGTCATGTCTAGTTTAATGTTTTAGACAACATGACTTTTCCTATTTTATATAGGAAGGAATCCATTTTAAAACCACCTTAAAAATCATTTTGACTGGTACGATGCCTTGCACCATGATGTGGTACAAAGACACAATCCTTTTTATATCACAATTCTATGTACCAAAATGTGGTGAGCACTTTGATTCACGATTACTCATTAATGAATATACGAGGAACCTTGCTTGTAAAAATGACCAAACAGTGAATTTTAGAATATCCAATTTTACTTAGGAAGGCATCCATAGTAACACTCCCACAAAAAGGGTTAAATAAACGATTTCTCTTTCCATGGAACACTAACCACCACAAAACCTAATCAAAATGGCCACACACACCCTCAAATATAATCTAACTTCAAAATGGTTTCCTCCACACCCACTAACATGGTCTGGTTTACTCATTAAGAGAAACAAATCGACTTTGAGCTTCAAAAACACCACTAAAATCCCTCAAAATTCCTCCAAGCCTAGAAAAATTCAATGGAAAGGCCAAAATTGTTTCGACCATTTCACAAGAATCATTTTTCCATTGAATCCCATTGCATTAACTAGTTTTAATATGATTGTTTGAATAACATTAAATATTTATCGATTAATTTTCTTGATTTGAAAAATGAAATACAAACCATACAAATCTGAACATTGATATTGAGGATATTTTTTATTCAATTACATGTAAGGAATTTTTAATTCAGTGGTTATAAATAGAATATTGAAATAATGTATAAAAAACATCTCAAGAAAATTAAATGGTTCTTCATAAACAAAATCAACACATTTTGAAATAGAATAAAAAATAATTATCCCTATTCGTAGTGATGGAACAAACCAATGAAAAAGTTCAAAATGAGAATGATACAATTGTAACTCATAAATTTTCAATTTTTTATAAAAATTATTTTAATTTTAGTAAAATGGTTTTCAAATATAATATTTTCTAGGGGAACAACTGTAAGGACCTAGCCTTAAACATTACATAATATTGAATTAAATGAATAATTCACATTAAGGATCGTTTTAGGTTTAGAGTTTTTGAGAATTAGGTCATTACATTTACATAACAACATGAATATTACATGTAGAAAATTCTACCCAGTATCCATTTTTTTCATAAAATAAAAACTCTTGAAAAAAAGAGTCATGTCTAGTTCCATGTTTCAGACAGCATGACTTTTCCCTGATCCCGTTCTTGACCCTATTCATCTTTAAGTCCTCTGAAAACATTTCAAAACATGGGATGAGCATAAAAAGCTCAGTAAGGGTTATAAAACAAAGGATGAAAACATTTGTTTATAAATACATAAAAAAATTTAACTCTATTAATTACCTCAAGAAATCATAAGATTAATGAAAGACACATAAAAATCAAATATCATAAAGGTTACTTGTGGCATCCAAATCATACTTACATTATAGCTATCACACCTATAAAAGCAGTTACATTAAAATACTCATCATAGTATATTCCCAAAATATCTTAGGTGAAACATTCACATTTACCTCCTTCACGTTACCCAATGCACTGAAGATATATATTGGGCTCACCCACCCTAGGTTTATCACAGAACCACCCGTATACGTAAATAATGCCCAAGAACCATAACATGATCATAACACATAACATCAGTATAAATGAAAGATAAAATTTTCATATTGAAAAAACAAAATATCATTTCAAGATATCTAAATAATAAATCCACTCTAAATATCATTTTCAATTCCAAAATACGTAAATAGAGTATATGGTATTTATTTTTCCTTTTAAAAACATTATGGATTGTTAAAGGAAGCCAAAGCTCAAATAATACTTGCGGCGGCGGAAAGGTTGTTGTCACTGATTACATAAAAAAACATTACTTTTTGTCATTTAGTAAAATGATTTGTATAAAAAGATTCCCTTTGAATGAAATGAAAATTCAATGGTGTTTATATATCTTATAAAAGAAAATTGTGTATTAAAACAAAATATTCCTAAACGAAAGAAGATTGAGATGATGTGCCTTACCTCGTGTTCGACTTGACTCAGTCGTTCTTTAATCTCCTGAATAATAAAATAAAGTAAATTTATACTTGATTAAGAACCTTTTACACATTTATTATTCCTTTTATATAACTTATTACCATGTTATATACATTATGTAATCATTTATGTTAATAATGTTCATTTTGTTGATATTTGGTACTTTAGTCAACAATGTAAACCTTATATTTACAAGTTGTCCATGTGGTCAATATTTCATTATATCCATAATGATATTCATTATTTAGATATCATATATATAATTTATATCCATTATATACATGTATTTATAATAGTACATTACATTTGGAGGTAAAAAAATGAAATGCAGAGTTCCTGGAGACGGTAAGCCGTACGTACGCATGAACGCTACATTCATTTCAATTTCCTATTTTTATGGAATTAAAACATAATGATACATAAGAATATTATAATTACAGCATAATATAATTTATAATATCATTAACACCATCCTTTATACATCCCACATAAGGCATTGACGAGTCACATCACTTTGAGGGGGCGGTAGTCTGCACTTCCTCAAATGAGATTATCGTATTTACCAACTACGGAAACCATAACGGCGTAATATAAATGGAAAATACAGAATAATAAATAAACAAAAACATATTATTTATCATATATAAATAGTGTTCCATCATAATGGCCACCATGATAGGAGGTAGGAGATAATCGAACTATCATCATTTCATGAGGCGTTAGTTTTCCATCCACAGAAACATTATGTTTTTCACCCATTAGATGGAGGTGTTTGTAAGTGTAGTTAGAATACATCTCATAAAAACATCCTAGTATATTGAGGATACAGGTTTTGTTAAAAAATAATGTAATAAAAAGAGTTTAGGTGTTTGAGAAGTAAAATTAAAGAAAACAATTTAAGAGAAACTGTTACCTTTAATTTGGGTAACTTCCGTTGGTTTGAACCAAAAGGACTTCTTGAAGTGCCTTCTGCCTAAGGTAAGGCTTCTAGGGGGAGGAGGGGGATTTAGGGAGCCTAATTGGGTAGATTTTGTACAAGAAAAAAGGCTTTAATGGTGTGAGGAATTGGATAGAAGCGGTCTCCTTTTATAAGGGGGAAGAGGGGCTCTTTAGGAAAGTGGGGAAATATTAATTTATTATATAATGATATTCAGTTTTAAAAGATCCAAAAATAATTAAAGATAAATATAAGATGACTAATGTTTGAAATAAAATCATCCAATCAGAATTGGACTTGTTTTGGATAATAATTTAATCATTATAATCTTATTTATTTAAATCATTTATTAATGAGCTAAATACTGCATCATTATTGTGTCATGAATAATTTAATTTATTCGATGTCTAAAAATTATAAAAAAATACTATAATGTAGGAAATATTTTTATCTTTCTAATTAATATTTTTAGTTGAAAAAATAACTTATATAACACCATATAAAAAATAATTTACAAAGAGATATTTGTTTATGTCATTTTTGTCTTTACTTTAAAGTAATTAATCTAAATTTTCATTATCACTCCCATGTTCCTAAAAAGGGTCCCAAAATCGAACCAAAGATACCCATGGTCGTCAATGACTCAACCAATAAGGTTTGGACAAGTGTTACGATAATTTCGAATTATTATAACATTCTTTTTACCTTGAATTACCTTATACCTTTAACCGTGTAAAATAAAAGTCAAAAGTTACTATTCACCAAAAATTATTTTCATCTTATTGAACCACATTTTAGTTCTTGATAACAACTATGTATGTCAGATTTTTGAAATTCAATTCACAGAAGCGGTAAAATTTCATTTAAATCAAAAAAGTCAGTTTTTTAACTACTACTAAGAGGTTTCACTATTCATCAAAAATGATGTTTTTCAGAAAAATACCAAAAAGTCAGCCTAAGATTTATTCTATATTACAAATTAAAAAATGATTTTTATTTTTCCCAATTCATAATATAAAAGTTTCATTAATTAATTTTATAATTAATTCCCGTTGTTAAAACAAATAGCGTGTTTTTAAGAAACAATAACTATCAAAAGATCGACACTTGTTTATGTCCAATTTCAAAGTGAAATTAATTCCCATGACCAACATTGGATTAAATGGTAAAAATATATTATAATTATATTTTAAAACAAATTAAAAAGATAATATAACAATGTAAATAAATTATATTAAAAGACACTTTTGAATTAAAATACAATATTTTCACTATTCATTAAAAATGAACTTTATCGGAAAAATCCCAAAAATTTACAAAGTAAATTATGATGTCCCCATTCTAAAGAATGATTTTATTTGTTCAATTAGAGTTTATTAAAGTGACCAAAACTATATTTAAAGAGGGTTCTCCATTAAAAGGCGGTAAATCAGCCTTTTAATGTAAATTATGCTTGAAATTAGATTTATTCACATTTTATGCCTTTAACATTTATTGGATGAATGTAAATACATTTAACAAACATGAATAATAATATTTTAGTTAGTTTTGTTAATTCTCACCAATATAATTAGTGTGCAACGTAATATATCAATGAAACCCGTTGTTGCGTAACAGGTACGCTATCGAACATAGCAACCCCTTTAAAGTAAAATTAATATTTAATTCAAAAATATTAATAAATATGAAATATGTCTTATTATTCATTTACTTTGGATGTTACAACAACAACATTTATTTTATTAAATTTTTTTAGCTTTAAACAATTATAAAGTGTTTATAGGGAATAACTATAAATATTTATACACACACTTTTGGTTTTCAATAGCAGTGAATTTTTTTATAAATATACCTAATAACATCATGATATTGTTTTGAACCAAATAATTTTTATGAAGATATTATGGTTTGGAATGAGACTCAAAATAGTTCTTTAGGGATCAATAAAATCCTAAACAATTATACAAACATATTTTATTATTATTACATTCCTATTTTTTCTTGAAAATTAAAATATTAGATTATACTATTTTATAATCATTTAATGGAATTATTATAGGTTATGCATAAACTATCCCATTTTCTACCCACAAAATGAAAAAACAACGCTAAGATGTATTCTTAATAATTTCTAAAAATTGTGTTGTATATTGAACCTCAATATTCCAAATCCATTGAACATGAAAAAAAATATTTATTCCAAAATTACTAAATATTTTTTTTATGATCGATGACTCTCTTCATTTTCCACTATTTTGATGCATTCATATCAACTTTAATGAGTTAAATTCTCCAAAAAAATTATTTTGAACATGTATCATTGATTCTTATTTCATAAACAACTAGAATCACCTCATTTGGTTTAATATATCCAGAGATATGATATATTAAAAAGGAGTGTTCAATTATTTCAGGCAAAATAATTTTCCATATTTACTAATTGTTTGGGCCCCATTAAATTATAAATAACAATGAGTCATGTTGAAGAAGTTGAATACCAATGACCAATAAATCCAAAAAAATTAACAATTCCTCAAATTAGATCAATATTGAAATAATTCTTACTGGAAAAAAGATGTACTAAAAAATAGTTAAAATTACATAATAAAGAAATTTTCACATTTAAGCACAAAATATCCCTAAAATATGAAAATTATTCAATTTAAACACCAATTGGTAAATTTTTCGGGAGTAAATCATTAAAATAGACATGAAAAATAATTTAAATAGTAGATCTATAAAAATACTCTCTAAACTCATGATGTAAATTTTTTGTATTGTTTTGAAATATTACTCCTCGTAACTAAATGAAGTTGAACCACGTTATTGATAAACCTTCTTTCCATAAAATACATGGTACTCATTTATCATATTAGAAGAAAGTTTTCCTAAATTATTAGTCAATCCATGACCACCCATATAGAATCATATCTTCTTAATATGGGGTAAACTAGGAAATAAATTCGTCAGTACGTCTTCCCACATCACCTCATCTATATCTAAGGGATGAAACAAATGACCAAAAATATGATGCTCTACCTTAACATGATAATAGACTACATTTAATTACACAAACTCCACCATTGACTTCTTTATGATTGGACAACAAAAATTCCTTCTAAAAACATGCCACATATTTGTTATTCTAAAATTTAATACTAAATGTTATCTATAGAACTCATGGATGAATCTCTCATTAACTACCAATGGAAGACAAAACCTTCCTTAAAACATAACAATAATGTGACCATCCTATGGCTACATCTCTGGTTCACCTCTATGAATGATGTAGTCCCAATTCACCTCTAACTCTATGTCTCCCCATTAAGACTCCTCCAATTGCTATGATAAGGCTAGATCCACTACCTTTTATAAAATGTATCCACTTTTATTAACCTCCACTACTCTAAAATATGTATCTTCTAATTCCTCATTCCCCTCTAAACATCCTCTAAACCCCATACCGTTCCACAAGACTTCATACATTCTTAATTTTCATCAACATATTGTATCCCAAATGTATAGAATATTTCAAATCCATAGCCCTATAGAAACTCCATACATCATCTCCATTGTAGATTCAATTCACACAGATGGATAATAAACCTCAAGATACTAGATTCTATAAAGACTACAATGTATCACCCATTGCGCTAATGTCATCAAATCATTAATTAAAACACCACATCTTCTATATATGGGTCATGGATGGAATTGTAATGTTCATGAGTACATAACATACTAGACATAAAATATATCATTTCCCATTTCTACATCAAGAAACATCACAATCCAAAATGGGAAGTATGAAAGTTCACCTCAAACCACACACCATTCATAGGCAGCTGAAAAAATGGCACCTATCAGCTGCTCTTTCATGTAACCAATTTTTTTTTGGAAATGATTAGTCTGAATGAATCATGGTCCTTCATGATTAGGGATGTTAATGGGGCACAATCTAAGATAATGTTTTCATGAACCTCTGTAAACAACCTATTATACCATTAATGTAATGAACTTATGACATGTTGTTTGGTGATATATATGAAATAAATGCATCATACATTATTCAATCCACTTCCAATCAATGTTGAGGGAATCCATGTCCATGAAAGAAACTTTCATATACAAAACATATACCTAGACAATATCCCATGAAGATGTTGGTGTCAAAAATTTTAGAGAACATTCCTCTTGTGCTCAACATGCTTCTCCAATGACATTGAATAAATGAGAATTTCATTGATGATAATAATTATGAAATAATATAGAAACTCAAAAAAAGAAGATTTTATGAGTTCCTTGAACATAGGTAATGCATCTGTGACACCAAATGACATAAATACCAACCCATAATTTCTATACCTAAATTGGAATGTAGTCATTAGTAGGTATTCCTCCTTTACATGTATGTAATGATATCTAAATTGTAAATTGATCATAAAAACCGTATATTCCCTCCAAAATTGTCAAAGAGATCATCTATCATTAGAAAAGGGTAATGATACTTTATCATCGCCTGATTCATCGACTGGTAGTCTATGCACAACATCAGAGCATCATTTTATTATTAGTTAAAATAATTAGATATCTGAATAGTGATTCACTTGTCCAAATAAAAACATATTCAAGAAAATGATTAATCTAGTTTATAAACTTCCACAACATTGGATATGAAATCTGATTAAGATACAATGAAATTGGAGAAGAATCCTATAGTAATTCTATCCCAAAAAAGATTCGACACCAATGTTTAAGGTCACAACTTCCTCTAAGAAATTATAAAAAAAACTCTATGAACCTCCACTCAAAGAGATACCATTAACTATGATAAGGATTGAAATATTAAATAAATATGGGTATCCATACACATGTATCACATTTGAAAACCCTTCTCTTTGATAAACACCACACTTCAACTTTCAACATCAGAAAAATCAACTCTCCAATGGAAAAAATATATTATAATACATATAGAATATAACAAATAAATTAAGATACTGTAATGGTATGGTTTTATCTATATAAATAAAAAATCTCCCAAAGTATAATATTATTTAATCACCAGTCTACATCCTTGACAGCAATCAAATAATAGAGCCTGACCTCTAAATAGCATCGATAAAACTAAATCTATGGAAATCCTCTCCACATTCAATCCCAACGTTCAAAAAATAGTGGTAATAAGAAATGAATGAAAGGATCCAATATAAAACGTATAAAAAAGGTATATGATATACTGTTCAAACCCCGAATAACCTTCGGCTTCTCTAGAGTTTTCCCTTCAATAGGATGCAACATCCCTCAAATAGTTGTTTCACCTCACTATAGATGACCTCCATATCTAAAATCTCTCTATTGACCTTTATAATGAGGTAAATGTTAGGGAAACCCTCCAAAAAATCTTAATCCTCCTACATAATCATAAACCTACAATAAAATATAATGAACATACATTGGAAGGACATGATGCTGATACTCCCACATGGTCAATTGATATTGTTAGTTCATAAATGGAGCAGGACCTCCCAAAACATACTTAATCATCATGTTTTATTGAAACTAATGCTAATAATTTCAATGAAACCCAAATCCATAGAACTGAACAAAATAACCCCATTAGATATACATGAACTACCTTCCCTAGAAGACCTTGATGCTAATTACTGAGATTAAATCCCTATCAGCCCAAATCTTGATTGCTTTGACAGCTACGACCATCCATATAATGAATTAATCCTCAGAGGACCCGACTAACTGTCTAATAGGGTTTCTCTTGAAACATGTTTCACCCTATAGTCACCACATCCTTCTTCTATGCCTCCAATTAATATTTTAATGTAAATTGTGAAATTTCCGATTAAATGGAGGTATATAGAAACTACTCAAAATGATGGTATTGGGACCCCTCATCTAGAAAGTTGTTAGGAAAAAGTCACAAAAGATCATTTAACATAATTATCATCATCTGAATATAAATTATCCTCAATGAAAGAGATATAAACTCAAGGAACTTCTCAACATTAATCATCATTAGTTTCCACTCAACTTTTAACTCCTATTATAAATCAACCCATAACACTTTTTTCTTCATCTAGTTCATAAGATACATCACCCATAGTTGACATGCCTCACCTCATAATTAACTGACTTCTAGGGAACCCATATTCTCACATAATGTTAAAATCAAGAAATAATCAATATATATCTCCCCTAACTATTGATATATCTAAAAAATGTATCTTTAAAACATTGTTTTCTAATCTCTATAATGAAAAGCACACAAAATTCACATCCACTACTCATACTCTTGATCAGGATCAACCCTCTATTGATCAATAGGGTCAACCTACTATACCTCTCCAAAATGAATAACCCATGAATTCTTACAATATGACTTCTCTTAAATTAGATGATAAACTATTAATTTCATTATAAATAGATTTATTTAGATTATTTTCTATGATTTTACTAAATTATCCATTGAACAACCCATAACAAAAACAAAACTCAAGAAAACATGATGCATATTCCAATACTAGGTTTCTACCATAAAGGAGATTCATTTCAATTTTCATGAACAAAAATGTTGATGTTCTTGTAGTCTATCACATTGGGCTATAATTGGATGATTGAGCCAGTTTTTCATGATTACTTCACATACTAAGCTCAATTAAAACTAATAACCTTCTAACCCATATAGTCCCCACAAGTTCAAAATTCCACTCACTATCTTATATCTTGAACAAAAACTTTGATACCAATCATTTATGAATCATACCCACTAGTAACACCTTCATGTCTAGAATCTGAGATGATAGCTACCCTCATAAACTTTCTCTAGTAGGCCCTAGGTTAGTGACAAGCACTACTGTTAAATAACACATAATGTGATAAATTAACATCTAAAATTTCCCTGGATCATAGAATAAACCATCAAACTGTACATCATGAAATATTAAATAAACAAAAATAATAGAAATAGAAACTCACGATGTATGAGTACAATCAAAATCCAAAATATCTAAAAAATTAAAAAAAACAATTTTGTTACAATGAGAAAACTGCTCCAAACACAGAGCTAGTGATGTCCATCATGGTGACCAAATCCTTCTTAGAAACCATTAAAATATATTTATATATATTTAATAATAGAATATAAATTATTGGTATTTGGATAATACCTATGGTATCTTGGAAAAATGTTAAAAGTATATACTAACGCATCAATGAACGTACAATAGAACCAGCAAGAACCTAGAATTTTGTTAATTCATCAGACCTCACTAAGGTTCTATCACTAAATAAAATATCCAAAAAATAAGAAAGAAGTTTGGAAGGAATATAAAAATTCACCCCACAGTGTAATGCCCCAACCCCAGAAGCTCAGAGTCGGTGCATTATTTTAATATATTGGCCTGATTATATGGAATAAAAACCCAAGGGTCTGACCAGTTTTGAAATCATGTAAAATATATTACAAATATGATCATTAAATTATAAATCAAACAATAATATATAGTATTGATGATTCTTTGTGCACACCATTATTTTTTTCATACATTACATATCAAGGAAAACACACATCTTGGCATCCTGGGAAAATAAAATATAAGAAGGGTGGAGCTTATATGCTTAGTAAGGGTAAAAAAATACTGCAAAAAGTCTCATAAATAAGATTAAAGCAATGAGGAAAGATATAAAAATGAAACAAAATCCTTTAAAATGAAATATTAATAATAATATTGAATGAATATATAAATAATTATATTTAAACATTCACATGAATATCTTACCAGTTGAATTATCACATGTAATATTAATAACTAATATCAATATTAGGGATTACAAAATGTTGGATGTCTTGGCTGTCACGATACATCCTCAAGATAGCTACTATCAAGATATATCATTATGATAGTTTATGTCTATGGGTAGAAACCCATCTGATATGTTTCATGATTTATCCTCCTTACATGGTAGCTACATTCAAAATCTATCCTCATTACAGTTTATATTTTTGGGCATAAACACGTCTGATTTGTGTTACGATCTGTCCTCCTGACAATTTCAAATAACTTATAAACAAATGAAATGGGGTTTTCACTAACAAAATTTGTCTCTGGAGATCTATAGATGCATATAGGGACTATAATTTTCCCACCCCATCACTTAATAAGACTAATAAATTCCTCCTTTGTAAATGGTGAAACATAAACAACATAATCATTTTTATAAAAAACAACGATTTAAAATATGAAAAAATTAACCATATACTGTGAATGGTTTCTAAATAGTACATCCACAATCTATCTTGTCATAAACAATCCAATAAAATATGATAAATGATATCATAAGAGATCATCCTTGATTAATCATACGATCCAACAAATTATGTTTACATAGATAAAAATAATATATTAAAATAATTAAAAATATCTTGAGACATATACCCCTTTTTCTCTGAAATCATTTATTCAAAATCCACACACTTATAAAAGAAGAAATTTAAAATGTGGTTTCTGAATCAAAGAATCCCATACAAATTTTAAATTTTTTAAATTAATTGACATTTTAAAACATTAATTTATGTATAAAAATATACTTCAAACCATTTTTAAAACATTGACATTAATTGGAGATATTTAAGAGAATAAATCATTAAAACATTTAAAATGGCGTTATAGTTAAAGGATTTGTTACATAAAACCAAAAAAATATTCCTTTCGAAAACATTTTAATGAATCTCAAAATTTACAAAAAATGTTATTTATAATTCTCTTCATTCATATAAATAAATATGTATTATAATATCAAAAATATTGTAATTAAGAAAAGATGAATTCGTTAAACTTTCAAAGCATCCCATACCACATTGAAAATTAAAATAATATGTATGATATAATCAAATGACTCTTCATATACCATGAAGAAAAATATTTTCATGAAATGAAATAAAATAGGCATTTTACATGCACCACACTTGGTGAACATGACTTATATATCATGAAAATTAAAAGTGAGACATAATTCCCCTTCCATTGGATGGATACTCTCCATACGTATCTGAAACCCCGGTATAATGGATTTAATTTTTTTTAACTTGTACAAAAATTATTATAATTTTTTATGATATAATATATGATTCATTTATGAGATTATATTACCTAGTTATTAATATTTTCCTAGTTAAAGCTACGTTTTGGGTATTAATCACTTTGCTTATCGTCTGTGTTTTGACATGATATTATTGATCATATTACTTAGACCGTGATGTAGTTACATTAATAATGTATAACATGATTTATATAAAAAATTTATTCATAATAATAATATATATAATGGATATATATATATAAAATTTAATACACTGTTAATGGTGACAGTGGGTTGTACGTTCCCAAAAACATTGTTTCCGTTTTCGTATCGTATAGAATAGAAGTATGTGAATAAAATATATGTGTATAAATATATATTATTATATTTGTACTATTATGTGATAAATTTAATAGATATTCATTATATATATAATCAATCTTGAATGGTTAATGTGGAGGATGAATCTCATCACACTGTCGAGACGATAAATCGTTCGTACACACGAGCGATAGTCTCATTTTTTTAATGGTTAAATTGTATGGAATTGGATGGATTATAAATTTTAAAAAATAATAACATTTTATATTTATTATTTTAATCATTTATATTCATTTTTATACCCAACAAAATTAAGTGTAGATGAAAAACAGTTCACACAACGGCGTGGAGACGGTAAGCTGTACATACGCATACATGGTGATATTGCTTTTCATAGGATGGGTTAAAAGGGGAATATGGTTGCCTAAAAAACATAAAAACATATAATCATATAGTATATTATGAAATTATTAATTTATTATGGAAAAAACTTAGGAAAAAAATGTAGAAGTTGAAAATAAATTGAATTGAATTGGTAAAACGATTAGCTCCTCTACTTGTATCTCATTTTGATTTTCACTAAATCACTCCATAGGTTCAATTTTTTTCCAATGTATGGATGTTATTATGAATTTATGGAATTTTGGAGAGGAAATTTTTTGTGTGTGGATGATACTAATATTTTTGTATATTTGTTAATAAAAGAGAAGCAGAGGTTCCCTTTTATAAGAGAGGGGAGGGGAACTTTAGGAAACCCTTAAAATATTAAATTAATGTGAATTAATATTCAATTGAATATGGATCGAAAGTGATTTTATTCAATTATATGATGAATATGTGTAGAAATAACCACATTAAATGAATTTTATTCATTTTTAGTAAATAAAATTAATGTTATATTTTGGCATTAACCTTTGGTTAATCAATTTAACTTTTTCAATGACAACATGATTTTTTAAACTATAGGGTTAATATACTAACAATACAATTCCAAAATAACCCAAATTGGATCTTTTATAACATATATAACACTATCCTAGTTTTTTGGCCAAACCTTATATTTTTATAAATTTTATATCATTTAGTAATATAAAATTTATTTTAAAATCTCAATTATGTCAATTTGGACACAATTTAATACATGATATTTTTAAAGTCATAAAAACTTGATTCTAACAAAAAAATAAAATAAATAATCTATAAAATTTTAATTTTATCTATAAAATTGTGTGGATGGCATTAAAATTTTCAAATTATATTTATTTTAATATTATTAATATCATTTAATTGAATTTTTTAATAAATCAATTACTTCATCGTCATTGTGTCAACATTATTTTATTATTTACTTACTAAATTTATAAATTAAATACAATTTTATAGATAAAAATTTTATATTTATAATTAATATTTATAATTGATTATATCACTTATATAACATCATATTAAAATTGATATATTTTTTAAAATTTGAATTTGACATTTTTTACACATCATTAAATAAAATATAATAAATGCCTTAATCAAACACAAGTGGCATAAAAAGGATCATATATTTGACATAAATATTATTTGGGACGATAGAAACATATCCAATGAAATTAGCCCAAGTTTTAGGGTAATTTTTTATTATTATAATTGTATTTTATTCTTTAGTTACCCTAATTACCTTTAACCATGGTAAATGAAATTCAAAACTTACTATTGACCAAAAAATATTTGAATTCTATTATAAAAAATTATTCACACTCATTAAAACAATGTAAGTATATTTTTTATAATTGAATTCACAAATGTGGTAAAATTTTATTTAATGCTAATCTTGAAAATGTGGCTAAAAGACAACTAAAAGATATGTTCATAAGTTCAATATTTTTTTCATCTAATTATTTTAAAAAATGATTACAATGAACTAAATTGGCATAACATGTGTATTATTTATCAATTTATACTTTAAAATAAATTTAAAATAAAATAATTAATTAAATTAAAAAGTCTAGTTTTCAACAAAAAATGTAGTAATGTCACTATTTATAAAAAAATTACGCTTTTTAGAAAAATGCACAAATTCAACCTAAGATATTATTGATATTATAACATTAAAAATGATGTCTATTTTGAAAAATTAAATTTATATGGCTGTCTAATATTGTTTTTATTATTGTCCACAAAAAGCTATAAAATGTAGCCCCTTTTTGAAAATATTATTTCTTAACATATAACTATTTTACCAAAAAATATACATTTCACCATATATATGTTTTATTTATGTGAAAAAATTATAAATCAAAATTATAAATTAATTATTACTATTAATATTATTATATTTTAGATATATGTTAAAAATATATAATTTAAATAATCATAATACTGATGTGTAGTTTCGTAGAAACTCAATCATGCGTGTAATGCAACCCAATTCTGTGTCGCATGAAATGTAAGCTAATTAATTTCCTTAAAAATTAATCTTCTATGAAATTATGGGGTGTTACATTATTTCTTACATCAATAAATTGCATCCCCACAATTTAAAATATTTAATCAAAAATAAATGTTTGATACTAGAAAATACTTGTGTGGAAAACCCACACAAGAAATAGAGTTAATAAGTTGTATAATTTATAATTAAGAAAGGGAAGTATGAATGATACCAGTGGTTACACATACATGGGTTCAATGTTATAAAATATTGAAACAAAAGAAAAAAGAAAACCATCTTGTTATGGTGTAGAGTGATATAGAACATGATTATGACAATGTTAACCATCACAAAGATAGATGTTGGCGATGATCTAAGGGTCCATTTGATTCATCATAATAAGTAGAATGAAACATTTTCAGTTTTATGATCCTTTAACATGATTCAAATAATTTAATTACATTATTGACTAATAACACAAAGAAACATACATACATGAAAAGTAGAGTTTCATTCTTTAACTAATTCCTACCACAAACTCATATTTTTTTCAAAAGATAATAAAATTCAGAAAAAAATATCTTAATCAAATAGGGTTAAATAAATGAACATATAAATAATATATCATACATTTTAAATAATGAAAACTATTTTATACTAACAAGGATATCCCGTAGTCCAGTTGTAGGTGATGCACCCTTGTAGCGCTTTGATTGCGGGCTCAAGTCTCACGAACATTCCAGGTATGATGGCTTATCGCTTGACCTACGAGTTGTCCTTTTTATAAAATTATATAGTCATAATATTCCATATATAACCTTTTTATTTTCAATAGAAAAGAAATTTGTTTTTCTCAAACAGTAATATCTAATTTTTAACATTATCCAATCCACCAATAAAACTCATCCAAAATACACCTATCCAAATTCACTATCCAAAATGGTATCTAAATCTCCAAATTCAATCTCAACATCGGATTCCCCGAACAACATAATGTAGCTCTTTTTGTCAAATATGAAATTTATGGTCACCTTTAAATCAATAACGTAAACAATTATTCTTCAAAATCCTTAAATAAGAAGTATTACAGTACAATCTTTATATATCTAATGAATCTTATAACTATATAACCATTGGTATAATAATTCATGAATCCAACTACAATATAAACATAATTATTTAACTTAACCCTTAAACCATTAACTATGCTTCAAAATCATATTCTATAATACCTCTCTAATTTCATTTTATTTCCGTATTCTCTTCATTATGATCTGTATATCCATTATCTGTATAACTTTACTGATTATATATATCGACCAAAAAATAAATCATAATTTTTCAAACACAAATCATAGTGATATAGTCATGAAAATCAATTATATGATCTCTAAATGGTGACATATTTTCTTCAATATGTAACTCAGTATTATTAACCATGGTTATCTACTACCAAATCCAAATGATGATATCATATACTTAGACTTATTCTATAATTCATTTAAAAGGTTATGTTTTCCAATCCATTTTTTATAAATATATTTCTATGGTTGTCGCTATAATTCATATAAAACTAATTGAAATGCCCCAACCACATAATATCATATCCAGTGCATTATTATAACACATTAGAATTATTATAAGGAAGAAATTCTGATGGACCGATCAATTTAGTATTATTGGGAAATATATTACATACATGATACTTACATTACAAATCAAAACATAATATTAAACATAGATGATTCTTTGTTATCAACATTATAATCCAAGATTAACCCTAAATATAAATCCTAAAACCATTCATGGAATTCTAGGAAAATAAAACAAAATAAGGGGTGATATCATATGCTCAGTAAGTGTAAACAATACAACAGAAATGTTTGTAAATAACCAAAATCTTTTAGGGAAAGATATAAAACTAAATCAAAAGGCTTTTAAACATAATATTATGAAAAATATGGCAATATTAAATAAAATTATTTTATTTAAACATTCACATGAATATTTTAATAGTATAATAATCACATGTAATATCAATAAATAATCTGATAATGAAAAAATTAATAATTTCAGAAATCTTCACTAAAAACATATACCCTGAATATAGCTACTATCAAGATCTATCCTCATGATAGTTTATGACTGTGTGTAGAAACCCATCTGATTTGGGTCATGATTTATCCTCTTGACAAGATAGCTACTACCATGATCTACGCTCAAGATAGTTTAAGTATGTGGGTAGATACCCACCTGATTTGTGTCAAGATCTATCCTTCTGACAATATAAAACTATTTAGAAAACAACATGATGGGTTTTTCACTAACTAGTTTTTTTTCATGAGACCAATCAATGCATCAGGGGCTATATCAGGCCCCACCCGACACTTACTAATTCTAAGAAAACCCACATATAAAAATTGAGAATCATAAACAACATAATCATTGGTATTAAAAACTAGTATGTGAAATATGAATATATTAACCATAAACCAAGAATGGAATCTAAATCGCACATCCAAAATCAAAATAATCAAAAACCATTCAATAAAATCTGGTAAATGATATCATATGAGATCAATCTTGATTATGCATAATATCCAACAAAGGATGTTGTCATAGATGAAAATACTCTATTTCAATCATTAGAAATATTTTGAGACAAATACCCCTTTTTCATTGAAATCTTTTATTCGAAAGAAGCATTCATATAATATAAGTCACTTAAAAATAGAATTTTAATTCATATTGTCCCCTAAAACATTGAATCCATTTAAAGGAATCATAATGTTAAAACATTCATGTTCATATTAATAAATCCTTAAAACAATTTTGATAACATGGACACTAATGAGAATGATTTAGGAGAATAAATCCTTAAAAATTTAAAATGATGTTTTATTTAAAGTGTACATTATATAAAACCTTAAATATATTCCTTTTGAAAATAATTGAATGAAATTCAAAATAGACATAAAATTTCCTTCATAATCCTTCATATAAATATAAAAAATATGTATGATAATATCAAAAGTATTGAAATGAAGAAAGTATTAATACCATAAACATTCAAAGTGTCTCAAACCACTTTGAACATTTAAATCACAAGTCCAATATCATTAAATATATCATTAAATAACATTATGATCTTAATGGACCGAAGGCCTTTATTTTTATTCATTTTTGATAATCCCCTTATTAAGGGTTAAAGGATAACCCATATATTTATTGTAGGCTTCATAAATACCATAAAAAATTATTCATGATATGAAATATAATATGGGTAGTACATACAACACACAAGAAATAATTCACGAACATGGCTTATATCACCGGAAAATTAAAATTGATATGGAAATCCCGTAACATGGCTCTGATACAATTTATACGGGCCCGAATGACCTGTATAATGGTTTTAATAATTTTATTAACATGTCCCAGAATTATAAAATGCAATATAATATCATATATGATTCACTTTTGAAATTATTTTACCCGTTTGTTATTTTTTCCCAGTTAATGCAATGTTTTGGGTATTAATTGCTTTCATTATCATAGGTGTTTTGAATTTTTATTAATTATTGTAATACATATATAATTATTTACTTACTTTAAGAATGTATAAAATGATTTATATATCATATATATTCATAATAAATTATATATAATATATAGATATATGAACTGGAATACATTGTTAATGGAGACAGTAGGTCGTATGTATAGAGGATTGATGTTTCCATTTTCTTATCATATTTAATAGATGTAAGTAAATTATATATATATATATATAATTCAAGTAGTATTTTTATTTAGAAAATTTAATAAATATTCATTATATATATACATTCATTCCTGAATGGTTAATGTGTCGGAAAACTCTCATCGCGTCATTGAGGCTGTAAGCCGTACGTAAGAATAAGCGATGATATAATTTTTATCATTGGAAAATGGTATTGAATTTGATGGAATATGAATATTAAAGAATTAATATAAAGTTATATTTATTACTTAAATTCATTTTCTTCATTGTTATACCTATCTAAATAATGTATAGATGAAAACTAGTTTACACCATGGTGTGGATTGGGTAAGTTGTACGTACGCTTGCATGATGATATTACTTTTCATAGGATGGGTTAAAAAAGGAATATAGTTTTTCCATAATCATATAAACATATCATCATATTTTAGATGTTGTATTTATTACCTTATTATGTAAACATCCTGGTAAAAGGATGTATAAGATTAAAAGAAATCTAATTTAATTAATAAACCAATTAAATCTTCTTTGAGTATCTTGGTTTGATTAGCACAAAAGGAATCCTTAAGATGGATTTATTACCATATAATGTCATATAATATGAATTTCGGGAAGTTGGTAGTAGAAATGGTCTGGGTTTGGCCTATCGAAATGGGATTAGAGGTGTGAATGGAAGAGAAGGAGATGTGCCATTTTATAAGAGATGGGAGGGAATTTTGGGGAAACCATCAAAATGTTAAATTAATAAAAATTAACTTTCAATTACTAATGGATCCAATGTGAGTTTATACTAGGATAAATTAGTTGGGGAAAAAATCCATCCAACCAATAAAATCTAGACATGTCTATTTGATAAAATTAACCTTATTTTTTACTTTAACCATTGGTTAAACAATTTAACTTTTACTGAGACAACATGTCTTTTTACCTTATATGGTTAATATAGTTACTATATAATTCAAAAAAACCCCAATTGGATAATTTATGACATATTTAACACTATCCATATTTTTTATGAATCTTTGAGTTTTATGACTTATATATCATTTAATGAAATAGTATTTATTAAAAAATTACAATTATATCAATTTGGAAACTATTTAATACATGATTTTTGATAATGTTATAAAAAAGCATTCCATAGAAAAAAATATTGTAACTAATCCCTAACAAGTAGATGTCATCAAAAAAAATCATGTATTTCTTTAAATATTTCTAATTATATTTATTTTAATATTATTAATATCATTTAATAGAATTTCCTTTTAATAAATATGTTACTTCATCATTATTGTGTCCCCATTTAATTTAGTTATTTATTCCATAAAACAATAAATAAATTACGATTATATATATATATATATATATATTCTTTATGATGACTATTTTTAGTAAACCATATCACTAATATATCCTAAAATTAAAAATGATATAATTATAAAAATTTGAATATGACATTTTTACCTCTTCTTTAAATATAATATAATAAATGTACTAATCTAATAGAAGTCGCATAAAAAAGATAATATTTTATATTTAAGGTTTATTTGGATTGAAAAAAAAATATTCAATGAGAATATGACTACTGTTAGGGTAGTTTTATATTATTTTAATTTTATTTATAACTATAATAACTATAATTATCTATAACTGTGGTAAACAAAAATCAAAAAAATTTTAATCACAAAAAATGTTTTTATTCTATTAGATAAAATTTATAATATTGATTACAGAAATTTATTTATATTTCTCTAAATTTAAATTGCAAAAGTGAAAAAATTATTATTAATTTTAATCCCCCAAATCTGGGTAGAAGTCATGTAAAAGGGATGATTTATTTTTAAATAAATTTTTATATCTAATTATAATATAAAAATTGTTTAAATGACCATAATTGGGATAATATGTGTATTATTTTTTTTAATATAAAATAAATTTTAAATAAAATAATTATTTAGAAGAAAAACTATTGTTTTAAACAAAAAATATAGTAATTTCACAATTCATCCAAAAATGAAACTTTTCAGAAAAATACGAAAAATTGAACTCAAGATACTTTTTATATTATAAATTCAAAAATGATGTCTATTTTAAGAAACTCAATTTTATGAGGGTCTAAATTTAATTTTATTAGTTTTCACAAGCTACATTAAAAAGTAAATCATTTATGAAAATTTTATTTCTAAACATATAACTATTTTGATGATATATATACATTTATTTATAAATATGTTTTATTTATGTGAAAAATTATAAATAACATTTATAAATTATTTATTAGTATTCATTTTATTATATTTAATGGATACTTTTTAAATATATCATTTAAATAATAATATTGCTAAAGAGTTGATTCATAGAAACTCAGTCTTCTGTGTAACGCATGCCAATTCGGTGTTGCGTGCAATGAAGGCTATTGAATTTAGATAAAATTACAAAGTACTGTGAAAACATGGGGAGTTACACACAACCATTTTCAGTACTTGTTTCCCACTCTCTCCAATTTTGAAGAAAACATTTTCTCACATCTCTTCAAAAACTATCATCGACTCAGTGTTCAATACCATCTCCCTACCCATGTAATAGACTGAATCATCACCATATAAAATCATAGCTCTCAACCTGTACCACATACAACACCATCATACCAGAAAATAGGGTTATAAGGGTATCAAGAACATGTTTTAAGTCAACCTCATTCCCTCCTCCTACCAAGGATGACCCCTAACACCTATATCCCCCTCCACCACTGGGTACTGCCCACAATTGTGTATTACTGACATCATCAAAGCTAATACTAAGGTGATTGGGGAGGATAAAGGGTATTAAAATATCCATATCCTCCTCATCATTTTTTGTTGAGTGAAACACACCATCTAGTATATTTGGGTGTCAATATGTAGTACTAAAATCAGGTGTGTTATGTAATGAAATAGAAGAACACATTATATGACAATATCTCTTAAAAGACCACTCCCATGGGTTTATACTAATATCATAATAAGACTGTATTCACAAATAGGGTGTCTCCAATACCACTCCATAATTTTTTACCACTATTAAAAAAAATATCAATAAAATATCACATAATTTCCACATCCCATGTTCAAATTTCTATTTCTATTCATATACACCTTTTTTCATTAGACTATGTTATGACTATAAAATATTCATATTATATATTCCAATAATACTTCCATTTCTACCAAACTGATTACTTGAAGAAACTATATCAACCAATGAAAAAAAATCTACTAATACATAACAACCAAGACCACTATGCCACAAAAAAAACCAAGGACTCAAATCCATACGAACCAACTAAGCCACAAGGCTAGACACAAAAAAAACATAGGGAATGTGAATTAAGATTTTTCTTTTATAATTTATATATAAAAGAAATTAAAAATTTTAAGGGTGTTTTTAATCAAGCAATCACAATAGGGAATAATGTTGGATATCAACTAAAATAACTACATTAAAAAATGGTAACATCATTTAGTTCACACAATTCCCATATAGTTTATTTAGTCCAGATATTATCTTTGTTTAGAAAAAATCATACTAATTACCTAAAGTAATGAAAATGAATGATAGTTCCAAAATTCTATATAAATACATGGATAAGTTAAATCCACTACAATAGTTAAAATTCCCTAACTAATTTCTTCATAATAAAAAAGGATCAACCACCACTATATCTTAAGGAAAAACCACTATAGCCTAGGGAATGCGAACCAACATGAATACTAACATCCATACAAAATATTACCACCAAACTAACGATTGAAAGAATGAAAAATGAGAATGAGGAAGATAAATAATAAGAAATAGATAACTCAATCTAAGTGACTTTTATTCGAATGATCCAAGGGGTAATAATCCCCAAAAAACGAAGAGATGGTGGAGGAAGGTCTTAAGGATGACTGGGGATGAAGCAATAGAAAATAATTCTAACTGAAATAGTTACAGTCCTCTATTTAGGGGTGATTATAGTGTTTCCTTCACAATGAAGTGGTAACCTCTATCCATGTCATGGTGGCATCAGGTCAAACACATGCACAACTCTACGTGTTAGACCCATAAATCCCATGGATTTCAGAAAACTGTAAAAACTATTTTCATCTGAACTAAAAATCTCACCATATAATGAATAAATATCCAAGCACTTTTACCTCACTATTCAAATTACGATGACATGGTGAGATATTTTCTTCACTATTTCTCATAGTAGAACCTCCAAGGGGCAAGGCGTGGAACCACACCCACATAGAGATTTTTAGGAACATTCTTATATATAGGGAGACAACCATATCAGTACAACCACCAAAATAGTCATACAAGCCATATCACTAGCCAAGGTGCACTAAGAAATAAAAAACAATTCCAAACATCCAAACATACCCTAAAATCCAACCCGACATCGAAATGACCACCACCAAACACACTAACAAGATGTGGGGAACCGTTAAATTGAAAAAATAAAAATTCAGTTTTCTTGAACACCACCAAACATCATCAAAATACCCCCAAAACTGATAAAAATACAATGGAATGGATAGAATGTTCTTGGCTATTAAAAAATCATCCAGCCACTAGTATGGTCTTAAGTAATTACCAATATGAATGTCAAGGTTAACTAAACATTTGATATTTCACCTATCAGTTGTTCGATTAACAACTTGAAATAAAATAAATCACCATTTCTAACATGGAAATTGAGGACATTTGTCCTCCAATTACTGGTTATTAACCAAAAATTTTAAGGTTACAAAAAGGAATTGGAAAGAATTCAAATGAAAAATATCAGTAAAATCAAATGATGCACAATAAAGAAATAAAAACATTGGTAATCACAATCCAAAATCATTATTTCTATTCATAATAAATCAATATTCCAATGAATGAAAATGAGAATGATTAAGAGAGTATTATTTCTACAATATTTTCAATTTTATAGAACAACACTCTTAATTTTTCAAAATTATTTTCAAATATTATTCCTCATGGAGAACGACTATATTTATTTTATACTTTTTTTTAAAAAAACTAATGAATTTATTTATTAGAGGAAATAAACCTCACTCATTATTCACATGCTTGTGTTGTTCAATTTTTAAAGGTTGAGGTTTGAACCCCATTTATTAAATAAGAAAAAGAGAAATTCACTTCCCAAAATTAGGAAAAAGGAAAACCCATTACATAACATAAATGTAAATCATATTGAAAAAAATGTGCCAAGGCCCATGAATAGTCCAAAAAACCAAATAAGAAACATAAATAATAATAAGAACTAGCTAAAAGACTCATAATACATTAATTAGAAAATGGAATAGGTATTCATGTTAATATAATGTTATGCCCAACTGCTGAAAAATATATCACACTACCAACAAAAATTTAAAGAGAACTCATACATATCTCATTAACATTTGGGAATAAAATAGAATGATAGGTACCAACACACATATACCTGACTTGAGATACCGACATAAAGGTGCATGTGAGGTTCTCACTAGACTGTTAACCTGATGCATTGAAATATAAGACAGAAATCACAATAAGAAAAAATACTATGGTCCCATCAATTCATAAAACCTGTGGAAATATAAATGAAGGAATGATTTAAGTACACCAATACCCCTTTTTTGGAAACCTACACGGTGACACTTATAAGATGAAGAACCACCTGTCAAATGTAACAAGAAAAAAATCAATATCTCATAGTGAAAATGAAACCCCTCAGATAGTTAGTCCCATGACCAAAAAATGAACCCACCTTAAATAGATAGCGAAAATGAATCTCCATCCACTTATTAGAAATCATAAACCACTAAAATAGTAGACCATACATTGACCACTACCAATCTAGAGACTACTGATAGTAATTCTCACAACCACATATACACATTGCAGGTGAATAATGAGCACAAATTCCATGATCACCACTGAACGGAAGATCAATATCACCGATGATCCAAACAAACATCCTCCAAATATCCATAGGAGTACAAAAAGATCCCCAAAACAGACCTTCCCTGACTGTCAACTAATAGAAAAATTCTTCCAGACCTCCACAAAGGCCCATCATTTTCAAAAGATATGACTTGTTGGTTGTTTGGTTTAATTCATCTTATTTTATATATTAAATGTTCACTACTGACAAAGGAATTTATAGAAACATCCAAGGTCTGTTTGGAGCCTATATCTCTAAGAATTAGAAAAATAGAGTGGGATTCATGGTTATCACACAATTAGTACTACTCATCAGGCTTAACCGTGATGGCGGTTTTTTTATGTAAGAGGTTTCATTGTTTGTTTGAAACTGTGAATGATGAGGATCATGACCATGTAAAAATTTCAGACATTTTAAAAGGGGAATTTCACATGGATTTCACATTGTTAGGAAAATTGTCGACCTAAACCATGTAGGGTCTATATTAATGTATTGACGTATATAACAATTTCACATGGATGGGCCAACAGGGCGGCCAAACTATGTGAACGTATCCTGAAAGATGAAATTATATTTCCCTTAACATATTAAAATACATCACCCCTCTTCTTTATGATCTCATTTCCAAATTATGAATCTCCTACACTCTCTCATTGATTCTTCCTCCTCACAAGTTAGGGATTAGGGTAACTCCTTCATCTAGACTCCAATTTAAGTGACATTAGAAGCATCAGATCCATATAGATAAATCTCAAACCCACTTTCATCATGTTTCAGTTGCTCTTTATATCTCTTTAACTTCTTTGGCACAAGGTCATTTCCCTTTTTTTCATTATGTTGTTTTTTATTAATTTTTCTTTCATTCTACTTCAATTATAAATTTAATATTGGATGAAGATCCATCTATGTCCTTAAGGTAGGTGGTATAATTTTTTCCCTATTTTTGTGGTGTTTTCATATCTTCCAAATTTTCCCTAACCCCATACATTTCCACACATATCTTTAAATGTGTTATTTCAATTTAAATTAAGTATTTTCATGTTTTATTAGTCCAATGGAGACATGAAAATTTCTTAGAGGATCCCAACAACAATTTCTGCCACCCCTTTGTGTCTACCAAATGAAATACCCTCTTCATTATTAATTAATTAAATATCCAAACACTGCCAAACTATTTAGGTTAGATTTGAAATGGATTTTAAGTCATTTATAATTACTCAATAGATTGAAACACCT
This sequence comes from Viscum album, assembly GCA_963277665.1. Lineage (NCBI taxonomy): Eukaryota > Viridiplantae > Streptophyta > Magnoliopsida > Santalales > Viscaceae > Viscum > Viscum album. The sequence goes on from OY728131.1 coordinate 1,865,856,297, forward strand.
TATAAGAGTTCATATTATCTTTGAATATTATTTAATTTCATTAATTAATTAAATGGTATTTTTAAATGGAATTGAATGATTTGATAAGTCAAAAATTATTTATAATTATTATGAATGAAAATTGTATCAATTGAGAACCCATGGATTTTTTTGAGAAATGGTTATGAAAAAATGGAGGTGATTCCTCATGTTGAATTTTTTTATTATCATTATTAATATTCAATTATTATGGGCTATATAACAATGGTTATGAAATTTGTTAATTATGATGATTCACTCTCCCTTACATCGGGTGCTGAGCATGACGTATCTCACCATTATACTTATACTCAAACAATAGGAATGGTGCTCCATGTTCCCTTGATTCATGAGTTGGGAATGATTCCTCACCCCACCAATATGGACTGTTGATCAAAATGTCTCACATTCACCTTGGTATTGAGGGCATATACCCTTTCTTGAGCCCATTTCTCCATTGACTATTTATAGATGACTGTGTTATAGCCCAGGTCTATCTAGCACATAGTATCCATGTATATTCATACTTATGTCCTCATATACATAGTTTTTATATGATTATACATTATATAACTTTATATATATTATTGTGATTACTATATATATGGTTACTAATCAACCACTTATACTATTCTATAGTTATAGAGGAAGAGGTAGCTATATGTCTGATAAAAACATTGATGTGCTAGTATTTATTTATTTTTCATTGAATATCATTCATTTTACACTCGTACATATTAGCTATGCACACTTCTAAGATTTATTCAAGACACCGTTGGGGGTGGTCTATTGATTTTATCACACACCCAACTCAGGCCTCCTTTGGTACCAGAGTAAACCACATGTTAGTATTTATTAATAAGGGCATTCTCCCCACCATATATGTTAGATTATTATTTCTTATAACATGAGACATGGGAGAAGAGGACCAAGAATAAGATTTTGATTCTAGTGGGGATGTATTTTGTCATTTTTTATTTTTTTATAGCATGTTGTATATTCATATGCCATGTATCCCCCATTTTTTTATATCATCATTACCTAAAGTCATTGTATATGACTTATTCTATTAGATTTTTTATTTATTATAGTTTCTTGGATTTTTAACATTAGTGGTTATTTATTATATTTATGTCTATTGTGCCGTATATTTATATATTCTTCCAGTTTTGTTTTTAAAATTATATCATCTATTCTAGTCTAATAAGATGTTATATTATCCCCATAGTACTACCATTACACCCTCTCTAAATGTTAGCATCCTCTCGAGTATGGGGAGGTGTGCTTGGCTAAACATGTCCAACTAGCTTGGGGAACGAGTTATGTGGATCCTAGGTCAGAAAATTAAAAAGTGGTATTAGAGCTTATTTTCCATTTTCCTTACTATTTTTTTGTATTAGATATGAGACTATGATAAAATGTAATTTGATAATGAGCCTATGTCTGGGAGTCGCTATCCCATGTCTATAATAATCCCAAATTATTTGGTATGGGTTATTTGTTTAATTGGATTTCACCTATTAAAGTTGATTTGACTTCACCATTGGGTAATTCGCATGTCTTATGATGTTATTATAATTGGTGTTATTATAATTAGATTTACTATAACTATTCCAAATAAAATGAGGGAGTTTAATTTCATGTATCATTATATACTCCTTACGAATAATATTCCATGAATCGTTCCCTTCCATTTCTAAATTCCACTTCAATTATCTTGTTGCATATAGTTAGTGTCTAGATTATTTTATATTTAAATTTGATAAATTTTTTCATACGAAAAATATAATTGGATTTTTTTAATGTTCCTAGATCAATGTAAATGGTTTTCCAACATAGATTGGTTATGATACCATTATTATCCAATTATTTCGTGTTATTTATATAGATCTACTGGTTCTGGACCATAAAATATCTATTTTATATACATGATTATGAATGAAAATGGATTTTATGCTCTTAGTTGAAAATGATTATCAAGGAATGGGATTCCAATTATACAGTAAAGTGTGTTTTCCACTATACCATGAAATTACCACTCCATATTTTGTAGTAAGCTAATATGTGTGATATATTCATAAGAAGATTATGTGCCTATACTAAATATCTATAAACTATTCATTAAACTATAAAACAATCATCTAATGAAATAATTTTTTAATTTAAAATCATTCCACCATTATTGACTCAATCCATACACTTAGTAGGAGACGATTACTATATTTCGAAGGTGGTGGGAACTAAGATTCTTCTGGTACCTCCTTTTGTTCCACATATGGAACCATATTCTATTTCAGATATGGGTATCGATGCCCTATTTTTTGAAGGATTCTTCCAAATGATTTAATCTATGTTTGGTTTCACTCGACATGTCATGGATATGGGAGAGTAGACTGAAGAGTTCGAGCTACAACATCCTTCGACATTTTTGGGGGATGGAAGACCACCTTCTACAGATTCATGGATAGAGGATTTTAATTCTATTGTCAAACATCTGGAGACACCTCCAGGGTAGGGGTCCATATTGATGCTTATATGATAGGATTTTCTACCAAGCAGTGGTTGAGTGTTATTACCCAAGAATAATAACATCAAGAGATGATCTAGGAAGAATTCTTGATGATCTTCTATTTCTATTTCTTCTTATAGGTTCTATGAGATAATTGGGATTGATAGTTTATAAACCTATAATATAAAGGCATGAAATTCAAGGAGTATTATAATGATTTTAATAGATTTTATGGTTACAAAATTACTCTTACGGGTAATTATATTTTCACATATGAAATATTTAATGATGGGATAGTATGCGCTATCTGATCGCAAGTCAATATTTTTCGATTGATGACTGTTTATGATATGGTTTAAAATGTCCCCATTATTGAGAGAAATATTAGGGAAGATGGTGGTGTGAACATGGGAGGTTTATGACCTAGACCTGATAGTGGTTCTTTTAACATAATGAAGTAGTATTTTGAAGATTTTTGTGGAGGTAGTTTCATTCAGAAGGCTCATACTGACAACTTCCTTATATTTCACTAGTTTGAAAAAATAGGAAACCAAAAAACCTCAGTGAATGAGAGATATAGTGGAATATGGTGGTTGTGGTATAAGGGTGCATATGAAATGCTTCGGAAGGCATTTTCCTTCCATGCCCAGTGAGCGGGGATCTAAATCTACCCCATGTAATTAAGTAAGAATAGTAGTATCTTAACAAAAAGGTAGCTAGAATACCTTCAGCTACTTAGGAAGTGATGGAAAGTCATGGTAGTAGTTGTATGAATTTGACATCCAGGGATAATAGATAAAACCTTCTTAGGGTACTTAGGTTGGAAAGCAGGACCATTGTATGGGTAAAATATTTTTAGTGAATCCTATATCGAAGGTGTAGATTGCTGAACCATCTACTGTACAAGGTACCATTTTAGTACTATCTAATTTAATGTCTACTTTATTATATATGTGGGAACAAAAAATTATATCAGATGTAATTATAGAGATAATGGGCCTCAAGATAGAGTTCTACTATGATGTTATGACAGATGATACCCCATTGGGTATCCAATCAGAGAGAATTCATCATTTCAATGATTTTAAATTTCACATAGGAGGATATCTCCTAATATGGAATCTTTTTATCCTTGACATGATAGAGATTGAAATAATTAATTAAATGGAATTATTAGTTCCCCAATGATCCCAAATTGACTGTAATCACCAAAGGGTGATGTTTACATCATGAAAAATTGGTATACACATGAATAAGTGAGAATGTGATATCTAGGAAACATGATCAGGACCTAATCATTAGGGTTGATAAGAGTGACATCGTAGCTTTCAAACCATTATTTAGTTGATCAGGAGTTATGAAATGATGTTTTCCATCTAGTAGCCAATCATTTCAGAGAAATAATCCATGGTGACTTTTACAGGATACCATTAGTGTGAGAGGTACAATTCATTATTGATATAGAGCCAAGAGTAGCATGGTTTACCATTCCTCCTTAGAGGATGACACCTATAGAGCTTCTGTTACATAAATATAGTTGAATTATCTAGTGGATAATGTCGTTATATGCCGCAATAATTATCCTTGTGGTTTAATGATCCATTTTTTAAAAGATTATTATGGTAACATAATGATTTGAAAAGAATATTGGTGGTTGAACTAGATAATAGTAAAGAACAAACATCCAATACCTTGAATAGTTTACTTTTTCGAATAGATCTAAGGAGTGAGATTGTTTTCAAATGTTGAGTTGTGATTGGAATTCCATCAGGTGAGTTCCATCCCTTAATACATAACTCACACTACATTCAAGAGTAGGGATGGTCTATATGATTAACTTTTCATGTTGTTCAGTCTCACAAACATACCTGTAGTTTTTATAACTCTGATGAATCAGGTTTTATACTTGTATCTCGATTCATTCACGGTAGTATTTATAAAAAAATATCTTAGTATATTATCATTCATGACATGAACATGAAAACCATCCTGAGATCATACTGAATACAATGATATAGAATCTACTATATGGTAAGATAAGAAAATTCTACTTTTGGATTGATAATGGTCTCTTTCTAGGTTACATCATCTAAGAGTTAGGAGTTTCATTATACCCAAATAATGTGGGAGCTTAGGATTCCTAGGAGTTACCCCTAAATGTATTTGATATCTAGAGTTTCTTGGTTATAGATATATTTTACGGATGACTCATCTAGTATAGCTCATACCTTGTAGTGACATTTACTGTATGGACTAAAAATGGTGTGAAATTCATTAGGTCAAAATCTTGTGATGCATCCTTTCAGGAGTTGAAGGGAGTAATGAATTTAGAACCATTTCTTATTATTCCAGATCCAGGTAGGTATCATAAAATTTATTATGGCACACCAATTATCAGGATGAGAGCTATTTTGATATAGGATGAGTGATTCAATGTTGATGGGTCTTGTTAGTTGTGGGAAAACTAACAGAATTACTTGATGCATGACCTCGATATAACTGCAGGTATTAATTATCTATGTTGTTGGATAGACTATTTAATTGTGGTAAATTTTGTGGTATTAAGTTATCACAAAATCCTCATGTATATCTTCACACAACATGATCATAATCTCAAGAACTTTAAATGGGTTGATTACTTAAAATAAATTGATTTGGATCTTTTTTATTCACTTGAAGAAAGTGATGTTGTATCCAATTTATTTATCTAGGAGACTTAGACACAGGTAGTTCAGGTGGCCATTGGTGAGAAGAATATCATGGAATTATTTTAAGAAATGAACATTGATGATCAAGAAGATCATGTAAATACTATCCTCCTAGCCTTAATAGTGACCTCTACCTTCTTGAAATAGGTGATAATGCTGAATCTATCAGATCATAAAGGATTATTCCTAAGGAAAATCATCCAAGATGATGATTTATTTTCATATTGGACCATGTATGAGGATGAGAATTTACACTTGCATGGTAATTTTTGTGTTAGAGATGAAATTAGAGAGAATATTATGGGGGAATTCATGCATCAAAAAGGGTGGTATATTCTGATCTCACCAAGATGTATTTGGACTTACATTTATATTATTATTGTACTTGTATGAAATGGGGTATTACCTATAATATCACTCAATGTTCTGCTTATCATTAAGAGATGGTGGAATATCAATGACTAATCATTATTTTTCATCCATTTTTCTTTTCTGAATGGAAGTGGAATATTTTTTATAAGTTTTTCATGAATATTTTCTCTAGATCACCTCACATAATGATATTGTTTTGGATTTCATTGATTGTTTAAAGAATATCTCACACTTCATAGTGGTATGAAAAACCTTATTGGTAGAGGAGATAGGAAGGATATAATTCAGGGAGCTAATATGTATCCATGGGGATATATGATATATCATTCCTCAAACAGATAATAATTTCATTTATTGTTTCTAGAAGGGTTTACAGAAGGCCTGGGGTTCTCATGTACTCCTGACCCTAGCATGTCACCCTCAGACCAATGGATAGAAAGAGCATGATTCTCGATTTTGAGCACATTCTCTATGCATAATTACATGATTTTAGGGATTCCTAGGAGAAACACATACCCCTTATTAAGTTCTATTATAATAACATCTTGTAAGATACCATCGTGATGGATCCTTATAAGCCATTATATGGTATGCCTTTTAAATTGCCTATGTAATTATTAGAGATAGAGGAAGCATCTTTTCTTGGGTTGTGTCTCATCATGGAGAATACAGAATAGGTCCAATTTTTTAGAATGTCCATGTTGAAAGCTATGTCTATATAGTAGTTTTATACTAACTAATGTTTGAACCCTTTTGAGTTTTAGGTCATAGATCAGGATTTCGTACGAGTCTCATACAGGTTTGGTGATCAATGTATTTGGAGGTAAGGTTACCTTTCAAAATGATTCGTTAGACCCATTGATGTTTTGAAGCACATCAGACCAGTGGCTTTCCAGATAAGATAATCTATGAGATAGTTGTCTATGAATGATAATTTTCATATTTCTCAGCTTCCCCAGGACTATCTGCACCCATCACATGTTTTACAAGATGCCGAGGATGAGTTGGATATATAGGCTTAATTCAAGGACTTTATAGTGCATATTGTGGGTCAGAGAATGAAGAAATTGTGTGGTGGGTCAGTACCTTCATTATGGGTTCTATGAGAAAATGATTGAGTACAATATTAAAAATGGGAGTGAGAGGAAGATGTCTATGACTAGTGGTTCGTACTATCCTCTGATGATCCCTATTTTCCCTCCAAATTAGCGATGAGATACTTTATGTAGGGGATGTAGTAATGAACAACTTCTCCCAAAGGTACATTTTATTGTGTTTTTGTTTATTTCCATTTCACTATCTTGAAAAATGTTACCAGAAACCTGAGGATGGTTTATGAGTATCTGGGGATTGTTCAAAGTGCATAGCATTGATAATTGGAAAAACATTTTGTTCCACATTATTAGCATATTGTTAGAACAAATTTTTTGGACTAACCATGCAGGGCCCATTTGTGTAGTAGGAGGTCAAACATTTTTTCTGAAACTATGGAAGGTGGGGACACAACCATTAAAAATTACAAGCATTTTGAAAAATCCATTTTGCATGCAAAGGGAAACCCTCCACCTAAATGATGAAGGGACCCTCCTATGGCACTGAGGATTTCATGGTTGGTACAGGATTTGAAAAAACAAGAGAACATACCATATGACCCTAACATGAAGTGTGAAATTATTTTTATCCCTCATTGAATTTAAATATATCACTCTATCTTCTTTCTACTCTTAATTCTAGAAGTTGAAGCTCTTCCCCTCTCCTGGTCCTTCTTCATCCTCCTACGAGAAAGATCAAGGTTACTCCTTCATCCATATTCCAAATCAAGCGACATGAGAAGAATATGACAAGAATCGAGATGATATATAATATTATTCCCCTTATATCAATTGACATTTATTTCTCATGATCAATTTTGGTGTGATACCATTTTCGATATTTTTAGGGAAGTGGAATGTTTTTATTTTTTATTATGTTCTAATTCAAATATGATGAGGATATTAAATGTGGTGTCATCTATAATGTTATTGTAGGTGGTATAGTTATTTTACTAATTTGTTTTAGTGTTTTCATAGCTTTTCTAATGTATGATAATCTATCCATTACCATTCATTACCTGAAATGCATTTGTTAAATTTAAATTAATAATATGTATGTTTTTTACTCTCGTGACCCCTATAAAATGCTTATAGAATTTGAAAAAAAATTGTATCTCTACTTTTGAGTGTTCCAAATGAAACACACTCTTTTTGACTAATTTTTTAAATAACCAAACATCACCAAAGTGTTTATCTTTTCTTAGAAATATATTTCCCCACCTTTATAATTGTTCAATGGATGGAAACACTTTTCTAAGTGTTTTTCCTAACTTGAATTGTATTTCCATTCCAGGATTAAATAAATGGGTTTTATAAATTGAATGGAATTAGTGGTGAGGACATGACTCATGTATTATTGTTGTGAATATAAATTATATAAATTGAAAACAATTTTATTTTTTTCTAAATGGATTTCAGATAATTGAAAGTGACCTATCATGTTGATTATGATTATTATTATTATTTTGACTATTACATTATTATGTGCTACGAAATGATGGTTAAGAGATTTTATGATAATGTAAATTCACTCTTCCTTTCATCAGGTGTGGATAAAGATGTCCCTAACCTGTATACCTATTTCTAGAATATGAGAATGGCACTTCAAATTCCATTACATTAGGATTTGGGCATGATGTCTCACCCCACCTATCTCGAGTTTTGATCATTATGTCTCACAATTACCATGAGATTTATGGGATGTACCCTTTCATGATCCTATAGATTCTTAGACTAGTTATAGATGCCCATTTAAGGCCCCATGTTGAGCTATCACATGGTATTCAAGTATATGCCTACTTAGGTCCTCTATTTCATAGTTTATACACATATATAAAATATGTAACTATATAAATATATTTTTTATTACTATATATATGGATACTGATTAGGAACTTCTAACACCCTATGATGATTTACGTAGAGTCCGTTAGGTGTTTTATTGGATTCTAATCTGAATGGTATTTATCTATTTGAAATTATTTTTTATTTAATATACCTTCATACTGCTTAGCATTGTTTCCTACTTTGATTACATTTAGAAATTATTGTTGGTGACCTACTGTGTTTATCTCAATCCCTACCTAGGATTCCTTTGGTACCTAAGTAGAACTCATGTCTGCGGGTATGGAAGAGGGAGAGCACTCTGTAATAGTTTTTTGATTATTTTTTAATTATACTATGGAGCATGGTGGTGGCAAACATAGAATATGGTCATAATGATATTGTATTAGACTTATAGACTTTTTTATGTTTTATAGAAATTTCTATATTCTTGTCCAATGTTTCCCATATTTCATTGTATATCATCATGTGATGAAATCATTTTATATGACTCAACCAGTTGTTTGTTGGTATTTGTTATAGTTTATTGGTTATTTTTACTAAATTAGTTATTAATTAATTTTTTTTGTAGTGCATATGTTTAAATATGCTTCAAATATTTTAGGTTTATTTTTTATATCTGTTATACCACTCTAATACGAATGTACTCTCTCCCCACTAAAATACCATTAAACCATATTTTCTAGTCAACAACCTCTAACATACATCGAGGCGTGATAGAGGAAATTTGATCCCCTAACTTGATTCATGGGTTAAGTAGAACTTGGGTCAATACGTTACCATAAATGAATCTAAAAAGAGTTGATTAGGGATAAAAATGATCATAAACAACTATAAACCAGTTTTTTCACACCCTTATTTCATTAAAATGAAATCAATTAATATTAGATAAACATTAATAATGGTAAAATGATATAACAATATAATAAATAATAAAATTATGTGAAATTATTATTATTATTATTTTAAATAATCATTAGTCATTAATTTTTTAAATTTTAAATTTGGATTAGAATAATTTGATTAAATTTAATTATTTACCAATATATAAAATAATTTTTTGGCACATAACTAAATTACATCATCACTCATGTTTCAGTTAGGTGTGGTTATCTTATTCATTACATAAATCTATGTTATTTAATTTAAAAATTATAAAATTAGGATAATTATAAAAAATATATATTATTTTTTAATTAAATAATATGAAATCATTACAAACAAAATTATATATACATTTATTTTTGTGATGTTATTTATCATTTATGACCATATAATTTGTCATTCATAAGATATTAAATTTTGAAACGATAATAGGAATAAAAATGATATTCCTCATTCCATTTATGTATAAAAATAATTATTTATTTTCAATTCATATATATAATATATTTTTTAAAATACCCTAGGTTTGAACTATATATAAATTCAAACACCATTATAACTTAAATATAAAAAATCTTAATAGAAAAAACTTTTTGACGTAGAAAAAATATATTTCATTTAATGTTTGTATCATTGTGGAATTTATTTGAATATTCTTGCATGATAATACAATTTTTATTTGGATAAACTATTTTTAGTGTTTTTGTTATTTTATTCTTTAAATGGTGGTGAGGAACAAGTTTAATTTGTTTACCACTTAGAATGTCTTAAATGAACTCTATATCATCTTTGTTTATTCCTAAATTTATTTTTTGTTTTTAAAAAAACATTATATCACATCTTTTATTAATTATTTTAGGGTGAAATTAATATTGATTATAAAAAATTAACATTAACATTCCAGTCTTATCATTTTTAACAATTTAAATAATATTTAAAAAAAGTATTAGTATAACATTTTTTTGATTATGAAAATTTAATAATGCTTTAATTGGACATATAATTTGTTTGTAGATTGCATAAAACATAAAAATTTAATTGAGGGACTATGATATGTTAGTGGGGTAATAATTGTGCATCGAAAACACACAAACACACACACACACACTATACCTACATAAATTTATCATATAAAAAATACATATATCATATAGAACATACATATTTCACAAAATACATATACATATAGATCACACTCACACACACTACATAATATTCAAATTTAGAAAAATATATATACATGTAGAATATATATATAATACACACACACACACACACACACATATATATATATCAGTAGTGAAGAATTATATATATGATATAATAAAATTCATAATACACACAAATAAAAACTCACACACATTCTTATAATTCATATAACAAGTATATATATAGTTTGTGATACATGATATATTCAAAAGAGAATTTATATATTCTATAGATAATTTATGTTATGTTTTTATTTGCAGTAAAAACATACCCCACAAAGCATATTCAATGAACATCGAATATTTACAATAATTTTTCATTGAATATATTTACACACACAATCACATTTCATTTAAAGAAACTTAATATTTAAATATTTAATTTATTAAATAAATACCTAATATTTAAAAAAATTATTTGGAATTTTAAGGAGAATGTTTTAATGGTTTGTGAAAATAATCAATATAAAAAACATGTATCCATACCATTTGTGTTGAAAAAACACTTAGTGAACAAAGAAATATCACATGAAAAAACAGAAAAAAATGCACACACATGATAATAATGTATAAGACAAACACACACAACACAACACAACATATTCATGCACACAAAAGAAAAAAAATTAGGAAACAAAACACACATATCAAATACACACAAAACACATGAAACATTTTTCTTGAGCATAAAACATATTTTATTTAGAGTATAAAATATTTTAGTCCCCGAAAATATATAGAATTAAACATAGATATTTTATGGTAAAACAACATTTTGAGAACATATATATGATTTCTTACTCATTTTTTCCCATGTTGTTTCTTAAAGTTGAAATGAAAAAAAATTATTTTTTTCCACAAATAATTTTTATAGAGATGACATGAATCATGAACAATATGTTTCATGGGACATAAATTGTTCTCTGTATGTATATTGTTTATATTTAAATATACAGCACATGTTAAACACACATATTATAAATATTTAGTTCTGAAAACATATGAATATATATGATCATGTTCGAATAAAACATTTATATATTGTGTTAAATTAGAATAAATAATTTATATATGTTTTTTGATTATAGAACACATACAAAAATTATCTATAAAAAATTATTTATTATATTTTAATCAATAGAAAATTTATTACAGTACATGAATAAAAAATTACATATATAATGTTGGAATGTATTGGAGAGATAAACACATTGTGGAATGTCTAGATACATAGTGAAGTACGTTTCTAAGATAAAAATTGAGGGATATTTTACCATCAATTAAAATTCATTTTAATCACATTTATGGTATTTTTAACCCCATTAAAATATTTATAAAAAATTAAAAAATATGTTTCCCTTAATATCATGTTTGATCAAACTGGCGAATAATATTCTTGGTTTTTCCCCATTCACATTCTTTATGTCATTAGAGCTCCCATGAAAATAATCCAGAACATTGAGAAAAACACAGATGCCTTTATCAAGGACTCACATAAAAAAAGAATTTTCAATATTCCTATTGGTCAATAATAGACAAACTAATTGTAGATAGATCCATCTACTTGAGAACATTTTTTGAGACCATGCACTATATGTAGGAAAAATTTTATGGGGATGTCATATAAGTGAAATTCATCATGGAAAGATTCTATCATGGACTGTATTATAAGGACTAATATTTTGGGTTTAAAATGAAAGGTTTTGTATCACCTATTTGGTGTGACCTTCATGGTAACCACTTTAGCCTCCAAAATCATTCTCTCCAGATAGTGGGATGCGGTGAGCTCAACATATGGCATGATAAATTGTATGGAGTTACCCTATACATTCTACAATTTTTTCCTTTACATATATCTCAATATCTCTCTTTGGAATATTAAATTCATCGTAATAGTTCATAGCATTGAGTAGAAAGAACACTTTAATAGTATTAAACTTAAGGGAAGACCATGTTTGTTACATGTTCATCGGAACAACATTAGGTGTTTTCATGTTTATAGATATTGGTAGTAATTATGATGATTAGTAGTAAATTTTTTGAATTGTAATGTATTATTTGGGGAAATTTAATCCTTGATATGTTAATATTTATTTTTTGTTGTATTCATAATGATTCCACTACAATAGAAAACAATTTTTAATGAAAAGGTATAGACTATGATTTGATATGATTTTACTACAAGAAACAGAAAGTGAAAACATCATCCAGTATCTTATTTTAAGAGGATTGGTTGAAAATAATTTGGAAAATACTTAGACACTTCATTATAATCATGATCCATTGAGATTATATCTTTAAATTTGTTAGTATATTGTTCTTCTAGTGTCATAATACCTTTAGTAAATAAAGGATGCACATCATGGTCTCTAATATGATTTGTAGGACTATTTGGGAATCCATGAACAAGGAGCTAATTAAGGAAGAATATTTTATCATTTTTACATGAAATTGAGAGTGATTACTTTCATTTAAAATCTTTTTGGGGTGATTAATTTAAGGGATAAGTCTCCATTAACAATATGATTATTCCAAACTTTCTTCATCTCCTAGATTATTATTTTAATATTATATAGAGGAAGTTGGTTTAATAGTTATCTCAAATCAAAACAATGTTGTTAAAAATTTATTTCTCATGTGATCAGGGTATCATGATAGGATGCGACATTGTTCATGATATAAGGGGTTACGTGGTGATAATATTTAGAAACTTCTATGTTCTAATAAATTATATACAAACAAAGCATGAGATTTTATAAATGGGATTTACTTGTTCATGTTATATAAAATATTCCAAATAGTTTTGGAAAAATAATCATATTTAGTGTTTGGGTCTCTTTTCTCTTATCACCACACCTCTGATCGACTTCAAACCAAACGAGAGCTTGAAAAAAACTTCTAAATCACTGGGTGGATATTCTTCACTCATATCATGTGTAGAAAAACATTTTCACAACCTCATTTTTAAATGAATTTGGGATGAAAACCTCATCAAATTCTCTATTGTGGGATCCATTCCTCCTAATTGTTTTCTCATTTTCAGTAGGGATACGCTCTGGCTCCACTATTATAGAACAATGCAAATCTTTTCTTTGTAAATTTTCCTAATAAAATATTGAATTTTCAGTGTATTTTACCTTCTTTTTTATTCCAAAGAAATCGTTATATTCTAAACATTTCAATAATACCACGCATAATAAAAGATATATCATTGAATAAATGAAAAAACGTAATATTTTATGAAAGAGTAAAAGACATAAATATATCCTAAAAATATTTTATATAGATAGAAATATAAGGTAATGACATAGAATTTGTTATAATATAACCATAAATATATTTTTATAATATTTTTATGAATGAATGTTTTTTATAGGATTATATATTAATATTGATACAAATATACAGTATATTGGAAAGATAAAAATGAAAAAAATATGTGATACCTTATATTTAAGTTATTATATAATATTTCACATTTTAGATATGAATATAATTATCCGAAATTACTATAGAAATTATAATTATTGTTGATGGAAGTTTAAATAAATTCAATTTAAATAAATTGTAGCAGATGATTCAATATTTGACACATTATAAGAAGATTCAATAAATGAGACATCAAATTAAAGTTATAATTTATCAAATATGTAAAAAAAATATTGATGACGTGTTTGATATTAATGTGATAATTTTTTTGTAGTTATAAATAAATTTTATTATGTAGATTTTTTTAGTTTTATGATTCATTTTCTTGTGTATGGGAAAAGTTGTTTTTTTAAAACATACTTTTAGACTACATTATTATATTTTTAATATTTATGTAATATTTTTACGTGCAGAAACATATAGAATATATATATTGTTTTTATATAATATAGATAATGATTTCATAATGAATGATCTAGGAAATGTACAAGTAAAAATTTGGTTTTACAATTTATAATATGAAATATCAATATATTTTTGATGAATTTATTGGTGTAACAACTGACTAGATTGATAAATATTGAGTAATGAAATAAGAATAATTTTTTTTCATAACCATGACTGTCACTTCTACAAAAAAATTTTTAGAAGATGAATTGACTATATTTTGTATATATAATTTTTTTGTAATAGTTTTTTCATTAAATTAGATAATGAAATCCATAATCATGAAATGATTTATTATTTAAATAATATGAATTTTCATAAAATTTAATTTCCATGATGGAAAATTTTTAAAATTTGTTGTCGTAATATTTATATAAAATTAGAAATATGGTTTCAAAAAATTCTTTATCTTGATAATATTTTCAATGGAATGAGGTATACACAAATAATTGCTTTTTTATAATTTTTTTAAGTAGTTAAATTATTTTTGTAGTTTAAATGAGATTATAATTTTCATATACTGTGGGTAATATGATCATAATTATCATATATTTATGCATTCTAATGAGGATTTAAAGGAAGTTAATATAATTGAAAAGTGTTTGAAAACATTTTACAACATCACAATTATTTTCCACTACTAATTAATCATAATCATTATTTTATGGGATTTTTAAATTGTATATAAAATTAAAATAATTACTAAACTATCCCCTATATTCCTTGGTTGATATTTACATGTGTGTGATGAGATCATTTAAATATAATAGGATGATTTTATATTTATAATTATTGTAGTTGTTGTTTTAGATACAACACTCAAGATAATATCTTTGGAGTATTGTTTTCGTGAAATATTTAACGCATTTGATCTATATTTTCATGTTAAGAATGATAGTCTCTATTCTAGTTGAATGATCATTATAGAATAGACTCTTTTAATTATTAAACTTCTAATATTGGATTATACGGATAGAATGAAAATACCTTGATTGGAAAAGTTTAACTCAATTTTTCTATTGACTATGAAAAAATTGTATGTACAAAATTTCTTTTATATATTAAAAAATATGGTCATAGGTTTATCTAGAAGAGAAAATTTTTTGTATAACATTCTATTTTGAAAATTGTTTTATTTAATAAATTTATATAAGGTGATCACAATATTCTATTGATAACCCCACTCTAACATCTCCTACTAGAAGTGTGGTCACTGTAACCACATTTGATATAGTAGGTTCATAAATTAATTCTACTAAATATCAATTTATAGAAACTAGGAATAATGAATCAACAAAATTACCTCACTGAGTAAATCTGTGCAATAAAATTCATGAAAAAATTACAAACAATACAAGAAATAATAAGATATAATTGTGGAAAGTATGTAAATAACATGTTTTTTACAGTTCATACATTGATTACAACATCCTTGGGAGAGGCATTATATCCTTCCATTTCATCATAAATAAAAAATAATTTTCAAATAACTATGACTTGACTGCTATGTAGATCACTAAACTCAATGATTATTTAGAACATCAGTATAGGGTCCCACCCAACTTTTATAGTGGCTTCCAATGGTTTAATCAGTTGCATCAACAAATTAATTCCATAATAGATAATTTTTTAGGATTAGTGACTATTGATTCCATGTAGTATTACTCATCTTGATTTCCAATTTCTAGTAAATTGAACACATCACCTGCATCTTCCCATCTAACTTCATGCTCAGGCGAAATTCTAATGAACTAAATACTTGATAGCACAAATCCCATAAAAATATGTAAATATTCTATTTAATCTTATGAACTAATAAATTCACATAGTAATCCATCATTAATATAACTAGGATTATATTATAGAGACACTCTTTCCAGTCCATTTAATACTGGACTTGAAGAGACTTCACAATTCCAATACATGTAGACTTATCTTCTAATTTTTTATCCTTTATTGTTCTATAATATATTATAAATCAATTTTTATTTTATAAATTTAATGAAAAAACATTTAAAGGCTTTCATTTTTGAAAATCACAAATAACTTTATATTTTTAGAAGATTGTTATCTTGTGAAAGGTATCTAATCCTATATTTATTTGGGAAGTAAAATTTAATTTAATTTATTTATTTATAAAATGTAAATTTATGTGAACAATATTAAAATATATCATGATTTATGTTATTAACAATGTTGGTGAAAGTTTTATTGATGATTAAAATTAGTTTTATTGTTATATGAAATCATTAATTTACTCTTTTTTTGTATTCATTTTTATTTACAATTTATAATTTTATAATTCACAGATATTTGAGGTATCTAATAATTAGTTGAAACTAATTTAATACATTAATTTTTCTTATCTTAAATTAGACATAATATATTTAATATATTTAATTTCTTTTGTTCTGATATATGTAGTTTTCATTATATTGGAGAACTAAATGGTGCAATGAAAATTTTATATTTTTCTAAATTAGTAAGAATGCCATGTTGATATAAAATTGTAAATATGTACTGTGGAGTGTATAAATATATGACTAAGTTATAGGTATTATGAATTAAAAAAATATTAAAAATGTTCTACTACATGGGTGGATATTCTACATGGATTTTTCCCCAGACAAATTTATTGAAATTGCATTAAAATGTGATTCTGTGTGTGTTTTATATAGATTTAAGACTTGTAAGAATTATGATTTAATTTTTTTAATAATGTTTTTATATGATATTATGTTGTTGGATAGGAGAAATAGTTAAAAGAATCTATTTTTTTTAATGAAAGATCTACCTTGATGTTGAAGAATCCATCCATTGGGAAATTAGAATACATTTTAATTGATAAATTGATGTAGATCCTTTGGATGAAGTTTTATAGTGATATTAAATGTTTTTCAAGTGTAATGAACCAATTTGGGTCAACTTGAAATTCCACATAACTTGGCTAGCCATAATTCCCAAAGGGCATTTCTGATCTCTATTAGTTTGGGACAAGCTTCTAGGTATCAATATACAAACATGGGAATTTTTTCACTCTCAAAATAAATCATGTGATGTAACATATAATATATGTTCCAAAGATTCAATAACTAATCATGGGAGAGATATAATATATGATTAATTTGAATAAGGGGAGACAAAAACCCTAAAATATCCTGATGAACAATAACAAGGATCTCCAAAAATCCCTGTGACAAATTCTATATGACCTTTCATCACAACCATCCCAAACTCACCAAATATCAATAGTAGACCTGACAAGACATCATTACAGGAAACACACATCCCATTTCCTGTGTCCAAAAAAAAAACATTTCTACTAACTCATGAAGGCATATGTTGTGTTTTCCAACTAAATCCTTGATGGATACCACCATGAATCTATAAAATGACTCTCATCATACATCCACTAGGTCTTATTCAAAATATGATTTATGAAAAAATTTATTAAGAATTTATTTTCATAAATAGGCAATTGGTTTTTTAGAAGATTCCATATTCAACATAAATAGGAAAAATTAAATTAAATGGATTATATATATATATAGAAATATAAACTAGTCATCCGTCCTAAAACCAATCAGGAAACCATAGAATGAAAATCAAAGTAATATTTCAAAAAAATTACCCAAAGTGGGACCAACATGATGGTGTATATAATGATGACATGTAAGGAACACATGTTACCATAGTCTACCTATGTTTGGTAGGGGATCCCCTATCATGGAAAATAACTAAATTCATACCCTAATGTGTTTCTACCCTATAAGTCTATATAAACCTATT